>OZ029925.1:12871802-13471802 GCA_964023275.1 Norana najaformis
GATAAGAACAAAGTCAATACTGTCGTCGTCGTCATCATTGATGTTGTCGTGGTCGTCATCAATAAATCGTCGTCGTCATCACCTTCGTCATTTAAAACCTTTTTTGGCTGCAAATGTGGGCGCTGCTGTCATCTAATGCAGCAACTCTTCCTGCAACTATTATTAGTTGTAATGTTAGTACTACTATTATTAATACTACTGAACTGAGGGATTCCTAGAATATCCCATTCCTCTTCATCGATATAGGACAGACGGACAGACAGACAGACAGACAGACAGACAGGCAGGCAGGCAGGCAGTGAGAGGGAGAGAAAGAGACAGAAAAAAATAGAAAGAGATATGACGATAGACGGAGAAAAAGACATAGAAACAGACAGGGGAGACAGACAAATAGATGGAGACAGATACAGACAGAGACGAAGACAGACAGAGACGGAGACATACAGACGGAGACAGGGACAGACGTTGCAGAGGGAGGGAGGGAGGGATGGAGGAAGGGAGGAATGGAGGCTGTAGTGCATATCTGATGGCTGCTGTTGATGGTGACCTCATTGCTTCGTCCGTTGATCCATCTCTCGTAGATCATAACGGCCAATTAGTCAGGTGGTCCGATGAGGATAAGAGAACAATGAGAATGAGGAGGACACGGACAAGGGGGAAGAGGACGATGAACATGAGGACAAAGAGTAACAGGAGGAGAAGTACAACGAGGGAGATGATAAGGAGGAGAAAAAAGATAAAGAGAAGGAAAAAGCAAACGGACAAGAAGGAAGAGAAGAAGAAGAGAGGAAAACGACAAAAGGAGAGGAATAAGAGGAGAATAAAGACAAAGAGGAAGAGGAAGAGAAAACAAGGAGGATACAATGAGAAGGACGCATAGGAATAGAAGAAGATTATGAGAAGAAAGCAGATGAAGAGGAGAAAACAACAACGACTATGAAGATGAGGACAATTAGAGAGACAGAGAGAGAAAAAAGATTGCGATAAAAAATAGTTTTAGCAGAACGAATGACGCACGAGGAATAGTTGTAATAGCAGGAAAAGGACGAGGAGGAGGAGTAGGAGGAGAGGGAGGAGGAGGCGGAGAAGGCGGAGAGGGAGGAGGAGGAGAAGGAGGAGGAGGCGGAGGAAAGTGGTAGGGAGAGGGAAGGATGGAATCGAAAACAATTCGGCGATGCCATTAGACGTGACTTATGAGAGGCGATGTGGGGCAATATCCATCAGAGCAGGAAAGAGGAGGGGTTGACCTGGAATGACCTTGACCTTTACGATCACATGCATCTGAATGAGAATTGGTCATAGGCAGAAACGGAAGGAGAAAGAGAGACATAGACAGTAAGAGAAACAAATAGACGCCAGTATAACCACGACAAAGATAGAGAGACAGACAGAGATAGAGACAGAGAGACAAGCAGATAGAGATTTGGAGACATAGACAGACAGACAGACAGACATACACCGATGTGGTCAGAATGCTGAGAGAAACAGAGGGAGGCAGAGACACAACATATGCAGAGACCAAGACGGCTAGATCAGACAAACAGAAATATAGATAGACATACAGACAAAGACACAGACAAATAAACAGACTGACAGACAGACACCAATGTGTCCAGAATGTTAAGAGAGGCACACAGAGACAAAGACCGAAAAAAAGAGGCAAGTACAGACAGACAGACAGACAGACAGACAGACAGACAGACAGACAGACAGACAGAACAGAGGCTTTAACAGATTCTTGCTGTCCAATCTCTTCTAGTGCCAACATGTGCCAGTTAAGTCCTCATATCCTTATAGCAGGACGTAGGCATTAAACTCGGGCTCATCTATTGCAACAGTGGATCTCCGAGGTAGGTCCCAGGGTTGTAGGGTCTTCCCACCGAAGGCAAACACATCATCTCCAATCCAACAACCTTGCCTTGCAGGTTTTTGAGCCCCTGAATAGTTTCTGTTGAAGAGGCGCTATACAAATTTCCGATTACAATTGTTACAATTAAGAGTTACATGGTGTGAAAATACATTGTTGTCACTTCTATCTGACGCTCTGAGATGCTCTTAAAAGGCGCTACGCAAATAACCAGATCCATATATACATACCATGTGAAGAGTCGACACCCAAATGCACCACAGGTGTAAGGCATTTTGCCCTCTGACGCCCATTTTCTTAACTTAGGCGACTGAAGCTGAGCATCGGCAGATCCAAAATTTATTGACAGCAAGTAACCAATGTTGTACCTATGCTACCAAATCCCTCAAATCAATGGTGTGGCCCCTAATTATAAAATGGGAGGGGTTAGGTCCGTCCTAGTTGGTCTTAGATGAATCCCATACTTCTGAACAAGGGTTGCGTAAATCCCAGTTGCAAAACGTGCCTAAAGCGACAACACACAGCTGTTACTAAGTGCCAAACCGGCAACTCAGTGCCAGTCGGTTGCTATAGCGACTAGACCCCCTTCACCACTCCCGTCGTTCATTCGCCATCTTCTGTCTCAAGCCCCTCGATCTATCACTCCTCGGGCTTTCCATTCAAAACTAAAGTCTTACCTTTTCAAGAAATCGTACTCTGATCCCTTTGGTCCGCCGGCTCCCCATTTCTTTTGACCTAAACACAATTCTCCGTAACAGCTCCTCTGTCTCCCTCCCTCTCTCTCTCTCTCTCTCTCTCTCTCTCTCTCTCTCTACCTCTGTCGCTTTTTCTATTTCTATCTTTGTCGCTCTCTCTATCTCTCTCTGTCGCTCTCTGCACCTCTACCTCTCTCTCTGTCGCTCTCTCTCTGTCGCTCTCTCCCTCTCTCTCTCTCTCTGTCTCTCTATCTCTCTGTCTCTGTCTGTCTCTGTCTCTTTGTGATATTCTGGCAACCGGATTTTGTTCTTCACGTATTGTCTTTGGGCAACCCCTCTGACTTGACGCAGCGCTCGTGAACAAACCGGTTTTGCTTTTACGTAGCGCTGTAGAAATTCTCGAGTTTACGAGTTACGATTTAGATTCAATGCTGAGTAATTGCCTCTGAGCGGAAACCAGATCGTTGCGTAACTGGAAGCGGCGCTAAATAAATTATTTATTACAGTACGTTGGCAGCTGTCTGCGTCCTACGGGGCTGTCGGCTGCTGATGCTACTGCGTCCCATCGATAGAATCGGGCTGCGGAGGCGGCGGTGGCAAGATTTCGGCTTTAGAGGCGCCGCATGGTAGTGAAAATACATCGCATTATGGGCGAACAGAGTGGCCATCGAAGCAGACGATCCTATCCGAAGAAAAAGCCGTTGACTCCGCCGGAGGGGGGAGTCGTCCCATCGATCGGCACCCACCCTCACCGACTGACTGACCGCCTGACCGTCCGACTGACCGACACCTCGACCGACAGATCGACCGACGGAAAGACCGACCGATCGTAGAACACGGAGCGTCGGGTATCTGTCACGCCACCACGACGACTGTACAGGGCAGACATTCGTCAATACACCGAATGGTCGTCTCCGTGGTCGACGGATGGTCGATGCTTCTTGATAGACCAGGGCACGCCGTTGTAAGTCTCCGTGGTGTTTGGATGGTCGATGCTTCTCGATAGACCAGGGCACGCCGTTGTAACATCGAAGCCGGTGGTTCCAGGTCGAAGACGGCAAATGTGAGTCTAGGGCTCTTCGATGTCCGAGAGATCATTGGTCGATCAATTCAAAATGGCTTTCGGCTTGCCTAAGATAGGTAACTGGCCCATCCCGCGCAGAACATCTGGATTCATTCAGTGTTTGACATATCAAACTCTCAGTCTCTCAAACGCAATAATAATAGGCAAAATTCTATATTTAAACCGCAACCGTAGACTACGCTGCAGCGCCAAATATCAGTGGCGTATGGCATTGTATTCTCGTCTGTGATTGGCTTAAACGGCCGCATGTAGTACTGTAATTTCGACTGTGATTGGATGACACGGTTGCATTTCTTAAAGGATATTTATTACCGACCTCACAACACTTCACATCTTACCACATCATAAAATCAAAGAATACCATCTTAACACAGCATGAAGTAAAAGGCTACATTTACATGCAGCCTTATTTAATTATATCTCATATTCTTCACCAGAGCACCAAGTTTCTCTAAACATTCAGCAGACCAATTGTCTAATTAGCGCCAATTTTATTTGCATGCGGCGCCATTGTCGATGTCAATGTCCACGTAAGTCTTATATATATATATATATATATATATATATATATATATATATATATATATATATATATATATATATGCCCATATATATATATATATATATATATATAATATATATATATATATATATATATATATATATATATATATATATATATATATATATATATATATATATATATAATAGATATTTAGATACTTTGTAAACATGAGTCCGACTATTTGTATATATGTCTGAATAGAGTTCAGAACCGCACGATATCTAAAATAGATTTTGGAAACACTCCAGAGCGCAGACTCGGACATAGCAGACTTGCGAACATGCGAGAATTATCGAGCATATTCCGCAAATGATGAAGTTGTCGAGCAATATGAACGATACGCGTTAACAACAGTCAAGTGGCCAAAGTCAACATTTAGTGCTTGTATGTGTGTATTTATCTGGTTCTATTCGTTTGTCTGCCTACTTTTATGTGTTTGTATGTGTTTTGTTTGCTTGTATGTGTCTGTCTGTCGGTCTGTCTGGCTGTCTGTCTGGCTGCCTGTCTGGTTGTCTGTGCCTCGGCTTCCGGTTTTACAAATGCAGGAACACGAATGATAAATATTGAGTTCGTTGACGACGGTTTTTCCCTGAAATATTGCAGAATGGTTCATCTAATTACAACAGCGCTGGCTCCTCCGGGGACTACTGGCCTATTGACTGCCTGATCGATTACTTACCGTCTGACTGACTGCCTGGCTGGCTGGCTGACCGACTGACTGACTGACTGACAGACAGACTGACTGACTGACCGACTGACTGACTGACTGACTGACTGACTGACAGACAGACTGATTGACTGGCTGACTGACTGACTGACTGACTGACTGGTTGGCTGGCTGGCAGGCTGGCAGACTGGCTGGCTGGCTGACCGACCGACTAACTGACTGACTGACTGACTGACTGAATGAATAAATGAATGAATGAATGAATAAATGAATGAAGCATTGATTCGCCAGCCTCAACCCCGTAGCCATTGCGTATAGGCTTTGCATGTAGACTGTTTCTGCTTGTTGTTTTTTGAATTTGTTGCACTGTTGTTTTCCAGTGACGTTGTCCATTGTTGTTTCTATTGTTTTGATAGACGTTTGATTGAGCGCTGACCTTGTAACATGGCATATGAGGTTTCGTGCCTCACAGGAAGCTTTCTACGCACAAACCATTGCATAGCGATATCTACTGATGGTTGTTATTTTATACTGGCGCTCTATAAGTATGAGATGAGAGGTTTAAAACGTGTCCTGTCCTGAGTTTGTGTATGCGCCTCAGCTGAATGATCGCTGGACCTCAGTACCATGCTTCTGAAGAGCTTCTATAGAGACGTGTAACAAAGTATTTCCTAATTACACAATCACCTTTTCATTCCACCTCTACAAGAAATTAATAAAAGTATCCTGATGATAGTCATGCAGTTGCTGCAGAGGACAGTAGCTATAGATTATTACTGTTGCAACGTTGATGTTGTCGACGTTGTTTCAGCTGTTGCCTTTGGTTGTCGTCGAGTATTGACTGGATGCTGGATCCATGTCAAGCTGCGTACGTCGACTGCGACGGCCAGCGGCGCTCGAGGTAGGGAACCAGCGTTGCTGGCCTCCATTCGTTCATTCATTCATTCATTCATTCATTCATTATTCAGTCGACGCTGGATTTCTATGAAGCATAAACGACCGAATGTCGTCAATATGATGCATCGAAGACCGACCGACCGATGTTGCTTGCGCCCAGTCGGTCGGTCGGTCGGTCGGTCGGTCGGTCGGTCGGTCGGTCGGTCGGTCGGTCGGTCGGTCGGTCGGTCGGTCGGTCGGTCGGTCGGTCGGTCGGTCGGTCGGTCGGTCGGTCGGTCGGTCGGTCGGTCTGTCGGTCCAACGATTCACCCAGGCTCTTCAAAGTAATGTCTGCTTAATGCAAGTGCTGATGTATCTCATCGACGTAAAGTGCCTGGCGTCGGCGCACAGACAATTTTGTTTAATTAATGTAAAAGGCCAGATTACTGTCTGGCTATAGGATACAGCGACTGAGTGTTCTGGCTACCTGTACATTGGTGTCTGCTGTTTGCAGGCATTCATTTTAAGACTCCATCTACCCACCATTCAACAATGACCCACCCACAGAAGGCAGGAACACAAATAGGACAGATGACAGAAACAGTTGAAACAGAAGAAATATAATTTTTCTGTTTCTAATGTGTTTCTAGTTTACTGTATGTTTCAAAGGCTCTTTCTGAAGTTTGTCAGTCACAATTGCTGTTTATACTTTAGCGCTGTTCCTCCATTTGTTCAACTGCCATTCGATTTGCTTTTTCTGCTGTTTCGACTGTTCAGAAACAAGAGAAACAGCAGAAATAGCATTTGCGACCGACTGTCTGTCATTCAATCAGTCACAAACACTGTTTCTGTCGTTAGTCAGTCACAATGCTAAACGGGCATTTGTGACTGACTGATAACAGAAACAGCATTTGTGACTGACTGATAACAGAAACAGCATTTGTGACTGACTGATAACAGAAACAGCATCTGTGACTGACTGATAACAGAAACAGCATTTGTGACTGACTGATAACAGAAACAGCATCTGTGACTGACTGAACGACAGTAGTCAGTCAATTGCAAATGCTATTTCAGGCAGTTTCTGGCTATTCATGCAGTTCCGCCTGTTCCTGCTCTTTGCGCTATTCCTATAAATTACAGCGCCCCCTTAATTAAAGCTGGTGTCCTGCGCTTAGCTTTCGAGTAACGCTTTACAACTTTCGAAGTCAAGATTACGATTACAGATCTCTACCGTCGTAATCATCATCATCAACAACAACATCATCATCATCAGTAACTGACGCTAGCATTTGGCGGCGACGGTTGCGAATAAATTATCTCCATTCTTTTCGGTCATTTGTAAAGTCTAGGGCTTTCCTCTTGTTTGCCCCAAAGCCTTTCTTTGTCTTCGTTTCTGTTGAAATCGAACAAGCGCAGGTACTGCTTTGCTTCTCGTTCCTTCGAATCTTGCACCTGGGGCTTTGTGTGCGATTCAGTCAGCTGGCATTCTCTTCAATTCACCAAACAATCGAAATTTTCGTTGAGTGTCTGGATAGCAATAAACCCACTAGCTGGATCGTCACATCCTTCATGTGAATTCGCATCTGGGGACGGTGCTAGAAGGAGGAATTGAAGAAAACAAGCCTTACGAAGATCAAGAAGTACGACGATGAACTGGACGATGAATAAAGAAATCAGACGGAGCTACAAAGGGTTTAAGGAAACGGGACAGAACAGAGGGGGTTGGTGTCGTCGTTGGATTCCTGGACCAGTCGGAGAGAAGAAAATTGAGAAGAAACATATCCATTGATTAAGTTGCTTTTGGTTTTTCAAATCTTCAGCTTAATCATCTCCTGTATTTTCCGCCTCCACCGACTGCCGCTTTTTCTTCCCCTACGCTTAGCATCCCCATGAATCTATGTATGTACGTATATGTATGCGTGTGTATGTATGTGTGTATGTGTGTATGTGTGCATGTATGTTTCTATGTATGTATGCATGTATGTATGCATGTATGTATGTATGTATGCATGTATGTATGTATGTGTGCATGTATGTTTGTCTGTATGTATGTATGCATGTATGTATGTATGTGTGCATGTATGTTTGTCTGTATGTATGTATGTATGCATGTATGTATATATGTATGTGTGCTTGTATGTTTGTATGTATGTATGTATGTATGTGTGCATGTATGTTTGTCTGTATGTATGTATGCATGTATGTATGTATGTATGTGTGCATGTATGTTTGTCTGTATGTATGTATGTATGCATGTATGTATATATGTATGTGTGCTTGTATGTTTGTATGTATGTATGTGTGCATGTATGTCTGTCTGTATGTATGTATGCACGTATGTATGTATGTATGTATGTACTTATGTATGTATGTTGGGCACGCTAGACGATTGGATAGAGCGCTCGGCTTGTAACGCGGCTTGTAACGCGGAGAGCACGGGTTCGAGCCTTAGAAAGTTACTGTGTATAAGGTTCTTGAGCAAGTCCTTCGCTCACAATACCTTATGGCCACTGATCGATGCTTAGTCATTAGATAGTGGCGCTTAATAATTGCAGAAATAATTATAATGTGTGTATGCATGTATGTCTGTATGCAAGTGTGTATGTATGTATCTATCTGAAGATTTATGTAGCGCCTTTTCATAGCCTCACAAAGGCACTGATTCCGTTTATTCTTCTAAATTTATACAGCGCCAGTATGCGCATGCGCCACTGACCAGGCATCAATCGATGGCGTTAAGCAGTTGTGCAAAGAGGCAGACGGACGACAATTGATTGAACGTCCAGTGCTGCCATCTGTTGGGTGTTTGTCGGTCCTAATGTAGCGCCAGTGGTGCTTTCGCTTCGGTCACCCTTTGATGGAGGCGCCTGAACGAGATTTGCTCGGACCGAATGACAGGGCGAACGACACGATCCACGACGCTTGACCCATCAGCGACGAGTGCTTCGTCGTGTTTGCTGTCTGTGATGGGAAGCCACGAATCTATCAAGATCGGGAAGAAATGGGCGGATGGGTGGGTGGGTGTTCAATGAATCAGCCAACCAATTAAACAACAAAAAACCAAACCGATCATTCAATTAGCCAAACAATCAACTAAACAACCAACTAATCCGTCAATCAATCAATCATTCATTCATTCAATCAGTCAGTCATTTAACCAATCAGTCAGTCAGTTAACCAATCAATTAATTAATCAGTCAGTAAGTCAATCAATCAATCATTCATTCATTCGTTCATTCAGTCAGTCAGTCAGTCATTTATTCAATCAGTCAATCAGTTAACCAATCAATTAAACAATTAGTCAGTCAGTCAATCAATCAATCATTCATTCATTCATTCAGTCAGTCAGTCAGTCAGTCAATCAGTGAACCAATCATTTAATCAACCAATCAACGATTCAGTCAGTCATTAAATCCAATTAGTCAATCATTTAACCAATCACTCAATCAGTTACCAATCATTTAATCAACCAATCAACAGTTCAGCTGTCATATTTGTTCAGCCGAAACCCATATTCTAACAAGCAATACATTCCGCTTCCTTTCGTAGCAACGCGTCTCCCTGCATTCCGTGCGTCGTGCTTCCTCTGATCGTCGACTCATTCTTCCTACTGTCTGTCTTCAAGACACGAACAAACAGCTACCGAGCGAGAGAGCTGCGTGTCAGCCAGGCACCTGCACTGGCTCGACTAATTCCAGCGAGGAACCGATGCAGGTGAACCGACTGACTACAGTCTTCGGCGAATGAGAGCACGCACCGTGACCAGGTGCACGCGAGACAGGCAGGTCACCGGGTACAACAGGTATTCAGTCTTCCGGCGAGCCAAGGGATGGTTTCCTGTAGATCTTAGCAGACAGGCAGAGGAAAGGGAGCAGGGACAGAATCAAGAAGGCAGGAGGCAAGATGGCGAAAGAGAGAGAGAGAGAGATAAGTATACGGAAAGAGGCAAAGATAGGTAGGTTTGAGTCAGAAGTAAGAAGAAGGAGAGAGAGAGGGAGAGAGAGAGAGATAAGTATAAGGAAAGAGAGATGAAGATAGGTAGGTTTGAGTCAGAAGTAAGAAGAAGGAGCAAGAGATACAAGGAAGGAGGCGAAGGAAAAACCAACGAAATGATGCAAGCGGCAGAAATGAGGAAGAAGACAAAAGGTAAGAGTCGGAAGAGAAGAGGTAGACAAAATGAGACAAAAAGAATGAGAGAAAGAAGCAGATGGAATCAAGCGAGTAGCAGAATGAATTAAAGAGAAGATAAAAGGAAGGAGACAGAAGAAAGGAGACATATAAAATGGGAAAAACGCAGACAGAATGAGGCAGGTAGCAGAGTGAATGAAGCGTGAGATAGAAGGGAGGAGGCAGATGATTGGAGACACAAGGAAGACTGCACAATGAATGAAAAAGAGGCAAATGGAATGAGACAGGCACCAGAAAGAATCAAACAGAGGATAGAAGAAGGAGGAATAGAAGTAGACAAAAAGAATTAGGGAAAAAAGGCAGACGAAACGAGGCAGGTATACAAAAGGAATGAAGCAGGAGATAGAGGAAAGGAGGTTGAAGATCGGAGAAACAAGGAAAGAGACACAAAGAACGAAGAAAGAGGCAAACGGAATGAGACAGATAGCAGAGAGAATGAAGCAGAGGACAGAATAAAGGTGGCAAAGCAAGGAGACAGAAAAACGAAAGACGGAAGATGGAGGAAATGAGGCAGGAGAATAAAGGCTCGTGTCAAACAGAACAGGTAACTGATTGACAGCCCACAGGTGACTAGGGCCTAGAAAAAGAGATAATCGTAACCATAATCCCCAGGTTTCTTCAACGCCTAGCAAAGCTAGATCATGGGACCAGTTATTCATAGACGTTCAGTTAAAACAAAAGCGGTGGGGCAGGTATGGTATGGTCAGGTTCGGTTCCAAGTCTAGATGCAAAGGTCAGGCAGGTAGACAGGTATATGGCTGCGGTGGAATGGCGATTGGAAATGGATCATCGAGGAAGATATGGTTATCATATCGTCGTTAATATATACAGTTGTTGACGAGAACGAGGCAAACGAAATGAGACAGATAGCAGAAAGAATGAAGTAGAGGACAGAATGAAGGTGGCAAAGCAAGGAGATAGAAAAAGGAAGATAAAAGATGGATGCATATCTTCGCCATATCGTCGCCATAACATTTGCATAATATAGCCATAATAATTACCATAATATCGCATTTATATGGTCAAAATATGGCTATAATATGAAACATAATATGGTCACATATCGTCGTCATTGTATACAGTTGTCGTCATACAGTTGTCATATTGCCATCGTATCCTCGCCATATCATCGTCATAATGTCGCCATAATTGCGGTAATATTGCCTTTGTATGGTAATAATATGGCGAGAAAACGGACATAATATGGTCATTATATTGTAGTCATTGTATACTGTTGTGCAGCGGGGTGGAACATTTGACAAATCGTCGTCCTATCCTCGTCATAATATCGTCGTAATATTGCCTTAATTATTGATATAATGTGGTCATAATATGGTACAGAGGAGATTAGGAGTCATTATGTTATGCTTGGTAGGAGGAAGAAGGTTGACTGCCTTAAAATATCATGCTATATTTTGCTTGTAGATAAGGTTATAGCTGTTTAGCTGGGTCCTCAATGATGTCTGATTTAGGCAACATCAAGTTTTTGTTCTAGGCCACATTGAATGTTTGGGTATAGGTCACGCTACCTCTTCGGTCACAATAACTGTTTTGTTTCAGACCCCGGTGACTGCGCACAATGACTTTCCGGTTTTAAGTCACATTGTGCAACTTTATTTATTGACCTGATTAGCTACATTGATTAACGCTTACGTCAAGGCGCCGGTAGGTGACGATGCCGGTTCGCATACCGATTATGGCTGCGATTCAGATATTTGAATCCAGGGCTAGTTCTATCCGCACACGGGGACCTTAAATGTCGTGGCGCCCACTCAAACGGGCAGCGGTGGTGAAGGATCTCACCCGATAAATTCATTGCAAAATAAGCGGGGTCGAGGCCATATGGTCGCTATATAAAACCGTGTATATTTACATCTACACTTACTGTTAGAAATCTATCCTTGTGCATTAGTTATACTACAAATGCCTGTGAAAAAGCTGGTTCCAATGATTATCTTTCTTTGGGCGCTGTGTAGGCCTAAATTTCGAAATTATGATTACGATTACGAAACTACGATTGTATCTGACGGTGCTATATGTTTATGAAAGAGTATAAATTCTATTATACTATATATTCGGAAGAATTTATAGTAAAATTATTCGCAAAACAACTCGAACACAAATCAATATGAATGGCATCGTTTGTTTACACATAGTTCCACTTAAAAATCAAAAGCTGACTTGGAGACAAATGACGATTGAATGCATCTGCTGAGTTGAAACTTTACAAACGAGATAAGCCATCCATGCTTTTACTAAGACATAGTTCCATTTATGCATATATCATATTTAACATAAATATTACATAGTATACATACACGATGATTGGAAAAAGCGAGCCCCTGGAAAAAATTCATACTAACTTACACTAATAGCATTTAAATTTAAATTTTTATTTGTACAATAATCAATTTAACTATTATGTTTGATGCATTAAGCTATAATTTGTGCTCAAAATGTCCTCCCTTGGCTTTGACGCAGGCAGTAAGGCGCACCAGTCACCGTCTGATTGCAGCGTCAATTATGCGTTGATTCAATTCATCCTACGCCTGCTTGGTACTTTGGCGGAGCTCATCGACATTCAGAATTTTTACTATGTAGAGTTTTTCTTGAAATTTGTCGCTGGGTGAGATGCGTTTGCGGTTTATCCTCTTGACGCAAAACACGATCTTGAACCTTTTTGATTGTCTCGTTAGGGCCTACTTCTCGCAGTTTTTGGTCTCCCGCTACTTATCTGATGACCTGACGACCCGGTTTTATCAATCTTCCTCAGAAGGGCCTTAAATCCATCGAGTTTCCATCCCTTTTCTGGAAATTCTTTTCGGAAACGTTTGCCCCAACATTCTTTATTTTGGCATAAAAATTTTATAACTGTTTTGTCCTTTTCGCTGAACGCCATTTTCCCGTAGATAGTGTGTTCGCAAATGACGTCAGAGTTACGTCATATTTAACGGGGCCCGTCCATGATGCAAATCTCCTTAGCCGTTACAGTCAGGATTAAAAGTCAAGATTAAAATCCATTTGAATGTCCTTGCATTTACGAATATTTCGTAGTTACAATAAACAACAACAGCTGTAGCGGGTCGCTTTTTTCCAATCACAGTGTAGATAATATACTACATGATATACTACATATGAATGCGTTGAGCGAAAGGACCACTGCTGTATCGAATTGTCCTTATTATGGGGGACGTGGTAGCCGACTAGTTAGAGCGCTCGGCATGTAATGCGGAGAGTACGGGTTCGAGCCTCCTCTGAAAAGGTTAATGTGTGGGGATCTTGAGTCCTTCACTCACTTGTGCCTCAGGTTCAGAATTACTGATCTTGTTGCACTTGTAATAAGTGCAATTAACAAAGTAAATTAACTTAATATTATATTAATAGCCAGGCTCTGCCAACGATAAGATCTGCGTATAAGGAAACGTATTACTGACGTAAGTATTATATACACAGACCACACATATCTATACAGCCATATCGAGTTATTTGCAATATCGATGGGTTTCTGAAAACCTAACAACGGAATAGGGTGCGCTCGTTGGAGTTAACAGGAACATATTGCAGTATATTGTAATATACTACAATAGCTTACTTAAATTAACTTGGCTATACAAATGCTGTTATGTGTCGACATTACATATTGAAGCATTCGCTGTGGATGTTGCTATATGAAGGCGTTCATTTTATGACGATACTCGGAAATTTAATGGGCTATGTTATTACTTATGTATTAGACGCCTCTTTCCAAAATCGTCCTCTGACGCTGGGGGGGTCCTGAAGTTAGGCGGGTCTTTTGGCCGAAGCGACAACAACAGAAGTCCAGAAACTGAATGGCCTTTCGTTCCTTAGTGATAACGTGGCTCTCAATTCAACGAATTGTCAGTGAGGAACCTGAATTCGAACCCTGGGGTAAAAGAGGCATGGGTCTAGGGTTGAAGGACCGTTCGAATGATGGCCAAACAGCAGCAGCAGCAGCAGCAGCAGCAGCAACTACTACTACTACTCAATAACGTACGCTATAGGCCCTGACAAAGAGATTACGTGGAGTAACAGGGAATTGCCATTTTCGCACACACACACACAAACACACACACACAAACATACACACAAACACACACAAACACAGACACACCGGGATTCAAACCTCGGAAGCAGAGACGAAAGTCAAGCACATCAGCAATCGGTCACAATTCCTGCACTCGTAAAAGTAAGGTCTAGAAACAGCACAAACTAATATAGCAAAACGTTCTTATACATCAATTGTCTGGTAATAAAGTACAGTCACTGCGGCCTCACTCTTGAAAGTAATGTCTGAAAACAGATGACTCTATTGCAGGCAGAGCGATCACAGACGTCAGTTGTCTGGTAATAGAAAACAGTCAGTGTGGCTTACAACTGTAAAATCAAGTGACTGCTCTTAGCAGACATTAATATTTGAAGAGTGTGACGTAAGAAATACACGATGTATCGTTTAGAAAAAGTAGAAAAATTGCAGAAAATTCGTTTAATTTTTACTGTCTTGGCAGACAGAAATATCAGAAATATCAAATTTGAATAACAACGACAAATGCCTGACCGTGAAACAGGAGGTCAAAGTTACATGCGATGTCATATGATTAATGTAATATATACGTAATGTACTCCTATATAACGCGGTGTTACATACAACGCACTAAAACACAGCGAAATGCATTTTAATGTAAAGCGATGTGATACAACGCACTTAAATATGCGGCAATGCATTAAGCCAATGTTATGAAATGCAATGCAATGCAATGTGAAGTAATATAATAAAGTTATAAGCTTGAACAAAACAAAACCGACCTCTGCACTTCTGTTGGCTAGGAGTGTGCAATCAGTTGAATGCTCTCAGCATTTGGCTAGTAGCCTACAAGTGAGGTGGGCTCAATGCAAAGGTAAGCTCTCAGTTATCACGAGTCTCAATCAGAAATTGCCGGCAAACGCGTGGACTTGGAGGATATTGCAACAAAAGCACTTTAAAAACTGACGTCTCCAGTGGAGAGATAGCTTAAGCTTTCAACTTTTTTTCAATTTCTGTTCGTTGTCTGCCATATGCAAATAAAGTTTGCATAAAAGTTGGCGTAGCAGACACGTGGGCGCCGAGTCAATAACGACTGACAGGACATAATAATATAATAATTCCAAAAATTATTACAAGCACTTTATCTGCACTCTTCCTATTAGCAGTCAGGTGAACTCCGCAAATGTTTACACCGATAATTGTCAGATAATTGCGTCGGTTAGGTCAGTCATCGTCCAATAGAACATTGGCCTGGCTTCCATGTTTAGTCAACACTTGATACTCAAACACCAAGTAATTATTACTATCACAAATTGCAGAGAAACACAGCAATATCCGGAACTTCGAATGATCTGAACAGCACGAGTCGCGGTACAAAATCATCTAATATATCACACTTGAAACTAGCATGACAGTAACCAATTTATTATTATTACTATTATTATTACTATTATTATTATTATCATCGTCGTCGTCGTCATCATCACTGTCATTGTCATTATCATTATCATGGTACATGTAACATTAGGAACAGAAATTATTATAGGAGCAGAAAGTTCATCTGAAACTAACAGTCTCATTCCCACTGAAGTAGGGACGAAGATTGCTATCGTCGTCGTCGTCATCATCATCATCATCATCATCTTCATCATCATATTATTATTATTATTATTTCGTAGTATATCATACATTTTAACAAACACTTTAATGTACATTTTGGCAAGCTTTTCTGTACAAGTTCATCTTAAACTACTAGGGCAACAGAATGGATATCTTCTGGAAATGAGTTTTTACCCCAGAAACGGGTTTTAACCATGTACCCTTTGCAATCATGGACATATTGTGATTCTTAGGATCAAGGGCTTCTGGTTTGTGATCCTTTGTTCCCATGGCTACTGATGGGTGATCCTTCGACTCAGTGGCTACTGATGGGTGATCCTTTGTCCCCCTGGTGTTCCGCAGCGAGACGTCTGGTGGTAGAGCGACGAGTGATTTCGGTAAAGGGCGTCATCGTTTACGTCACTGCCAGGACCGTACGGAGGCTTCGAAATGAGTCCGTGGTGGATCGGCTGACGGTAGAGGTCGCTCGCCGGCAGCAGCTGCTGCTGCTGAGTCAGTTTGCTTCTGCGCCTGTAGTATAAGATGCCGATGAAGACGAGTGAAGCGATCAGGGTGCACAGGTGAGTCACGACCACGGCACAGACCAGCTCAGCCACGGAGAACATCCGCTGACCCAACGTCACTCCTCCGGCTCCCAATCCGCGGCCCAAGTGCGACGTCGGGGTGTCAGCCGCCGCCTTGTCGTCCGGTGCCCCATCTCCGGGTGCAGCGGGGTGGAACATCGACGGGACGCTGAGCGCCACTCGCCCGGCATCCCACGACCCGTTTCCACCGGAAATGACGTCAGACGGATGTCGATTTTCAGCGCCAGATGGCGGCAGGTCGTCGTCGTTGACTAGCTGCGGCGGGGAGAAGAATTCGGCGGACGACGACGATGAGGATGAGGAGGATGGAGTGAGATGGTGAAGCACTGGAGCGGAACGGCTGGTCGGCCATGACACGTTGACGGCCAGGGTGACGTTGCCTGCCTCGTTATTCGCCACGCATATGTACATTCCCGTCATTCCGAGAGCTTCCGGTGAATGATGATGTGGAAGCAGTACAAGAACGGCCTCGTTGCGACGACTAGTCGACGAATCTTCGGGCGCCTGGGGCGGATACTTGGTTGTCTTTCCGGTCGGCTGGATCCAAAAGAGCGTCGGGGTCGGGTCGCCGGAGGCCGAGCACTTGATTCGGCCGAGCGTGTCGTTGAACATGATGTCGATGTTGCTGAAAACGGGAGACTGGCAGCGGAAGTCGAAGAGGGACAGTTCGTTGAAGTACTTACCCTTGAGCCGCGCCGGGGCGAAGCAGGACGGCTGCAGGGCGCCCTTGAACACGTCGCCGTTCTTGTCGTAGAACTCCTTTAACCAGACGGCCTCGCAGCCGCAGTGCAGCGGGTTCGAGCCGAGACGCAGGTGGAGGAAGTTGTAGAACATTCCGCTGAACGACTTGTCCAGCCTTTCGAGCTCGTTGCCGTTCAGCCAGAGATTGCGCAGCGTGTCGTTCAAGGACTCGAAGACGTCTGGATTGAGACTCTTCAGCGAGCAGTCGTGGAGATAGAGTCCGGTCGAAACGAGTCCGTCGAAGGACCCTGGAAGCAGCTGGATATTGCGATTTCCGTTGAGGAAGAGATGTTCGAGCGTCAGTCCGCGGAACGTGTATTGCATAAGGACGCGCAGTCGGTTATTGCTCAGGTCGAGCCACTTGAGGTTGGCCAGGTCGACGAAGGTATCGACGTCTAGCATCTCGATTCCGCACTCGCTCAGGTACAGGTGCTCCAGATAGACGAGCCGCGAAAAGTTGGCTCTGGCGATGGTCGCCGACTGGAACGAGTTCCCGTTGAGGTTCAGCTGGAGCGTGTCGACGCTGATGCCTTCCGGGATGGCCGACATGCCTCGCCTGGAACAGTAGACGATCTTGTTGAGTGCGTTGCAGAAGCAGAACTTGGGACAGGACCCCGTGGATGCTGCGGACGAAGATGCGGCGGCGGAGCTTGCGGCCGCATCGCGTCGGTTGCTGAGGAAAATAAGCGAGCAAAGGAGAAGCAGCAGCCGATTCGCTCCGGAAAACCACAACGGAATCCGAAGTTCCATCGTCGCAATCATTCTCAAAACAGTTTATATTGCGCTTCTACCGGCAGAAGTTCTGTCATCGTATTCGCCGCCATCTTCTAAAACAAACGATTTGTGTCGCCAGATGCAGGTCATCAATCGATCGCGAGCGATTTATACAGCTCCACTATCAGTCGATCTCATTCGCTGGAAAATCAAAATCGCTAACAACGACGCATCGCGATTCGAACTCGAACATCTTCACCATCATCAACATCATCATCACCTTCATCATGCTTCATATAGCGCCTTCGGATTCCTTCAGATGTCCAGCTGCATCGTGCTTCGATGACAACGATGAACGGGCAACGAAGTGTCAACCGTCAACCGTCGACTGAAGGAACTGCGTCCTCAGCCAAGTAGAGACGCTGCTGCCGATGCCACTCAGACCAACCAGCATCCTGGCGCTCACTGACATCTCGCCCTGAACGAACAGAACGACCAACCAACGACCGATCGACAGATGCCGCGTCTGCTGCTGCTGCTGCTGCTGCTGCATCGACTCTTCTTACCTTCCCTTTCATCCTCCTTCTCCTCCTCATTTTCTCTCTCTCCTCCTCCTATTCCTTCTCCTTCTCTTTCTCCTATTCCTTCTCCCTATCCTCCTTGTCTTACTCCTTCTCTTCCTTCTATTACTCCTACTTCCCCATCACTTTCTCGCTCTTCTTCCTCCTAGTCCTATTCCTCTTCCATCCTCCTCTTCCTCCTCCTGCGTCTCCTCCTCCTCTTCCTCCTTTCCCTTCTCCTTCTCCTTCTCCTTCTCCTCCTCCTCCGTCTCCTCCTCAGTCTATTATACGGGATGCAAGCGTCGTCCCTCCCTCCCTCACTCCTTCCCTCCGTCCGTTCATCCTTCGACGAATGAACTTATTAGACGGCGCCGCGCCGCACTATCGAACGGTGACCACTACTAGAACTGACTATCCCTTATTCTGCCTCGGTGTCTGTCTGTCTGCCTGCCTGCCTGTCTGTCTGTCTGTCTGTCTCGCGCTATCGAACGGTGACCACTACTAGAACTGTCTATCCCTTATTCTGCCTCAGTGTCTGTCTGTCTATCTGTCTGTCTGTCTATCTGTCTGTCTGTTTATCTGTCTGTATGTCTATCTGTCTGTATGTCTCGCGCTATCGAACGGTGACCACTACTAGAACTGTGTATCCCTTATTCTGCCTCAGTGTCTGTCTGTCTATCTGTCTGTCTGTCTATCTGTCTGTATGTCTCGCGCTATCGAACGGTGACCACTACCTAGAACTGTGTATCCCATATTCTGCCTGTGTCTATCTGTCTATCTGTCTGCCTGTCTGTCTGTGTCTCTTCACCCTCCGTCCCTTCCCTCGCCCCCCCCCCCCACCGATTGGCGGCAGCTGCCACAGGCGCCGGCGCTGCCGAGAGAAGGTACGATCGCACGGACTGCGATAAGGTTTGCGCAATGACGTTGAGGTCGCCAATAGTTAGGGGTTTGATTTCTGTGGCCGCAATCCAATTCTATAGTTTATCATCTGCTTCATGATATCACGGCATTGGTATGGTACCCGTATGGTATCGGTATGGTACTGGCTTTGTATAGTATTGGTATAGCAAGGCATCGGTATGGTATGTGTATTGTATTGGTTTGGTATGGTATTGGTATTGGAGGTATTAGTATGGTATTAGTATGTTATAGAATCGGTATGGTATGGTATTGGCATGGCATTGTGTTAGTAGGTATTAGTATGGTATAGGTAGATAAAGCAACATAAGTTGCTATATAAATGTCAGTATGCATTACGTTACATTCGTATCGGCGTAGTAAGGTAACCCACTGTTCTCGCGGTAGTTCTTACTCCAACCGATGTGATTTGTTTGTTTCAACGGCTGGTGCAAGCCGCCCTCCTCCGTCCGTCCGTCCGTCCGTCCGTCCGTCGCTCCTTCCCTCTCCCTTTCCGCTTCTCCAATGCATGGCAGCTACGGCGATAGGTCGTACGCTCGACCAAGGAGCCCTAGATGGCTCGGTGCGCCTCTAATCCGTTCCACCCCCATTCCACACCCTCTCTCCATCCATTCCTACCTCCCTCCTTCCCTCCGTTCCTCCCTCCCTCCAGCGGAGTGATCGATCAGTCTCCTCGGGACAGGAAAGACTGATTTGCACTGGGCTTGGTAAGAAATAGCTATACAACAATAAAAGACGTAAGAACACAATTGCGAATAATAAATAACGAATAATGAATAATAATAATAATAATAAATTATAATAATAATAAATTATAATAATTATAAATTTTTATTATTATTATAATAGATATATGCTTAGGCCTATTGCTATCTATGTGGAGACGGTGGTCGCTGTCACTCAAACTGCCGGTGGAGTATAAATTATAATAATAATAAATTATAATAATAATAAATTATAATAATAATAAATTGTAATAATAATAAACAACAACAATAATAATTGTACTACTACTAATAATAACAATAATTAATAATAACAATAACAAGAACAACAATAATAATAACTCTCATTCTCCTCAGACATTTGATAATTCCTGAGAGATCATATAGTATATCTACCTCTGGATAAAACAAACAAAACAAATAATAACAATAACAATAATTATATAACAAGCAATAATAACAGTAGTATTTCGTTAAAAAACTCCATTAACTCTCGGCGTAATTTTTTCTGAGGGACTACACTTACTTCGGGCATAAAACAAAAAAAAACTATTAGCGAGGGTGCAGAATTCGTCCCAGAGTTGGAGAGTCGTATACTCAGCTGTCTGTGCAGATGAGCCCGACACTCATTTCCTTTACCAACGTCTTTCCATCCGTGTCCAATGAATTTCAGAGGCAAATTCTCCGATGGCTGTGACAACATTGTGATGCGGCCTGATTTTTCACACATCAATCATTTTCTACTTCTAACCTAATTTTTTCTTCGTGGGCGTTCATTTCTATAGCTGGAAAAATAATAATTCCTCCTCCTCCTCTGATTTCTCCTTTTCTTCCTTCACTTGCTCGTTTCCTGCTATTCCTCAACTTGTTCTACTTCTTTCCTTCCTTCCATTTTCCTCCTTTCACCCTTTCTTTACGATAATTGTAATCGTAAACTCGAAATTTCTAAAGCGCTTATTAAAAGATAGCGCAAAGCACCAGCTTATTCACGAGCGCTGCGCCAAGTCACTGGGGTAATAAAAAGTGACAGTAATAACAAGGCAATTTATAAAACGCCAATGCGTCTTGTAATCTTAGAGGCGCCATATAATGAACTAAAGCTACGCAGTGGTGGAGGTGACCGAGTGACTAACTTTTCACCTCTGCAACACGAGTTCGAATCACTGAAAACTGAGAACACTTATCTTCCACAAATCCTATCCTGATTCCACATCTTCCCCTTACCTATCTTACCTATCTTACCTATCTTACCTATCTTACCTATCTTATCTATCTTACCTATCTTACCTATCTTACCTATCTTACCGCTCCAATTCTAAACACCATCAACTGTAGCCGTCTGACCGCCTGCCTGCCTGCCTGCCTGCCTGACTCTTGCATCTTGACCTGGAACCGAACCTTTTCTGCCTATCGTTGGGTTTTGACTGAGCGTCTGTAAATTTGCTGGTTCCCGCCACCTGGCTTCCTTTGGAGCTCTGTAGAAATCTCGAGTTTACAATTACAATTTTAATGTATACGACACATCAATTAGTTTCGTATCGTTTCATAAATTGTAAATGTATTATAACTTAGATCACCAAAATTTCTTAAAGTCACCCTCAAACTTTGTCAAAGAGACCAGTTAATTCATTGGCGCTCATTCAAATCGTCGACCACACTTTACGCCCCAATTGAAAACTTCAGATTTAAAAAACCTGTGCCAGCTCAGAAATACTTAGTAGTGGTATCCAGTGCTTAACGACATCTTGTCGCTGTCAGTACCGTCGACGTCGTCATTACCTTACTTTACCATACACTCAAATAGAGTTTCTACTGTAAGGAAACTGTACCTGTCCAGAAGTAGTTAGTACTAGTAGCAGTGCTCAGTCTGATTGTTTCGGCCTGACTCTGCCTAGCTTCATCGATTCCATGAGCTGAATCCTGAATGGGACTGGGTCCGTTGCGATTGTACCTTTCGTTCGATGGACGGACGGACGGACGAACGGACGGACGGACGGACGGACGGACGAAGACAGGAACGGAGGGAAGAAGTGGCCGCAACGGACGGACGGTGACAAGGAGACAGACGAAAAGGGATGGGGTTAGAGAGGGAGTGCATAGAGAAATGGACGAATGCAGACAAAGAGTGACGAAGGAACACACACACACACAGAGAGAGAGAGAGAGAGAGAGAGAGAGAGAGAGAGAGAGAGAGAGAGAGAGGAGCAGACGGTCGAAAGGAGGGACGGAGAGAGGAGCGGAGGTAGGGAGGAGGTGCGACCGGGCGATGCCCCATTTTGGCAAAGGCGGCGCCTGTGAGTGGCGCTGCGGAGACGAGTGGAGTGTTATGGCGGCTGCTGAGGCAGAAAGAGAGAGAGGGAGCTGCGGCCAGTGATGGCGCTAGCGGTGATTATGAGAATGATGTTGAAGCCGTTACGGCGACACGCTTACTCTTCAAGCAGACGGCAACGACACAAATCAATAACTGATCTGAATAGCACCAAAGCAACTGATTGGTGGCACGGACAGACGAAGAGACGGACGAACAGACGGAGAGACAACACAGAGAAAAGCAAAGAGAGACATTACGGACAGACAGAGACAGATGGAAGGACAGACAGACAGACGGACGGACGAACAGACGGATGAAGACGGAGAGACAACACAGAGAAAAGCAGAGAGACATTACGGACAGACAGAGACAGATGGAAGGACAGACAGACGGGCATACGGACAGACGGACGGACGGACAGACAAACAGAGATACACATGCAGGCTGAGGGGACTGACAGGGACAGACAAATACCACTGGGAAAGATAAAGAGACAGATTTTCAGACAGGCAAAGACAGACAGGCAGAGAAAGATATCGACAGACAGTCAGAGACGGACGGACAGCTATACACACAGAGGCAAAAACAAGCAGAAAACATCGAGGGAGATCGTTTATTACAGAGGAGAGGGATGTCTGGAAACAGAGGTTCACTGTAAAAATTCGTGGAAGCTTCCACCAACTGTGGTGGTGCCAGGGATCCACGAGTAACTGGTGAAACATTGCACCACTTGATCGGGTGGAGCCAAACCACTAACCGCGGGTGGAATTCGCCACCATTCACTGATGGAATAGCCCACCGTTCGAAAGATGAAATGCTCCACCAGTTTTCGGTGTGAACGGTCCACCGTTGAAAGGTGGAATGCTCCAGTAGCGCATTAGGAGGTGAGCACTGAAGTCTTTCCGGAAGTTCTGTTGCATCCAGCTCTTAATGGTTGCAATAAGACAAGGGTCGTATCATTTATTCAATGGTAGGTTCGCACAAGGCATTAGATCTTCTTCTGCTCTAGCAGGTCTTTCCAATTATTGCTTAATATTTGGCCTATTTTCAATAGTAGCAAAGACAACACAGTCTCAAACAAGAAACTTATGGGCTGAATTCGGCGGCGCTGGTGGGAAATTCCACCTTTCACTACGATTAATCGAAACTTACCACTCCCGGCTGTAGATTGGTGAATTTTTCCAGTGTACCACAGCTATTCCACCGACGGTTGGAATAGTCCATCGCGAGACCACCTTTAAATCTCAGAGCAGATATATATATATATATATATATATATATATATATATATATATATATATATATATATATATATATATATATATATATATATATATATATATATATATATATATATATATATATATATATATATATATATACAAAAACAAAATGAGAGAAGACAATATCGAGAAAGACAAGAGAAACAGTGATAGTGGGAGAGAGAGACCATTCTATTGTATTGCATAATATTGCATTGTATCTGTCAATCTATACAGTGCCTCTTAGAGAATGAACTAATCAGGGGCGCTCGGTAGAGAGACAGTGAGTGGGATAAAGAACCTCTTTAGAAGAGATAGAGAAAGTTTAGAAGGAAATAAGAGAGATATATGCAAAGGGTCAGAGAGTGAGGGGAGCAAT
The DNA here is from genome assembly GCA_964023275.1 of Norana najaformis. Classification (NCBI taxonomy): domain Eukaryota; kingdom Metazoa; phylum Annelida; class Clitellata; order Crassiclitellata; family Hormogastridae; genus Norana; species Norana najaformis. The sequence continues at coordinate 12,895,604 of OZ029925.1, forward strand.
AGGCAGCGAAATATAGGGACAGGCAGAGAAAGTGACAGAGCCTCAGAAACAGAGAAAGAGAGAGGAAGACAGACGAAGAGAGACTGATAAAGAGAAAGAGACAGAGAGGCATGTATACAGGATTTTAGAGGGAGACAGACAGAGACAGAAACAGACCTAGAAACCGAGACAAAGCGACAGAGAAGGAGTGCAGTAGATTTCCAATTGCGTATAAGCTGTCCATCGGATGGATGGCCAGAGTGGACCTCGAAGACAGATTGCAGCAGCAGCAGCAGCAGCAGCAGCAGCAGCAGCAGCGGTGCTCCCTCCCTCCCTCCCTCCTTCCTTCACAGGACTCGTTGCTCAATCTCGTCAGCCTCCCAGAGTTCCATCTCCAGAGCAAGTGAAGCGATCGCGTCTGCGTCAAGATCAAACGGATAGCATCTGTCTCAGAGACCCGCATCAGTGCCCTTACCTCCAACGGACCATTGTGATGGACTACGTGCCCCATGCCGCTGCAACAGGCTTTGAGTGATGAGGCGCTTTGCGAAGACCCGCTGGGCGCTAAATAAATCGCGAATAATACTTTATACAGCTCACGTTCAAAAGACACCACTTGACACCACATTGCATCACCATTTACATTACACCCAATTACAGTACAATACATTTTACACCGCATCGCTTTTAATATTGCTTGTAATTAAGTAACCGTGAGGTAAGACAAGGCAGGACTAGGCATAGTGAGGCAATAAAGCTTAGATTCGGTCAGTTAGGTAAGGTACAGTAAGACCAAGGTAAAATAAAGCTGATCAAGGAAAGGTAAGGTAAGGTAAGACCAAGGTAAAGTCAAGTTAATCAAGGTAAGGTAAGGTAAGGTGTCATCCCACTCTCGTTGATATCTATGTATGTATGACTCTCTTTAGCTAGGCCACAATACACTATAATCTTGTTCTTACTTACTTGCTTAGCTAGTAAGCTGATATTTACACAACTTGGGGTTCGTCGCCAAATATGATATATATTGGCTTGACTTAAGCTTGTGTGAAAGTAAAGTAATGTAAATCAAGGTAAGGTAAGGAAAGAAACCATTAAGTAAGGTAAGATAAAGCTAAGCAATGTAAGGTAAAGTAATAAAGGTTAAGGTAGGTATTCAACGATGATCCTCAGTGGTGGCGCAGAAAGACGTTTTGGCTGAGGCGCACCCGCAATCACCTTGAAGAGGAGTGACCTTACAAAAGCTTTAAATTGCTCTGTCCCCCACTGATCAGTCGGGTAATGTAACGCTTGAGGAGTGGCTCTCTTCTATTCATGCATAGTTTTTTCAACCGTTTGACCATAAATCCAGATAAATCTAAGCCGATCACGTTTGGCTCACGCCAACGTCTGCGTTCTCTCCCCTTCTCATTCCAGTATTGACATAGCAGGCACTGCTGTTCCACTATCAGACATGGTCAAAACACTTGCGGTAATTTTGGACAGCAATCTCACATTTCAACCTCACATAACAAACCCCTGCAAATCTTGTTTCTATCATATCAGGGCATTAAGTCACATCAGGTCTGCTCTTACCAAAGACATGGCACAAGCTGTAGCCTGTTCTCTAGTCTGCTGTCTCCTTGATTATGCCAACTCAGTTTTTACAGGGATCTCAGATCTTGAACTCAAAAGACCAACGCATCCAAAATTCTCTGGCTCGTGTGGTGCTGCGTGCACCTCCTCACACACATTCCTTAGCTCTATTAAGCCAGCTGCACTGGCTTCCTGTGGAATTCCGAATCAGATTTAAACTAGCCTGTCTGACCTATAAAACTCTTACCACGAGCACTCCTAACTACCTTCAGTCACTAGTCTCTCCTTATATCCCTCCCCGCAGCCTACGACCTTCAGGTACGGGTCTCTTGACTGAGCCACGATGCAGAACTGTCCTCGGCTCTCGTGCATTCAACACGCTGCCCCGTAGGAATGGAACCGTCTACCAATGTTTCTCCGAAGCTCGGAGTCCTTTCCTTCCTTCAAGAAACGCCTGAAAACTCATTATTTCTCACTGAATTTCAAACATCTCGGTATCTAACTCTTTTCCCCTGGCTGCTGACTATCCGCGCCTCCGATTCGCATTTCTGTGTGACTTTGCGCGGTTAAAAATTGTCGCAATAATAATAACAACAATGATCCCTCAACCAGACAACCTTTTCTTAGGGGGTTACACCGTTCATCCGCTGATTTTCAAATCGACTTTGCTCACCCGCCGAGATCGATACGAGAAGGACGCAGAAGTGAAAGGAAGAAACATGCGGGAGACAGGCTGACTGAGCGAGATTGTTTTAGGAATTTAGGCCGAGGCAGAGACTGGAAGTCGAGGGAGCGTCATTAGGACGCTGCCAATGAAATCTAATAACAAAATCCATACAAAGACTGAGGTCCAAGTAAGCTTAAATCAAACGTGAGAGAGAGGGAGTGAGAGAGACAGACAGACAGAGAGAAAGAGCAAGAGAGAGAGAGTGAGAGAGAAAAGACAGAAGCAAAGAGAGACAGGCAGAAAGAGAAAAAGAGAGACAAATAGAGAAAGACAGACACAGTGGCAGATGAAGAGGAAGATAGGATAAACAGCCCATTCAGTCAGTCAGTCAGTCAGTCAGTCAGTCAGTCAGTCAGTCAGTCAGTCAGTCAGTCAGTCAGTCAGTCAGTCAGTCAGTCAGTCAGTCAGTCAGTCAGTCAGTCAGTCAGTCAGTCAGTCAGTCAGTCAGTCAGTCAGTCAGTCAGTCAGTCAGTCAGTCAGTCAGTCAGTCAGTCAGTCAGTCAGTCAGTCAGTCAGTCAGTCAGTCAGTCAGTCAGTCAGTCAGTCAGTCAGTCAGTCAGTCAGTCAGTCAGCCAGCCAGCCAGTCAGTTTATCTTAAGTCACACTGTTTAAAACTGTTATAAAGCCATGTGTCAGCATTTGGTGAGGTTCTTAAAACTGTATCAAAGTTCAGACACATATATGCTAAAATTTAAATTTCAGACATAACTTTGAAACGATGGAGCGGATTAGATTAGTGCGTGCTACATCAGTTGCACCGCGAGAGACTGGCGAGTTTGATCAGCTTTTGAGAAACTGAACAAGAAACTCACCGCAAATGGAGTCAGACAAATCTAAGAAAACAAATAGACAGGAATCTTCTGGTTGAGCAACACAGTAGCCATCAATTCAGCAAATCTACATAAAAAACAGAACAGCAAAATAATATCGTAAAACGATAATTTTAACCTCAAAGATTTTCACACCATTTAAGCAGATGTTTAAGGAAATGAGAAGCTGCATCTAAATGGTAATTAAACAGTGATCTCTAAGCCGCTCAGTACATTTCAATAATCCAGATGACAAAACCGATTTGATTTACTGATGATGTTATACATTCTGGTAGGCAAAATTTGCACGCCACCCAGCTAGCCAGTAAATCAATCGTCCAATGAGTCAGCCAGTAGGTCAGCCAGCGAGTCAGGCAGTAGGTCAGCCAGTGAGTCAGGCAGTCAGTCATATTCTGGACGAGGGAAGCTGGAGGCCTAATGAAATGAAATGAGCTTCAGCCAAATTATCGACGGCGTCATTATATGTTCCAATCTGGTCGAGATCAAAGGCCAGCGGCGGTTGAGGGCAGCCTATCGTTACCCGCTGCGGGCAGCATGACGCAACAAAGCCTTGTCAAGAGCATATGAGGCCGCTCGGCATGACACGCGCCCGCACGAGTTGGTTCCATCGTCCCCGAGCACCGAGATCGGCTAATAAGCTTTTGTGTGCCGCTGAGAAATTTCAGAAATTTACAAATTACACCACCATCACAACCACAACCACCACCACACCAGCACCACCATAACCAGAACAACCAACACCTCCACCACACCACCACCACAACCACAACCACCACCACCGCCACAACCACAACCACCACCACCGCCACAACCACAACCACCACCACCACAACAACAACAACAACCACCACTACCACCAGCAGCAACAATAATACTAACGAATGATAACCTGAATGAACGATCGAACGAATGAAGGAACGAATGGACTGAGAGAGCGTCCTCTGCCGGCCACGTTGAGGAGCCAGGCTCCATTTGTTCCTCAGCGAGGCGTAAAACCTGTTTGTCCGGCGGATATAACAAGACCCATATTAAACGCACATTTATATAGCGCCTCTCGAGAGCCTGTCGCGATGAGTGTATGGTTATAGTCGTTGAAATGATGATGGCAAAATTAATCCGACGACTACGATGGCTGAGTTATTGGTGACAATTAACAGCAGAAGGGTAAACAAAAGGGAAGGTTATCGAGCGCTGTTAACAGCTCATCCCTCCGACGGCCTTTTCATCAGCGCAGGAAACACAATCACCCCTTCTCCTCCCCTCCTACCCTCCGGTCATCCAGCGCCATCTTTTGGTGTCAGCAGACGACAGACGTCCGGAAGGACGTGGACTGCTATGGAAAAGAAATTGATGCGAACCTATAGCCTGCCTTGTCTGATCTGTACATAGCTAGTGTTGTTGTTGTTGTTGTCGTCGTCGTCGTTGTCCTCTATGTACATGTGATCCTTCGGGATTTGATAAAATTACTGGATATGAGGAACTACATCTGGAACGGCAGCTTCACGAGCAAAGGTGCTGCGGAAAGCAACTGCATTGAAACGCTAATTTATCTCAGTGAAGCCCTGAAGGAGATGTTAAAAATAACGATATTATTATTATTTACCGAAGGCAGCAATGATTCATCTGGATGTTTAAAAATGAAACTACGAAAACAAGGTAAATGTCTGAAAAAGCAGACCACGTCCTCAGGAGTTTCCGAGAAGGTCACTTTAATTGCAACAGCATTGTCGCTCTGGATACAGATAGAAAGACACTGGAATAGAAAATTTGTCTCGCTAGGGTCATCAACAGTAAGCAACAGATATTTAACGGCCCACCTCATAATTAAAAAATCGAAAGAGTTTGCTTGGTCCCAGGGTCTAAAAAGCAAAGGATACAAAGACACGAATCCCAGAGTACTTATACACTGTTCATGGGTAGCAACTTGGGCAGTGACGTAACTTCCAATTTCAGCCCCCTCCCAAACACATTACTTAAATGGACCGTCTGGTAAACTTCCGTACCCTATTACGGTCTGAGCGGAACTCTTTTTTTCAGATTCACTGCTGGTAACTACAGGTGCAAGTGCAAATGGCTCACTATAAATATGCTGTGTTGTATTGTACTGTGTCTGCAAATTATGTTGTATTATATTGTAGCCTATTGTAACATATTGTATTGTAGGTTATGTAAATATCTAAACATTTACATAGCACCTTTTCAGCACCTCTTAAAAACACAAAGAATTGTATGCATGCGTGTATTGGTGTATAGTACTGTCATTCTCTTTTTAAGAGTGCGTTCAGTTAGTATTTTTCTGAGCTGGACAAGTCACGGTGGCTTTTGTCCAACTACCATTACGCAGCATTCCGTGGATATCCCACGTTTGAATTGGACGTAACCCAAGACCTCATCGGCGGCCAAGGCAAACACCAGTTGTCCCTCTCCGTCCTCGACTACTAAGTGCAAACAACCTCGTGTCCCTCGCTGTCCTCGGTCTCTGTCCCCTCTGTCAGAGGCCATTACACTCTCCACTTGTTTTCATTACTCGCCAGCTCTTAAATTCAACCCCCGCTGGGAATGACTCTCCTAAAACCATCCATAAAATGCAGCTATATAAATCACATGATACGTCACCACTATGACCCAGCCACGCTACACATGATTTCACTTCGGGAATCATGAGTGTCTATTATTATTATTATTATTATTATTATTATTATTATTATTGTCATAATTATTATTATTACGTCAATCCAATTATGAAACAAATCTATTGTTGCTGGAGCAACTAGAGCTGCTGTGGCGTCCAGGCTGGCACACTGGAAGCAGGTCGACTAGCTGCACCTCCGAATCTCGTGATCTTGTCTGTAAGCGCCGTGGTGAAGAAGCAACCCTGAGTTAGCGGTCGCGTAAGTGTAGAGCGTTATGTGGGCGTTTCTTCGATGGAGCGCAAGAACTTCCGGTGTGGATCGGACGAACATCCAGCACCACCAACTCCCTCCCCTTCATCGCCGTCGTCGTCTGCTTCGAAGGCGCCTGCGTCGTGGGCTTCACTGACCCGAGCGTCGACGTCTCCTCGACCTCGACCCGCCGGCTGACCTTCGACAGGCGGTGTGGCTCCTTGACCCAGAGGATCGGTTGGGGCCCGTCGGCTGGGTCTCGACGACCAGTTCCAGGTTCTCTCCTTTTCTTTAATCTTGGCTTCAGGCACGCCATTCTCTCCTTCTTTGATTTCAGCCGTCTTGTTCTTCGTTGTATTGTTGTCGATGAAGAATTTGATTTGCGACTGGGTACTCTCGCTCGCTGCGTCGAGTGCGAGTTCTGAGGTCATGAGTTCGTCTGATTGCTTCTTCTGAACTAAATCCTTCAGATAACGTTCGTCTTTTCTCCTGTTAACCATTGTAAATGCTTTGTCATAGCTGGAGTCAATCGCTTCTTCTTCCATCGATGGAAGGTCGCGCGGATTATTATTATTATTATGAATTATTATTGTGGCGAGTCGGGAACCGCCTCCATGGCAACGGAACAGCCGAGAACCGTCTCCATGGCAACGGAACAGTCGGGAACCGCCTCCATGGCAACGGAACAGCCGAGAACCGTCTCCATGGCAACGGAACAGTCGGGAACCGTCTCCATAGCAACGGGAGCCGGGAACCGTCTCCATAGCAACGGGAGCCGGGAACCGTCTCCATAGCAACGGAACAGCCGGGAACCGTCTCCATAGCAACGGGAGCCGGGAACCGTCTTCATAGCAACGGGAGCCGAGAACCGTCTCCATAGCAATGGGAACCGGGAACGGGAGCCGAGAACCGCTTCCATAGCAACGGGAGCTGAGAACCGTCTCCATGGCAACGGGAGCCGGGAACCATCTCCATGGCAACGGAACAGTCGAGAACTGTCTCCATAGCAACGGGAGCCGGGAACCGTCTCCATGGCAGCGGGAGCCGGGAACCGTCTCCATAGCAACGGAACAGCCGGGAACAATCTCCATGGCAACGGTTCCACAGCGGGAACTGTTTCCTTGGTAACGGTTCCTAGGGAACGAATATAAGGAGAGTCGGTCTGTCGTAAAAGAACAGTCGGTGAGAGGTCGTCGTCGGTCTGTCATAGGGAGCGGTTGTCTGTCGTTTTCGGTGCTTCTTAGTCGTAGTTCTTGTTCACTTTGGATTATCTTCATAGTTACTTCGTCGTAACCTACGGGGTCGACTTTATAGTTAAGTGTTTGGTTGGAATAAAAGTTGGAAAGAGTTACAACGCTGGTGTCGACTTCTTCTTCTTCCTCTTCTTGGAGAAAAGCTCTAGGTAGACCACCAGAGTCGAACCCCGCACTAGCCTTATAGAAGTAGTAGCACCCGGGTCGCCACATTATTATTAATTCTGAATCTTTATTTTTATTAATAATTTTGAAGCCTTAATAATAATAATAGTAATTAGAATACCAACGTTTTCATTCCTGAGGGATCACTTGTCTCGGGCTTTAAAAAATGATAGCCGTGGCGACTATTAGGCCTTTTATCTCTCTAATAATAATTTTATACCACACCCTTTTGATATAATGCATCGGGTGGGCCGAAAAAATATTACATGGTGCTCCAGAAAATAATAACAGTGATGACTCAGGCCACTGATGTCTATTAATAAAATTGGATTGATGCAGCTTCGACTGGTGGCTTACAGCCGACTGCGAATCAGGCGAGACTTCCGGTAAGGCCAGAAAGAGTTTGTTTACAATGAAATTAGTGGTAAATTCGACAACTTTACAGATTTCTGTCAAGAAATCCATTACGTAACTGAAAAATGTAATGAAGCCGATAGATTTCTGTCACTTAATTCGCAATCTGTAAGCGGGTTTTAAATAATTAATTGGTTATTGCTGAAAATTCAGTGTTGAATGCGAGCGGTGTATAGGCACTATGCCTATGTATACGACTCTACCCCTAATCCCTCCAATATGGCCGTTCACTGCACAGCACGAAGCAACCATCTCAAAGCGTAAAGTCAGTAGCGAAATTATCAAAAGTACTTTAATAATTGAAATACTTTAATAATTGAAACAGTTTAATCTAGAAATCACTGTTTGAATTGATTTTAGAAATATTGCCCTTACCGAGCGATAATCCGAACTTTCACCGCCCATTAGCTATCCGGTTGCTATAAATAGAGATCACTGACTCCGGCTATTTGTTCATTTGTTCATCTTGCAGAACTGAAAAAGTCAACCACGCAGCCAGCAGCTGTTTTTACATTTCTTGTGATCGAACGTTTTTATGTCAATACTTATTCTATGCTGACATCGCATTTGTTTTCATTTCATTTAGACGCGTATAGTATTGATTTTCTTAGATTTTTGCTTTTTAATGTTTAGTTTAAGATAGGGTAGATAGTCGAGTATCAAGATAGAGTAGGCCTAAAGACATAGATTATATATGTCAAAGAAATTGACATTAAGAAAGTTTTTTATGATGGCCTAACTGTGGTTACTATGTATTTCGTGTAATACAGTTTCCTGTAGTTTTTGGCTCAGTCATTGGTATCTGGAGGGAGGGAACCTTGGGGTCCAGACCCAATGAGTCAAAGACCTTCGCTCTTGGGATTAGCGCAGATCCGATGACATGATGACATGCTGATCAGTGACTACAGACTTTACCCTGTCGATGGATACCGAGTATCTTACAATAAAGAGTTTCTCAAGACTGATTTGTTAACCCAAATATGTTATAAAGAGCAGCACCAAACATTTGTAGCCTCCAATGTGATCAATTTCATACTAAGTGCTTCAAAATGCTTTGGCTTTCGAGGCTCCGCCCCGCACCCCGCTGGAGAACCTTCAGTCGACGCTCCTCCAGATAGTTCAGTCCTAAACCCCTCACTTTCAATATAAGTAGACCTATCGGGCGATTTGGCTAAAGACGCGTACGCCGGTATGCATAGTCTAACATTGATGTATGTTGTCAGCACAACAAACAATTGAACCATTTATTTAGATTGCATCCAAATGCACATCATTAAACTCATCTGTTATATACACTAGACAACGTCAATTAACTAGTCAGATGTAGGTCTATATTGAACAATGCAGTAGGTCTATACAACACTGACTCATATTACACTATGATTATATAGCAGGCCCTTACGACAGCCCATTATATGCAGTAGCATGGGGCCCACCGTGTACGTTGTGCTTAGGGCCGCCGAGTGGCTAATCGACCCTGGTCGCGAGGTCGCGAGACGAACTGATACAAGATAACGAGAGGACGAGAAGTTGTGTGAAACCCGTAGAATGACACGCCCGCAATATCCATTGCCTGAATTCAGACGGTTTGTGTTCCAAGCTGAATTCTAGGAGGGAACTCACCCATAACGAGACGAGAAGGAAGACAGACTGAAGCAGGCATACCAGGAAAACAACCAATACAGGCAGATTCCAAGTCGAGTTACCCAGAAACGGAGTTGAAGCGGTCGGCATAGGGCCTACCGAATCATATTTGCTTGTTGCAAAACGCACAAGCCGGAAACGATTGAAGCGCGAAGGGGCTCCTCGTGCGAACAGGGAAAGTATGCAGAGAGGTGTATAGTCAGCGTTCCAAATGATATCTCTACCTGCATATTTCGAAGCAGAATTTATTAGGTATGTTGGTCGACGATGGTGGTAGGTCCAAAGTTAAGGGATGTAGGATGATGGTGAAGACTATTGCGGTAAAAGAATGAACCCTGTTCTGGGAAAAGGCAATTCTGAATCGAGAATAGAAGGGGCATTGAAGTGGGTGGCTCTGAAATGGGCTGGATTCACCCCCGCCCCGCCATGTTATGTACAGACAGCAACCGATAATAATTGTAGGGCCTAATAGAATTCTCTGAATGATTCAGTTATCGAATAGCTTCCTTACCGACTGCGTGTTTGAATGAATGAACTGTGATTGAATGATTGAAACATTCCCAGACCAGCCAAAACTCCAAGTCGAATTATTTTGAGGCTATTTCGTGGTGGAAATTATAAATGAAGAATGAATGAGCTTTGATTTAGCTGATTGATTGAAACATTCCCAAACCGTCAACACCTGCAATTCTGAATATTATTTATTTTTAAGGCTATGCATCAATCCGTCAAAATATCCGGCTTAGTAGTCAGAAGATTGTTACGTAGGTTAAGTTTCGATTTAGCGCAGCAGGGCAGATTGATCGATCATCCGTGCAGCACATCATCGCTCAAACGCAGGAATCTGGTGGCAGAGCGGATAATCTCTCATTAGTTCCTGTCGCTTTTCAATGCAGACAGCGGAAGAAACGACGGACAGATGATGAGACACGGACACAGAAGACACACGACAAACGGGCGGGAGACAGAAAGACAGACAGAGAGAGACAGACAGAGAAAGAGAGATAAGGAGGGAGACAGAGATATAGGGCGAGAGACAGGTACACAAAGAGACTGATAGACAAACACGGAATAAGATAAAAACATGCAGATAAAAGGAGAAAAGCGAACACCAAGCAGAACCACAGACGCAATAGTTCATTTATTTTAATATTGCACCTACTCTGTGCTAAAGATAAGTAAATCTGAATTCGAGGCACGAGACAAATGCACACCATAACCTGTCCAGGTTGTTTCACAGAGTCCACTAAGCAGGCTCAAACCCACAGTTGTTGGCTCTGGTTCACTGAACCAGCTGAATCAGCTATTTCACTGTCCATCTGTTTGTCTGTCTGTCCAACTCTTTCTTTCTGTCTGTCCATTTGAATGTTAGTCGATAAACAACAAACTGCCAATATTTCTATAATTTACTAAATGCACCAAACGGTCAGAGCCAGTTTACAATTCCTGTCAAATCACAAATGAATTCACATAAAAAACTGCAAAATGTGTTTAACTGATACAAGAACTAGAAATGGCTTAAAATGCAAAATAGTAAAATATGACACCAGCATTTAAATATGATTTTTATTTTACTCCATCCAGTTGAAGTTGAAATAAACCTTTTGCCAAAGACACCCTTTTCATTTTGTTATCCACTCTGTAATAACGTTTCACCACAAAGTCCCATCAATCTCCATTCCGTCATCTACTGTGGTGAATTGGCTAAAACTGAAAAAGATCCCCATTTGCTTAACATTGTGAGGTCTAGCCAATGGAACGTACCACAAAGTAGGAACTCTTTTCCTGTCCAAGGTTTCACCATTCTGATACCTACCAGCTAAACAAAGGCTTAAATCCAACCAAGCCCTAGAATAACTTTTCAGATGAGGCTCGTGTTTCAGTAATGTTCCACACTGGTGTCCAATCACTCATCGAGGAAAACCCTGCAATGGTGACTTCATTCTGTTTTTCAGGTTCAATCATCCTACCACAGAAAAACATCTTTCTAACCCTTTCCCTTCCATTCTCTCCCATGTGCTGTATAGCCAATCCAGTCCCAAGAACCTCTAAATTTAAAAATCCACAGATCAGAGATTCGATTCTTTCTGCAGTGTTAAACGAGATTTGAAGCACAAACAGCCCAAGTGAAACAAACAATTAAGAACACTGATGATGCAGCAATTCATTTGTTCAATTAAAAGTCTTAATTCAGAATGAAAATGTGCACACAATGCTTTGCAATGGTTAAAAACCTGAAAGCAAAATTAAACGACAATTATAATATCACTTTCTGTAAAAACGATAATTGCAGCAACAGCGTTCACCTCTGTCAACAAACTGACAAACGCCTCAACACCCAAACGAACAAACACTTTTTTGCCTACACAAGGCGATTTACAGAATACGATTGCAATAAATTACTTTATATGAAACAGGAGTTCGAATTATGGCATGTTGTGCGACTAAATAAAACCCAAATTTAAGCTCTGTTATGCATAAACTTAAAGATACAGTTCAACTTCGCAGTCATTGGCACGAGTGCAATCCATTCGGGAATGATGATGCGTTACCTAAGAAAACTACGGTGTTAATTAAAATGCAATAATTTTTCTCATACGATGCAACAGTTTTCCGTAATAACTTAAAATAGATCATTCTACACCACTGTTTCTATGTCGCTCTTCACAAAGAGAATTTTTCAATGGAGTTTTAAAGCATTCAGTCTTGGTCGCATCATTCGCCGACGAGTGGAGTGTTGGATTCGATTGGAGCTGAAGAGTTGTAGATGGTGTCGTTGTCGTGTGAAATGTTGTCGTGTCTCAGCTGACATGGAGACTCGAGTGTACCAGCCCCACAGTCACAAAAGAACCTACATAAATGTAACTTACTGTAGCTAGACATTTATATAGCACCTTAGGATTGTATGTGTGGTTATATGTATTTCTATACTTCACTGGGCCTGCCAACATTGCATCCATACCACCAAGTGGCCATCCAATATTCTGCAGTAATGTAACAACAGATTTACATAAAAACTTAAAAGTACTTTTCGAAAGTTTTCCCCGTGCCTAAATGATACTGGAGTCGTCCATTAATGATGTCTCCAGAGGGGTGACAGGAAGGGTCACCCAAATGCATACAAGGCAGAGGGTGGTTATGCACAACGTGAACATCAACATCTAACTTTGGTATGCCCCTTCATTTTAGTACAGCCCGTGCCTTAAACACCAACTTCTGTCAGACAGCTGACAACCTGCGCAGCACTGGATCTAATTAGAGTCCCTTAGCCAGACATGGCAGTATCAAAGTACTCCACCCCGTAGCATAGTTAGCCGTGCAAGACCAATAGGTAGCCTAATCTAGGCTTTAGTACTTCACTGCAAAGGTGGATGGGGATGTTAACACCAAATGCGTACAACAGGGAGCAAGGGTTCCAAAGTAAATAATTTTTTGTGGACTCTGACATGATACTCAGTAATACACCAACTTTACTAAAGTGACATCAAAATATAACTAATATCGATAGCATTACTTAAGATAATCGGTAATAACATATTAATTATTAATATGTTATTACTGATTTACACAATCTGATTCTTGCACAATCATTAACGACACTTAAGAAGAATCAGTAATATTATAACATGGTTGATATGTGATGACCAGTGATATTTTAGGAAACTCACTAAAAACCCCATACCTGTCGTGCCTGATGAATTCCACTCTGTGTCCTACATGACATGTTTCGGCACAACTGATGCAGATTGCATTGGTCTCTGTCGTTTTACAAGTGTGGCACCTAAAGATCACCAAAGGTCAACTTATAATCCCACCACAATCACCAGCCTCAATTCTTTTTCCAAATACACAAATCCAGTTATGCCCATTGAATAAGCAATCCAAATAAGATGATTTTTAAGCTTTGTCCTTAAAGAAATCCTTAGATCAGTGACAGAAATCCGAGTAACTAACTAGACCTGGCTCAGGGTACAGCAAGAATACAAGTGTCCAACGATCGAGTAGAACACTTATGAGTTTGTGAAGAGAACAAGGAGGAAAAGGTAGGTTGGCCAATCTACAAGCAATTTACATGTATTTAGATACACCAAAGTCTCACTGTTACACGAATTCCGACATAACACCAAAGTCTCACTGTTACACGAATTCCGACATAACATAACACCAAAGTCTCAGTGTTACATGAAATCCGACATAACACCAAAGTCTCACTGTTACATGCTTCATTACAGCACGAATTCTGACATGACACGGTCAGAGGCATGGATCCCAAATTTAGCCGAGCTTTAAAAAATGTCCTCATTACAACACAATCTCATTACAAGGCAGTTCTTGATATAGTCTTCTAACAAGGTTTGGAGTTAGTATCAAGGACAATTAACACAGCAACTGTAAGTACATTTGAACCTCCTTATAATTCCATCTCTGGCTGTCATATCCAGATCAATCTTGTAACAACGCTGTCATTCTCTAAAGCTAAATTAAATTTTAGATCCTTGTCCTTTAACATGTCATGTAAGAATTCACATTACTATAAAGCATGTTGCAAAGAGCGTATGTCTCAAAAGTGTTGCTGTGCAAATACGGAATTCTTTTCTTATGGTACCCTACCCAACATAATCGTACGAAGAACTTGCCTGTAGAAATCGCTCATCGGAAAACTTGTGTAGCTTGACAGTTTGTAGAGACACTGATTGCTGTCGAGGGCTTTCTTCACGAGATTCTGGTTCCCATAGACCACGTTACCTGCAGCACAAAACAATACAACAAACAACTAAAAAAACCTTAACAAAAGCCACTGCATACACTCTCAATGTTGGTTAACAGGCATACATTTTCAGAAAAAACGAGTACCAACTAAATAGTAGTTTCCTGGCAGATGACCTCAAAATGCCGAGTACTTGGCTGTAAATATTGAGTACTGGCTGCCAGATTACTTAATTAACCTTGAATATCTCCATGTACTGGCAGAAAATTTAAGTAATGCTCAGTACTTTTTAGTACTGGTTGAATACTAATTGCTTGGCAGATGACTTAAATCATCTGATCATCTGCTAGTACTCAAAGGAACTTGTGATTAATTAAGTAATTCCAACGTAACTTTTGAATAGTTGCCTGGCAGATGACTTGAGTAACAACAAGTACCTTTGAGTACTGGCTGAATGCCGGTAGCCAGGCAGATGCCATCAAATCTGTTGTTAAAGATCTTGTTCCATTCCACAGTAGCAGTTGCTCCATTCGTTATTTCGATTCCAGCCGCCTGGCCATCAAATATCCGGTTGCTACGGATAGTTGGGTTGCTGTGGTTACTGATGAGAATACCAGATTGAGCATTTCGGAATATGTCGTTGTGTTCCAGAACACCTGACAACAGATAAAACGGACGACAATGATGATGACGGTAGCACTTCTGAGAGATACTTGGCAATATGTTAAGAGTCTTCATACATACATACATACATACATACATACATACATAATAAAGAGACATGCATAGCCTGAGATTTTAGTATAAAAAGACATACATAGCCTGAGATTTAAGTCTGATGTATGGCATGTTTATCTCTATTATTGTTATACATTCATACATACATTCATACATACCTACACACAGACAAACATGCTGCCAACTAAGCCCTCCATGCCTCTGGAGCCGAGACAGGAGTACAAACTCGTGCAGAGTTACATGTTCTGTTGCTGGCATGCTGTCGAAATCCATAACCAACAACAAGCCTGACGAACTGAATCACTTCGCGCCATATCCCATTCCACACCAAATGAAACACACAGAAAAACCATACGATACTCTATGCATGCTACCTGTGACATGAACTTCTTGCCCTTTCTCTGCCTCTATTTCACCAGCGCTTCAGACCATTCTATTCAATCGGTCCATTCAATTGGTCTATTCAATTGGTCTGTTCAATCGGTCTGTTCAATTGGTCTTGTGTTGTCCGGCTGTTAGTACCTTTTAGGAGTCATCTTGAAGAGGTGCTAAACAAATGTGCACTTACAGTTTACATCTTTTTTACATCTTACAATTACATTTTATGATTTTGTCATGTTCTTAAAAGGAGATATATAAATAGCAAGACACATACTCAAACACATACGCAAAGACAACCCAATTTCTTCACAGTTAGGCCAAAAAAGGAGTGGCATAAGACTGGCGACTTGCCTTTGCCGTTGTTGAAGATGCAGATTCCCCCGTCTCTGCCATCGTGAATTTTGTTGTACCTCAGCTCTGGGTTTCCCTCCGTCTTAATCCAGATGCCAGCCATCGCGTTGTCAAAGATCTCATTGTGTTCGATGATTCCGAGTCCTCCGCTGTAGACGAGGATTCCTCCATTGTGTCCACCCCAGATCTTATTATTCTTGATCATCGGATTGCTTCCAGTTCTAACAGAATCACAGTTCCATCACTAAGCTCATCTGATCTTGTCACCCAATCTGAGGTGCACAGTGTCAACTGTCAAGCCCAGAGGTCAAGGTACAAATCGTTTTTAGGGCGAAAGCACTTGTGCCCCCTAGGAAATTTGGCTATAAAACGAGTACATCAGCTGTAAACTATCAGTGGCTAGATCAGATGATGAGGGAGAGGACTGGACACCTACCTTCACGTGCCAAGACTATGAAAAATAATGTCATTAACACACAAACCTGCACTATCAATGTTAAGCTCAGCCAAATGGCACTGTGTCACTCAGCCATCACCACATCATAGAATTGGCGACCACATCACATATTCACATATGCAGCCACTGTACCACGTTCATGGTCATCGGGTCACAGATGGCCGATTCTTCAGCTGACAGCTGAACAAAACTGGTCACATCACAAAATCAGCCATCACATCTAATCTAATCATCTAGACAACATGGCCAACTGTGTGATATATTGGCCACTGCTCTGATGGCTAAATAATACAGGTCACCACATCACACAGTTGGCCATCAGTCCCACACCGTTAGCCATCAGTCGCACACCGTTAGCCATCAGTCCTACACCGTTAGCCAAAAAGTCTAATATACTTTAAAGCTTTAAAAATGCATCATCAAGCGAAAGGCAAGCGATCGGTCGTACCTGATCTGAATCCCGGAATACATGTGATTGAAGATGTCGTTGTCCTGCAGGGTGCCATGTCCATTGTCATAGAAATAGACGCCAACCTACAAAGAATAAATTCAAATCCATTTGTAATTCAGAATTCATACAGGACATCATTATAGGGGTATCAGTAATGGGTTTTGAACCTTGCAGAATTCCATGTCCTTTGTCACAGAACAATCAAACATCATTGTATGCATATGGGTATTTATATAGCGCCTTACAGACCCTCACAAAAGCACTATACTATAATGATTATAATCAATAAATGCTGTATTCTTTGGCCCATTCGAATATGAGATCAGATCATATAAGATTATTCTTAGAATAAACTGGATTCGATTAGAATATATGATATTGGATTAGAAGCAGTTAGACTTGATTAAACTAGACTAAATTAGGTGAGATTAGACATCGTTAGATGAGATAAAAAGGCCAGTTCATCGCTTGCCTGTTTTCCGCTGTGTATTCGATTGTGACGTAGAATCGGTGTGCTGCCTGTTGTTACCCAAATTCCGGCCAATGCGTTGCTAAAAATCTCGTTGTCTTCAATCAGACCCTGACCTTTCTCGTGCTAGAAATAAAGACAGCCATCAAACTACGAATCATCACAAACAGCAGCATACTTGTTTGCCTTGTAACATATTTTTTGGTAAAGGTAAGGGTAATAGGTTTGTTTACACGCCTCTACAGAAATTCCTCAGAAGTGTGATCCCAAACACAAAGGATCATCTGGCTGTGGCGCAAACACAATCATCACAGCAATTCAAAAGAAAGATCGTCTATTGAGGCACTTGACTATTCTCTGAAATGTCTCCTTGCAAAGACCCTCTCCTGACTAATACATGTAATGGAAAATAACAGCTTCCTATTAATTCATGGAAAATTCCCTGAGGTTATGCTGTTGAAAACCACTCTGCTGTCATTCTTATCTGGGTTAAATCCCTTTTCCAGAATGTATGGATACAAAAGGGCACTTTATGAACAGGCTGTTAACAACTGCTCATCTTCCATAACCTGTCTGCCAGTCTCTGGGTCCTCACGGAGCTCAACTGCTTCTGTGATTTCAGAATGTGGTTTTGCATAGAAGCAATAATTAATTGATGCTGTTTGCATAACAGTAATAATAAAGTTTGCAGATCGGATTGAACTGGATGCTATGGCAGAGGATGAGGCCAGATTTTCAGCTGGGTAATAATAATATCTTACGATGTAGATTCCGCCATGGTTGCCGTGGTGGATTTTATTGCGTCGTATGATTGGATTGCTTCCAGTGCGTATCTGGATGCCAGCCAAAGTATTGCTATGGATATCATTTTCCTCAATCAGCCCTTGTCCGTCGCCGAAGATGTAGACTCCGCCCTGGTGACCACTGTAGATCTCGTTTTTCCTTCACAAACAAAATCAACTCCACACCATCACACTAGGCTGTGGAAATTGCATTCTCTACAGTAAGCAAAGACCTTGGAAACTAAAGCTTCCCTTGCCCCATAATGGCATGTAAGGCACCCATTTCCTGCTTTTTGGCCATTGAGCCAGCAGTGGACAAATCCCAAGATTGTGGGCATGGACCCAGTGCATTAAAGGAATGGTGTTTACTTCCCAGCCAATGCCAGTACCAAATTATACTGTTGGTGACAAAGACAAAGTGCATGAGCAACTTGCCCACAGTTGTTACACAGAGCCCACTCAGCAGGCTCAAACAAGCAATTGTTGGCTTAGAGACCAAATGCAATGCCGAATATACGACCATGTCTCATAAGCAACTTGACAGAAATGGTCCTGTGACAAAGGAGTTAGACTAGAGAGACAGAGGAACATTCCTGAGATATGGAGTGGGTTGGAGTTGAAGAAACCTTCAGGTGAAGCTTAAACACAACCACAGCAACACAGTTTTTATTAAACACCCAACACACACACAATAAAACGCACGCACAACATGCCGACGCCTCTGCTGTGATTTCGTTGTTGTGCAAGATCGGATTGGCGTGGTTCTTAACAAACACAATGCAAGCACACACACACATACCAGATCGTGGGATGGCTGTTCGACGTGATCCAGACTCCGGCAAAGTTGTTGGAGTGGATTTTATTCTCGGAAAAGTGTCCGCGGCCATTCTCGTGGACGTAAATTCCGCCCGTCTGTCCATTGTGTATCTCGCATTTTATCACCGTCGGATTGGCTCCAGCTTTCACTTCAAAGCCGGCAATTCGGTTGTCGTGTATGTTGTTGCACTCAAAGTAACCCTTCCGAAACAAAAACAACACTTTTCTGATAAATGCCTAGTTATGCTAAACAACAGGGTTCAAATCATGTCTGAAAAACCATCTTTGATAATGCTGTCTATTCAGTAGTGCACTGGGTCCATAACCCAATGATTGCTTGTTCAAGCCTGCTCAGCAGACTCAGTGAAATGACCCTGAAGGAGCTCTCACAACTCACATTAAGATTTGTCTGACGATATGTGTTTAATAAGTGCAATAAATAAATAAACATCAATTGTTGAAACCTTAATGGCTACATTGGAAGAAATTTAGAGACAATGGGAGAAATCCAGCAAGACAAGGAGTTACAGTCCAACAATATGGTGAAAAACCTGGACAGCCATGTTGGCAGAAATTTGGAAGAGCTTGGACCAATTAATGGAAATCTTGAAAAAATTCAGAAGACATCATTTCTTCAATTCGTTGTACAAATGCAAATCAATGAAGCTAATAAGACTTGGGCTCTAGGTTGGTTAATGACCCATGAAGGATTGAACTACATACCCAAATGTTAAAAGGGTGAGCACTTGATCATTCAGCCAACTGTAACGGAAATGAGAGGTTACAGTCACTACGTAAATAGCCAGGTACATACCAGGCCAAAGTCAAAAGCAAAGACGCCAACATCTCTTCCGTGATGGATTTCATTGTTGCGCAAGATTGGATTGGCATGGTTCTTCACCCAAACTCCAGCCAATCCATTGAAACAGATGTCATTGTTCTCGTAAAGGCCCTAAAAAAGCCATAAAACACACAAGTCTAACATAATCGGAAAACTTACTGTTATTGTGATGCACAAGGCATACATCGACAGTCACTTCTAAGCAAAGCCACATTCCAAAATCACAATCCACTGCACAGAACCAGACAAGAGCCAGAAGGCTGAAGAGACCGACAGACAGGCTATGGGGATAAGCATCCAAGAAAGAAGAGATTTTAACCTAGACATGTCATTTGAGGTTGCACAATACTCTAGTGGCTAGTATGCAGGGCTGTCAATGCAGAGGTTTGTGGTTCAAATCCATGCCTGGGCAGAAAGACATCTCAGACTTCAGCTCCATCTGCACCCCCTCACTAACTTGGCTATAAAATGAGTGCACTAACCACACACTGTGGTTGGGATCATCAGGTGGCAAGGACACAGGGCTGGCCACCTGCCCTCACATTGCAAGACTAACATTTCAGACCCTAGCTGCCTCTTGAGTTTAGCTTAAGAGACTGCTCTTCTTCTACTCCTCTAACAGGAAAGGCTGCAACGTCCCTACAGCCAAATCAGCACAAACAAACGTAATAATAAGATGTTGGTAGTACTTACCTCGGCATAGTCGGTGATGTAGAGTCCCACGTTTTCACAGTAGCTGATGTCGCAGCTTTTGATGTGTGGGTCGGCACCACAGCCTTCAACGCAGACAGCCGCCCCAACTGACAAAAGCGACAACAACAGACAGCTCAACGTCAAAACCCAGCTGCAAACTGGCAACAGGAACATTGTGAATAATTAAGTCCAGTATATCTCTCTAAAGAATCAAAGGTCAAGCCAAACCTCGGTTCATGATCAATCCAGTCAAAATGCAGAATAGCAACCAAACCCTGGATTCAAACCCTGGAATTATGTAGCTGACCCCTCCCCTAGGACGGATTAATTCCAGCCAGAACAAAAGAAAAAGAGAATTATGTAATAAATCATTAAAATTATGTTTTTATTGACCTCCATTAAACAAAATCCTGGACTCAAACCCTCGACATGCTAAATTATTCACCACATTCCTGACGCCAGCCAGTTGGTGGCAGTAAGCGCAAATGAATGATTCTTTTCAATTGGTTGCGAAGTCCAATGCTTTCTTGTGTTTAGTCGTCTTATTACATCCTCATTTATAGTGTATATCCAGAGTAGCCTAGGTATTCCTTTGTTAATCTTTCCTTTGAATCTTAAAGGCACCGCCTTGTTCGGGATCTGGTCATCTCGATTCTTTCTACATCACCATGCATCTAAATAATCAGAAACATTAATCATTTAAATAACATTAATTTTTAATGGCCTTCCCATCACATACAGGCTGACTGCATCTATTTTATCCAAAAAAGTGATTGGAAATAGTAAACCAGCTCGAGATACTGACCAACGGATGAACTACGGATGACGCAGTGATCGAACGTGGGTGAGCACATCTCCGTTATTTCCAGAGCATAGTGTTTGTTGAACGGCAAGGAACCAGAAGGAGGCGAATACTATGAACATCAGAAACAGATCAAAGCTCTCAATGGATGCTCAGTCACACGGTGCCAGCGGGGATACTCTCTCCTTCGATTACAGCGCTCATATCAGATCTGATTAAATAAATTATCTAATTTAATCTAATGTAAGGTCTTCTGTAGTGCCATTATCATAATGCCCAAGGCAGCAGTGGATGGTCGCTTCAAGTGAAATCACAATCAAAAATCATAATCTGTTGGAGAAGCCAGGTTGAATTCCGATAGGTCAGAGAAACTAGAAGCCAGGCTACTGTCGGTAAGCAAGTTGAAAGAGACAAGTCTTAGAGTTAAAACCTGAATGACATTAAAGAATTGACAGTACAAACTGAACTGGGCAGTGAACACCAAGGCTTTGGACCAGCTACTGATAAGGCCCAAGAGCCCAATGTTGTTCTGGTATGAGGCACAGCAAGAGTCCACAAATCCACAAATTAATTAATAAATAAATCAAAAAATTAATGGATTAACTTTAGCGCTGACATATCCAGTGCAGGTTATTAGATAAAGTTGAAATAGATCAAATTGAATCAGATCAAATTAGAATAGTCCACAGATGTAGGTTATATGATTAGATCAGTTTAGTCCAGAGATGCAGCTTACTTTTAGCGTAACGTATCCAACGTAGGTCTCCTTGGCTCCTTCATAGCAGATGCACACAGAATCCGTCTGGCGCTCGATCACCACCTGTTCTGCCACATTCAGACCACCGGCTGCAACATCAACCAACTGGTTAAACCATTTACCACAAACCAATAAAACCAATGCACTCTGTCCATCTCTAGCCTGTCTGCCTGCGTATGTGTCCGCCCGTCTCTCAACCTCTGTATGTCATGAATACATGCATCTATTTTCAACTGTCTCTGTCTAAGTGCTATATATGTTTAAGATATTGGATCTATGCCAACTGTTTTCATGTTCAAACTGGTAGCCGTTAAACATGCAGTAAAGATCACCTCTCTGTTAAATATTGTTCTCACATTTCATTCATGCCATCTGTCAGCCTTCTTTATCTTCTTATTGTCACATTTTGCTGATTTCTTCTTAAAACAAACCATCCAAACAGACAGCACAGCTAAGAAGCACATCAACACCACTGCAGTTACAACATCCACAAGCTAATCCTATCAGAATTTGTGCCGATTTGTTTAGAACACAAGCGTGTAGTACCTGCTCCTAAGATCGTCACGTTGTCGTCAAGGGAGAGAGATTCGTTGGTGTAGAGACCGGCGTGGATGAGGATCAACGGATTCTCATCATCTGGATTCTTCGATCCATTCTCGTCGAGGAAGTTCAACGCAGCAGTTATTGTATCAAAGTACTAACAACAGACAAACATCACATAATGAAGTTCATACAACAACCGCATCGCATAACAAAAGACAACCCCCAAAAGACAACCCCCATCATATGGCCAGTGTAGCACATTGGGGGTCTGTAATCCAACAACTGCAGGTTCAAGTCTGCTTAAGAGACTCTTGTGTAATAACACTGGTCAAGTTGTTTGTGTACCTGTGTTTCAGTCAGCAAGTAGTAGAATTTGGTACCAGTGTTAGCTGGGAAATAAACAGCAACTGATGAAACTGATGCATTGGCCCTGTATTCAGGACCAGATTCTTACTTACTTCTCTTGTGTATGTAATAAGTGCAATAGGTAAATCAATATATAATAATGAGCAACAGGTAACAATTGCACCTGCAGCTTCAAGGACGGTTCAAGTTATGCCTAATATTCATCAGGTAAACTTATACGCATAAGAAAACAATTGCTGTAATTTCAACTTATTTTCCAAACGTTTGAAAATAAAACAAATTTGAGAACCTCTTGTAAGCACTGAAATTTCACGGTTTATTTCAACTATTTTCCCAGACATACAAACGCGAATGCAAATTTCTTCTGTCTTACAAGAATGTTTCTTCCTCTCCATCGACTTGGATTTTCTGCCACATGTGCCGCATAGCCTGGTCGAACGTGAAGTGCTCGATACTGAAAGTAAACACGTATGAAATTGACAAACTGCTGCCACACCCAATTACTCCATAACAGGTTGTCCAATTGTTTGATTGCGGTAGTCATGTCCATAATTAAGGCCAAATATTCTTGAACGCAGGGACCACGCCTCTGAGTGATATAATTCTGACTGATGCACATAAATAACGAGCAATTATCTCACCAAATCTTACCTTACCTTACCTTACTTTACCTTACCTGATATTACTCTGCCATTACTAATATTACCTTACCCTGCTCTACCTGATCTTATGCTACCTTACCCGATCTTTCTTTACCATTACAGCTCCAACATCTGCCTCTGGACTTACTAGAAGTCGGAAACTGTGCTGCCAGGGATTCTTCAGACCACAGAAATCCGGATGAACGAATTTGAAAACCTTTGGTTCAGGATTAATGAGCGGAATCAAATACTCGTACACTTTGTGGTACAACTTCCTCCTGAAACAAACACAATGAACTGCAAAGAAATTCAGATGCAAAACATATGCATTCAAGTATTTGGACTTTTATGTAGTTTCTTTTAGGAAACTTCAAAAGGCACCAACAACTAAGCCATCTAATGGAGCCTTCAAGAGGTATTTTAAAAGGCACTACAGACATGTTCAGTTACACTACATTACATTTGCTTGACATCATAATGAACACCTTGAAACTACTGCCTCAAACAATTACTTTACTAAGGGAATCATAAAGTAATCAAGGAGGTCATACAAAAACTTCCTAATGCACTTCCTAATAATATCCCTCAAACGTTTTCTAGAACTGGAGTAATCATAATTCCGAAATGTCTACAGCGCCCAACGAAAGCCACGTCGCGGGGACCAGCTTATTCACAGGAGCTAAATAAATGCCCAATTACGTTACAAATGAGTTGCCTGGACTAACCAGAGTTCACGGTCATTGGCGATGATGCTGAATCGTTTGCACACTTGTGCAGCGCTTGCGAGATCAAACTCAAATAGGTAGGACATGATTAGGAGCAACACTTCGTCCGGTAAAACATTCTGCAGGTAATGACCGCCAACCAACTCTGCAAACAAAGACATTATGTAACATAAACTTCTATCGTACCATTATAGCAATGCACATGATATGATATACAATGGTATGATGCTCTGTAATGTAGAGTAAAAGAACTTCTACGGTGGCATTATGATGATGATGATGATCAGTTCCCTGCCCAAACGCAGGTCCTTTGGCTCTATGCCACCTGAGGATGAGATAAGTGAGGTGGTTTCCCGTTGCCTTCCACACAGACAATTGTGGGTGAGCAACTTGTCCAAGGTCGCTACGCAGTGGCTCGAGGCAGATTCGAACCTGTGACCCTCCAGTTACAGGCGCCGACCATACCACTACACCACCGCGTCCCGTAGTAACACCCAAAGTATGAAACCATTGGCACAATACTTTTTAACGTTAAGTATGAACTTCTATGTCCTAGTAATAGGAATGTGAAATATATAATATAATTATTAAACAGGTATTTATAACAAAAAAGGAAAAGCCTCAAAGGGGCATGCAATGACCCCATGATGTTGCAACAGTAATGAATCCCTGCAACAAACATTCTAAAGCGCCCATCCCCGACTGCACTGAAGTCAGAAAGTTCCTCTTTACGCACATACCTGAACTAACTAGCGTTGTTACCAGTAGTGCTGACCGTCTTGCACGCTTTGGTGTGATGGATGTCGTAGACATGAGTTCATAAAAGGAGACTGGAGTTCTGAAGACTTCATTCGAAGATGATGCTGGGGATTTCCGCCGCAGGTCATAACCATGGTAGGAAAAACCAGGCGAAGCTGCTGCTGAATCACTTGCACAGTTCTTCTTGACGGGAGATACTAAAACAAAAACCACGGTATAAGAATTACACCCATGTAAAAAACATAACATTCTTTTTCACAACTTTGTTAGCAACTTTCACCTTGGGAGCGTTTCACGGTTACTGTATAAACAGGTTCTTTGAGCAATTTTTATCAGCTCTTACAGCAGACACAAGACACTACTATAGCCAGAATGCTCATAAACATCAATTGTCTGGTAATAATGCACAGTCACTGTGGCCTATAGACCTACACTCTTAAAAGTAATGTCTGGATACAACAGACACTAAAATGTAGCACAAACTCCCAAAGCTGGCAACAATAATGTGCTCTGACACCAAGCATCTTATTTCTGTGAGTGTTCCTGCCATGCTATTTGTTTGCTCTGGTCAGATATTACTTTTAACAGTGCAATTTTTTGGAGCATAGATTAATTAAACAACTCTGGGTACGCGAAGCCGTAGGTGATTTCGCCTTTGCTAACAAATATATTGATTAGTCTTCCAACCCGAAATACGCACGTCGGAGGTCAACAATATTTACCCGATGACGAAGTGATGGGTACCCAGTCAAAATGGACACGGGTTTTTACTTACCCAATTTACCTCTACCTTACCACCATTATTCCGTAGGTTTGTCAGGTTTCGTACTGCACCCCACGTAACTCCAGTATCAGTGGTTTTCTTGGGATCATTGCTGAACGTCAAATAAACAGGCCAGTCCGTCTCTGTGTCAGTCTGTATTTGTCTGTGTGTGTATATATATATATGTAACATATATATATATATCCTCTTTGCTTTCTTCGAGTATACACAGGGACCGCTGTTAGTAACTATTGTACCTGTGGAACCCTTCCACGTTTAACCGAATCTACCACCAATAAAGAAATTCTTAATTTCCATCGCATTATTGCTGTCTCGAACGTCATTCGCTAAAACATTTTGCAAAACTACAATTCTGTCGAAATTAGGCGTCTAACCTGCTGCACTCGGCTGCTTACTATTAGAGCTGAACCTTCGCAGGCGACTGCAGCCGTTAAGGCTCGTCGTTCGAGCGGAAGAAGCCGACATTTAGAAATTCGTCTACACTGTTTGAAGAATTTTCGTACGACGACCAAATCCTGACAAATAATTCGCCGTTTCAACGTACTACCATCGTATATAAAGAACATAAAATAATATGTACGAGGGATGGATCATTCAGAATAACTATCCCTCTGCCACAAATTATGTATTATACAGATTCCGCCAGAAAACCCGTTGTGGTTTCACGCCATCTAGCAGTTGACTTCATGCATTTAATCGTGTTTTTTTAAATCGTAATCGTGATACCCAGATTTCTACAGCACCCAACGATAGCCACGATTACGATCCAAAAACCCGGCACAAAGACAGGCAGACTGGTGCGGTTGACGGGGTTGTTTGGAATTAGAGCGACAAGAAAGATACGAGAAGAGGAATCGGGATAGGATTTTGGAATCGTAATCGTAATCTCGAGATTTCTACAGCGCCCAACGAAAGCTAAGTCGCGGGAACCAGCTTATTCACAGGCGCTCAGTCAAAACAAAATCGATAGGCAAAAGGGTTCGGTTCCAGGTCAAGATCCAGGAGTCAGGCAGTCAGACAGTCGGACGGCTACGGTGGATGATGTTTGAAATTGAAGCGAGAAAGACCTGCGCAGAAACTGAAAGAGGTGAAGTGTTGGTGTTACAGCGTTGTTTGCGTTTGCCATTAGTTCCTTGCAGAGACTTGGAAGTACCTTTGATTAGAATTTAAGTTTCAGACAGACAGACAGACAGACAGACAGACAGACAGACAGACAGACAGACAGACAGACAGACAGACAGACAGACAGACAGACAGACAGACAGACAGACAGACAGACACACACACACACACACACACACGCACACACGCACACACACGTTTGCTTTTAATTAGCAGCTGCAGACCGGCTGTTGTTTTCCGTTCCTACTTTAAGCTTTATATTTGACTAAAGATTATTTATTACATGACACCAGCTGTGACGTCATTTTACTGGAACTAGGTTGTGGTCTTCTTATTGAGTTTATACTTGAGTAGATAATAGTTGTTTAGATGCCAAAATCAATTAATTTTAAATTTTTACATTACTGTGATAAAAAGCATTAACTTTAATATTTTGCAATTCAGAGAAGCATAAACTGATTACATACTGAGCCAAGTCAGCCAAACTATGGTAGCACCACAAGCGTAATGCTTACGTCATTTAGCATCAGTAGCATTTGTCAATGTTATGTAGTCTGAGATACTTTCTGCTGTCGAGGCCTTGGACTTCAATTTCGACAACAATCAATCGAAGTTGGTTTAAACGCATCTCATCTTAATTTTTAATAACCCGATCCCCGTTATTTAGATTGCTTGTCAATTTTAGAGACTTGCTTAATTGATTTTCGTTTCTATTTAAACCTCTTACAATGTTCACTGACGGACGATCTTAAGTTAAGACGATTCGTCATCTTGGCGACGTTAGACAATAAGGTCGTGCCCTTACTAGGAATCGCGGAATTGCATTTTGTAATCGGGCATTTATATAGAGCCAATTGTTAATCTGTATTGGAGATACAGTGTAGACATAATCAAATGAAAATTGTTATGTGCAATCGTTAACCAGTCTAACCCTAGCCTTACTTAGACTGTATAAGGATTCAGCCTTTTAGTATATTTTAGTTGGCTTCAACTCATTCGAAGCCTTCAAAATCTTCAAAACCTTTAAAGTCGTTGTGATGTGAATCCTGGTGCATTATTTAAATTTGTTGTCTAGCAGTGTGATCCGAGAACGTTACTCAGTTTTTGATTACGCTTGTTATGTTTGCATTAAGCAGAAAGATCCGTCAACCTCTGTAATCAACGTTAGAGGAATATTTTGTATGCAGGAAGGTAATAAATAAATGCCTTGATGTAGGTTATGCGACATTGGCTTATGTGACAGTTACTTAATACTAGGTAGGACCTTTCTTAGGGTCGTTGCACGCACCTTCGAGGCTGTTTTTAATTGTGCGTGTTGCAAATGTCTGTTTAATAATAATAATGATAATGATGATAATAATAATAAAATAATTATAATAATAATAAGTGGCTAAATGTGACGTTGGCTTTTATGCCATGTTGGCTTTGGTGAAGGTGGTTTATGTGACATTGGCTTATGTGACATTGGCGTATGTGAGGTTGGCTTATGTGACATTGGCTAAAGTGAAGTTGGCTGATGTTGAAGGTATTATACGTTATGGGCAACACGGGCGTCAAAGACCGTTCTCAGCAGTTGTCTCTTGATGATGCTGGACCAACACTTCTGCATGGTCACGGATTCTTCGGTCGAACTGCAACAGAGGACTCGGAGTCCTCGCCTGGCAGGGTAATATGAGTTTCTACCAATGACAATAACAAGGCCAAACCCAAGAAGCTGAGGCCAAGACCACAAAACTGAAGCAATGACTCTCGAGGCTGATGCCAAGACCATGAAGCGAAGGCCAATCCTCAGGAAGACTAGGCCAAAACTTATGAGGCAAAGACTATTGTGGCTAAGGCCAATCCTGTGAGGCCAAGACTCATTTTGTCTAGGCCAAAACTTGAGGCCAACATTATGAGGCATTATTCATGACTTGCAAGGCTGAGGCCAGGAGTGAATGTTCTGTGTCTTCCTAGCTATAAAACACCCACACATCTGCAAACTGTATTTTTTAAAAGTTTATATCTTCTATTTGTATATTAATTACAAGGCTTCAGTTGATGGCATTTGGCTGTTGTTCATTCATTAATCCATTCATTCATTAATCCATTCATTCTTTCATTCATATGGCATTCATGCATTCATTCACATCATATATCCAGCACTCATTCATCGGTGCGACATGGTGGTCTAATTGGTAGTGTGCTTGTTCTGTAATCGAAAGTTTGTGTGTTGACATTTCAAAATTTTAGTAAAATACAGCCCAGGTAGTTGAATCCATTTTAAATGAGTGCTCAACTACTTGTCACTTCATCATTGGATAAAATTAATGCTTTAACATCGCATGCCTGACAGAAAGATTTTGAGTGGGAACATTAATTAATGTTACTTATTAGCAAAAGCAAAATCACCCGTACAATTCTTAGATACATTTCTGTGTGGTAAAATTCAGTTGAAATAAAAAATGTTGCTCTATCTAAATTAAAGATTTGCAACATTTTTTCATTTCCTTGCTGTTGATATTTTTTGATGGTGCAGTTGTGCTACCAAAACTAACCAAATATGCTATATGTAAAAAGGTGCTATGCAGTGCAACTTGTTTAACTCAAAATGCAGAGTACTACACGAAGAATTTATGTTAACCAGATTTCATCTTGACCTGTTTATTCAATTCCAGATTGAAAATTTTTGAACTAAGCAGGAGTAGACTGCTCTTCTTTTATAATGACACGTAAAAGTTCTCAGATTAGATTAGATGATATCTATTCGATTCAGAGTCTTGATGAGGACGGATCGGAATTCATGCACTCTTCTAATATCTCAGCATCGGAGGAAGTCACACGACGACTTCCGAGCGTCATCAAGTGGGAGGGAGGAGGGCACACAGTCTCTGTCAGCTTTGATGATGGTACCACCAAGATACCTATGGTTAAAAGGTAAATCAGCATTCTTTTAGCTATTATAAAATGTTGCACCTATTGACTGTCTGTCAACCAAAACTGCTTTGCTTTATTGCACAACTGGATCATTGTGGCATACTTATTGTTGCCAGACGTAATGTCTTAACTAAATCCAGTGGAAGATAACTCAGCCGAGGTTGCGTTTTATAATGTGCAGACAAACTTGAAAATAATTTCAGTTGTCCTAAATATGATAGATAGCAACTTGTAACAGAAATGTCTTCGTTTTTATTGCCTACTATGGATGGATTCTGTTACGTGGATTCTGAAGTCTTGTGTTCTTTTTCAGCCAAAACAACTTCTACACAATTGTGAATCTTCCAGAGGGAACTCACCGATACAAGTTCCTTGTTGATGGACAGTGGAAATGTGATCCAAAAGAGGTATCGATCAGTCAGTCAGTCAATCAGTCAGTCAGTCAGTCAGTCAATCAGTCACTCTGTCAGTTAATCAGTCAGTTAGCTAAGTCAATGAATCACTCAGTGAATTAAGTAATCTAGTCCAATCCAAGTAGACTAGCATTCCCTCAACTAACCCCAAGAGGAAGCCATAAGTGTGAAGTGTTACCGACTTAAATTTTTTTAGCCTTGGGATGTGAAGGCAGTTGGCCAGTCCTCTCCCTCGGCGTCTGATCTTCCCACTAACAGTGTATGGCCAGTTTACTCATTTATAAGCTGAGTTCACTAGGGGTGCAGGTTGAGCATGAATTTCTGAACATCTTTCTACCATTACTGGGATTTGAAACCCCACCTCTAAGTTGACATTCCAGCATTCTAGCCACTATACTGTATGTTCAAAAAGTAGACAAATTCAATGTAATGATTATGCTGAGTTTTTGCAGGGTGTTGTTATGGCAGAATTTAAATCCATAGTCTGAAGGCGTATTAGTTATTAGATAAGTTATACAACTCCCCATTGACATGCATGCATAACATAGTCAGTTGCTATGTATAAATCACGGTCTGTGTGCTTTTTTTGACAGCCAAAGGTCGGAAATGATGCTAGCAACCTCAGCAACACGCTGCTCGTCAAGGGCTCTGACTTTGAGGTCTTTGAAGCCCTGGCTGTTGACAGCATTGGAACCGAGTCAGCAAAATATGGTCAGATCATCCACGTGTTCTGATTTTTGATCGATTGTAGCTTTTAATTTAATGCTGTACGATGTTCAAATTAGAGTTCGTGCTTGTATGAGGGTTTTGCAATATCTAGTGATCAGCAGTCTAACCTATCAACCCAGTGATCCGGGGTTCAAATCCAAACAAAGCGGATAGACGTTTTGAGATTTCTACCCAACTTGCGCCCCTACCAAAATCATATAAAATGAGTACACCAACAGACGGTGGGAAGATCCGATGGTGAAGGTGAGAACTGGTCACCTGCCATCATATGCTGAGGCTAAGAAAAGTTAAGTCGGTAACACTTCTTACCCATAGCTGCCTCTTACAGTTAGCTCTTATTCTTTTGTTTTGTGCTGATAGGTGTCGAAAGTTTCAACTGAAGGACATGATGTCCAACGAAATGGTTTTGCCTAATAAACAACCAATTTCAAGACGACATTATTAGTGTTTACATATTATTGTTTACATCTACTCATTTCCACTTGTCTATAAATTGCCTAACCCGGCAATTCTGTTCTGCTTTGATAACATTCACAAAAAAGAGCAATTAAGATTATCTGGTTAAGTGACAGGTTGACTGACCGGTACAGATAGATTGATTGACAGATTGACTTGCTGATGATTGACAGATCAACTGAGATGGTTGATTGGCAGATTTACATGGTGTTGATTGACAGGAATGTCGGGTTCTCCACCGGGTTCCTATACGCAGACCATTCCGCAGAAGTACAGCAACCCAAATCCAGCATCTCCTCCGACGTTACCTCCTCAGCTCCTTCAGGTCATCCTCAATACAGAAACCCCTCTCCAGGTACACTCCAACCTTGGTCTCTTCTCCTCATTGTCATGTATGCTAATGTTATGTAATTTAATTGAATGTAACCTGAAAATAGGGTATGTTATGAGGCAGAATTAAATTTGGGATCTATTTCCTGTGAAGAAAGATTGTCCAGTTTTTGGATTGCTATTGTTGAGTTTGTGCTTCAGCCCAAATATCTTTCAAGTCCAGGACCGTGT
Organism: Norana najaformis; assembly: GCA_964023275.1. NCBI lineage: Eukaryota > Metazoa > Annelida > Clitellata > Crassiclitellata > Hormogastridae > Norana > Norana najaformis. The sequence continues at coordinate 12,927,331 of OZ029925.1, forward strand.
CTCTGAAGACTAATTTTGATAGTGAGATGTAAATAAACAAACGATTATCTTAACTTCTCTTACTTTAGTAGGCCTTAAAGGTGCTATTTGTATTGCCATATACGCTTATTTTTGTGCTTGTTACTTGCATACATATTTATTACTTACATACTTATGTACTTGAAAGCGATCAATTCAGTTTGCTGACTTTGTTATTCCTTTTCAGTGTGAACCAACTTTGCTTCCCGAGCCGAATCATGTCATGCTAAACCATCTGTACGCACTCTCCATCAAGGTGTGCCGTTCTCTCCCTTCTAATCTAATTTTATCTAATGACTTATGTAGCACCTTTATCATCATGCACAAGGCAGCCATCGATAGTCGCTTAAATGAAAACTGTAGTCAAATATTGTAATTCTTTGCTAAAACTTAGTAAAACTTTGACAGATGAGGAAAGCCAGGTTCTATAACATAATGACTTGTATCGTGCTATTATCATAATACATGTGGCATCAACTGATGGCCTTGAAGTAAAGCCACCATAGTCAAATACTGTAATCTTCTGGATAAGGCCGGTGAAAAGTTGTCCTTCTAGTTCAGTCACGTTACAGAGAAAGTTGGTTGATTGTATTAAAGAAATTGGTACACCAGATGTAGGTGGTATAACAGTAGGAGATAGGTAATGTAGAGAAGCAGGTAAGATATTAAGAACTGTAAGTAATTCATGTAAGGTATATGTAATTGGCTAAAAGAACCTTACTGAAGCTGTTACATTTTTGTATGCTTTGTTGTTTGTTGGTTGAAGTGATGTAGGGCAATGTTCTTAACTTGAAGGGCTGTGATTTCACTGAAACTGTTATTTAATCTAATCTAAAGATTTCTACAGCGCCATTATCATAATGCCGAAGGCTTCAGTTGATGATCGCTTCAAGTCAAAATCGCATTCAGTAATTATAATCCGTTGAAATATCATAATCTGTTACAGTTAACTCAGTGTGTGTTGCTTTTTGGAGGTAGGTGATGAAAGCTAAAGGTCATGTCTCTTTAATGTCCTCAAAAGACGTGATCCTATTGCAGCATGTTGGTCCATTCAGTAGCATGCTGGGTGTGTAATCCAACAATTGTGAGTTTCAGCCTGCTGAGTGGAGTCCATGTAATGATGCTGGACAAGCTGTTTTGTCTTGTGCCTCAGATGCAGACTTACTGACCATGTGTGCATAATAAATACAATAAATAAATGAGTAAGTAAGCAGTTGTCTCTGTGTTTGAATACTGTTTGTAGGACGGAGTAATGGTGATGAGTGGCACCCATCGATATCGCAAGAAGTACGTCACTACGCTCCTCTACAAGCCAACTTAACTTTGGCGATGTCGATAAGTTGAATTTGGAGTGGACTGGCACTGAGCTCAGACTTCTAACAATGTACTCTGAGTAGCGCTGATGACATTGTTGGTTTTGTATAATGAGAAACTGTTTAAGACGAACTACATTTGGTGACTGGGAAGTTGATTTGGGTCTCATTTTCAGCGGAAGCGACATACGTGTGCTGCCTTTGACTGCTCTGCTGAACTTCCCAATTCAATTGTCTCTTAGTTTGATTTTTATGTATGTATCTGGTTATTTATGTAGCGCCTTTTAAGAATGCACAGAGTCACTAAGTTAAGCAGACTTTTCCCAGTGATTGTTTTTAGTGAGAGCTACAGCTCCGTCGGTTTCATCGCAGTGATTGTACTGCTTGGGATGTACAGATATTTCATGCCAGTTTTTATCTTTATCCTAAAACTTTATCTGAATAATTGCAATTATTACATTATAAGTATAGTGCAGCATGGAGTGTTCTGCTTCCACTCTGTCTGAGAATTTATACTGCATGAATTGTTGATCTTTTGTGTACGATAAATTGTATTGCATGGCTTGTCCAGCTTGTTTAGATCTATCCCAATGTTAGTACTGCTTGGAATCTAAAGCTTTAACTCTCTCCCATGGATAGTACTACTTGGGATGTCCAGCTCTTAAGTTAGTATGTGCATGAGAGCTGATAATAAAGGTGGTCAGCATCCTGTTTCTTTGTTTTGGCTGAAGTAAGAGAACGCTTCTTCTGTTCGTGGCTGTTTTGGAGAACACTGTTTTTATTAAGTCTTGGTTTAACAAGTTGTTTAAAATTTGGTTATAAGTGTTAATTTAAATTAATTTAATCATCTTTAAAAATGAAATTTAACTTAACTATTTTGTTTTATGTTTATGATTTGAGAGATTTTGAAATTGAAGCACGTTTCAGTTGCAAAAACTCAGACGTCTGGGACAGACGTGTGATATTTAATCTAGCCGATTACTGCTGGAATATTGACAGACGTCCATTTTCAGCAAACCCCATATTAAACACATCTGGATTTCCATAATGGCTCCAAAAGTGACCAAACTTCCTGAGTCTTGAAGATTTTATTTGAATAAGTTGGTCATTGAATAAGCTGGTCAGTGAATAAGCTGGTCTTTGTGATGCAGCTTTTGTGTGGTGCCAAGTAATTTCCACAATTTACATAACGTTGCATTTTTAGATAGACATTCTGGAAAACACGCAAACCGAATCAGAACTCGTGATTCCAAACACACACACCTACACACACACACATATACACAGCGACCATATAACCTCAATCTTGGTTGTTTTCAATGAATTTTCTAGTGAAATCCTCCATGTTTGAATGGGCGCCATGACATTTTAGGTCCCATGTATGGACCATGCTAGCCTGAGATACATGCACATCTGTGAACTTGTTCCTTGTGCATGCACTTCAACAAAGTAACTTTGTGCCTCTTCGGTGATTGGGCCATCTCTAACTATAGATATGTCTTTCTGGCCAGGAATGCCACACCCTTCTTTCACCAGCACTAGAAACCTGTTCTCTTTGGCTGGGCTAGGAGCACCTGTGAGTAGATACCTTAAACAGGCGCTGTATAAATGCTCCAGGCATCATCAATGGTCACTTTTTGTGGAAACCATCGACTGCTGCCTTGAGCATTATTACAGTGGCACCATAGAAGTTTTGGATTATTTAATGAATGAATTATTATAGTCATGATTGATGTAAGAGCTGGTTTTCACGTGCACAGTTGCATTCTGCTGTGGTGCTGTTTTGTGGTGGGGTCAAGAGGTCATTTGGGTTGAAAGTCATACTTGATACAGAAAGTGCAGGTTGGCTTAGCATTTAAGACTGTGGTACGTCATACCCAAATTATAATTGGTTCAGATCTCAGCCAGGACAGACGTCCAGTTTTACCAAATCCGCTGGACCGTTTTATAAAATGCATCATTGTTAATGGAATTCTGATGCAGTGTGGATGCCAAATTTAGATATAGTTTCAGAACAGCCTCATATTCTAATGGTACTTTGTATGTTACAAGTTGTGGGTCTTTGATATGGTGCCTTTTTATGCCATTCCATTAAACCGCGTATTTGGGTCTTGCAGTCAATTAACTGGCTTTTAATACATAATAAGTTACATAATATTAAACTTAATAACTTGTGTGGCTTCTCTGCTATTGGCTTGAATCTTGTAGTTAATTTTCTGGCTTCTAATACATAACATAGCAAGTATAAAAATAGCAATACACTCTGCCCCTATTTTACCCTTTACCCTCTAACCTTACCTTTTTTTAATTTAACGAATGGGTACCATAAATCATTGTATGTATGTGTTTTTCAAGAAGCTTAATAAAGGGCCTTTTAAGTACCTAGCACTGCACACATGGCTGTCCAACTGATTTAAACAAGTTTGTTTTATGGTAGTTTGAAAATGTGTGCTGAACGGAGTCAAATTCATTGTATTTGCATATTATGTTCAGCTTTATTTTCGTGTCAAAACTAGGGATGCGTGATACAGACAGACAACATGCTGTTTCTGCTTTTTATTTGAGGCATATCCTCACTTGTATCCCCACCGAAGAACTTGCTTAAACTGGCCCTAACTATGTGGGACATGGTAGCTTATTGGTTAGAGCGCTTATAGCTTGTAACCTGAGACAGTTACTGTGTAGGAACTTTGAGCAAGTCCTTCTCTCACAGTTGTTCAATGCTATTGTTCTGAAGTAGTGATTGATACTTGATCATTAGGCAGTGGTGTTTAATAAACAAAGAAATAATAAAATCAGTTAAAGTTTGATTACATTTTGTTGCATTTAATTTTCACTGAGAGGCTTTCTTGAACTGACACTAAACAAATGTTACATTTAATTTTTGCTGGATAGTTTTGCGGAAAGGGCATTTGATAAGTGTTACGTTTTATTTTTTCGATTGTCAATTATGTGTTATTCCAGTTGTGCTGCAGAAGTGTTTGGCTTAGAATTTTCTTTGACAAATGAAAGTTTGGTTGTGTTGTGTACACAGCACAACATTGTTTTATGTACAATTCAGGATTTGTGGTAATTGATTTTCAGTATTAATTAACAGAACTCGGTTGCATGCATCCAGTTGTAATTATTATAACTTAATTATAATAATTATATTTATTTTATCATAATTATAATAATGCTGTGAAGCTTTTGTGACATTTGGAGAGGAGTCTTTTCGAAGTTGTAACAGATGCAATGCTGCTTTATTGATGCTTCACCTATGGCGACTATCAGCACATCACACAGTCAGTAGAAGAGAACGTTTGGGGTAAACTCCACTTATTCCGGGTTTACTCTGAGTACACTCAGAGAATACTTGAGTACACTTTCAGTATACTTGGATTTATTCGGAGTATGTTCTAAGCATATCCTGAATGTTTATGGGTAACCCAGTTATGACTTGGAATCTGCCTACCAGTATCTGTTGTGCACTGATTTTCTTCATTATTGTGGTAGTTTGAATGCTTATGTACTTTATTTGCCCCATGTTCTGCGGGTATCAGGGTAGATATGTATGTGTGTAATGTGTGCATGTATATACCAGTTTGTGTTTCAATGTATGTATGTGCATAGATACATCTTTGTTTGTATCTGTGTATGCAAGTTTGTGTATATAGCACATACATGTACATACATACATACTTTGATGTATGTATGTATGTATATGAGTTTATGTATATATGTATCTGTATATGCATGTACATATGTATGTATTTGGATATTTACATACTTCCACTCAAAACTCATACTTTACCACCGGAAATAGTTTATGAAACATTCTCAGCATATCTTGAGGAGCACCGTTTCAGGTCTGTAAGATAGTCATATTTCAGGGAACTTAAGAGGTTCCATTAGGATTCTATATAAATCAGCTGGTACATAACGCTTCTAAGAGCCTCTTGAAGCCGCTGAAAAATAAGTCTGTCTGGCAGGTCTCAAGAGGTGCAACTGGAGAAAAACTGAAAATTTTTTGAGCTGCTTTTATGGATATTATATATATATATATATATATATATATATATATATATATATATATATATATATATATATATATATATATATATATATATATATATCATGTATATATTATGTATACCAATATTATTTATATAAATATAAATCTTTATTTCGTGAAACAATGAAGAAACGTACCCTTTGTCTTGTACAGTCACCTGATCTGTCACTGGTTTCTAATGGGACTGCTGTTAATCAGCTCCAAACGAGCAATTAATGTTAAAAAAGAAAATGGGAAATTCATTTATGCTGTTTTGTATGACTAATCGTGATCTCAGGATTTCTTCAGTGCCTAACCAAACTAAGTCATAGGAAACCAGCTTATGCACTCAAAAACAAAATCGGTGAGGTCGATATGGTTCCAAGCCCAGATCCAATAGTTGAGTAAATTGTCATTACAATTACATTTACCAAAACTTAATATAAAAACAAAAATTAGATTATTTGGATTTGTTTCTACAGCTGACACAGGTGAAATTCAGAAAATGGGAGATTTCTGTTTCCCGGGTAATGGTACCCAGGAAACAAGAAACAAAGCTTATTCCAGAAAATTTTCGGTAAAAAACAGGAGGTTTGGTAACCCTGGTTTACAAGTAAAAGTACTAAATCTTTTACTTAAGTACTGTACAGTAACTAATTATTTTTACTTTGTAACTGATTAACACTTCCTATATGTGATCCACCAAATGTAGCATATAATTGCTGCATAAAATATTTTGCATTTTTGTTGTGAAAATATAAATAATATAACCACAAAATTACACACGAAAATCAGTTTAATTTCAACTACAAAGCAAACGGGTAACAATCAAATTAAACTTCAAACACAGAACAAATACTTGACCTTGCATAGGTTGTTAGAAGAAGTCAATATAAACAACAGTTTAATTTATGTAACAGCATATAGTACATTTGCAGTATATAGTACATTAGGATTGTTTTACAAGGAAAAACTCAGAAATTCCTTAGGGCAAAAATCGGGACTCTCAGAAAATGTAAATCCAGACATTACTCAACCCCATGCTAAAGCTGAGACAGGGAGACCAGATTACTCGATGTCCATTGCTAACAACTGTAATTTTAATTGTAATCTGACATTTATAAAGCGCCACTTCAAGAATAGACTCATCAGAAGCGCTCCCGACCCGAACCAGTGAGACCACTGGCAAATAATACAGACTTCAGGCGCTTGCAAAACTGCGGAAGAGACAAACTGAGGAATACTAGCCGGAGCTCTCGGGAAAGGCGATTCCAGCTGAAGCGTTAACGGTACGCGTTGACACTACATGTAGCCCTCTTTTCACCCGGCTTTCCAACTGCAGTATGAACGTTCACCTGTTGGGCACACATACTTGATATTCTGCAATTTTGGCTCTTTTAAATTCGAAAGGGATATAATTTGAATTCCACTTCGTTTACTAGATTATTATATGCATTATTCTCCGTTCATGGCATAAAAACTCAACAGCATGTTTAGTGAAAGCATGGGTAACTGGAAGAAATGGAATTAATACTCGACACTAAAGCAGCAGTTTATAAATCAAATAAACTGGAACACTGAAACACCAATTTAAATGATTTACACTCGATAAAAAAGCTTCTGTTGGAAGAAATTTTCTGAGGTGTTGCAAAAGCATTTATGACATCAACTCTGGAAGATAGCGATGATTTGGAAGAAACTGTTGAACAGAAGAACCTCTTATATATACATATATTATTTACATAATTGGAGTTAGAGGAAGCAAAATATAGGTAAAGTACCTGACCTCATCTTCTAAGTACCTTGACAGGTACGAACAGAAATCGCTGTAGATACATTCAGCTACAAACGTGCATACAATGTGAGTTACGGTGTTTAAGTTACAGATTTAAAGTACAGGAAAATCCATGCCTACCCACACAAACGCATTTGTCCCATCGTGTGTGCTGGCTGGGTATTACGTCAAGGTGGGGTAAGTTAAGGCAAGTCAAAGTAAGTTTTGGCAAGTTTAGTTGGTAAGTTTAATTATGGTAAGTGATAGCAAGTTATAGCAAGAGTGAGTTACAACAGCAGTGACATCACTGTACTACACAGAAATACAGAACAGGTTAAGCTTTGAAACCCAAGTTACACACCAACGGGTAATATGCAGAATACTGCTATAATACCATTACTGTTATTAAAGTTACTAATAATTTGGAATAACCGGTAATTACAGACTCATTCGGTTAATTCTGCCTTAGGATACGAGGCACATTTGGCACCGAAAATACATTCCGAAATGTCTGCTTCACAAAGCCCTTTAATGAATTCAGCAATAATGTAAATTACATCTACAGCAATAATGTAAATTACATCTACACGTTATGTGAGAAAAGACATACTGTAATGACAAACTAATGCTGACCACCTACTCCTGTGTATGCCGAGGTTGAAAAGATGAAGCTATTTACACCAATAAAACATCTACGGCTGACCCCACTACCAAGCTACGTAGTAACGCAAAAGTCTCTTAATTAATATTGCACAAAGACAGTTAACTTACAAAATCCACAGTTTTCTGCAGACGTATATTTATGTACAAACACCGATTTCTCGCGAGAAGTGATAAACTCAGTTAGTTCTTAAGGCCTACTTAACTTCCCCTTACTATTGTAAATATTCAGATACTTATATGAATAAAACTACAAAGCAAAATGGAAAATGGGGAATTAGTAGTAAAGTTAGCCGACGTCTGTGCTCCGTTCTGAATTAAGTGCAGAGCTTCATAACAAGACGCTACTCTGATTTTATGGGGTCTAAAATGCACGCTTCCTCACACACAAGTGTACCACTTGATGGTTCTGTTCTGCGTGCATATCTGTCTGCCCCTTTGTCTCTGTTTCTGTTGCTTGTCTTTGTGACATGCCTGTTTGTCTGTCTGTGTGCGTTTGTGTATGTGTGTGTCCGTCTGTGTGCGTCTGTCTGTCTGTCTGTCCATCAGTACATGTCCCTGCTACTCATCTCCAAAGTCTGCCTGTCTGCTTATCAATATTGCATTGTCTGTCTGTGCATCAGTTTCCCAGACTGTCATCTGTTAGTTTCATTCGCAACAAAGGTTTCTTAAAACTGCCAGCAAGGAATCCCTTTACAACTCTTGGATACCTTCAAAGTTCTGTACAGGAATTTGAATAAATATTCTTCTGCGAGTTGCAACAAAAACAACTTAACACTAAACAGAAATATTGTATCATGACATACACAGTAAAACACCAACCAAGTATGGCTTACACTAGACACTTCGTCTACGGCAAGCGGTCACATTAACATAAGTCTTCAAGTGCGATGGATACTATATTCTTCTTAAACACCGAGCTGAATACAAATGCTGAACAAATTTCATTCTATTATTCGTATTTTATATACAATAATTCAAAAGGTGAAGTTTCCAATTTAAGAATTAATTCAACTGATTTAAGGATAGAATTGACGGCTGACAAAATATGCATTATGGTAGAAATTTCCAGTAATCCAGAACAAAATGTTGAAAATTCTGTGCACTGTTCTAAAAATTTGAAGTAGTCAAGAGCAAAATGTTGAAAATTGGTACAATGTCATATACCTTACAATAATCCTTGAAGATATACTTCTGTCTATTGCATGCATAATATTTAAGTTTTTTTACACACAAATTGCCGCTGTTCAATGCCTAAATTTTCACTGATATCTTTATTACACGATTGTAAGTTGCATAGTAAAAATTGACAATAATATTAGCTTTACATGCATCAGATAGTAAAAGTGCTGGCCAAATGAATACATCTGATTTACACCTGAGAGACAACTACACGTCCTTGGGTTTCGTCCACTTGAAAAACCTTCCAGCTTTCGTGCAGTGTGCCAGTGGGATGGTGGTGAGGTACTTATTATTCTGCAAAACCTGGACAGTTTAAATATTCAGTTTAAACTTAACAGCTACGTGATTTCACAACAAATTATCAAATCTGCAAGGTGCTAAATCTCCTTTTCAAGTTTTGTTGTCTGTGTGGCTAGAATACTTTCCCATCCCATCAGGTTACTTTCTCGTCCTCTTTTAAAGCACACCCACTTAGGTCTCTCAACACACCCACGATCACAACACTTCTGAGGGTTCCTTAAAAGCGCTGTAAAAATGTTAAGCTACATACTGTACAGTGTACATACATAAAAGCAACCACACATACATGCGCACATATATATACAAACACATGCATACATACATTCAGGTATACATAATACAAACACAAATACATAAATTCATACATATGTACATACATTGGCTGACTTATTATACCACGGCTTTGTCTACCAGATTGTGGTTACCGAATATAGTCTTACTCTGAATGACCAACAACTGATGGTCTGGGTATTATAATACGATTAGATCAGAACAGATTAGATGCACCGGGATTCCATCCCCAACGCAGGAACCAGCTACTACCCAGGAACACAGAACACAACAGGATTAGATGGAAACTGGACAATCAGCAAAATAATGTAAATCCTGAGCCGCAGACTTAGCAGATACCGTAAAGCTGCAACAAACCAAAAAACTCACGGATCACATTAAAACAAATCTGAAAACTCAACATACACCGGTACTTACTTGAAGAATGTAAAACTGCTATAGATGAAATTCTGATTGTGGCAATAAAAACCGCTATCAATTAATTCTGATCTTAGCAAAAGTGCTAACTGCTTGTGAAACGTATCAACAGTTAGCTACCGGACTGTAGCCAGAGTGCAATTTTATAGCAGAAAAGTAACTGCCCCTCAACGATTCCAATTCATTCAGACCACCCTATAGTTATTCATATTTCTCAGTCATTACAATAGTAAACAGACATGCAAAATGTAAAGATAACACATTTACTGGTACAAAAAAGGCTCCCTAGAAACGTCTCAGAAGTTTGATCCCGGAGCTTGAGAGATCTTTTGGCTGCAGCACACGCACAACCACAGCAATCAATAACAACTTTTTAACCTTTCAACAGGCATGTGTGCTCATTTACCAACCCCTTAAGGATGGAGGGCTGAGTAGGCACCAAATTATCTGGCAGACCATTGGTGGTCACCCATCCAAGCACTAACCAAACTTGAAAATGCTTAACTGCTCTGTGTCTCCTCCCCAATTACAAATTACAACCAAAGATTTCAATTTCAATAAGTACATATGCCGTACACTTTAAGTATGTACAACTAAATGGCTGTTACCCTTTTACGGAGAGCTCTCACTACTATGCTCAAACACACAAAAACAGTTTCATTTGCATAATACAAGTAACTGCTATAATCTACCTTTGTACAATTAATCATTAAATCAATCAATCAGTTACTCAATTATTTATAAGGAGTGACCATGAAGAACACTAAGTAGTAGAAACACGCATAATAAAGATAAAATTACCACAATCGATCACCCACTCGACTCAACAATCAATAAATAAAGCAGTGAATCAATCAACAAACCAATCAACTAACTAAAAATAAATCACCAAATCAACAAACTAATCCAACAAACCAACCAACTGCGAGTGAATGAATGAGCAAATGAATGAAAGAATGATCAACCAAACAACTAATAAATGAATGCGGGAGCTTTTGGTGCTATACACATAAAATTTCCAACACATGTAACACTAGTGCACATGTTGATTAATATTTAAAATAAAATGCATCGCTTTACTTAGGAGAAATTACAACGAAAGAGTCCGCATCAAATCTGAAAAGACTGAATCAACGACTAGCAGTTGTGAAATCAACAACAGCTACTGTATTTCCAGTTACCTCTGTCTCAATAACAACTGTTCTCATAACACTTTCATTTATAATGGAATGCTCCCTTTATCTGCAACTAAATGATCCACTCACTCATAATTGCCTCGTTCACGATAATTTCAGCAGTAGTAAATCTCCCTTTGAATTAAAGCTGGATGATCCCTTTATTAATAATTGGATTATTCTGTTTATTGATAATGGTCTGCTCCCGTTATTTGAAACCAATTGCCATCAACAGTAGACAACAAAGCGCTACCTTTACTGATAAAAGAACGCAGTCAATGGCAACAGCAGAATGCTCCCTTACAAATACTTTCCTAAACAACTCTAGAAAAACCTGATTGTCCATCTAGTCACACAACATCTACCGAGTTCAGAAGACTGAAGGCATCAACATCGCTTTGATGATGTAGTTGTCACTTGCAGTGGCGTCGATCCCCATCACAGAGGGGGCACATCCTTCCCATTCTCACCCTCCTTCCTTGTAAATATTTTAACTATTACCACTTTACCTTTTATATATAAAGTATCGTTAATATATATCATAAAAGTAAAATCATTAACTAGTAAGTAAGAATACTGGAGAGGAAATAGCCATTCATGCCACCTCAGTATTTTATGCTGCACTTTTTATGATAAGAAATAAAATATGATTAACACACAGCATTAAAGTAATATTATTAACTAATGAATAAGGAAGGCACTGACTTAAATATTAAAAAAATTTGCAAGAGGCATAGCTAACTGTGTCCCCTCAACATTTTATAAAAATAAAGTATCATCATAATTTTGAATTGCCGAACTTTCACGCATTGCTCCATGAAAGATCCTTTGCCGTTCGCGCACTATATAAATACAGAAAATTGTAACTTTTTCAGTAGATCAATTCTGCCAGATCTTCCCAAAAGTTGCTGCTCTTTAACTATAACTATTTTATTAAGTTGTCATTCAGACCCTATTTTACATAGTTCATGACCTTTATTGTATTGCTGTGTGCATTGTTGTTATAAAGCGTAGGCGTTTGACTCATGCTAATAAAAAATACTTACTTACTTATCGGTATATAGTGCAAATAGCCTTAATAATTAGGCCAAATAAATAAGGAAATTGCTGCCTTAAATATTACAAATGTTAGGAACATAATCACTTGTGCCTCCTACCCTATACTGATAAAGTATCAATATAAAGCATAAAATCATCTTATTAGTTAACTAGCAAGAGAAGTGTTGACTGAAAAATAAAAAACGGAGGAGATAGAGGTATAACCAGCTGTGCCCCCTCAACTCAAGCAGAGGGTGGGACATATACTCCTACCCCACTGCAATCGACGCTCCTGTAAAATGGTTATCTTTGTTGCGTTCAGGTCTTGATGGGTTTCTTGTCTTCACGAAGGACCTCCAGAGCCTGTTTCTTCTCTCGCTTTCGGTCACAGAACATCATCAGTTCGAGGCAGAAGTATCCAGTTATGGCAACGATGAGAACGGTCAGGACGAATGCGATCTTTTGAATGGTGCAGAGATAGGAAGCAAGCATGAAGAACAGGAAGTTCGCAATCGACTGCGTCATTTTCAGCGCTGCAAACGCCGGCTCTTTGTTATCGGAAAACAGGAAACCGATGAGGCCTGGATAAAACAAAATGGCGTTCATTAATCCTAGTTCCATAAACCTGACTGGATTCTTTCGATAGTGGCTGGCTTGGGTAGCTACTGGCTGGCTTCAGTAGCTACTGGCTGGCTTCGGTAGCTACTGGCTGGCTTTGGTAGCTATTGGTTGGTCTGGGTAGCTGGCTGGCATGGGTAGCCACAGTACTTTTGACACATCCTTGACAGACTGATTTAGGTGACTAAAATTTCTGAGATCTGTTGCTATGTTTTTTGGGATCTACCAGTTTATAAGAGGAACCTAAAATGGTGTGGTGCCCTTTCAAACTGGCAGCAGCAGTGAAGGATCTCACCTGATGAATCATTGGGAATTAAGAGGGTTGAGGCTTTACTAAGATCGCAAAAGATATATACGTACATACCGTACACACACACACACATACATACAAACACACACACATGCATAAATAATACATACATACATGCATGCATTCATACACACATGCATACACAGATACATACAGAGGTTTTGCATGTGATCATGTAGGTAAAAGTGACATACTGATGTCCTGGGTCATGATGATTCCGTCTCCCATGCCCCAGAAGATGACTAGGATGAAGAAGACGGGCTGATCCGCAGGAGTTGGCTTCCACATCAACAGCGTCATGAACACCGCAAAATGGAAAAGTCCCGCTGAACAAAACAAGCATGCAGCAAATATTCAATCATGTGGAAATAGAAAAGACGGACTGATGAACGAATACAAATACAAAATGCACATGATACTGCCCTCTTTTCCAAAGTTCAGAAGTGCACACATGACCATACATCAGAGCGTTGATGGTAATGAATAACTGTGCATGAAGGACCCATAAGGTCCTACACAGAAACTGCCTGTAATAGTAGTAGTAGTAGTCGCAGCAGTAGCAGCAACAGTTTTAATGTTCAGCAACTGCTGCAACTGAGTGCTGAGTAATGTAATAACCTCTTGTGCACGACCTGGTTATAAATAATAGCATCTACTCTGTTGTAAAAAGTGCAAATCACAAATCAAATAAAAAGGATAAAATTTGCCTTGCAAAGTTTTTCCGTCATCCAAACTAATTTCCGCTGTAACATACTCTTTAGGGTGCATTCGCAACTATTTCTGTTACATGCAATTCTGTAATTAACGCAGATTTCGCCGGTTAATCATTTCCGGCCAGTGCTAGTTGAATCGTTTGCACCTAAACCGCATCTACTGATTGACTGTTCAGTGGTTCTTGCTTCTAATTATCAAATTGCACTCTTAAATAAATGGCAGGAAGCAGCGGAACACTACTGTAGGCAGAATGCTCACATACTGTACAAACTGCATAGTAATGAAGCAGTCACTGTGACTTATAGCCAAACATTAATGTGGCTTCCTGACATCACTTGGTGATCATACACTCCATAAGGTCGGCTGCAGTTGAAGTATCGGTTGTTCCTGCGGAAACAATTATTGTTGTCTGCAAACGACTACCTGATGACGACGTGAAAATGTTTGTTCCAAAGACTGCCACATAGGCTACTCACTCCCTCTGGTGTTCGCACAGGGGCTACTCACTCCCTCTGGTGTTCGCACAGGGGCTACTCACTCCCTCTGGTGTTCGCACAGGGGCTACTCACTCCCTCTGTGGGTTAATCACTCCCTCTGGTGTTCGCACAGGGGCTACTCACTCCCTCTGGTGTTCGCACAGGGGCTACTCACTCCTTCTGTGGGTTATTCACTCCCTCTGGTGTTTGCACAGGGGCTACTCACTCCTTCTGTGGGTTACTCACTCCCTCTGGTGTTTGCACAGGGGTTACTCACTCCCCCTGGTGTTCACCTTCATCACTCGTATAGAACTGCAATACATGTTGTCCTGTTTTCCGATAGCTATTTTGCAGTAATTTGTCTGTGCTGTTTTGTGCTTATCTGTGCCTCCTTTTCCAGGCCAATCTGTCATAGCTGTATTGTGCCAATTTGTTGAAATTCTGTACTGCAATACTTCGAGCTGTGACAAGCTAATCAGCGCTTACTGTTTTCTGCTAACTGTCTATTTGCAAAAGATTTAGTTTTGATTTGTCAGTACACTTCAAATCTGTCAGGCCGAATTAAATGGTCAGTGGTCGATTTCAGTTGTTTGCTGAGCTGTTCAGTTGAATAAGCCTTCAAATTCAACACCACCGTGAAAATAACACCACTCTGAGAATATAATAAGACCATTCTGAGAATATAATAAGACCATTCTGAGAATATAATAAGACCATTCAGAAATTAATAAGACCACTGAGAAGCACCAAATCAATGTTCCAAAATACCTTGTCTAATGACATCTAACTGCTCTCCCTTTCACTGGGCTGGGCTGGATCTGGAGTTCTTGAGTAAATAAATGGAAAGGCGCTAAATAAATGCTCTAAATGCATGAATGCAGATTTCTACATTTTGCCTAACTTCCATCTCATCAGCCCTAGCAACTGACAAGTCACCAGAGAGTGGATTTGTTTTGGAGCATCGTCTGTTGATGTCTGGCGCATTGTAACGGCGCTATAGAAGTTCTAAGATTAGATTAGATTAGAAACCTAGTAACTTTGTCCAACCCCGTTCTTAACTGCTCCAAGTATGAACAGATTATACTTCCAAGGCACTCAAGAAATACATGGACAGCAAATCCGGTATTCCTTCAACTGCTTGGAGCAGGCCTATGTACTTGGACCAACCATGCTAACATTGCATATAGAATAAAGTACGTACAGGTGTTTCCATTATTTTATTTTTTATACCTATAATTTAACACGCAAATGTTTTATTAACAGGATGTTGTATGTATATTAAGTTTTTCTTGTCTTCTTAAATACTTGTAAACCGATGTGTGATTAGCTAATAGTTAACAAAGAATATACTTACTTGCTTACTTAAGTGCTTCAGTACAATAAATTACATTACATTACTACACCGCTACTGTCTCGAGAAGGCTCGAACTTACAGACTTTGTGTTATTAGTTGAGTGACTCGGCTGTTGAGTCTGACGTGAATTCAAGGACGCTAGCGATATGCACCCATTCACCTATGCTTTGACCTCTGTTCGTATTTCACTGGCAGCTCTTTCTCAGTTGCGTCAATAACGTCCGCCATTCAATAACAACATCGCAGGAAAAAAGAAATGACGTACTTCAACAGGATTCCTGTAAACTGCCGCACTCCCTGCATACCTATCTCTCTCCCTCTCTCCATATCTACTTTTCACCTTGATTAACTTCCTCTCTCTCTCTCTCTCTCTCTCTCTCTCTCTCTCTCTCTCTCTCTCTAGTTGTCTGCATTCTTGTCTGCCTGCCTGTCTCTGGGCTTGCCTATCTCCCTTGCTCCCTCTCTTTGTCCCTCTCTTCTTCTCTGCCTCCCTCTATCCTTCGTCCCTCACTCTGAGCTTTCCTCTCTCTCTCCCTCCCTACCTCCCTTTCTCTCTCACTTGCTCCTGGATTTTAGCAAAAATGAAACACATTCAGATCATTTGATTAGTCATTCGATGTCACAAATGCAAAGGCGTGACCCCTAAATCAAATGAGGAAGAAGGTCAGACGACCCATCCTGCCCCCTCCCCATCACATCGGATACACAGTCCTAATTAATGGCTTTAACACACGCGTCAAGTTCTTGTGTTCGTGTTTTTTAAGTTCACCTGAAGTCTACACGGTGCACACTCACACCATTAACTGCAACTACCGTGCGAGGCAGTCCTTCTGAAATGTCAAGAACAGCAGGCGGGTTACTCTGGGTTCTCCGAAATATTTATTAAAAGCAACTGTAATGAACTTGATTCATAAGGCCTTGGCGGTAAGGGCAGCAAAGTGCTGCTGCTGCTGCTGCTGCACTCGTTCATCCACTTGTGATCCATCCTGACTCGGTATTATCTTTCCCTCAGATGAATTCGCTTTCTGCTTCCATCACTCGAACTCTTCTGACGCAAATTGATTCACCTCCACTCAACGGCAATAATTACACTGATATCCGGGGAAACTAATTTTTCTGATTTCTTCAGAATGTAATCACTATAAGCTCTCAGACTGTTTGCCTCTGAGCGACATGGTGGTCCGTTCGGTAGCACGCTTGGACTGTAGTCCAACGGCTGCGCGTTTGAGCCTGCTCATGAAGCAGACTCCGTGTAACGACTCTGGACAAGTTGTTCACGCACACTTGTTGCTGTAACCAATGTTTTAAACGTATATTGGTTCCTATGCGTGTAGCTTGTTCTAAAGCACCTTTTAAGAATCTCCCAAACTAGTTGGCCACTGCTTTTAATGCTTGCCCTACTTCATGCAATTTTCCTAAACGAAAATTTTGCTTCTTGAAGGTAAATTGCCCATACGTTGCTCACATCGACTAAAGCAGACCGACTGGAGCATAGATTGGACCTTATCACCTTATACTAAACAAAATTTTTGGTTTGGGCATTTAACTTGAGCTATTCCGAACTCATTCACTCATTCTAGCAAGGGCCATACACGTGGACCTCAAATGGTGCGGCGTCCAATCAAACTGACAGCGGAGGTGAAAAAATTCACTCGATAAATTCACTGAAAAACTCGAAAGGTTGAGGGCAAACGGTCGCTACAGAAAACCTAGCACGTGCTATTTTTACATTTCTTCAGCCTGCCAGGTGTTTTCGTGTGAAGGAGGCCTCTATCTGGGACATATTGCAATATTGCAGGAATGTCTGTAAACAACACACCCTCCCATCGCAAGAGGTGCGTCTTCACTGGCCGACCAATCACAGCTCGCCTCGCAAGCACACCGCCGGAGGGCGTTGCTGAGCTGAACAGTGCACTTGTACTATATCTAATATACATAATTATATCGTCGTCCAAATATACAATATAAATCGTCTTCGAAAAGCAAATACTGGAGGTGCACAGAACACTTGAAAGGGCCAACTGTCTGGGCTACAAGTTCGAAAGTAATCACGATCTGTCAAGCTAGTTAGTCACCGGCTCTTTTCCCCAGTGAGGTACAATGTCTAGGTCAAATTACGGCCACACACACGGCTGTCAGTGTTAACTTTCAAGCCTATCGCGCGGTATTTTATCGGGGGAGGGCGGGGTAAGTTATGGTGGTCCACAGTCAAGTCGTTGTCTCGGAGCCACTGTCCCCTGCCCGTCTGAGCACTCAAATCTACACTGGAAACTTCTATGGCGTCGTTATCTCAATAAATATGGTATCAATCGACGGTCACTTCTAAGCAAAACTGCACGCCAAAACCACAATCCGCTACACCTGTCAGGATCTGTCAGGCCTCTGAAATCCGAGCACAGGCCATAGTATGAAGGACAAGCATCCAAGAGAGATAACAGCCCAGACACAAACGACATCGCAGAACTTGCACAGCGGACGGAAGCAAGTAGCGCTATATAAGCATAAAAATTCAGGATATTCTATCCATAACGAAAAAGACTCTAACTGGGACCAGAAACAGTGCCTTTCAAGAAACCCTATCCAGATTTCTCATTAACTCCTGGTCTTTCTCACGGCTCCAATTCCACACTCCATCTACCGCCGCCAGCCGTACTGCCTGTCTGCCTGCTTGACTTTGGATCTGAACTTCGAACAGAACACGGCGACATCTGCCTCACCGATTTTGTTTTGACTGAACTGAGCTGCATATGCTAGTCCCCACAACTTATTTTTGCCCGCTGACGAAATCCGGAGATGCAATACAGATATCTTTACAGAAGTGGACCGGGCTTACCTACAGTCTGGGGCTTCGGCAGACCATAGTAACGTCCCAACCATATACCCCACGAGACAATATTGTCAACCTTGACCTAGTTATTCCGGCGCAAGACCATCTGCTGGTAGGCGCTCAATATTGAGAAAATAAGGCCTGATTATTAATGGAGCAGAACACAAACATGCCGTCCAGAACAACAGACAGCCGTCAATAACAACGCGCCTCCCCAGCACCTCCCACGTACGCACATGGCGGCATGACACCCAAGGGCGTATCCAAGAAGAACTACATAGGGGTCCATGGCAATCCGGCAGGCACATGGGGGCCATCTCCCACTTGATCCAGAGGGTTACGCTATTGTTTCGACGCTGATTGCCTGCGAAAAATTAAAATACGAGATCATGGAAGCTAAACGAAGGGTTTAAAACTTGAAAGAGCAAACTAACTGAGAAAAGCTGGGAAATCGTCATCAAATGTCTCAATGACATTAAAATGTTCAACTCACTAAAAAAATTATGAAAACAGTCAGTTTTTTGGTTTGATAAATCCTGAGCCCAATATATCAAGCGAAGTAAGGTATGACCTTGTAAGTTTGGCCCTTCCTGCGTAAACTTCTGTAACAGGTAAATCGGACAATCAATCAGCTATGCAGCCCTTCTATCATCGAAATTGTGCAATGCGTATAGCATTCACATGACTCCATCGACTGATGCCAAGTGCATTATTATAATGGTGCCATAGAAGTTCTAAGGTCAGTGCTTTCACAGATGCTGTGCATGGCAATTTTGATGGAATCTTGGTAGGTCAGGCTTTTCAATAAGCTGCATAACAAACTGCGACTTCTCCAGTTATCTGACCATTGTTTGCTTCCTACCAGATGAAGTCATTGTTCTTTATGAACGCTAACTCCATTTATGTTGACGAGTGCAGTCCTTGTAAGAGGCAGTTGAAAGGCGCAATCCCTTTTGAAGTGAAAATTGCTGAAACGGGTTTGACTGAATGCTTGACTGAACAGAGTCTACTTAATTCAGTAGCAATTCATAAACACCGAATAGCCCAAGGTCTGCAATGGTTGAAGGACTGCTTATTCATCCTCTTCTTCCCCCTGCTCACCCAACCGCGTAATTCACATTCTTTACTTCACCATAACACACTTGGACCGTCCTTCTGGAAGTCTTCCATCAAAAACACGTACTGCTCTGCAATAGCTAGTCAGGTCAAGAAATAGATTTCAAGCTATCTTAAGTTGCACCTTTTCAGATCTGTTAGACAGCCATGATCTAGCGCCTTCGTGAGGTTCTTAAAAGGCACTGTATAAGTAGCCAGAAACATGCATGCATACACAGTGTGGACATGAATACAAAAATACACATATATACAAACATGCATGTATGCATATGTACATACACAGACGTGCACTTGTACTCATACTTGGTTCCTAAGTAACTTTGCTTTTGAAGACTTGATAGAATCACGAGTGTCTTACATGACTACTATAAGGTTGAGAATACCTATAACAAGATCGGATAAAGTTCGGTTGTTTACAATCGGCAAAGATAACATAAGCTAAATTACCAATACCAGTGGTGTGTTAACCTGTAGCAAGTCGAGATGAGACCGTGGCATGTGTTTACCTGCGGCGAGGAGTGGTGGTCTCGACGTCCACTTCTGGATTCTTCCGTTGAAGAAAGCAGCAACTGCAGAAGACGCTGATAGGGTCATCATCACAAAACCAACCATGTGGATGCCAATCGTACAAGTCACAAACGCCTTGAAAATACAACGATCACCACCAGACAACTTTAAGCAAAATGCAACAGAATACAATACATTTTGATACAATACTATTCAAGGATAATGTACCCTCACTGCAGTTCACAGGCGCACATTGCAGCTGGGAAAGAGCAAACATTATCAAGCATAAACTTATTGAGCGAGGTGAGTTTTCAGTTTAGAGCAAAGGATGACCCCAGTACAAGGACTGTGAACATGAGTAGACAGAGTTTACCATCAAGCACACTCTTTACAGCAGTATCTGCTAGGAGCAGACACTGTTGCAGAGCAGGTACTCGTCTGTTTCAGTTGCTCCTGGTTTCCTTGACCTATCTTTTTTCAACTGGACTTCTCCAAAAGATCAAGACTTTTTCACTACAGGTTCATTTGAAGCAACCATTGATTGATGCCTTGTGCATTACGATAATGGTGCTATAGAAGCCATTAGATTAGATCAGACATTGTGACTAGGATGCTCATAAACATAAAATATTTGGTGTCAAATCACAGTGCTCTTCACCAAACACTGCTTCAAATGTCTGGCCATAGGTCACAGTTTACTACACAGTTTGATTTCGATTATGACTACATTAGTGTCTTCTATTTTCCAGACATTATTTGGAGTGTAAGCCAAAAAAGCTAAGGAAAGGCCTGTTCCAGGTAATGGTATGCAAGTACCTAAGTATTTATATAGTGCCTTTTAAGGCCCTCACAAAATCACTAACGTAAATCTCAAACTGGTACCATGTCTCATAGTAGAAATGTTTCTACATCAGGAAAACTGATCAAATTTTACACACGATGCACTTTGAGAACAGAATAAAACTGTCATTTCGGACCGAACTTTAACAATTTCATGCAGTAAATTTTAGCTTTGCAAAAACACAACATCTATTGCAACTATCGAACTAAAGTTCATAATCAATGACCTCAACTACATTTGCCTTCTCAGACCAAGCAGAAAGAGAGAGACAGACAGACAGAGACAGACAGAGACGGAGACAGACAGACAGGCAGAGAGCCAGACAAGGAGGGAGACAGATTGATGTTAAGTAATATATGTCCGTGTTATTTTATGCTAGGATATGCTAAGGCACCTACAACAGCCTAGCCTGACTTGAGCAGCAACCTTCATAACTTTGTCTGTCTCTGTCTGGCTGTCTGTCTGTCTGAAAGGTCAGGTCTGTCATAAGGGATTATCCAACTGCAGGCAGCTCAAGAGAACACACGCAAACAGTCAACGCAACAGCCTACTTGGCATTCAGCAAGATGCTGAGCCATACCTCAACCGTTGGTTGATGCCTTCATCTGCCTGTCTATCCGGCTGTCTGACTGGTTTCTGCCATGTGATACTTGACGAACCCTGATTGTCTGTCTGTCTGTCTGTCTGTGTCTGTCTGCCTGTATGTAGTAATAAGGTAGAAGATTTCGTCTTGTAACATATATGTATGACAATTTCCATTCTACAGTCACTTCTGCTCTTGCGACGTACAAGGGACCGCTCTTTCTCTTTGAAAAGATCAGATTAGTTTAGGTGACCATGGCTACTTCATAGAAGTTGTTACCAGCGTCTGCACTGGCAAATCCATGGACGGACGATTGCAATACACTCTACCAACCCCGGCGGGGTACTTTTTTTGAAGGGCATCCTCATCTTTCTTGAGTCAACCTAGTAACTGCAATCTTCAAAGAGCTACCTGTGAATTCCAAAAACACCCAAATTTCTTCATGGGCAGATACTACTTTTTACTAGAGCTGTACCAAATATTTGTTCAATTTTGCTTTTGACAGAATAGTGCTCTGAACAGTTTATTTGTATTCGTCCGAATAGCTTACATGAATAGCATAAGCGCTTTCACGTGATAATTTCGAATGTTTAGTCTTTCTGAAAGCAAATTCACATAACTTTCAGTAATAAGAATAATTACTTTCTTACATAATGTCATGTAAAGACATTCAAAATTGAAAGCAACATGAAGTCATCAACTGTACGAAAAGTGAGTTACAATAATTAAACACTTTTTAAATACAAGTGCTTGTGGCCAGTTTTTATTTATGCCCCACTTTGCAGTCTTTCCTGTGACCTACTATTCGTATTCATATTCAGCTGAACAGAGTGGCGTATTCATCCGATTAGTACAAAATGCTATTCAGTACAGCTCCACTTTTTATACATCTAGATATAAAAATAGCGCTTTTCCTTTACCTTGTTGTATTCTCCGAATATGAAAGCTGCCTGAAGCAGAGAGTAGAACATGAGTCCGACGAGACAGATGGCATGGCGGTTGCAGTAGAACTTGAAGACGGCCAGCAGCTGTTTGCCAAGGTTCGCTTGTGTCTTCTTCATCTGTCCTTCAAGTTGGTCCAGCAGGAAAGCCAGGATCAGAATGCCCGTCAAACAGCAGCCGGTGAAGATCCCCACCAGGATGTAGACGAGCGTGCGGTCTACAGGAGCGGCTTCTTTCACTTTAAATTTGTTCGGACAGTAGTCCTTGCCACAGTGCGAATAGTCACGGATGTTCGTCACATTCGGCAAATGCCAAGTCTCATTTCCGAACATCGTCTGGTTCAACATGGTTCCATTGTTGAGATAAAGCAGGATCGGATCTTCAGGCGATTTCAGAACAATCGACGAGATCATTCCACCAACGATCTGGCAAGACTGGTAGAAGACGAAAAAGATTCCGTTGAAACGGCTCAAAACGATCTGTATCTTCTCATTCGTCAGGACCGTGTAGCTGGCAGCGATGTTCGCTATGTAAGTTGCATGTGCCGTCCAGATGACTCCTTGGCAGAACCCAGCGCATGCAGCGGCTGGGATCAGCGTGTAGAACAGCGGATAAAAGTTGGCAAGGACGTAGAGAAATGGCCCAATGGTTGCGACAACGATGGCCTTCTTCGGACCAAGTCTCTGGACGATGGTCGTCGCCATGATGCAACCGATGAAGAAGCAGGCGTAAGTGGCGCTGAGTGCGTACAGACCGAGTCCGTCCTTGGCGTTAAGGCTGCTCTGGAGGTTGCGCAGCGACAGGAAGGCCGTGAAGACAAAGAAGAAGCCCAGGCAGAGGACAAGAAGGTTCTTCATGTACTTGCGTCGCTCCGTTCTCTTGAACTCTTCCTCCTCTTCGGCGACCATTTTCTCCACTTCGCTGACGAATCCTACACCAAGTGGCAACTTTTGCATGTGGGCCGACGATCCTTTCCTCGACTGGTTCAGCATGTTTGCCTCCTGAGTTTCACGGATGTCGGGAAGCTTTGCCAACCATTTGCTCTTTTCAGACGACTCATCGTTCTCGGCTAGTGCTGCATCACCGGCTGCATTCGCGGGTAGGTTAACATCTCCGTTGGGTTCGAAGTCTTTGAGCTCCAACTCATCTTGGTTCATCAGGTCGTAGTTGCTGGGGTAGAGCTCATTGAGGTGAGGGATATGATCGATAGACATCGTTGGTTCCATGGACGGGGCATCTGTCACAAAATTGACCCAATGTCCGCTGCATACAGATGCTTTTCTTTTCGAAGATGACGACCCAAAGTGCGATGATCCAGTGGAGCAGACCGAATCCTGGCGCAGCCTTCGGAGGTCTTTATGCGACATTTTGTGGAGCGACTTTTGCGAGTCAAAGTCGCCTCGACGGAAGGCGCTCGACGGTTCAGAAAATTGGCGGCTCCTTTTCTTCGACGCTGTCTTGTTCTTTGTGTCTTCATCAGTCGTCTCTTCGTTGTTCTTCGAAGACTCCAGCAAACCGCTTCCCGAAGTTGCATCGCCAACGTCGTTTTGTGACTGATTCTCCGGACTGTCTCTTCTGCCCCCTGAAGGACGCTGAGTCTGTTCCTGTGGAGCTGAGCTGATGTTGCTCGTCAACTCACTCTGACCGAGACGGTCCGTGCCAACATGGTTGAATGGCTCAGAGTTGCCAGGACTCTGACTGGGGTTTAAACTCTGGACCGCACCATCTGTGGGTGACGAAGTCTTTTCATGAACGTATTCCTTCATCGTCGATGGACTGTTCTCTGACTTCTCCTTGAAATCAGACACCTTCGTAAAGAGAACACAACATAGGGGCCTATACACCTTGAACCAAGAGCAGATACAGGGCAGGGGTTACTCAATCCATATCCCCATTTCAGTTTAAAAAGCCAATATCATGAAAGCCAGCATCAGTGTCAAGAGCAGGTGTGCAAGGGAGCCACTCCAGCCATACCCCTTAAAGTCTGATGGGGGTACAGCAGCAATGCCCCTGCATCCTCATGATGATGAGTTCTCTGCCCAAAGGCAGGTCCATTGGCTTTATGCCAACTGGGGATGAGATGAATTAGGTGGTCTCCATTTGCCTTCTTCACAGACAACTGCAGGCGAGCAACTTGTCCAAGGTCTCTACGCACTGACTTGAGGCAGATTCGAACCCATGACCGTCACGTTGCAAGGCACCGAACATGCCACTACACCACTGCGTTCCACTAACTGCATCCTATTCCAATATAATCTACTGACTTCTATAGCGCCGTTATCATAATGCACAAGGCATCATCAATCAATCGTCGATCAGTGAACCCATAGTGAAAAATCGTAATACATTGGAGAAGCTCATTCGAATCTAATTTGAAGGAAAAAGCAGAAGTCAGGCTGTAGCTATTTCTAAGTCACCTGACACTCAGCTGTCAGCACAATTGTGATAGTTAGATAACTGCAGTTTCAATTGTTTTTGGGGGAAGTGCAAACATTTTAAAGTTTAGACCCAAATCTGCCCTTGCTTTGAGCTACTTTGATCAAAAGTTGTGCTCATTTGGGCAAAAATTACAAATGCTTGCAATTTAAAAAATTATGGCCTCCGAGGTTTCACACAGTTTGACAATCCGATCTATGCCAATTTCACATGACGGGTTCGGGATTCGAACTCAGGTCTTGCAGAGGTGAAAAGATCGCAGAGGTGAAAAGGTCGCAAGGATAAAAAACCACACGTTAGCTTCTCGGGCACCTTGCCACATCTTTACTATTTTAGGCCTCCGCGCATAGACCTCGCTAGCCCGGGAAGCAAATATAGCCACGATCGGTAGGCGAACTGGCTTCCTCTGGCACACAGGCGCCGGAGACGTACGCTGTTATCGAAAACGATGCTAACCAGGCCAAAGCGAAGAGCTCTCGCCAAGCCAGTACTATGCAGGTGCGCGTTCACAACACTTATAACAACCGCTTCTACAAGGCGTTGTAATTGTAATTGTAATCTGACATTTATAAAGCGCCACTTCAAGAATAGACTCATCAGAAGCGCTCCCGACCCGAACCAGTGAGACCACTGGCAAATAATACAGACTTCAGGCGCTTGCGAAACTGCGGAAGAGACAAACTGAGGAATACTAGCCGGAGCTCTCGGGAAAGGCGATTCCAGCTATTGGGTCCAACATAGGCAAAGCTTCTAGACTGCGCTGTAGCAGTGCGCATACGAGGGACAGTCAGAAGTCCAAGGGAGGCCGACCGGAGAGTGCTACGGCCTGGAACCAAGGAGACCGAAATGCAGAAGTCCTTAAGATATGATGGAGCAGAGCCAACGAGACAATTACGCATAAGCGTTAGGATCTTGAACTGGATCCGCTGCTGAATGGGAAGCCAGTGTAGAGTGTCCCGTATAAAGGAAGTTATATGGCCATACCTGGGGACGCCTCCAATAAGACGGGCAGAAGCATTGAGAACAGATTGAAGCTTGGAAATATTGGCAAGTGAGAGTCCAGAAAAGATAGCGTTACCAAAGTCCACCCTGGTGCAGATAAGGGCATGAATTAGAGTAGTAACAGCATTAAAGGAGAGGGAGCGGCGGATGGTACGAAGCTGACGAAGGTGGTAGAAGCATGAGCGGGAGACACTGTTAACATGATCGGTCAAGGAGAGTTCCCGGTCCAGAACAACCCCAAGATCACGGACTTTGGAACAGAATTGAATGTCCGGAAACCTCTGGCGTAAGGATGATGAATCTATCTTTGCCAGCTGAGCACGACCACCAAGCCAGATGAACTGGGTCTTAGCAGAGTTCAGTCGGAGGCGATTGGAGGACATCCAGAGACCAAGGGCAGATGTTGCGTCAAGAATACTCTCAACCAGAGAGGAAGCCGCTTCCGCTGGGCCATGAACGAAGGCCTGAGTGTCATCTGCATACTGATGGACAGCAACACCCATGGGAAGGAGAACCCGTGCCAGGTCGGCAGTGTACAGAATGTAGAGGAGAGGGGCCAGAACAGAACCCTGAGGAAGGCCAAAAGGTATAAGGGACCAGACGTTATATAAATTTCTGACCCGACCCAGTCTTATTACATCAGAAAGTGGGTCGGGTTGAGCGTGATACGGTGGCTTGGCGTATCGAGGTGCGGGCTGTGGCTAGCAGCAATCGGGATAACATGAGTGTAACCTTCTATGCGGCAACTATCCTCTTAAAAACGACGTGTGCTAAGAGCAGACACTACTGTGGCTAGGCGTTAACTGTCTGGTGTCACAGTTTGTTGACCTTCTCTCCCTCCTCTTGATTTTGCACACGGCGTTATTTAAATAAATGCAAATGCAGATGTTTTTCACACCTTTGGCGGTGTGTTTGCGCGGCGCGCTGTGATTGGTCGGCTAGCACTGACACACCTCTGGCGCTGGGAGGGTGTGTTGTTTACAGATCTCACTGCAATATGTTCCAGATAGAGGCCTACTTCACATAAAAAAACGCTGGGCAGGCTACAGAAATGCAAAGGTCTACCAGATTTTCTGTAGGGACTGTGTTGTTGTTGTTCTTCTTCTTCTTTTGTTCTTCTTCTAGTTCTCCTTCTCCGTCTCCTGCTCTTGCTCCCCCTCCTCCTCCTCCTCCTTCGGATATGACGATTAAAACAAGTTATCCGCTAGTTTTGGCGATATGAAACCTTGAAAAATCGTGATGATGACTAAAAAGCACTTCACCTAATTCCGAGCTTTAACCTAGTCTTCCAGAGGTCCATACCCGAGCAAGGACAGAATGATATTCCGCAATTTCCATTAGCATCCCTTGCTAACTCAGCTATGAGTGCATCGACCGTACAAGAGTCAGTGGGAAGAACCGGGGCAAACCAGAGGACTGTCCCTGTATCATGAGGCAACGAATTCGAAGTCACCAACACTCCACATCCATGGCTGCCCTTCGTAGTTAGCTTAAAGGGACTTCCTCTTAGGGACTTCCTCTTCTAATACAAATAAATAAATACCCATAACTAATATTAATAGCTATATAATTTATATATATGTAATAATATATATATTGCATGATAATGTTACACTGAAACACCATATGTATTACATACCGAATGCGCTGGTGATTCGCGCGATGACCTAGATAGCAAGAATCCGCCTGATGCAGAAAAGCACCTACTATACCCACAAAGCGTTTCAAATCAGAACTAACATCGGGCTTCGCGGCACACTTTGGCCAGCCAATCAGGTAGAAGCTCTTCATAGGCCTTCAATATCATCGTAGGTCTTAAAATAGTTTGCCCTAGGAAAAACCTTTCCACTTCACAAACTCGGCCTCGTCATTGCAGTGATGCCTGATAGACCCGTTGGTCTTCGGGAAGGGTGAGGAAAGGTTGTAGGATCGTATTCTAGCCCATAGGCTGCAGCTGGATACACGATGTGCCGCACAACCTAATAAAGGCTGACGACAAAGCAAGAAACTAACAAGTGCAAAATGCAGTGCAATGTAATGTTACTTCATTTAATACTGGATTACAGACCAAAATGAAACAATGAATTGCGAACCATATCCCAAATATGTGGAATGGTGAAAGAGCTGGGTGGAGTAATAATGACTACAGATAGGGGAATAGTGCAAATGGGTGGAGTAATAATGACTACAGATAGGGGAATAGTGCAAATGGGTGGAGTAATAATGACTACAGATAGGGGAATAGTGCAAATGGGTGGAGTAATAATGACTACAGATAGGGGAAGTGTAAATGGGTGCAGTAATAATGACTACAGATAGGGGAATAGTGTAAATGGATGGTCATAATGACTACAGATAGGGGAATAGTGCAAATGGGTGGAGTAATAATGACTACAGATAGGGGAATAGTGTAAATGGGTGCAGTAATAATGACTACAGATAGGGGAATAGTGTAAATGGATGGTCATAATGACTACAGATAGGGGAATAGTGCAAATGGGTGGAGTAATAATGACTACAGATAGGGGAATAGTGCAAATGGGTGGAGTAATAATGACTACAGATAGGGGATTAGTGTAAATGGGTGCAGTAATAATGACTACAGATAGGGGAATAGTGTAAATGGATGGTCATAATGACTACAGATAGGGGAATAGTGCAAATGGGTGGAGTAATAATGACTACAGATAGGGGAATAGTGTAAATGGGTGCAGTAATAATGACTACAGATAGGGGAATAGTGTAAATGGGTGCAGTAATAATGACTACAGATAGGGGAATAGTGTAAATGGATGGTCATAATGACTACAGATAGGGGAATAGTGCAAATGGGTGGAGTAATAATGACTACAGATAGGGGAATAGTGTAAATGGATGGTCATAATGACTACAGATAGGGGAATAGTGCAAATGGGTGGAGTAATAATGACTACAGATAGGGGAATAGTGTAAATGGGTGCAGTAATAATGACTACAGATAGGGGAATAGTGTAAATGGGTGCAGTAATAATGACTACAGATAGGGGAATAGTGTAAATGGATGGTCATAATGACTACAGATAGGGGAATAGTGCAAATGGGTGAAGTAATACTGACTAAAGACGGTTGAACGGTGCAAGTAGCTGGAGTCATGGTGACTTGTGAAACAGATGGGTCTTCGATAGAACGGGGAAATTTCTTGAGCAACTCTCTCATTGCAGTGTGGTGTAAAAA
Source organism: Norana najaformis (assembly GCA_964023275.1). NCBI lineage: Eukaryota > Metazoa > Annelida > Clitellata > Crassiclitellata > Hormogastridae > Norana > Norana najaformis. The sequence continues at coordinate 12,956,471 of OZ029925.1, forward strand.
CCGGTGGGAGTCTTTGTCATCGTCGAGATCAAGTCGAGAATAATCGCTACGTGGTTTGTTTATCAAAACCGATGACCGGTCTTGTTTGTTATGGGTCAAAATTTACATCGACCATCCATCCTTGGATTCTGTCCCTTGTAGCAAAGACCTTGCCAGTCAGTTTTGGCCTCGTTCTTATGTACTATAGGCCACTATTTCGATTCTGAAAGGGAACTGTTGACTAATGTATGGTAAGGTTCGGTAATATAAGATAGGATAAGATAACATAAGGAAAGATAAGCCATACGCTCTACTAGTAATCAATATTACTCCCCTTGTAGGCATGATTCGGCTGAAGCAAATATCGATGCAATCATCATCATCATCGCCATTGTCATCATCGTACTCATCACCTGTCTTAAAGTCTTTCTTTATATATGTCCCTCTCAATATCTGTAATGGATTTAGACATCAAGAAATTACATATAACAACCTATACCTCTATGATATAGTTCTCTTCCACAGGTTATGATACGAAGTTTCTCGTGCAGTTGACATTATTCAGTTTTCATCGTTTATTCTCGATTGTCATTCAGTACATGAATGTCTTTTCTGGTACAATGTCTGAAAACGCGAGCGTGATTCTAGTCAAATCCGTTACACACGGAGCGATCCGATGGATAGCCTATACGACAACTTCAAATCTAATTCGACCCATAACGATTACTACAGCGCCAGTAGACGCCGGACCTGATAAGAGACTACATTTTACTGCGCCCTATCTCCTAGAGCGAACTCTCTCAGAGTTAATCCGACTGTTCTCAACAGCGCCCAAATTCAGACTGACTTCTCTGGCGTCTAACCCTGACTCTAGTATGGATCATGTCTGAACAATCTTTAGCATAGCGATACGTATTAGAATCTTATTGGTCAATAATTATAGAATTACCCCTACGTGCTCCATCTCATTGGTACCCTGACATTTTCTCTGTCTGCAATGTACAGATCACTCAAGGCAATAAGTCGCCACAGCATGACAGAAAACGCCCACAGTGTCCTCTCCTACAATTTTTTAACAGTTTTCAACAGTCTCTATTTCATCGACCCTACAGGTCGAGAGGATCAAACGCTTTATGGCAGCTCTATTGCTTTACGAGCCAATGTTTGCATTCGTTAGGTCCCTTCTTAGTTTGGCCCAGATGTGCTGTTTGGCGTTGTTCACGAAGCATGCAGTCCACCACGGTTCAGCTGTTGCCCTTCCGTAGGACGAAAAGAACAAGTGAGGGAACTCGGGATAATGTTCTAAGCCCAGCGATAATATTATGACAGTTTATGACCAAGTCGCATTTCCTCTCTACTGATATTACCCCCTAATTTTCACCCAATAAACCTTTACTGGGCCACTGCAATAAACGAACCTCTTTACAACGCTACCTTTGGAAGCCACTATAGGCACTCAGTTATAATAATGTGGCTGCGTTTTATTTCCTACATTATATATGTAGGGCCTATAGGATAGATATCCACACACAATATATATATACATATATATACATATATATGTCTACATATAATAATATTGTATCAGCAGCTAACACTAACAACCTTTAACTACCTGATCTCATAATACGTTATCTTAAACTCCTTGAGCCAATTCATGTGAAATTTCGATGACATGACTGTGCACTTCAGAGGTGTGCTAATCGACACTAGTGTGACTGGGATTCTCATAGACATATTCTCCCGTCTGGTGTCAAAGCACGTTCAGTGCCACCTACTGCAAGACAGTTTTGTCTGATTATTCTAAAATACCACATTAATGTCTGGCCAAAGTCCAGTTACGGTGTTCTTTTACCAGGCAATGTTATCCATGGATAACAATGGATAGCATTCAGTGTCTTGTGTTAGGAGTGTATAGGCCACAGCCACTGATGTGGTTTATTACCAGACAGTTTACGTCTATGAACGTTTTGGCGACATTAGTGTGTGCCGTTTCTAGACATCATAAGAGCAACGCCTATAGAAACACCAAACACTGAAGCAGTGTTAACAGGTTCGTGTGGAGTTAGATCCTCATAAATAATTAATTGATTAAGACAACGAGATTGTCGACGATGTCAACACGATCCAGATAACGCATGGCTTTGAAGAATCGCTTGACACAGAAATCTAAGCCTGAACAAGACAAATGGACGAAAGTTCAGATACCAAGGAACGGATGACAGAGTCACGCTTGCACGTCAGCGGAATCATTCAGGACGGACGGACGGACGGACGGACGGACGGACGGAAGGAAATGCGGTGTAGTAAAATATTGTATGCAAGTACATGTTCTTCTGTAGCGACTATACATATAATTTTGCGCATCTAAAGCGGAAGAGATCTCATATATAAAAACTGAAGAATATTTCTAACCGTTTTAAGTTAACTCCTCTTCTAGACAAGGAAAATAACTATCCCGAAATAAAGTTCGAAAAGGACTTAAATTCACATTTTACATAAATAATATTTCTATATATATTTCCGAATATTCGTCATACAGCTCAACAGAAATATGCGAAAACTGGCGAGAACTAGATCGCAGTGACTGTTGTATCTCGCGGTGACTGATAAGCAGATGATAAAGACGATTTCGCAAAATCGGGGAATGTTGAGCTCGTAAGGGTCTGCGTTGCCTATTTGACGTCACACGCAGATTTCTGCGCTTAAAAGCTCTCTCTCTCTCTCTCTCTCTCTCTCTCTCTCTTTCTCTTTCTCTCTCTCTCTCTCTCTCTCTCTCTCTCTCTCTCTCTCTCTCTCTCTCTCTCTTTCTCTCTCTCTCTAACTACGTAGAAGATCGGTCTACAGGTATGGTCTACAGGTATGGACTTAGGCTCTCCACCTCGTGTTGATGTCTGGATTGTCGGCAATGCGTTGACTATCGACAAAAATTTCAGTTGATGACTCGTCTCTCTACACTAGTGTATGTCCACACTTCGTTGGAAAAACATCTTTCTTTTAGTGTAGGAAATCAGTTCAACAAAAGATGTAGACTAAGTAGTCTACACTTTTTAATCCAGTATTGGCTGGAACTCCTCTTAACTCTTCTGACCGTTTCAGTGGAGACACCCCTTCTGAATTTAGTAGATATATCTTCTGACTTCGCAAGAGGACGTACAAAATTTCGTCAAAAGCGCCCAGCATGCACGGTAGCCCTCGATACCCTACTTTGCTAAAGCCGCTTAATGCTTTTCTCAGTCTTGTGAAAGCAACGCCACGCCTCTTGCAATGTGTTTAGCTCAGAGGGGAAGCTGGGGCGCAGAGGACAACGCGTCTATCTGCGGAAACCGAGAGACGGCGAAAGAACGATGAAGTCTTATAAGGTGCTAAGAATATTGATTGTCCGCTTCCCTACAATTTTGGGCTTCTCAGAACATACGAGGCACACGGCATATATAACGTTTTCATGCAACAATTCATATAAACATTCTGCACCAAAGCCTAGTTTGGCGGTCTATGCATTGGGCCTTTTTACAAACGTGATATACAGTTTTCATGTGACATAATTATACTGAGATATCAACGTTATCGGTCACAAGGAATCTACAGTATGTGATATGAAATATTCACTATACGCTATGATATTAATGTGATCTGATCGTCGATTAGGAATTGTACCGTATACACCGAAGGCTATGATTAGAAATTGCCCTGTAAATAGGGAAGGCTGCAGCCTCTCCTGGTGTCAAAGTTCAAGTCCTACGCACACAGCAATTACACCATCAACCGATACATTGCTAGCGAATAATGGCGCTACATAAATAAAGAAAAATAATAAATGCATTCATGTATAATACATATGTAACATGTCGGGATACAAGAACCGATATGACGTAATTATCACAAATGATGTTGTGTGTATAATATTGTATATACCTATCTTAAGACGCACGGTGTTATATCTGTATGATAGTGGTATTTCAGCGCCTTTGAGATTCTAAAAAGGCGCTATATGTTTAGATACATACATACATGCATACATACATATATACATACATACATGAATATATATATATACATACATGAATATATATACATACATATATATATACATACATACATGCTAACATACAGTAGCATATCACACAGTTTACACGTGCAAATAGGCCCATATGGTCGTTGCCTGACCTTTGGTCAGTGGGGACCGGGGCCACAGAGGGAGTGGATATACCGGTAACCGTTAAGGAATCGGGCCAAGTTGGCCCCCACTTAATACAGAAGCAATCCTGCTGGAGTCCGACATCTAAAATTTACGCCATTGTTTATCCAGTGATGTGTAACGTATTACACTGCACTGTAATGTAACACAGACCTAAATGAGCATTTTATAGCACCTTCAAGTACCTCTTGAAGGCCTTCGTCGCTAGCTTGAACTAACAGCTGAGCCTGTTGCCATGGTTTCTTTAAGCCTTGTTTAGAGTTTTTAAGGAGGCATAATCAGTTGTCGCGGGAGTCGATTGATTAGCAAAAAGCCATGAGAAGTCAGCTTGATCGGGATCAAGTACCAAATCAAAGAAACGGTGGCGGTGGTGGGTGGGTGGGTGGGGACGGAAGAGCCCTACGATGACCGAGGTGTCTAGTTGATCTGCCAAATGGCGATAGTTTGCTTATCCTCGAGACAGCAACACGTGCCAAACACAGTCAACACGCGTCGTCAGCTGCGCTTTCTCATACGATCACGGCACCTCCGGAAGGTTCCGAAAAGGCGCTATGTAATCCATCAGATACACATATATACATGCATACACGCATACATATATATACATACATACACACATACAATTCATACATATATATATATATATATATATATATATATATATATGCATACATTCATACACAAATCACTCAACCCTTCTTTAATGAAAACCTTTGACATGCATCAATCACTTCATAAGAATGTCACGCAAAGGTAAAAGACAATGACGAAAAGACAACGGCAAGGTCAAACACGTGCTTACACGCCTCTAAATAAACTCGTCAGAAGCGAATCTACCACTTGAATTGACAAATTGACTGACACTGGCGCCATCTGTCATCTGTGGCTCTATTTTATATATATATATATGTATGTATATATATATGTATATATATATATATATATATATATATAATCGTAATCTCGAGATTTCTGCAGCGCCCAAAGAAAGTTAATTCGAAGGAACTGGCTTATTCAGTGGCGGCACTCAGTCAAAACAAAATCGGTAGGCAGATAAGGTCTGGTTTACCACCATGTCAAGATCCGTTCAAACGGGCAGCGGTGAAGGATCTCACCCGAAAAATACACTGAAAATGGGCTGGGTCGAGGCCATACGGTCGGTATAGAAAAACATGTACATTTACGATTTAGTTATCAAAGGGTCAAGCACGCATATACAGTCAGACGGTTAGGGGTGGACACTGTTTACAATTCGAGCGGCCAGACAGGTGAGAACAGGAATCACGATAGGATTCGCGGAAGAGAGGTGTTGCAGTTTTGAGCGAAAGACCTAGGCACAGTTTACAACAGGTGCAGTGTAGGTGAGTTCGCAGAATGAGTCAGATACATTTGTAGGAAGGTTCTGATAAGTTTATAGGATTGGTTAGATATAAGTAAGTTAAGTGAGTATATACTAACAAACATAAATTCCCGCCCGACAAAGAGGCACAAGATATTACAACTGCAACTGCAACACATATATTATATATATATATATATATATATATATATATATATATATATATAATATACACAGTATAAACATATACACAATACAGATTCACAAATGCTGATGTCAGAGAAGCTCTGTGGTGGACATTATATATACATATATACATATATATGCATATATATGACATTTTAAGAGCCTCTTAAAGTCGTAAGATACAAAGAAATCGCAATACTTGTCCACAGACCGGAGCTTCTTCAAAATACCGTCAGTGCAACTCTTTCCTAATCATGACGCTCTTACTTACTTAAGCTACCATGCCCTCCAACAGGTGATTGATTCCTTCACACCATTCTGTCTGGTACAGTGACGGCTCTAGAGGAGAGACCAGGGGCAAGACCCCCCAAATGAACCATTGGACCCAAGTTCCGCCCCCTAAGTGATAGATATGCCACTTCTTTACATCTGAACATTAGTCACGTTTTCACATTATCAGTTTTTTATCAGTTTTTTTTAATCACATCTTCAGTTATCTTAACATTATTTGCTTACAGGTGAATTTTCTGTTCTTAATTAACTTTAACACCAATGTAGGCTAGTGTAGGTAGCACTTTGACAGGAAATCTATCTCACCGTCTGTCTCACCATCTATCTCACCATCTACCTCACCAGATATCTCACCATCTATCTCACCAGATATCTCACCAGATATCTCACCAGATATCTCATCGTCTACCTCACCAGATATCTCACCAGATATCTCATCATCTACCTCACCATCTATCTCACCGTCTATCTCACCATCTATCTCACCAGATATCTCTTCTATCTTCTATCTTCTATTCTTCCCTTTAGACTATTCTTTTCCGCCGAGGTTGGTTTGGGAGCGCTTCTGAGTAGTTTTCTTGAAGAGGCGCTATATAAGTGTTCTGTATAAATAAATAAATAAAAAATAAATATCTCAAAGTCTATCTCACCGTCTATCTCACCGTCTATCTCACCATCTATCTCACCGTCTATCTCACCGTCTATCTCACCAGATATCTCACCATCTACCTCACCAGATAGACGCAAATGAAACGTGTAGATAAACACATACAATATGCAAACGGGATTTGTCATAAACTGAAGACTGTTGATCCCCTTTAGAAGCCAGTTAGGAATGCTGGCATGGGCGATCCAGATAGTGGGGTCCATACATGAAGGCCCTACACTGGCATGGCTCTCAGTGGCAGAGGTGGTGAAGGATCTCACCAGACAAATTCATTGCAAAATGAGCTGTGTCGAGGCCAAATAGGTCGATACAGAAAAACATATACATTTACATTTCTGGAAAGTGTACATTTACATTTATGTACAAATGTATGGGCCAAGACACTTAAAATCGAACCGTTTAAGTAGGCCTACATCTCAAAAGCGCTGCATTACATCTCAAAAGCTCTCAGTACCTCTCATGGTGGACATGACAAACCTGATAATAAGCAGGTTCTCTAAACTTGGCTTTCTCAAGTAGAGACACAGCAGAATAACTTGAAACGCAGTTTTATACATCACTATGTATATAGACAAAAGTCCCCAGAGAAAAGACAAGGATAATTGGATTCAATTCCAGGCAACCATAACATGACCCATTCGCGCTCGTGATTCCTAGATCAGTCGATGGTCATGTGGCATGTCAATAAATGCATCACTTATTTACTTACTTACTTGAGAATGCTACTGAATTTCTTAATAATCTATTCTTTTCCTTGCGTGCCTCTGAGAAGTTACTCATGATTGGCACAATACAAATTTACGATTACAATTACAATTCACATAGGACCACAATTTGATTTCAGGACTTCAATCTATGGCATAATCACATCAGATGCTACACAAGTCTCTAGATTAGACAAGATTACGGTACATTAGGCCTACACAGATTACATTTTCCCCGCAGATTAGCTTACATTATATAGGTTAGATTACATGATTTCAACACATTCATATAGCACCACTATAAAATTAGAATACTTCAAATCATGGTATGTTACAAAATGCGCTACAGAAGTAAGATAAAATTAGATTACATTAGGTAGAACTTGTGCATTAAGAACTTGTTTAAACACATTTCCAACACAATCTAATATGGAAACTTCCATAGCAGCATTATTGTAATTCATTAGGCATCAAATGATGGTCACTTCTAAGCACAACTGTGTTCTGAAATCATAATCGTCCATACCGAACCATTGATTCATTCATTCATTCAGAGCATTCTTATAGTGCCCATTCACAAAAACCTACTCACAAGTGCTCCCAGCTCAGCTCCGATGAAAGAGAACAGTTTTAAAGTATTTGTGCAAGATGTTTGTAACGTCCCTGGCCAGAAGTACATTCAGATTCAGAGGAAGGCTATTCCTGGTAGATGGCACAACCAATGAAAAGGCTGAACGTTGCAATATCAAAGTCAGCGCAAAAGGACTCGAGATCCACAAGACTCGAAAGACCAAAAATATTAATGAGGATAAACAATCCGACAAAAGATAATTTACTTAAACCTAAGTAAGTAAGTAAGGTATTTATTAGCACACCATGTTACATCCTATGTAATTAACTAATCAGCTGAGTGAGAAATCGTAGGCATAGGCAAACACATAAACAATTAAATACATAACACAGCAAACAAATAAAACCTAAGCCTGAATAACAACAGAGAATCTACTGAGCTGCATATTAACAGCAGTCCATACAATAATTGAGAATGTCCTGCAAATCCAGTATATGCCTATACACGGCTCTGTTTCCATGAAGCCACAGCAATCAACTCGGATGAGTCTCGAAAAAGCACACGAGCATTTGCAAAACAGACGCTTAACAAATAAGCCTCCTAAGTAATTAACTAATCAGACAATAATTGGAGTTGCGGAAACCACTAATTAAGTGGCTGATTAAGAGCGGACCTAGCGGATGTGCAAGAACTTAACATAACAAGGGTTTTAAGTGGTTCAGAAGAGGTAATCTACCGTATGTTACAACCACTGCAAATTAACCACCAATGTTTAATAGCCTATCCTTCCCCATCATCATGTTAAAAGCTGTGGTAGCATCCACTGAGACAGTGCCATCATCTAAGGCTTCTAAGGTATTCAAAAGTCAACAAACCTAACATTAAAGAGCTTTTGCCCTCATGTTCCTTTCGGTTTCTTAAATAATCTATGGCCTGTGTTGACTTGTCCCATGTTAATTCAAAGAACCTCTGCCACTGCACTGCCTCCTCTCCAGCTTCAATTAGGTCTCTTCTGCTCTTCTTTCTCCCTAATGTTGTTAGCCCACAGCTTTTCAACCATTCTTCACAGCTCAGGTCCTTGTAACCCCAAAACATATAATCTAATCTAAAGATTTCTATAGCACTGTTATCATAATGCCCAAGGCATCAGTCGATGGTTGCTTCAAGTCAAAATAGAAGCCAATATCATTGGAAAAGCCAGGTCAAATATCATTGTGGTAGCTCTCCTCTGCACTTTCTCCAGTTGTTCTATGTCATATTTCAGATATGAATTCCATACCTGGATACAATATTCCAACTGTAGCCATTTCTTCTCTCACTTTATGTAAAGATTTTGATGTAGTTCATCTACATCTGCACTACTGTCAGATTTTAACCTTTTCAGCTGTTCCACCACCATTTCCTTAATAAATAATATCTGCAACAAAGCCTTCCACACTGCCTACAATTTCTTAGGGGCTCAGGGTTGTTTCCTTTTCTTCCAAAGTAAATACAGAGTTTACACTAATGATTCCTCATCAGTCGATGGCGTGTTAACAAATGCATTACTTACTTACTTAATTACACTTCAGCAGCTTCTATATCATCCATAATGTCTTCTCCATGTCCCTCGTCCTGTTTCAATAGGCCTACCCTATTTTCTGTTTCTGCCTGCTTCTAACATAGTTGTAAAAACTTTTGCTATCCTTCATATAACTGTCTCTCTGTCTCTCTCACACTCTCTTTTTCCCATTTTTCTAAATCAGTATGATAGTTGAAGTCTTCCATAATCAGGGACGTTGTTTTGTTAGCCATTTCTAGTACTCTGCATAACCATCCATCAGCTTCTTCAGTGGCAGCCGGTGCTCTGTAGCAAACTCCCACCATAAGTGTAGACCTGTTGAACTGAATTTCGCACCAGATGCTTTCTCTGAAGACCTCATAATATATCATGTCTTTCTACTGCATTAATATTGCCTTTAATATACAGCAAAATCCCTCCAGCCCCATATCTGATGGTCTTCCTTTGTTTCTGCACTGTACCTTCATGTCTATTTTTGTTACTTTCTCCAGTGGATCCTTATCATTCATGCGGTAGACTGAAGATTTCTTCCAAAGCATTAAGGCATTTCACCAGAGCCTATAGAATTTTCTATTTGCCTCCGAGCTTTTTTGTCGTCCTCTGAACTTTTCTCTAAGCAGCACACTCTTTTGTATAAGCAGCACACAAGAGCACACTGCTTGCACGTTTCGGCATTCTCGTCCATAACACCGTCTTTAGTGCTGCCGTACGTGCCACAGCCAGTGCACAAAAGATCGCTATTCTTCACATACATTATTTTTAGAAGTTATTTAGACGTTTATCAAACCTAGTATTACGATCGCTTTACATGTTTACTCCGCCCAATACCCTGAATCTTACTTCGACCGCACTCTATTCTGCTGCCTCTTAATATCGCTCGCTTTGGCTTGACCGAGACGAACTAACGCCTTGTTACTCTAATTTAACTCTCAAAATATCACGCCTCTTGCCTCAAAGTAATTAAACACTCACCTCGTAGAACCTAGACAACTTTTTTCCACTTTTCAGAACATAAAATGATTAACACTTATCTGCAACACGCGATCTTTCTCTTGCAACAGGAATCCCGACACTTAAAAAACAGTTCGCCCGTTTTTCTCAAATCTTATTTTTAACAGAAGATTCGCCGAAATCGCAACACTTACCAAACCGAATGAGGTCATGCCTTCCAAAACAATGCTACGACTTATATGTTACATAATTATGCAAAATATACCGAATATGCATTGCGATCGATCAGCAACAGCAGCAATGTCTTCCCGAATATTCACATACACCATCCTTAGGATATTTATGCAAAAGAACATTTTATTGCCATAATTATAGTGCATGTAAGGCTCCATAGAAAGTATGCACTAGCTTCATGAATATTCAACAGTCGTAATAGAGCATCCTCGAGCGACGCTGCCACGGGGCAAAGTAGTACTAAATAATAATAATATTATTGTTGTTGTTCTTGTTCTTATAATCATCTTCTTTAGGCTTATCATCATTCTTAACATTATGACATAGAGTGTAGACCTCATGAGATAAAACATTGTCTGAAGACTAGATGACTTTTAGAACGGCTAATTGTTCTATTTTAAAAAACATGTTACTTTGGAATTTCGACAATTTCCGGATTTATGAACTTCAAGCATTCGTTTCAAACTGCTGTTATTAAGATCCTCAGTTTAACGACAGCTTATGGCATCAAAGGCCGTTGCCGTCGCCCTCCTCCTTTATCCAGGCTTGGGACTGGCACTATCCCCAAACAAGGCAGTGGCGGGGTTAACATATTGCTGTTGCTAGGGCAAGGGCGACAAATTAAGGGATCGAGTTTAAGGCAAATGACCGAGTGAATTTCTTGCCTGGGAGATCATGTGATGTGGTCTACTCCAAAACATCCCGGCAGCTGAGCGAACTGCAACCACGAGCACCAGAGCCTGCTGATGAACTCAAAAGATTTACGGATGCCTCGACTATTTTTGTTTAGCACGAGGTCAGCAGGAAAGACAACTACGGTGACCTATAGGGCCAACTGCCTCACTGAATGTCGAGTTCACTACAACAATCCCACGCAAAGCTCACAACATTCGATGGGAGGACTTGCGCACTACACAAGGGCGTCATCACAGGGATGAAAAGGATAAACACTTCTGGTGCCTATTTGCTTCCGGATGGGCTAAAAGCATGGAAGGTCTGTGGGCGAAAGAATTTTCAATTACGAAAACCGTGAAAAACAAAACGGTCATACGAACTTTTTGGTGAGTTACAAAAAATGGTCGTCCGAATTTTTTGTTACATATTAAGGCACTGTCTTCCTTACCTCCACTTCCGAGCATAAATTAATGACCCCCACTTTTAAAACTGACGTCCGCGGTACCATACGATACCAATAAAAAATTGGAGGTAGTTAAGGGTGTAAGAAGGTAAGTACCTTAGGTAAGTAAATAAGTAATTTAGTAAACTGGTGGTAATGACCTATCTAGGTGACAAAGATAAGTAAGGAGGCAAGTAAGTAGATGCAAGCATACCTGCAGCGATACTTATATACATAAAAATATTCTGCCAACGGATGCAGTCCTATACAACAGCAAACAATTAATCATTTGATTACTGTCTCTTCATCTTGTCTCTTGTCTCATGGCATGCTGACACTAATTTGGACATAAAAAGCTAGACATCAGCTAAAGATGTTCGTAAAAGGCGCTTTATATATGTCCCGATACATTTATAAATATCTCATATCGATTCACGGAAGAAGTCCCGACGCAGATGGAGACAGCCACTGGTCCACTCCGGCTGCTGAACTGTTCAATCGCAATAAATCTCACATTGAAGACTGTGCGATTGTCTTTCTCTTGCAATGAATGCCTCGAGTGATTACAACTCTTGGAAGCGCGGATTGTGCTGTTGGTGGGCCAAGGCGCTGATATACACTCCCATAACCTGTTCGCTTGCTGTTTTTGTATTCATCCATCCTCGACTCGAGACTTTTGTGTTCAGCGTGCTTAGCTTCCTAATACTTCCTTTCTTTCTCATCCGATTGACCGCTTGAATTGACCGGATGGCGAATCTGTTTTGAAGCGTCATCGAGTACTGCCTGTAACACAGAGCGTTATTGAAAGGGCGCCACAGAAGTTCCAAGATTATATTAGAATGTGCTAAACATTCCATTAATCCCCCAACTGCGACTGAACAGTCCAACAACCGGCGTTTTCCAATGGCTCTTTCCACCTGCGTCGGGACCTTTCCTTCCGTGAATCGTCGGAAAAATCCGTAACCATGGTGGAGGCGAGGACAGGCGTTCTGTCTGGGTCGACATGACAACGTCGACAGTTGAACTGAACTATTAATTTGGCCTAGATATTTTAATTAAAACTAACGCCCGCGGGCAGAACAACCGAAACAAAAGGACGGACGGCTGAACAAACGGAAGCATCAAAAGCATTAAGCGCACTTCCTGCTACGAGCTGATCTGATCTTTTGATTATCAGGGCGTTGTTTAAACTCGCTCTATCAAAAGATCGCAAAGTATTGCGCAGAAAGATTATGTCCTCAAAAGAAAACTAGGCCAAGCAAGCGCAGTTACACGTATTTGGCACATTCCTTAATGCACTTATTCGCCTGGACACACTGCAAAATATATTTCGTAAATTTATGGATAAATGAGACGTCACCAGTTTCCATGCCTTTCATGGTAACGCACCTCTTCTGCGCATGATAATCATACATCGAATCCAGATCGTTAACTATGGCACTGAGGCGCTATATAAATAGTAAGATAATGCACACACATTCCAACGAGCAGCAATCTAAAAACCTTGTAGTCACATTACACTATAACTTTGAGGTTCTAAAAGGAGCTGATACAAACTTAATGTACAGTTAGACGGCATCATGTTACATTGCCCTCAATTACTGTTATACAACCCTTGTTTTTTTCCGGTTTCGCCAACTATGCCGCCCAAGTCATAGCCAACAAGCTGAAATATTCGAATATATCGGAATATACGCGAGAAACGCTACGCTGGCTTCCTGTTCCGAAGCGAATTTCCTTCAAGGTCACGTGCCTCACATGTTGGTACTGGCCCGGTATTCATCAGGGAGCTGTGTGTTCCAGTCTCAAGTCAGCTAGGTCGGCGATAGTTGCGCTTTGCTACCCGTGGAGATATGCAGGCGCGGCGCTTAAGCTCAAACTCGTCGTGACTTCTCGTGTATTGTACCGTCCTTCTGGAACCGTCTGCCACTGCATTTGCGTACAGTTGCACTTCACTCTCTGCAGCAAACTGTCTTAACGCGCACTTGTTTAGGTCAGTTAGATAGCTATGTATGCAGCGATTTGGCGAGGTACTCAAAAGGCGCTACATTAATACATACATACATATACCTCCATATATACATGCATACATACATGATACATACTTACATACATACGTCTCCGTACATACATATATACATACATACACACATACATACATATATATTTCGTATGTGATGTTACACTCTGAATTCGGCTTGGAGGTGCTGAGTCAAACGAAAATGTATACGGGCCTACCTCAGACCTCCAAAAGAAGGACGTTGCTAGGGGACCTCAAGGAGGTCTTATAAACTGGAATACTAGGGGACCTCAAGGTGTTCGCCTAAACTGATATACTATGGCGTCAATGTGAATGTGAATATGAACTTAATTCTTTATAAATACCGTATGGGTCAGAATCTAACCCTAACCCTGAACCCTAACCCATTTTGCGGTCGCTTTTTCGCGTCCTGAGCAACCAAATTCAGAAACATTTACAGTTGGTCAAAGTCAGCAAAAGGACAGTTTGGATCTATTATTTTGTCACCGAACATAATGATGCTGTTCGTATGTCTTCTTTGCAGTTTAATTTCAAACAAAAAGTTCATTCCAACAGAAAACTCAGATTCTACGTCTGCAGCCATTTTGACTGTTTATAACAATCACGCGAGAGTCTGCGAGATCTCGAGCTCTTGAGGCTCCGCGCAATTACGGGTCTCCTTGAGGTCCCCTAGACACTTCGAAAGAGGAAAGCATGTTTCGACCGTCGTCATTATCAATACCAGAACGACAGATTTTCATGACAGACCTATGTAACAAACAACAACGTTTACACGTATGGGAATGAAAGGTTAGCGGCTTCAGTTTTGTTAGCCTCGACATGCCAGGGCGAGGGCAGTCCTGTCCCTTGCTGTCTAACCTATCCGACACTGAACGGTCAGTGTACTCATTTCCTAGTCGAGTGCCTATAGGCGGCGCAGGTGGAGATGAACCCTCAAAACCCAGTCTTCCATGGTGGCGAATGGCAGTCAAGCGCGCTAACCATTAACAGACTATAGCACACTATACTTAGTCGTTTAACTGTAGGCTTTTAACAAGAGAACACTAAATTTTCATCATCATTATAATGAATACGATAATGACAGATAAATGTATAGCAACCGTATGGCCTCGACCCGACTAATTTTTCCCTGAACTGATCCGGTGAGATCCTTCACCACCGCTGCCCGTTTTAATGGGGGCCAAGCCATTTAAGGTCCCGTGTACAGACCGTGCTAGCCCGATATTCAAATCTCTGAAATACGACACAACCGGTACCCTCACCCTCAAAGGCACCTTGACGTACGCGTTAGCCAGTGTAGCTAAACAGGACATACAATAGTGGCAGGCCTAGATTTCAAACAGTACAGCGTTAATGTATATTTAGACCTACTTATACGCAGGCAGTGCCCTAATAGGCAAGGTCAAAGGTTACTCATAAGTTGCTTACAGCCGCTTTTGGCGGCGAAAACATTACTCGCGAGATCGACACGGTTCTTTAGTCCAGTTTAAACCGACGCATCCAGCGCACCATGTAACGTTAACTTCTGTGGCGTCCGATTTCCATTAGGCCACAAAAGACGAGTATACTCTGGTTCTTTAGGCTAAAACCACGGAGAGGCAACCATGAGTGTGATTTGTTAACGACTCATTTTCTTGGCCTCGGCATAAGAGCGTGGTGTCCTTCGCCGTCTAATCTTCCCACCAAGTGTCAGTGTACTCATTTTATAGCGGAGTTCGCTAGAGGCGCAAATGTAGGTTTTTCTGTCTATGTGTCTGTCTCTATCTGTCTGATTGTCCGTTTAATTGCCTGTCTGTTTGTCCGTTAGTTTAGTTCGTCTGTCTCGTACTTCTACACTGACCTTGACCTCTTATATACATGTATAATGTGTACGTAGGGCAATATTCGAACATTTTATAGCGCCTTTTGAACCTCTAGACAGAGACATCATTATAAGTGATTCACGTGAAACTGACACAAGAATCTAGACCAAAAGTCACCAAATACTTTTAAAAGCTGAAGAAACAAAACATGTCTTCCTCTCTGTTTCTGTCTCTATCTCTGTCTCTCTTCCTATCTATAAGTCTTTGTATTTGTCTGTCTCTATTTCTCCGTCACACTCTCTTACCTTCTTGGTTTCTAGAAGACCATCAGTTGCAGAATTATGCTTTTTCAATCAATTGCTGTTCATCGCTTCTTTCGCAACAACACATCAAGGACAACCGATCGGTCGCTGGCTTTTGTTCTGTAGGACTCCGAGGCAGCGCCGCCTCTCGCTTGCTTGTGCGCCGACTGACGACCTCTGGCGAGTGTATGGCAGCCAGCGAGCTCAGACTAGGTCGATACCAATCCCTCAAAGGATTCAGGGAGAATAAGATACGCAGTTAATGTAGTAGGCCTATTACAACAGAGACTCATAACACGCATTATGTTAACATACAGTCAAGGACCCAAAAACTTAGCCCAGCTGTAGAAAATAAAATCATAAAGATTAAAGACACTACTACGTTATAAGGCGGTTCTTGATAAAACTCCCAAGACAGCGTTAGAATGAGTTTCTGGTGTATAAGGCAACTAGTCTGTCTATCCCGTTCCGAACACATGCTGCGCGCTAACTGGGCAAAATGTTCGCTCTGAGGAAAATCCCGTGTTGCTCTTTGTTAGTCATGAACTCTTTTGTGCTTATATATATATATATATATATATATATACACAAATATATATATATATATATACACAAATATATACAAATATATATATATATATATATATATATATATATATATATATATATATATATATATATATATATATATATATATATATCGATATATATATCGATGTTGGGTAAACAAGCAGTCAAGGCAGATCCAGGAGCAATTCGGCCATGATCCACATCAGGGTTGTCTACCAAACCGGTTTTGACAAGACTTGTCCGCAGCAATGTAGAATTAAAACACGTCTGCGAAATGGCAGAAGACCAGAGGTCGTGGGCGACATAACACCTTGAAATCGGCCTCGTTCGTTATGAGCGATGCCTAGGCCTACTATCATCTATAGGTCGTCTTAAATTTTCCACCAAAGACCTCAACCGTCGTAGCACTGTCCTCTTTTTTAACCTCTGTTCAGCCAGCGCAAATAATTCAGTACGCCCCTTCTAATCAGATGTAATGTAACGTGGTGTAACTAAATATTTATATAGCGCATTGTAAATTCTCTGTACATATTACATAAATCCTATGGAAATTCTTCTTACAGGCCTACAATTTTCAGATGCCTCTTCTTTTCTTCTTGTTCTTCTACCCCTTCTCTGCTTTATTACCAGACAGTTTATGAGCATTTTTTCCGACTACATTAGTGTCTGCCGATAGCAGTCACTAGTTCAATAATAAGTTAGAGCTGCCCAATGAAGCAACTGTTGCCATAAATATTTATCGATGACTGATGATTGCAACACTAGGTGGCCTCAGAGGCGATGCAGTCAGTGACGTCATCAAGCCCCGGTTTTCTCCAGACCCTGTTCCTGGCTCTCCCATTCCGTCAGAAGTTCAGAGGTCACTTCGGCAAAAAGCTGATCCCATTCCCAGGTGACATCACTCTACAACCACCAGAGGAAAACTCCTTATGAATCGCAACCTTGAGATTTCTACAGCGACCAAAGAAAGCTAAGTTGCGGGAACTAGTTTATTCACAGGCGCTCAGTCAAAACAAAATCAATAAGCAGGAAGGGTCAATCAGTTCTAAGTCAAGATCCAAGGGTCAAGAAGGTAGACAGTCAGACAGCTACAGTTAGCTGCATCTGGAATCAGAGGGGCAAGACAGATAGAAGGAAGAGGAGGTATCAGGATATCATTTGTGGAAGAGGAGTGTTTCTTGTCTGGAGTGAAAGACATGTGCAGGGATTGTTGGTGAGTTGTAGCATATATTGGTTCAGTAAACAATCATATAATATAAGGTCAAATGTAATGTAATATAATGTCATCTAAAGTAACTAGAAAGTTACATATAGCAATGCAGCTAAGTATTTATATAATTTACCAAACTCTGATTCCAATTTGAAGGTCACGAATGGGTTATTTGTCACTACTTGAAACTTGTGCCTTAAGCATCATCAATGACAATATAAAAGGCAATGCACCTTTTAAAAAAATTGCATTTAAATACTTGTTTCCCTTTCAAAAATTCATTTTCCTTTCCCCTGAAACTTCCTGTAGACACCCCAGATGCACCTCTAAGAATGAGGAATGCGAAAGAGTTACTACCTCAGCGGTCACTTCTGCCTCTGAAGACAGACCCTTTGCCAACAGCTTTAGGTCGATTTCTTTATCCTAAGAGACAGAAATACAAATGCTGTCACGGTTACATAAGATGTCATAAGGTAAGGTAATACAAGTTAACGATAATCGTATGTGCACATTTATATACCACCTTTACAACAGAACTCGTCAGATCCAGGTGGTCCAGACCCAACAAAACAAGACTACGATCGAATAGAATGGTCTTCAACTGTTGGTGAAACTAGAGGAGACAAAAGGACAGTAAGCAAGTCGCATTGCAGCCTGTTCCTAAATGACTGGTCCATTGACAGGGTGAAGCTACCATGTTGCGCTGTGTTAAGTATGAGACATGCCGACAATCACATCACTTTATCCTACAAGGCCAAGAGATCTGGCCAAATAAGGTGAAACAGGGTAAAGTAACATAAGTTGATACAAGGCAGTGTGTCCCAACATTTTGTCCACGGATGGCTGAAATCAGAAAATAATTTTCGTATCTCGAGGAACCTCTGCTTATGAAAACATTTACAGACCAAAGATGATAGTGGAAAGAGCAATTTAAAAATCACTGCTAGATAAATAATTTATATGCATATATGTCAGCTTACACTGTAAGGAAAAATTTAAGTATTTACCTGTCTTTTTGCATTTTCTAATCTTTTTTCAAATATCAAAATATCGAATCAAAATAAAATTTAAAAATCAAAGTAACATGCATAACCAATTTCAACTTAAAGCTTATTTTCAGTGTGACACTGGGCTTAGTTCATTTCGCATAATTATTATGTTAATTCTTGGCCAAACTTTTGACAAACTCTTGGAACACACTCACCATTCTTTCCTCAAAAGACACACAAAAATAATCACGATTTTGGTAAAAACACTAATTACAAAACTGTACATAGGCTGCAAATCTAGAAAATAGAGAACGACTGAAACAATCAGTTTCCTATAAAACAGCAAGACCAAAAAGACTAGAAACATTGAGAATTATGGGAAGCAGTTGGCATGCAAAATGGATTCTGAGAAGTACCTGCAGATATGGACAACGTGGTTGGGAAACATTGAAACAAGGTACGATCTACTATAGTTTTATTACTTCTATTTTACCAAATATTCCATCCACTTACCAGAGTAAGGAAAGTGGAATGCTTTGCTAGTTCGTAATCCAGTTCTTTGTAAGTTGCGACTCGATTTACAGCCACGCTAAAAAATACAAGAAAACCAATGTTTCATCATGCCAATTACAAACCCAGAGGTAAATAATCCTGAGGGAATAACGCACAGTGCATCACAGAAATTTCAGAGGGAACAAAAAATCCAAGTCATCATTCAACAAGTTTCATGCTACATGGTATCAATTTAATTGAACAAAATTTTAGATAAAATCCGTGTCGAACAAGTACTTATTTACCATATTTAATGGCACTTCACTGCATCTGTGAGGCTACAATAAAATCTATTTTACAGTCATCTTTTATTGTAATTGTAAAAATTGTCATTGTAAACTTAAGAAAATGGTGCTGCAAAAGAAGTTTCCAGATGAGCTTCGAAAGATTACTTACCCTCCATAGTCTGTCTTCCAAGTTCTGGGGCCTCATGCATCCGAACTGGTTCAGTTTAAAGGATTTTTATTTTGGACTGTGATTTTGCTTCGAAGCAACCATTGATCAATGCCTTGTGTATAACAGTAGCAGCGCTTCAGAAGTTTAGATCTGATGAGAGGTGATGGACAGAACACCATCTGCCAGAGAAAGAGGAGAGAAAGACACACATACTGTGGTGCCATAGCAACCTGTCCTTGGCCTCGACCTCCTTTCACCACGGAATCTGCTTCCAGTTCCGGAATGAACGGAACATCTACAAATAGAACATAAGGTAAATCAATCACAATTACATAACATACACACACACATACCAATATTCAATAAAGTTACACGAGACTAGATTAGGTCAGACTAGGTAATGAGATTGATTTGGTTAAATAAACCTAGAATATATTAGATCATGTGAGATTACATTACGTTATACATGGTTAGATTATATCAATTAGATTAAATTATATTGATTAGATTAGATTATTTTGATTAGAATATTAAAGATTAGTTTAGAACCTGGATCTGATTCTGCTCCTCCATCATCTTCTGGTTGAGTTTTTGGCCGAAGTCGATCACTGTTAAAAATTAATGTAATTAATGTTATGAGTGCATTAATGTAACGAATGTAGGTAATATAAGTAATGTAGTTTTTTAATTAGATATATCACACTTGTTAATGGATGGTATCTGTTTTTAGAAATAATGTTTCAACCTACCCCTTACAATTATCATGAATTGACATACCAGTACCTCTTGCAGATTATGTTTTCACTTACCTCTTCTGCTGGCTAGATTTGACAGCCTTCGATTACGTAGATAAGATTACATCAGATTACAATAAATCATACAAGATTATATCAGAATGGATTACAGCAGATTATATTAAAACAGACAAGACAAGATTAGATCAGGTGAGCTTATATGAGATTAGACAAAATCCCAGTAGACTGGATGAGACTGAAAGAGATTGCATCAGTAAGTACTAAAACAATTTGGATGTCAGATAGAAAGGAAAGTTATTTCACTTACTCCTCAAAGTCTGCCTCTGCACCGTTCCTGAAAATTAACAACAGAATTTCGAGTGCAATTTTCAGATTCAGCTTTTAAATCCTCCATTAATGACCGTTGAAACATAACACAATTCCAAACAGTATCACATTGCTATGTCAATGGGTAAAAGCAAAAGGAACTCATTCGTGAGATTCTCAAAAGCACTGTATAAGTATTCACTCAATTATGGGTTACACTAGTTACACCCCAATTGGGTCAAGCAAATACATCTTTGTTTACAAAGAATGGCATCATTCTACTAAATCAAATCACATAAACTGCAACATAATGATTATCATCCATTTTCCTTCTAAGTCAGCACCGTAGGCATGCTGTAACTATACGATAAAGAAACTAAAATGTAAATAAGCGTGTAGCACTTTTAAAAGCTGCTTCAAGAAGCTACACAATGTGAATCGTTTTGTTTATATCTAACATAATGGCGCATCCATGACCTAAGCACGTACAACTAAGCTGGCCAATAAATATAGCATTAGGAATACAGTATAGCACAAAAATGTACCAGAAATTCATATAAAAATGCATCATAATCTCACAAATAAATGAACCAGGCACTCACAAAACACTCAATAGAAACCCACAAAAACTGCACGATAATCTCATACAGAAATAATTCAGAAACATATACAAAAAATTCACTATAACTTCACACAAAATTAACCCAGAAACTCACACAACAATGGACCAGAAACTCACACAAAAAACGCACCATAATCTCACATCAAAATGCACCATAATCTCACATCAAAATGCACCATAATCTCAAATCAAAATGCACCATAATCTCATATCAAAACGCACCATAATCTCACATCAAAACGCACCATAATCTCATATCAAAATGCACCATAAGCTCACATCAGAATGCACCAATATCCCACATGAAAATGCACCATAATCTCACACAAAGATGCGTGAGAACCTCACACAAAAATGCACCCAAAACTCATGCAAAAGTTCACAAAATAAAGCACCAAAACCACAAAAAGGCAAGCAAAAACTGAATTAGGCCAAACAAATGATCAGAAGAAAGGATTAACTGTCGCTTCAAAAAGATTAATACAGAAGACAAACAACTGACCTTTTTTTACTCTTGCTGGTAGATGTTAGAATTCACGGAAACAACAAAATTAAACACAACGAAGATGAAAAATCTAAACAAAAAACTAAGAAAAAGTAAGTTGAAGAAAATAACAAAACAACCCAAAGCATCTAAACAACAGCACAGAAAGTCATGTTAGTAACTGCACAAGAACACTAATATGGTGCCTATTAAGAACCCAAAATCAGGAAGTAAGCAAAACAGTCTAAACACAGTTATTTTTTGAAAGTTGTGAGAAGCAAAGAATTGGAAGTTTAATTAAGAGAACACAGCAAAATCTTAAATTTTAACTATTATTATCAACCTTTCATGTAGTGTTTCCTAACATTTATTTTACACAATAAACGACAAAAAACAAAGACTAAACAGACGAAAATAACATAAAAATATGCGCATTACATAAGGCAACTTTTGTCTTAGCTAAAAAGCATAACCATAGAAAAGCATCACAGATCTGGTATCAGTCGATGATGCTCCAAAATTAACTGTTTAAAATCCAAGAGGTTTCTAGGCAAAGAATGAGAAGGAAGAGTACAAACTGGAAACAAAGGCGGATCCAGAGACAATCCGACCATGACCCCATCTGACCTTTGGGAAGGTCAAGCCATCGGACCTCAAACCTCAACTAAATATGAAACGTGTAGGGTTGGATAAAGGTCACAGAAACTGTGATACCTAAAAAGTCATCAAAAATATGGAACGTGACTAAAAACAAAGTTGTCAAAAACACCAGACTTTTCTGCTAACTAAATCCCAGCAACACAAAATCGGTGAAGTTAAGTACGGGCTTGCCCCACCTGCCTTCCCATTTGTAAAGTTCTAGATCCGCCAGTGCCTGAAATAAGAGGAAACCGGAAACAATGTGGAATTTACCTGGAACTATCTGTGCCCCAACCGCCCTTCCGTGAAGGCTTTGGCTGCAATCCATTCCCCTATCACAAAAATGGTAAAACGATAAAGTCATCTAAATTGGCATCTGAGTTTAGATGTAGTAACTAAGCCCCCATTTTACGTAGGGCACTTCTTGTCAATGAAGGTGTAAAAGTACTGTATTAGAGTTTGCATTAGCATCAGCATTTTACCAGTATTAGTACTATTGTTAGTATTAGCATTAGTGTCTGACTGTGTATCAGCATTCGTATTAGAGTTTTTAGTATTACTATTAGTGTTATAGTATCAGTATTAGCATTAGGGCCTTGCAGGACCTTTTGGCTGAAGTACAGGCATTGGAATAGTGGTTCTAAAAAAGGCTTTATAAATGCTCTAAATGAAGGTAAAAATGTTATTAAAAACCACAATGTCAAACAGAATACAACCATTAAAGTTTGAGAAGAATTAGCAAAGCAACAATGAATTATTAAAATGTATTAACCTGTCGAGCCTATATATAAATGCAACGCTCAGAGCCTCACTCCATTTGCAGATTTAATATAGGGACAAACCAAGCCGTTGCCTAGGGGCAGCACATTCCAGAAAGTGGCAAAACTTAAAAATTAAAAAATTAAAAATTGAACAATAAATTTAATTTAATACCGTGAGCAAGACGGCGATAAATAAATATAATTATAATTATACGATATTAATGAGAACTAATACCATATTAATGGTATAATATTAAAATATTGTTATTTTTATTTGAAATGTTGTACTTTTTAAAATATTGTTGTTATTTTTATTTGAAATGTTGTACTTTTTATCTGAATTTGTTGTAACAAAAATGAAAAAGTGAAGTTAAGTGAAGTTAACTTCTGAACATAAATATAAAACTGGTCTATGGGTGGCAGATTGTCAAATCCGCCTCTGACCCACAAATCCACTCCGACTCATTCATACAGTCAATCAATCAATCAACCAACCAACAATTCAAATCAATCAATCAATCAGTTTTAACATGCTGTGTCAGAACAGGTCATGCAAATGAACAGCACTAAATACTGTTTCCAGAAATAGTCAACATAATCAAACCAATAGGCAATTGGTTTGTTTATGTTGGCTGATTCAGTTGGCAATTGCTGACAATCAGACAATCAATCACTAACCGCAACAGGCAGCCACGTGTATGAAGTGCAAGGCATAAATCAATGTTCCTTCAGCATTAAAAAAATTAATTACACAAAAATAACCACATCTGCAGTTAAGCACTAGTAGGTGATTTATACATGTGTACCTAAGTTAAAAATACATTCGTCAACCTAGAAAGAGAGACAGACCGAGATACATATCTAGGATATTGACACAACAAGAACTTTGGCTCCTTCTCCTGTCGTTAGTTCATCAACAACTGACTATTCTTTCTGTGTGTTCAATGTCATTAATTTGTGAGTAGCACTGACGAGCTTCCGAAAGTGGCAATATATAAATGCCCAGTTAACATGCACACTGACAAAGTCGTCAGCAGTGGCACAAGCTTCACTACTGAAACGTCATTTGTTGGTCTCTACGTGTCAGCGTGCACTGCCAGCGGAGACCTTTTCGAACTGCATGAGTATCAATCATACACAGATAAATTTTTCATTATTTTAGAACTATAATTTTAGCTAGAATGCTTTTGTAAGGGACTCAAAAGGGAATTATCAGATACATGCAATTTACATACATTATCTACATACATACTCACACTGAGAGTTCTTTTAAAAGTACTGTATAAATACCCAGATACATACACACTTGGGTTTTGTTTTGTGGGCTATGGCAAGCTATGAACCAGCATGTTCCCACTTTAAAATTATTTCAGTCTTTTGGTGGTAACTTGTGAACCTGCATGTTCCCATTGAAAAACTCAATCTACATTAAATGAATACTAAACGCTCCTTCTTCAATTCTGCATAAAACTGGACATTTATATGATCCATCTTAAAGACCTCTCAAGAATATTGTGCAAATGCCGGTATGGCTCAAACAGGCCCTACATATGTCTTCACTACCCATATGTTTCTCTAGTAATCTGCATCTTTGTGTGTCTCTCATTCTCTGTCTCTCTGTACTCTTGATCTGTCTAGTGTCTATTCTGTAGTACAGTGTAGTACTGCACAGTATAGCATAAAATAGTACAGCATAGCATAGCCATGACAACTTCTCAACTGTTATAAGTTTAAGCCCAAGCAAGCACAGCAACCAACAATACAACTAAACATATCTAATGTAATCTAATACAACATGTGACACATTATATTGCAACACACTGGATTAAAATAAGACAAAAAACAATAAAATAAAATGCAATACAACATAACACAACAAAACAATACACCACAGTAGAACATAACAATATAGCACAATACAATACTTGCAAATATCATAATCATATTTGCATATTTATATAACACCTCTTCGAGATAACTACTCAGAAATGCTCCCAACCGGATAATACAAGACCACGATTAAACAGAATGGTCTTCAACTGCTGGTGAAATAGAGGCAGAGAAGGGGTAAGAAGCTCATGTCGCAGGTTACATGCAGACTGTTCCAGAGTGAAGGAACAACCATAGAGAAGCTACCATGTTGCATTGTGGAACCGTAATTGTAATTTGAGATTTATGAAGCACCTCTTTGAGGATAAACTCAACAGAGGTGCTTCCGACCCGAAAAAGTAAAATCACTGTTGAACAGTACAGTCTTCAGGCACCTGTGGAACACTGAGAGGGGGAGAGAAAGGAGCTCAAGTCGCAATTCTTGAGGGAGACTACCGGAGGGAAAATCAGAACATCCTGTGCTGCAGAGTGAAGAGATCTATGGCGAGGGATGGATGACACTGAAATACATAGCTTCATACGATAGGATGGAGCACAACCAGTCAGCCAGTTATGCATCAGCAAGAGGATCTTAAACTCACTCTGCCTTCTCATGGGCATTCAATGCAGCTCATCCTTTATGTAAGCAGAAATATGGCAGAATTTTGGAATCCTACCAAGTAATGTGTAACATAACATAAAATAACATAACATAACACAAGTATTCAACTCAAACTAAACTAAATGTCATATATATTACAAATCATTAACACAGCATATCATGATGTGATGACACATACCTATTGACACATTACAGCAATACTACTGTGATGCAACATAACATAACATAGCTTAACACAACATATCTCAACATAACATAATGTTCATAGCAAAGCAGCATCACTTAACAGAACCTAGAAAAACATAATTATAGCAGAATCTTATTTAAAATTAGCAACAAATGACAAAATTCTCTTTTTCTCTCTCACCCACTGATGACACAGGTTAGAGAAGGGAGATTTTAGCAGAGGAGGTATTATGCAAAGCATGTTTCAGGAGGAGGAATTTTAGAAGAAGGGAGTTGAATAAGTTGTTTTCCTATCTCTCTTCCCAAGAACAGAGACAGGTAAAGCAAGACAACAAGTATA
Source organism: Norana najaformis (assembly GCA_964023275.1). Classification (NCBI taxonomy): domain Eukaryota; kingdom Metazoa; phylum Annelida; class Clitellata; order Crassiclitellata; family Hormogastridae; genus Norana; species Norana najaformis. The sequence goes on from OZ029925.1 coordinate 12,982,715, forward strand.
GCCACTGCAAAAAGCAATGTAAAGAAAGCTTAAATTTTCATCTAGACCATGAAGGTGTTAAGTTTACCTATCCAATAAATGGGAATCAAACCAAAAAAGTAATCACTTTGAAACTGAACTGCATTTCATTTTCTGAACAAACTGAAGTGATTTTTAACTTCAACTCCAGTTTCTTTTGAACAATCACTACACGGGTGAATTTTTGGATGCTGAACAGGTTTCTTGACAAACTGTGAAGGAACATTAGTGTAAAAGAAGAGAACTCAAATTTGTTTCCAGAGACAGCAAACGTAAACAAATCGATTACTGAGATTCAGTACTTTGAACCAAACTAAGCTCAGTTCAAAAAATTTGGTTCTACTTCAAAAACTACTGTACTTTCATAGGCACATATCTCTATGATTTCCTTGAAACCTGCACCAAAATGGTTTCGAAAATGGCTTCCAGTATGGTTTCATCCTTTCTTCTGGAGAACAACTTTAAGAAAGGTTGACCCTTAACTGAACCAAACCCAAAACAGACCAAAATGAACCACATTTTGGCAACTTTAACTACTGTAATTTGAGTCCCAAACAGAGCTGAAGCAAATATTTTTCACTCACAAAGTTCACAAAAAATTTGGAGAATATATGGAAGAATCTGAATTCAATTTTAACCCCACTTCCTCGATCTTGTTTTCACCAGAAACTGTATTATAACAAAATATAGAGACATTCAAGGACATCTGGAAGAATGTGAGGAAAAAATTTGGCACCCAATAAGGCAGCCATGTTCTTTGGACCCATAAAGGACCCGCAATCATAATCTTAAGTGCACATTTATATAGCAACTCTTCATGAAAATTTCTCAAAGGTGCTCCCAACATGACAACATAAGACCACAGAAAATAAAATGGCCTTCAACCACTGGAAAAATACAGGCACAGAAAGGACAAGAAGGTCATGTCACAGGTTATACTGCATCACGTTCCAGAATCAGGAGCCGACCATGGCATATGTGCTATGTCGCATCGTCAAAGTAAAGGGTAGGGAAACAACCAGATCACCTTGTGCCGCAAAGCAGATATTTGTGGTCAAGTACAGGTGACAATTAAATATATAGCTTTCTAAAACAAGACGAAATACGTATTCTGCATCGTGCCACTGTTGGCAATGGATGGATAACTATGGGCCCCATGTGGCTATCAGGGCATTAATCGGTGTAAGCGGTTCCAAAGCTTATTGTGCTGGCTCAATCATGTTACATGTGTTTTCAGTGAGCAACACCAAGCACAGAACGTGGAACATGAATAACGGAACGAACGTACGCTTTTGGATAAGTTAGACTTTGTCTCCTGCACATCAAGACTTAAATCATCAGCATCATCACCATCAACCTCCCCTGCCGTAATAGCATCAGGAACCGACTTACGATTCTGTTTCAACGACTTTGTAAACAACAATAAACAGTACTCTTTGTTATCAACCATATTATGTAATTAAAGCAGTACAATCACACAACTAACGTATGTTTGTATGTACGTGTGTATGAAAGTATTTATGTAACTCTGTCAATATGTAACTACCTGGTATGTGTGTAGCTACGTATATATATATATATGTATGCATGCACGCATGTATGTGTGAAAATATGTATGGACGTATATGTATGTATATAAGTAGGTGCATACGTATGTAAGAGCCTTTTCCTCACATATGTTGGTATGCATGCATGCAAGTATGTATGCAAAAAATAATTAGAGGCAACTTTTTGCATGCAGCTCTACAGAGGAGGTTAGGATGGGTTACAGTGTTCCTACTGAACCATCGCAGTGCCTCCCTTCAAAAAGTACAGGTCTCCGTTTTGGCATTGGAAAATAGGTAACACTAGAATTTGGCTCATTTCAAATCTGGGAAGGAGATTTATAGTTAATTGTAAAATCATGACAGAGGCAAAAGATTTTGTGAAAAATATCCTGAGCGTTAATATCTGGTCAGCAGCACTTTTAGGGCACAGAAGTAGACTTGGATCGTCAAAGTCCCAATGACAAAAAAGTCATCAAGATTGTTGAAAGTAGTTGTGTCCCGAGAAAGCTCTTCCCCAGTTCGGAAAACCTTGTGCCGCCAAACGTAAATTGTTCCAGGATGAAGAAATGTTAAGAACAAATGCGCCAAAAGCATGATGAGTCAAGAAGATGGAAAAAACAAGGGACCGGCATATCAATCATTGGTGTTATGCAGATGTGCAGTAATACACACTCGACACAGGGTTGCAGCGCTGGATAAGTGCGGATTTACAACTCAGCATTGACAGTCTCCGATCTGCACACATTGCGGTACAACATAGAAGACTCGTCATTATTCAGTACTGAACACCAATTTCCAGCATAATTACTATCAGTAACATCTTTACCTTTTTAGGCCCATCGCCAGAGTCATTATTAGGTAACATCGTTGTATAAAATCACACAATAGCTTTCTGAAATAACACCTGCCGGATTACGATTGAGTCTATAGTAACCACGTCAAAGAATGCGAAATAGGCTATTAATAGAACATGGTGGCAACCAAATCTTTTAGCGCAAGTTTGAAGAGTCAGTCGGAAACTCAACTAGGCTATTGAAGAACGATGTGTTAGCAAATATGGCATTATTTTCATTCAAAAGTGCAAAACACCCACTTTGAAATGAAAACATTTAGGCTTTTATGTTTTTGAAGGCATTTTAGGGTTTAGGTTTTAATATACGACGATGAAAAAGAACAATGGTCAAGGCATACGTTCGCTGTAGAAAAACGTGTACATTTACATTATGGCAGTAAATATGCATGTCTGAGTTCAATGTGACAGAGCACGTTGGTGTGACATGATCTGCTTAAACATCCCAAGGGCTGCGATGTTAATCAATTACAATTTGTTTTTTAACGGAAAATATGGGCTTAAAACAAAAATCCGATTTTCTTTTGTAATTTCTACTACAAAGAAAAGTCTAAAAAACCACTTAGGACTTGCGTATACCTAAAATATCTATTTCTTACACTCTCGGCTTGATTCGAAATTAGTTGTGAGTAAAGAACGGGTGTAATGTATAAATCTTAAACTGCTTTAAACGGGCCAAATAGAACGCAGAACAATTTAGTCAACGACACACACCACAGAGAAAGACAGTCAGAAAGCCTGTCACAGACACACAGACAAACAGACAGAGCGACACGTCACCTGTGCTCAAGCATACCATTTCCACAGTTAGTTTGTTGAGTTAGTTGTAGTGTATTGCTAGCATAGAACAAAAAGATCTTAGGCCTAATTCACTTGGCCTTGATCCCCTTCTTGGGAGTCACTTTTGTTCTTGCTTCCCACTCAGCTGCAAATTGGTTTTAATCAGAGGCGTCGATCCGTAGTAAACATTGGAGGGGCCCGGGCCTAAAGTGGGGGTCTGGGCGCTTAGCCCCTGTCGGGTTCCAGAGGCAAAGCCCTTAGTATGGGGGTCAAGAATAGGCCTAATACAGGAAGAATGAGAACTTCATCAGTCCATAGCTGCCTTTTACTGATTTTACAGGTAAAATATTGCTGGCCAACCAATGGCCGAGCTCTCATGCTCAAAATATTGCCTGAGCCCGGGTTCCGGGGGCACCCATATGATTGACGCCTCTGGGAACATTGGTGTCAATGTAAATCTGTGAAGTAGCACCGCAAGAAAATAATTTACATCAGAAAGACCAGCGTAACTGCTTCCCAAATAGAGGTGTCGAACTATAGGCCACATTTAGTGAACACATTTTTCCTTTCTACTTCCTCTAATAAAATTACTTATTTAATTCTAGATCCCAAATTTTTCGTTAATAAAGACTGAATTGGACCCATATAGATTCCTTGGATTGGACCTAAAGACAATTCTTTGAGCATAGACAAAAGTAAAACCATAATTCTTTTCAAAAATGTTTTAATTGCATTAATTGCATTGACAGCACAGGTTCATTAATGTCAGTTATATTCGCTAGGTGACAGCACGGTTTTGAAAAAGACCATTAGATCAAATCGCGCGCTGGTTACACGAATCCTATGCACGTGTTGACCACTCCTTCACATTCCTTCGGACTGTACGTTTGGCTGTCCCTGTGCTTGTCTGTCGGCCTGTCTGTGTTTATGGCGGATTAGGCAGCTGGAAAGTGTGCTGCCTGCAGATACGAGAAGGATTGTTGACGTTATTACTACATTTCGGACGCTTGATTTCTTTGTTTGCATATAATTAGTCATGTATGTTATTTCCTGCCCATCCCGCTGAGCACCTGCTTTTAAAGGTTTCGCTGTGAGTATGGCGTTGCCAGATCCATACGTAATACACCTGCCTACTTAAAATAGTTTTGCCGCCCTTTCTCGGATCTGGCTGGTCACCGATCCCTTATTAAATGGGAAAAGCCTGAACAGCGCCCTTTTCTTCGGCCTCGGCTGGGCTACGGCGCTATATAAATTTTATTATTATTATTAGTGTTTGTTATTGTTCTTGTTATTATTATTATTATTATTATTATTATTATTATTATTATTATTATTATTATTATTATTATTATGCCTATAATTAATAACGTCATAAGTCAACTAGTTTTAAATTGCATCTTCGAAAGTGATGAAAAATGTTGTTGCTGTTATTATTATTATTATTATTATTATTATTATTATTATTATTATTGTTATTATAAAATAATAATAATTATTTTTATTATTATTATTATATTATTATATTAATAATATATATTATTATTATGTCACTTCAATTATGATACAAATCTATAGTTGCTGGAGCAACTAGAGCTGCTGTGGCGTCCAGGCTGGCACACTGGAAACAGGTCGACTAGCTGCATCTCCGAATCTCGTGATCTTGTCTTTAAGCGCCGTGGTGAAGAAGCAACCCTGAGTTAGCGGTCGCGTAAGTGTAGAGCGTTCTGTGGGCGTTTCTTCGATGGGGCGCAAGAACTTCCGGTGTGGATCGGACGAACATCCAGCACCACCAACTCCCTCCTCTTCATCGCCGTCGTCGTCTGCTTCGAAAGCGCCTGCGTCGTGGGCTTCGCTGACCCGAGCGTCGACGTCTCCTCGACCTCGACCCGCCGGCTGACCTTCGACAGGCAGTGTGGCTCTTTGGATCGGTTGGGGCCCGTCGGCTGGGTCTCGACGACCAGTTCCAGGTTCTCTCCTTTTCTTTAATCTTGGCTTCAGGCACGGTGATTGTTCTCTGGAATTGCCAGTCTTCGCTTAAATCTGGCTCCAAGAATGTGCCATTAAACGCAATCGCGTTAGATCGCTGGATGGCAATGGAGAGGCGTTGGAGCAGGAAAGAAGTCTCCCTCTTATCTCCCGATACTTGAGTTAAATGGCGTCCGATTATTATTATTATTATTATTATTATTATTATTATTATTATTATTATTATTATTATTATTATTATTATTATTACTACTACTACTACTACTACTACTACTACTACTACTACTACCACTACTACTACTACTACTACTACTACTACTACTACTACTACTACTATTATTAAGTGGGGAAGACTTAAGGGCAGGAACAAAATGTTGGAGGAAATGAATCTTCGGTGAGAAATATAGAAAAAAACTGATGTGGAGGGAAGAATGTTTGCACACACGTGCCACACCACTCTGGAATAAACTCCCCCCAGAATTGCCACAGTTTTCTGACCCATCATACAAACTCATCGATGCTCCACCGCTTGCAATTTCTGCTTCGGCCTTTCATTGAAAGCTCAAAACTTTCCTCTTTCACAGATTGCACCCTGACACCCGTTCTTCCTCATCTCTCTCTCCTCTTCAACCCCAAACACCACCACCCGTAGCTGCCACCCTGTCTCTCCATCTGACTTTTGGATCTTGACTTGGAACTGAACCCTTTTGCCTATCGATTTTGTTTTGACTGAGCGCCTGTGAATAAGCTGGTACTCGCGGCGCGGCTTTCGTTGGGCGCTGTAGAAATCTCAGAATTACGATTACGATTACAACTTTGTCACCAGGCAGTCAAATTTGGTAACGATTTATGCTGGAAAGTAAATGGGCCCGTGTCTAGGACCTTGGGATTCATCCATTGCCGGCTCAAGGATCAACGGAGTTGGAATGAACGTGTCCCATACGTCCTAATGTTGGACATGGTAGCCTTATTGCAGTAGCTTCTAGTGTTTAACATCTTATGGCTGCCAGGGTCGTTGACGTCGACCTTTACCTTACTTTACCATTAAAGTCATGCGTTTACACAAAATATGCGTGGGGAGGTCAGCTTACTTACTTAAAAATAGAGGTGTCGGCGTGTATCCGACATGGAATGAACAAGTTTGTTCTTTACCACTTTCGCATCTTATAAAATTGCTTTAACTGATGTTATGCCCTAATATTTTACTAATAAAAACATGGTTTAGCAAAAAGAAATATCTTCGAAAATAAGTAGAAATTAAACAGCGTCTTCTACATTGATTGTGAAAAGACGCATGCCTATTGAAAATGGTTCATTTGCATTCGCTAGGTGGGAGCACGGTTTCAAAAGCCCGTTGAGCTGGCAGTTTCAACACGAATTCCAAACACGTAAGCTATTGACTACTCCTTTTCGTTGCTTCTCTGATTGGATGTCTGTCTGTCTCTGTGTTTGTCTGTCTGTTTATCTATGTTTATGGCAGATTAGGCAGCTGGTATGCCTTTATGCAAGTGTAAAAGCCTTGTTGGCTGTATTTCTAAATTTAGGCAGTATCCTTTGCATGCACGTGTGTCTACTTCACTGACTGCCCATCCCACGCAATACTTTTTAAAGATATTGTTGCGGGTCTGGTGATGACAGCCGGCCTACTTAGACGAGCATGTCTTCGGGGTGGAATGATTGTTCCCAGAGGCGTCGATCCGTCGTAAACATTGGGGGGCCGGGCCTATAATGGGGTCTGGATGCGAAGCCCTGTTGGGCTTCAGGGGCAAAGACCCTGGTATGGGGGTCAAGATCGAAGTAGGCCTAATGCAGACAGACACAAAGCCCAACAGCTCGGAAGACAAGCACTGAGAAATGTCGCTAATATTATTTACAATGGAATGTCAACTTAAGTAGGCCTATACACAGCAGTTATATGGCAGTAATGCTAAAGCAGCGCAATATGAGCACATAATTATTTATTCGAAAATGAACTTGCCCAAAATGTTCTTCCTGATTGTGCTTCTTATAGCAAACTTAGCCGCTATTGTAGGTTTCAGATTGCCTGTCATCTACTTCAGTTTTTATCACTCTAATCTAATCTAAGAACTTCTATAGCGTCAATGTAATAATGCTCAAATCATCATTCGATGGTCGCTGCTAAAAAATCATTGTCCAAGTCAAATTCCATGGTGAGTCCGGGTCGAAAAGCCTAAGAGGAGTCCAGAAGACACAGAGACAGCCTACGGAGGAAATGAGTTCAGGAAGAGGTGATTTTTTAGTCGAGGTCTGAATGCCGAAACAGACTTTGCCGAGCGAACATTTGTCGGAAGAGAGTTACAGAGTCTAGGACCAGCGACAGAAAAGGCACACCTTCCAAGAGCTGTTCTTGTCCACGGAATAGTCAGATTTACATAGCTAGAAGACCTGGTCGAGTAGAGATAAGTCTTGGGAGTCAGAACAGAGCGAAGATAGCGAGGTTAGCTGAATACATGTAGAGTCTTGAATACAATTAGTCCAGTCTTGAAAAATATGCGCTTTTCTACGGGAAACCAATGCAACGCATTTAAGATTGGTGATATATAATCATATTTTGGATTTTTAGTGATAGCTCTTGCCAATGTATTTTGGACTCTTTGAAGCTTCAACAAATTAGCTTTAGAAATGCCAGTAAGAAGCGAGTTGCAGTAGTCAAGACGGCTGGAGACTAGAGCATTAGCCAAACAAACCAGGACAGAGAAGGGAATGCGGTGCCTAATTTTACGGATATCACGAATGTGGTAGTGGGCAGACCTACATATAGAATTAATACGTTCATTGAATGACAGGTTGGAGTCAAATACAACACCCAAATTGTGGGTTGAAGAGTTGCGTTGTACGACACAGATGCCTAGATGGACAGAAGTCAAAGAATTAAATTTAGTCAGTTGCTCTGAGGTTCCAAAAAGGAGAAACTCAGTTTTGGATGGGTTTAGGAGCAATCCATTTTCTGTCATCTTGGTTTAAGACTCCAGTGTCAGAACAGAGTTGAATCACCTGCCTTAAATGCAGACTGTGTAAATGAAAACAAATTCATATTTTACATTTCATATTGTTGTAATACAGCATTTGTAAAGCGCCTCGCATAACCTCTCAAAAACGCTCTAAATTTATTAATTACTCATTTATAACCGGATGTCAGCACATTATATAATCCGCTTACGTGATTCTTTTCTTGTACCTCTACAGATGGGACGGATAGTTGAGTCAACTAGGAAAATTTTCTATACCTGGAGTTGAACCTTGGGAAACTAAGTAACTGGCTTTCAATTTCACCTCATTGCATCTACACCAAACAGTGATGAAAAGCTGATGAGCCTACCTCCACAAGTGCAATTTCACCATCAATATTGACTTGTTCAAAATTAACGAAATCTTATATCCATATACTTAACAGAGGGCACTTTCTTCGGCTAGCGATGCAGAGACTGTGTGGGGATTATAATTATAAAGGGCGACTATACGAATATGGTTATATATGTATCCACCCCATAATTACAAAACCATATGTACATAAGGTACATGTATATGGTTTTGTAACTGAAGAGACTAATTTAGCGGGTCGGCTTGCATCTGTACTGCCTGACTAGTCGAAGATGACATCCAGATGGCGATGGCCTTGATGTGAGAGCAAGTTGTATGACCTGCATTCCATTAATTTTTCAGGGTTGTGTCAAACATTGCTATAGATCTGTGCCCCCGGCGACCTGTGTGGCTTAAAGTCTGTATATCTAACTGCTTGTGACTCAGGTCGCTTGGTCGACCTGCATGTAATTATGTACTTTTGTAGTACATATTCATGTATCTGTCTTTCTGTCTGTCCGTTTGTCTACCTAAGCAAAAGTAGGCATAGACAGCAATACCTAGAGAGGTACGTACAATCGGAAATTACGGATTGGGATTGTTTACTAAAGTCTTAAAGTGAAGAATGACAACTTTTGTCAGTCCAGAGCTGCCTTGTACCGATTTTACAGCTAAAATGTTGCCGGGGCCCAAGCAATGGCCGGGCCCTCAGGCTCAAAATATTGCCGGGGCCCGGGCCCCAGGGGCACCCATAGGATCGACGCCACTAGTTTTAATCAAAGCTCTTTCGGTTAAGCTTTCGCATTGATTCTGTCTGCTTCAGGGAGCAAGCGATGACAGACTTACTGACTGCGTTCTGGGAAGATCAGAATTTAAGAAACAAGAACAAGTTTCGTTGGGTTGATGTGAAATCGATCGATTGTGAGCCTGTTATTTTAAACAGTTTTACAGAAAGTCATTTTAAGGTTCAGGATAATTATTCGTACAATTCATACAATTATTCTCTAAAGTTGATTTAAATACAGCGTTCTTGCAAAGTTTGTCTTTTCGGCGTTGCTAGCATTAATTGAAGCTGTTAAATCTTTTGTGCTTAGATATCTAAGTAGCAACCTAGAGGGCGTTTTGAGTGTAGACGACGTGTCATTCCCTCATTCAGTGCATCTTGGCCTATCGGGGTATGACCAGTTTAACTGGTGTCTTGGATTGCAACGCATAAATGCAGATTTGCCTTGTTTAAAGCAGTTTGATTTTCCCGTGCTTCAGCTGGTAAGATATATAATCTGCTAATTTATAAAGTGCCTTTATATAATGCACAACAGAGCACATCTATGCAAAGATCAATGCATTTTCAAAAACCATTGCAAGGCACTATATAGATTACAGTGCTTTTGAGAGTTACTTAATGGTTGCTATATTAAGGATCTTGATATGTATAAACAGATACATACATAGAAACAAACAAGCAACCATACATGCTTTTTTCTATACATAGTATTACATACTTACATTTGTGCAAACATACATGCTTGTATGCATCCATACCTACATTGCCATACATTATGCAAATTACATTAGCTGCACTCTTTCCTGTTTCTAGCAATAAGCGATGAAGACGTCGTTGTATGCGCTGGCAGTTGCACTTGCAGTAGCAGTTGTGATCGGAGCTGCAACAGGCGACAAAAAAGATGCCAAGAAGAAAGGACTCCAGATCGGCATAAAGAAACGAGTCGATCCAGAAGAGTGTAAAGTCAAGTCAAAGAAGGGCGACGTCCTGCACATGCATTATACAGTTTCGTGATTTTGTCCGTCACATTACTTAAATACTGGCTTATCCACCATAGGCTGGCTCTCCATCGCAGTGGACTGACTATCTGGTATTGACCTGGCTATGACTTGGTTTTGGTGTGCCACTGGCTGATGCCTTGTGCATTATACGCGGGTGCTCTAGAAGATGCTAATTACTAGTCTTAATAACAATAGAAAATAGTTCTTAGAAAAGTGTCCTATCAGTATGTTTCCTGTGTCACTGTCTTAACTGCAGCCACCACAGATCTTTCTCCTTCCATGGTCTACTTCCACCATATTAGACATTAGTGATTTCTAATTAGACAGTAGAGGTCTCTTATTGGATATTAGTGATTTTTAATTAGTAAAGGGTAAAGCTTCTATGTCCCATAATGGAACACAGGGCAGGTACTCATTTTCTACTTGTAGGCCCTTGAGCTGACAGGATGAATCCCAAGCTCCTGGTTATTGGGCCAGTAGCTGCAAGATTTGCCATTTAACTCCAGTTAATGCGAACACCAAATTCTACTGCTTGGTAGCAGAGATAAGTTTGCACAAACAAGGTTTGCAGGGTCATTACATGTGGAGCCACTGATGGCTCAAGACCTAAGGAAGGAGATGGATGCTTCCTGCATTTCTTCAATTCTTGTGTTGTAAGTTGTGTATGCTTTTGGGCTTTTGTCGTAACTGTGTGACTATCCATTTTGTTGTCTGCAGGGAAAGCTTGAGGATGGAACGGAGTTTGACAGCAGCATTCCGCGTGGTCAGCCATTCGTATTTACTTTGGGCAGTGGACAAGTGATCAAAGGATGGGACCAAGGTCTCCTCGGGTATGTATTTCGAATTGCCTGCTGCAAAAAGCCCAACTTGCTAACTTACTATTATCATTTAAATTACTTGTCAAAACCCATTATTTTATTCTGGCATTTGCATTACTCAGTCCTAGGAAACATTCATTGACATCTGAGATTCAGATTTTCTGACTGCATTTTTAATAAGTGCTTTAAATAAAAATTTTAAATAAATATTAGAGAATGTCTTGTCTTTCTGAACAGGATGTGTATTGGTGAGAAGAGAAAGCTTGTCATTCCATCGGATCTCGGCTACGGAGACAGGGGATCTCCTCCAAAAATTCCAGGTAATAATGTTTTATTCAAAGCCAGTTGGTGAGATTTTACACCATTTTCAGCATCATATGCTTACATATGTCATACAGTCAGTTAGTGAGCTAGTTAACTAGCTAGCCAGTTATTATAGCACTTTTTGAGTACCTCACAAAAGCACTTCCTACATTAGCCTAAATGGTGTGTTTATGAACAAAAAGTTTATTTTTATTCAAACAGTGCTCTAATAATGCAACGGTTAAAACTTCATTGTGCAGCCAAGTCAAATGTATGCTTGATTGGTGCCTTTTAAAAACTATTCAGAGAAGCAGCCTAATACCATGGAACCACTAAAGGCGTGACTGTCCTTTCTGTTACCAGACAACTGATGAGTTAGAGACATACTGGGGTCTGACTTGAGCAGATGTTTCACTGTCAAGAATTTTGTTTGTTTCTTCTGCAGGCGGAGCGACTCTCGTCTTCGAAGTGGAACTTTTGAAGATTGAGAGTAAACCAGGAGAGCTGTGATGAACTGCTTCAATTTTTCTATGCATAGTTCTTACTTGTTGCTAGTTCGAGTAATTTTAAGATACCAAAGAGCAGTTTCTGGCTGGCTTATTTCTCAGTGGATGGCTCAGACCGACCGCTCGTCTGAAACTTGGCTTTATGCTGTCATATATTCATTCTCTAACATCAGTCAGGTCCCAACTTATGACTCATGTTTCCACTTGCTTACTCATCCATATCAATTTCTCCACAAGATTACAAATTTGACTCTGGTTTTGCCTGAAGCAACCATCAATTGATGCCTTGTGCATTATGATGATGGTGCTATAGAAGTCAGTTTTGAGTAGATATCTGTGTCTAGGAAGCTGGACATTTACATACATACAGATGTACATGTCTGCCTTGGTTAGTGTTTTCAGTAACTGATATTTTTCTACAATAAACATATTAAGTTGTTTCTTCTTTGCCAAGTCTGTACTCGGTAGGGCACTTTTTAATGAGACTTCATAAAATAGTAATTGAATTTGACAATGGTAATGGTTTGACCATGCCAAATGTTTGTCAGTGCATTGGACCTCTGCACACAAGGTTCAAATCTTGATGCATTGTATTTAGAGCGTTAAAACATTTGTTATATAAACTGTACATGGCACAGTTACGTCCAAGCAAGTGAAACACATTACACATGTACACAATGTGTGCAAATACACATGGAATGTAGCCCATACAAAATAAATCAGCAAGTGAAGCCTAACCCAAAGACAGGGCATAACTTTGGTCTAAAAAGTGAGGATACCAATTTTTCCCATCCTTTCTTCTTTTGCGAATGGTGCCATGTCAAATAATAATGATAGGAGTAGTAATAGTAACTATGCAACCCATGTAACAAATTAGTTTGATTTTGTAATAGGGAAACTCTAAACAATGGGATCAGCTTGGTTCATCCCGAGTTTCACCTTTGACACAGATTTCGGCTTATGTGATGGTTTCTATATTAGTTCAACTGTTGGTGACCAGTAAAGTTTTGTTCAGTTTATAATAAATAGCTATCCTGTTCCACAAGGCAGAGACAGTGAGAGAGAAAGAGAAAGGGGCAGAGACAGACTGGACACTGCAGATTGATGAAACCGCATGCATTCCTCCAGACGTTTTATGGTTTTTCATCTCAGTCGACTTAAAGTATGCTGTTGGAATTTGCAACGCATCTCATCTAATTTAATGACTTCTGTAGTGCCATTATCATAAACACAGGGTATCAGTCAGCAGTTGCTTCCAGTACAACCATAATAAAACTCATAATTCGTTGGCAAAGCCCGGTCAAAATCCAATGGGGCAAGGAAACAAAGTCAGTCTACAATGGGTAAGCAATTTGAAACAGACGAGTCTTTAGCTTAGACTTGAATGACATTAAAAAACCTGACAGAACACATTTGAAAACACTAGAAAATTCCAGTAACAAAATTAGCAAACTTTTAACAACCTCAATTTCACAATCACTGGGCGACGATAACTTTCTGAATATAGAACTTGAATCATGCACAAAATAGCCTAAAACTATTGTTCATACAAGATGACTTGCTCAATATCAGTTTGTACCATTTGCATGCACAAAGCTTGTATCCTAACAAAACAAAGGGAGTAGCAATTCATTTGATTATTCATACAGCGGTTCTCCTAGACTTAAACATTTCAGTGTCATAAAAATATTGCTTCTACTATTACAACAATGCATAAGTATCACAATACTTCTATTACGACACTGCTGTAATGTCATATTTCCGTTATTATTATTATACTACACTGTCAGAATAATATTTCAGTTATTACTGACATTGCACTAATTTTTAATTACTGTTTTTTTTATTTTTACACCCTTGTGAATTTATTGTGTAAATATTTGTAATAATGAAAATTAGCATAACGAATAATAATAAAACTGTGTCTACTGTAATATTTCCTGTGTAAATGCAGTCGTGTACATCTTGTCATGTTTTACTCGGCATATAAAACATTCAGCATTTACATTCAGTCACGTAAAACTTACCAACAAAAATATATGTTTTTGCAACTACTTTGTGTTATGAAAGTGATTTTAGCTATAGAAGATTTTTTTAACAGTAGGGAGCATTCAACCAGTAACGGCAGCTCAATCATTCTTTATTACAATCAGGTGAGAAACATCCCAAAACATTTTACAGCCAATCATTTGTTAAGAACTTGGCTAACTGCATGGTCATGTAAAAAAAATTAAGAAGTTAAAAACACATCTTCATTTAAAACTGAAAATATCCTGCAAAATGTTAGGCAGCCTTAAAACCCGACTGCCACATAATATACCAAAGGCACAAAGATTGATCCAGTTCTAACAACACTGACCTCGAGTGTACATTCGGATAAAAGTAGTCTGCCAAACAGCAAACATTTAATTGTGGCTAAAATATGCATCAACATAAATTGTCTGGTGGTAATAACTGACTGCTATTAAATGCCTACTTTCTCAGTTACCAACCACTTCAGCACCACACTTGTACACCTTTACTCCCCGTTACCTCATTGACTTCTGCACTTTGGTCTCCTCGTAGCACCCTTCGCTCGGCCACTCAGGATCTCCTGTTTGTCCCTCGAATGCGCACCGCTACTGCCCAGTCCAGAAGCTTTGCCTACCTTGGTCCCACTTGCTGGAATCGTCTCCCTCAAGAATTGCGACTTGAGCTCCTTTCTCTCCCCCTATCAGTGTTCCGTAGGTACCTGAAGACTACTGTTTAACAGTGATTTTACTCCTTCGGGTCGGAAGCACCTCTGTTGAGTTTATCCCCTAAGAGGTGCTTTATAAATCTCAAATTACAAAAGGACCAATGGAATAAATGTTACATTCAGTTGTAAACGTTACATTCTGTAGTAACAGTTATGGATCCACTTTGCCATGACCCACAATTTGATTTGTGTTTGCTGAGTAAAGTGTTTTAAGTAAAAAAGGGTAAACTGTTAAAACTATGGATCTAAAACAGGTCATCAGAAATCCCGGAAAAGTAACGCAAGAATGGTCATAAGAAATATGGGAAACTAAAGAAACGGGTCATCAAAAATCTGGATGTCTAAGGCAAGTCATTATAACCCAGACTGAAAAATTTGCCAGAAACACTTTTTATGCTTATAAAACCCCAGCAAGGAAAAATCGGTGAAGTAAGGCCCTGCTAACTCAGTCCTCACTACAAAATTCTGGTTCTACCACAGTTCTAACCAGTCTCATGTCTGGTGGTAGTACATAATGTTCAATTCCCAATCAACAGAGTAAGCTAGCATCAGATACTGTCATCTCGACTGTACTACTGTGCGTTAGCGACCGTTTGCAGTAAACATGTGAGTAGAGCTATCACGGATTTTAACTGTTTTGTCTGGTTGACCAAAGTACGCTCGAAACGTCATATCAATGAAGAGACCTGTTTCCAGAACACCTACAACAGTCAGCACACAACTCAAAGATTCAAACTCAAACGTTACATCAGAATCCATCAAATAACAAAGGACACTTATAAAAAGACTCAAGTGTATAATTACAAAAACTCTGTCTGATCAGCACACAAATCCATTAACCAGAGGTTGCATGGCAACACGAAGAAGAAGACAAACAAGAAGAACAAGAACAGCAGTCCTTTTAAGCCACCCCAAGAACCAGCCACGAATATGAAGTGTCAGCAACTTCATTTTTCCAAGCCTGATTACAATGGCTGGTGGCCAGTCCTCTTCCTTCAGTATGATAGTGTACGGTTGGTGTACTCATTTATAGCCGAGTTCGCTAAGGGGCACAAGTGGAGCAGAAATCTCAAAATAACTTTCTGTCCTGGCACGGATTTGAACTTCAACCTCTGTCCGATAGTTCAACACGCTAACCACTAGATTATCACACACCCCATAAGGCCACACAAAGACTTGCCAAAATTATTAAACTGGAATGCTTGTAATGCCATCTTTGGACGACACATCATGTGTCATATCATAAGGTTGTGGTATAGTGAGGTCAGGTTCTAAAGTTGTATTAAAGTTGCAATCCACATCCCCAATCACGTTACATCAGAATCCATCAAATAACAAAAGACACTTATAAAAAGACTCAAGTGTATAATTACAAAACTTTCTTCTACATACTCAGTGTTGCACAGATGCTGTGTGAAACAGATGTTTGGTTAGTCAGCACCAGACTGAACTACAGCTGCATATCCAAACATCTCATGAAACAGTTTTCCATTGGTTGCCAAAGAAAACAACATGATCCACAAGGTTAGAAGCCGCCGATGTCATTTTTCACATTGTACCCTTTAGATCTGTTTGACAGCCATGTATCAATGCTGCTAAGTATGTGCCCAAAACTCAAGTTTTCATGTATTTATCAGGCCCCATCCTCCTCGACATGAAACCTTGAGTAAACCAACACACTATCAATGCACTTGTATCGAACAGTACTGTTTGTAACCTCGTAGAAGTGCTACTAGATGCAGTCTCAGTTAGAAAATCCCCAGTTACAGATAGCTCTTGCCTGGTATAAGTTTTATCCTGGTGTTAACTTCTCTCCAATTCCAGTCCAAAGTGGAGTCAAACTTCCAATCGATCAGAAAGTTTCCATTATCTGTCACCACAGGACCCTGCAAAAAACAACATCTCAGTAACTGCAATTGTAATGTAACATTTCTTTATAGTTAATTATTATTATTATCAGCTACATAACTCATATTGCATTGCAAGGTGAACCCTTTAAGACAGGGACACTTAATCAAAACCATTAAAAAATCGGCACATTTGGAAACATTTTAGGTCATTAGAAAAGTATAACCATACCACAATCTGAGGGACAATCTGAGGGACAATTTTTCCAATAGAAAATCAACAATACATCACACACAAGAAAGGTTCAAAAGCACCTCGCTATTAACAGAAAGAAAAACGTACAGCTTTACTTTTGGCCATTCTCAGTTCACAGACTCCGTGGTACATCTGCTTGATTTTATTCATGACAGGCACATAAGCGAACGGTACTACTTCGATTGGAACTCCCTTCTTGAATCGCTCGCCCAGCGTCACAGAGTCTTTCCTATACAGAAACAAGAAAACTTTCAGGAACTGTCAATTTCAGACAATCAATGCTGCTGTATAACAAATACCAATTCAGAAATTCCCTTTTAAAGCAGTGTAATACACGAGCAATTTGCTCATGTTCTTCATTCCTTTTCTTACGGGTTATGTGCCTAGATCACGAATTGTCCATTTTACACAAAACAATGAGATTCAAATACAGGCGATAGGCAACCATATCAGCAAACTCCCACCATGCTACCCTATTCCCTGATCCTCTTAACAACAAACTTAAAAGTCAAGAGCAATAAGTCGTCCAGCTACACAACTTGTAACAAAAGCCTGTTAAAATGAAACTGCCATTTCTGTGCTTTAACCTTCTATTCTAATCTAATGACTTCTATAGCGCCGTTATCATAATGCAATAATACTCTAGCCATGGAACATTCTGTCAGGTTGCTTTCCTAAGGGTAACAGGCATAAGTATCACTTCTTTATGTGCCTCTGAAGAAACTCCTCCAAAGTGCTGTCCCAAGGCAAAGAGATCACTCAGGTGATGTGAAGCAATCCAGTTAAAGGACACCTTTGTAACTTCCCAACTTGCATTGGTACTCGTTTACCAACCCCAAAGGACAGAGGACTGAGTAGGCACTACACAGCATAATAAAGGAGTGATTGTGTTACAGATATCAATCACAAGTTCTTTAATCTTACGTGTAATCAGCAATGATCGCAAGGCGTTTGGCACATGAAGCAACGATCTTTTCCTGAGTAAGGCATCCACCTCCTCCCTTGATCAGATTCAACTCAGAGTCGACTTCATCAGCGCCATCTATGGCAATATCCAACTGGCAACACACAATTGAGGCATCTGTCACCAACAATTGCATTAATAGCCTTGCTTTTTAAATCTGTTTTAAAAATATCTATTAATATTTGCGTCAAAATGTGATGATAAGGCATAATAACTTCTTTCAATCGGTCTGCCCTCATTCTAAATAAGTTACCATCACTCTAAGTTACCTTAATTCTAAAAGAACAACATCCATTCTTCAAATATTACCTCCATTCTAAATAAAATTAACATAAATCTAAATAACCATAGTTCTAAATATAATTAGTCTTCATTCTAAATAAACTGCAATAATTCTAAAATAAATTCCAAATAAATTATTGTCATCCTATAGAAATTAACAACAATAATTCAGCCTTGCAGTAAAAATTGGCCATATCAATACTACTGCTTTTTGCACAGCCCTTTCCCTGCCCCAATTAGACAAAATCTATAAATAATAAATGACCTCTGCAGCCCTAACAGAGACCGACAGCAAAATTCACATCAAGAACTTTTTATGATTCATTAATAAAACTATTTATTCACAGCATTTATATAGTGCCTGTTCAAAATATTCACTCAAAAGCATCCTCCCCCCATTTCTGGCAGAAGATAAGTTTTCAAGTGTTGCTGAAAGGTGCACGTAACGTCTCAGATCAAAAGTACCTGAAGGTTCAGCGGGAGGCGAGTAGCCCAACCACAGAACAGGCAAAACATTATTTTATTACCAAAATCTGTAATGTGCACACATTAAGGTCTGGGTTAGCCAGCCAATAAGTGGTAGTCTAGATGGACATAAAAAAGCTAGTGTCCAACATGCTTCACAATTACTGTGTTGGCTTCAGTAACGTACGACGATACATGTACCAGATCAGCTGCTTACCTCTGGGTGACATTCGAGATCACTTAGGACCAGCTTGTTCTTCACAATCAACTGCTTTGCCTAGAAACAATTTGCAGCCTCACACAGAAATCACGAAGAATATCATGCCAAAGAAAGGACAAGCCAGGGTCATGTACAAATATATCAGGCTATTCATACAGCATCATTGGGTCTGTTTTGGTATATTCCAAAGCACAAGGGATTTGTAATCCAATGACTGTGGGCCAAGGCTGCCGAGGGGACTCCATGTAATGACTCTGGACAAGTTGGCGCACAAATGCCTCGGTCACCAAGCAGAATGTAGTACCTGCATAGTCTGGGAAGTCCTGCTATTTTCCAATGTCCAGGGCCTTGTAATTCAGCCTGTGCGGGCTGAAGGGCCTGAAAGCAGGAAATGAGTGCCATCCCTACTTTCCACCAGAGGAGGACATGGCAGCTCTGCATTTATTTGTAAGAAGTTCTCAAAGGTGCTAACGTATGCGTATCTTGCCTCTCAGCAACAACAATTGGACTACTTGATTTAGTGATTACATCTTTTCATAGCAACTGAGCAAATACTCTCCTACATAAACAGAAATAAATAAAAAAATTCTAATTAGCAACTAAAAGTGAATGTTTGCAAGCTTCATTTAAAAACTTGAAATACAGCAATAAATATGATCGATCTGCCTCACCTGAAAAGATGTTGGAATGCATATTAGCTTCAGGTTTTCTGACTGTATTCGCTGAGCTACAAAACAGCATCACAATCAATACATTTTATGTCACAAAAACAAGGTTAATTTCATCTAACCTGGATTAGAATTGACAGCTGACTGCTTTCCTGAAGAATGCTATAAATCTTCACAATCTACTGAAAATCGCCTTCTATGTATCGTAAAGCATGGCAAGATAATAAGTTTTTACATGCTTCAATCAACAATATCCCTCATACGTTTCAAGCTCATTAGAAGATCAATCCCTTAAACCGGCACCGAGGCAGCCATGCGTATTAAAACATGTGCACAAACTTTACCTTCTAAACCTCTGCATATGCGGCAGAATTGCTAATCTCCTCCCTTGCCATCTAATCCATCCATTGACAGTATACACTGATGTACTCATTCTGATACCCAATTTCACTACAGGGTTTTAGCAGAACAGCAATCTTAACTATCTTTCTGAGAGGGCCTAGATTTGACCCTTGACTTCTTGGTTGACAGTCCATCATGCTAACCTCTAGACTCTCAATGACTTCCTTTACACTTATACTTCTGTAGCTGCAAGTCACAGCAAATGAGAATGATGATTACCTATGCGCTCCACAGCATAGACAATCGTCGAACCGCTACCGACCCCAATCACTTGGTTATTCTACAGTGAAAATACATCGTAAAGTAATTTAGTTCAAACAGTAACAGGTTCTTTGTAGTACTACAGCAACAACAAGCTAAGGTCAAATAGGGTTATTACTCATTTATCTTTTGACCTTTGATCAAGCTTCTCAGGAGTTTCTGTAAGACATGTAAACAAGTGTGTCACTTAACAAAAATAACTCTGAAATGCACAATCGGACACAGCCGAAGTTGGAACAACACCAAGCCAGTTCTGCACATAACAAACTAATCTATCAAAATGAAACGAAAACAAAAACAATAGCCATCTTGCCTGCGACATGCACATAGCCCAAATGTCACCTTTACCTTTTGACCTTTTGATGCCACAGAGGACATTTATTTTTCATTTGAAAATGCACCATGTCTCATTGAACCGCTGTATTTTCACTCATGAACTTTACTCCACAAACTAATGCCGTGTTTACCCTAACTGTCTTTCTGGGACTAATCTTAACCTCATACAAAATAAGTACATGCCGAGCATATGCAGCTGCCAAACTGTCTGTTTTAATATAACTAAACCATCATTTAGGCTGACAAGGAATAACTGAGTTTCTTGGAAGGCCCTATATAAATTTCTGTTACATACAAACATCATCATCATCATCAGATCCTGATGCCAACCTTTTGGCAATGATGGGTGCAAATAAATGACACACAAACATACAAGCTAGTTATCTCTTGTTTTCACAAAATTTCATGACCTTCCTTTTATATATTTCTGTCTACACTTTTACTGCACTGGAAAATGTTTCCTTAAAAAGAATCAAAAATACTTCTGTATCCTCACATCTATATAAAACCTCTGACACTGCACCACACATTGCACAGATAGTCAACTCAGAACTCGACAACAAGAATTCCAAACAGGCCCCTGTTGAAATCTGTAACTATCATATCCCTCAAAGACTTCAAAACACAAGGTTTTTTCTGATACATGCAAAATGCAGAATTCATTCCTTTAATACTTGTCTACTGACTTCTACAGCACTGTTATCATAAAGCACAAGGCATCAATTGCAGGTCACTTCAAGTGTAATGGAGGTAAAAATCGTAATCCATTGAAATCCGATTGGTCAGGGAATTGCACATTCACTCCTTCATTGCAAGCCTCATCTATGTTTGGGGATCGTTTACTAAGTTTTATCTGCTAGGTTTCCTTTAAAAATACAGAATGGCGTATGCATGTAGCTGCACCTTTATACTGCAACTTTTACTATCCATTCACTGGTGCTGAAAGTTCCAGCCAAACTTCGAGGACGAGGTCAAGACCGGATCCCTCAAATCAAAATTCAGTTCTGATGCTAACAAACTCTTTGCAAATGGAATTTGCCGGAAAACGATCATAACCCGATATACGTATCTGCTGCTAACTTCCTTAACTCTGACAACCAACCACGTGCTTCTTGGGCCACGAAGCAGTTTCTAAACTGAACGCTCGAACCGACAACGAACGCGCTGCCGACCACTTACCTCCACGAGTTCGTCCACAGCCGCCCAGGCGGCTGCCCTCTTTCCAGCCTCAATCGCTCCGCTTCCGGTCTGTTCCATTGTCACAGAAGTTTCGCCTTGAGTGGTTTCCTTTGAAGTCCACGACGCCAAGTGCCTGCACACAAAATGGCTGAAGTGAACTTTGGTCTGCGGACAAGAACAAAGGGCTCTGGCGGGAAGAGCACCACCAAAAACACAGTCATAATTGTTATTTGTTCTTGGCCTCAACCCAGACGCCAATCCTTCTTCGTGTCGTATCGAAATCAAGCGAATCGCGCGACCCACTTCCTCGCGACTACTTAACAGCAACCGACGCCACATTGGAAGGGTCATGCAAAATTAATTTCCATAATGTCAGCGGTAAAGCTTTCTCTCAGCTGATGGGACCACAACACAAAGGCGTGGCACATAAATTAACATAAATTCGCAAGGTTATTTCATAAAAATTCCTTCGAGTAGCGCTCTTGTTTTAAGCGCTGACCGATAGCGTTGATTTTTTAATCAACAGTTTAAAACACCGTAAGCGAGACTTGATCGCAAGCTTACGGAAATGCACAAATTTTCCTCTTTGCGAAGTTTTGGATTACATTACACTCTTAGACTAAAATAATTGCATGCGTGAATGCTTTGTAAATATAAAAAAGTAGACCTAATGCAAAATTCTCCATGTTTAGCGTAGAAAAAAATAACCATGGCCTAAATATAGCCTCATCAAGCATACAAACAGGCGGTCATGCTTTTAAAGTAAAAATACGAATGCGTGTATTTATGTAACGCTTGAGTTACGGAAATCCATAAAGTATAATCAGTTCAGAAGTATTCAACTAAGAATTTATGTTGAAAACTTACTCGTCTGAAATTTTGGTTTCCGACATAGTTTACAGAATTTAACAGAAGGCTCAATGGCGATCAAGCACGAGGTTTGGTTTGCGTCAGCGATAAGATTCTGTTAGCCTACTTTGTAAGGTCATGAACTCGCCACTTGTCCAAGGCTGACTGTGCGTCGCGCTCGTCGTATCTTCGTGTAATAGACTTGGATATGCCAGCTTCGGTACGGCCAGCTTAATTTGTTGGCCTATATTACATTAAGTCTAGGCGGATCTAAACGGCCATAACATTTGATTTAACAAATTAACAGCGCAGAAGACTGCTCGCTCATGGGCTTTGGTCTAAGCAATCAAACGCATGTGCCTTTGCCAACATTCTCTTCCGCGGCTTAGGCGGTATTGCTACAGAACTGTGCTATTACTTGCCCTATGATGTCCGTTAATCGGCCTAGTTCACTGGCAATACTAGGCCTATAGCTACTTAAGATCTAGTAAATGCTTCAAAATGTTTGACTCTACATGCGAGGGTATATCGCTTGGTAAGATCTTCGCTCTTGTTTTCTGAGAGCACGACGGCGTAGCAATGGGGACTGTGGGACATATACCCGGCGCAGGCTAATGGAGAGCGCAAAACAACTTTCCGCAAGCTCAAACAGTTCCAAAGCGCTACTTACACAAGCTAAGTGCAGTTTACGATAGATCTACTAAGTCTATGTATGCCTAACGTAATTATCATTTCCCTGCACTGCTGTGCATCGTTTAAATCCATTGGACAATCACACTAAAATACCGATTTACCCTTGATGTAAATTTGTTCTTTTGTTCTTCAATTTTTATTTCTCTTTTGTTAAATAATTTCCTAATAGCAACATATAGTCTTATTTCATTTGTTAAACCTGCAGTCACAAACAATGAATATCGCGATTCGATGGCGTAAAAGTAAGTAAGGCGCTATATAAACTGTTCCTGGCCGCGGCAAGCGATGCATCATCATAGCCGCAGCCAGACCGGCAACTGTGCTGCTCATCGTTAATTCTGTGTCAACAATCGTCGAATTTTAAGGTACAGATTCTCAGATTTAGCTGCAGATATTCTCGATTTTAAATGATAACGTTATGCTAGTCGTCCGTAGAAAATGGCGATGAATTTCCAATGAAATGCTTTTAGATATTTGAAATAGATGTTGCGAGGAGCGATCGATCGATAGTGTCGCTCGTATTGTTTACAGAGGCGTCTGCTCGGACCGTGTCGAGTTGTTAGCGAACTGATTAACTAGATCAAGACCGGTTATTTAGACCTGGGGTTTTAATTATTCCGTGTAACTATCATGAGAGAAATAGAATTTAAAAATCGGCGGGTTTTTTTGATGATGCTAGTGCGAGGCGTTTATAATTGAGTGACTAGAGTCTCCCGTTCAACGGTCGTTTTGTAGGAACCTTGATCAAGCAATTAACACACAATTTTCAAAGTCGATTAATGCCAGGTCATAATATAGTGGCATGCTATAAATGCAGGAAAATGAAAGATTGAAGACATCGCCATCGTTTTACTTGACTGTTGAATTTTACTTGACTATGTAGCCCACTGGTAATTGTAACCTTTGCAATTTAATACAACCATGCAAAAATGTTACCCCTGTAAGAGAGTAAGTTATTTGGCAATATTGACATCAAAGAGTGTTGCTATAGTGATAATGTCAGTGTAGTCACTATTAATAAATTACCTTATTTTCTTCTTAGGATTCATTTGGTTTCTGTTTATCACCATCTTGCAATGGCTGATGATACGGTAGCCAACGGAGTGTGTGTGGAATCATTTGGTGGGTTTCTGATATTTTATTAGTATTTTAAGTTGTGATTTTATTTGTTTAGAAATAACTGATAGATGTTTCTAAAAGGCACTCGAGAAAAGCATTTCTGTAAAGAGCTTCTTGAAGAGACTTCTGAAAGAAACCTATGAGTTTAATCTGTTGTAATGTAATGACTACTATATGTCGTTATTATAATGCACAAGGTATCGTTTGCTTCTAGGCATTAGTTGCTTCAAGTAAAACCACAGTCAAAAATTGTATTAGTTCAAGGCACAAAAAGAGTCAAAGTATCCATTTATCAATTGCAATATTTGTTGGTATAAGGCATGAGCAGTGAGCAGAGGTAGGTAGGCCAATTTAAATGTAATATCTTATGAACTATAAGGCAAATTCTCAACTGAATTCTGTGATTGATGGGCAGCCAGTGTAATGAGTAAAATATGGAAGTAAAATGCTGATATTTGGGGGTCTTTGTTGTGATTCTGACCAAAGAATTGCATCACAGACACTTGTACCTAGCCTACTGTTGAATTTTACTTGACTATGTAGCGCCACTGGTAACTGTAATGTAACCTTTGCAATGTAATACAACCATGCAAAATTGTTACCATTGTAAGAAAGTTATTAGGCAATATTGACATCAAAGAGTGTTGCTATAGTGATAATGTCAGTGTAGTCACTATTAATAAATTACTTTATTTTCTTCATAGGATTCATTTGGTTTCTGTTTATCATCATCTTGCAATGGCTGATGATACAGTAGCCAACGGAGTGTGTGTGGAATCTGTATGTTTGTTGTTGTTAACGTTATTAATCAGGCGACTTATGTGGAAGTGAAAAATTTAAGAAAAGGGCTTGTGAGAAAAAACCACAAATTGTTATGGTTGGAACTGTTTGGTCCTTCGGTTGCTTAGCATTTCAGAGAAAGATTGTCGTTTGCATCTTTTCAGATAATCAGGAGAACATGAAGCTGAATGAGAAGAGAGCAATGGTAGAAGAGATGCTGTCGAATTCTGTCTTCCGAGAGGAGCTGAAGGAGATGGTTGCTGAACAGGTCCTCATGTGCGCCAACAATCCCTCATCAGCCCAGTCTCTGACAGAACTCCTCACACTTAGACAGCGCTTCTCTTCAGCTGATTTCTACATTCCTTCGGGTAGGTGTTACGCACTAGCCCAGGCTTGGCTGTGCTTCCTGAGACAGTGTACATTGTGACAAGGTGATTCAGTCGTCCATTAATTAAAACCTTTAATTATGATACACATGTATATTAATACAAAACATAAGAGTAGTAAGAAATCCGTTTATGAAACAAAAAGTGTTCAAGCACTACTGGAGAAAAAACTGGCTCTGTCAATTGATTTCGAATCATCAGTTTTGTTTATATTTTGCTTTATTTGTCAGCTGATTTCTTCATTCATCCTGGTAGAATTAAGTTTTCTGTCCAATGCTGCTGCTGCTTCAAGTTTTGACACTGCTGAATATTTAGACAAATAGGGAAACTTGTTATAACATTGTCTGTGGCAGCCATATTAAGAACTGCCTTGCAACAGTTTCTAAAGCTCAACTAAGAATGGACCTATGTTACTGTGTCACATGTGAACTTGTGCTATGATGAAGTGCATTATAAGAAATTTTCTGTTATGTGTGGACACTTGTCACCTCTTGTCAGATGAGGAGAATGTCATTCCTGTGTGTGATATACGTGGAGTTGACTCACTGAACTACAGCAAAGGAGAGAAACTCTTTCGGTGTAAACTCGCTTCATTCTACCGCCTGATCGATCTCTTTGGCTGGGCTAATGCGTCACTGAGTTATGTTACGGTGTGTTCAAACTCTTAAATATATTCTGTTGAATAAACCTAAAGCAAGCATTGTGGAGACGGTTGTCATTGTGTGTGTGTGCAGATATGTATATAACTGTGTTATCTAAGGACTTATGGTTTACTAATGTTGTCTGTTTTTTCAGGCTATTTCACTGATGGTTTTGCAAGTGTTATAAGCGTACAAATCCGACCTTTTGACTGTTTGTATTACAAGCATTGAACCTTTTGAATGGTTGTTTTGTATGTGCAGTGTATTTATGTATCTGTATTTGAGCTTTCACAAAGTGACTTTTAAGGGCCTCTCAGAAGCGTTGATTGTTTACGAGTGTTGGGCCATTTCACTGATGGTTTACAGTTGTAATCAATGCAATGCCTTGCTTTTTGACTAATCATTTACAACTTTAATTAGTATAATTTCTGGCTTTTTGACTTATGATTTACAAGTGTAATCTGTGTAATGTAAGGCTCGCTTGAGTTCGGAGACGGATTTCTACATGGTAATACCAGATGGCATCTGGTACGATGAAGTGACTGCTGCCAGCCTGGTGAAAGTGGACATTGAGGGGCAGGTCCTCGACCCTGGTTCAACTGGCCTTGGCATTGACTCTGTATCCTTTGACCTACATTCCAAGTTCCATTCGCTTCAGTCAGATGTTGGTTGTGTCGTAGAGTTGACCTGTGCTCCTGCACTTTCCGTACGTTCACTGATTGTCTTTGTTTCTCAGCAGATATAGTGCTGCCTAACTAAGGAGCAGTTTTGAATGGGCGTGCGTAAAAGGCATTGTGTCATGTGTTTTATTTAAAATGTTTATTACACACACAATTATGAAATTATGCATTAGGTAAATGAGCAGATGCATATGTCTGCATGTATGAATGTGTCTGGGCATACAGCCTTTATATAGCACTTTTTTTGCAACTAGCTTAAATGATAACCAAAAGTAATGTAGCATTGTTATTTAACATAACACAAAAAATGAATACGATAGGGCAAGGTGTGGCACATGTTACGTTCAGTTGTAGTTGTGAGACCAACATCATGGTAGTGCCATTATAAAAGTCATTAGATTAGAGAAAGGACTTTTCAGCGGCCACATTTTAGTGCATTTTACTATACTGCTCTAGAAATTACCCACAAAAGAGGAGGTTGTTGATCTGTTGGATTGGTTTCTGTTGTTCCTAGTTGGCCGTCATGAAGTGTGGTTTGCTTCCGCTTTGTCCGGAGGCGATGGCCCTCGATGAGATCACTTACCTGGATTTCTCGGATTCTCTGTCGATTGAAGAAGAGCTGTCAGAGTTACAAGTGGGCCAGAACAGCAAGGTATTATAATCTTAAACCGTGCAGCACTGTGTGCCTCTGCCTCTTGCTGTGTAACCTTTGTCAGTTTACCATCACATGCTAATAATTCTAACCGCTTCAATTCTAAGCACCCTTTACTGTATCTACCAAAGCCATCTACCTGTCAACCTGTCTGACCTTTGGACTGTGATTTTGAAAAAACCTGACCATACATGCTTCACCAAGTGTGTTTTAAGCATCTGTGAATAAGCTGGTTTTTGGGAGCTGGAGAAATGCAGAGTTTACAATTATGGTCACAATCCTGCAAAATGCTACATTTAAATTTCTCCAACAGTCACATCCATCAGGCAGCGTTAAGAGGTTGAATGAATTGGGAAGCTTTCCATATGTACTTGGGTGATTGCAGTCTTGTAAGATTTCTTCAGAAGCTGAACAGAGATGCCAATCTAATCTAATCTAATGTGATCTAATCAAATACAATCACCACTGTAATAATGCTCAAGGCATCAATCAATGGTTGCTGTTAGGCAGATCCGATGTGCTTGCCAAAATCCAGGTGAGTTCAGTCAAGCACAAAGAGGAAGTTCTGAGAAATGCACATGAACAGCCTATGGAGGAAACAAGTCCAGCTTTGCATGTAGGTTCCAGATCAAGGGTAATATTCATGATTATCTTTTGTATAGAGTACTCTAATTAACAGCTGTGGATGTTTGACAGGTTCTGGTTTTGAGGAATTTTGGTGTTTTTGTAATTGCCGAGACAATTGAGGAAGCCTTCTACATAACATACAATCTGATGGCAGCCATTGAGGCTCAGGTTAGACTTGTTTCAGATCTAGACATCGCCTGATCAATTTGACCTTTGGGCATTTGCTATAGAGACCATGCACTTAAGGGTACGAGTTAAAAATACTCCATTTGTTGTCACTAAATTGGCCTTTGGTGATAGGTAAATATTATAAATTTATTCTATAAATATATTGTAAGTCTCTGTGTACAGCTTTGGCATTTAAAGTATTTCTTTGGAAAGTTCTTAGGGACAGTAAATTTTATTTCTTTCTTGAATTGTTATTCTAAAAATTATCACAAGCTGGAAGACATGTTAAGGCAGCACATTTGAGGTGAAACATTTAAATCAGCATTAGTACCTTTGTGTGAGGATATTATTAATAAAACTGGTATGTCTATTACAAGCTGTGAATGATTTTTTATTGGATGTATCCATTGCTTGAATATCTGACTTCATTAAATTAATGATTTGTAATTAATTACATGGAAGTAATCAAATGTAGGTGTCAGTTTTGTGTTTTGGGGGTGTGTGGTAGTCGAGGTTAGCATGCTGGACTGCCAACCAAGAGGTTGGGGGTTCAAGTGCTGGCCAGGGCAGAAATACGTTTAAGAATTTCTGATCCACTTGTGCCACTAGCAAACTTGGTTATAAAATTATCAGTGGGAAGATCAGGCAGCAAGGGCAGGGACTGGCCTCCCGCCCTCATATGCCAAGCCTAAGAAAAGAAGTCATTAACACTTCATACCCATGACCGCCTCTTGGGGTTAGCTCAGGGGACGGCTCTTCTTCATCATCATTGTGTATTTTTAAATCTAGCCCATCCACTGTAAATGCAAAGTAGTTGCATAAGTGTTTGATTTAATGTTAGTTATGAATTTTTTGTGTTACTGTTTTTCAGTTAAATTTGATTCCAGTAGGATTGGATAATCTGCATATTCCATCAACAGAGTCATGTCAGAAGGTCATGGAGGTCACCTGGCAACCAAACACTGGAATTCCTGGCCGATCCGGCTGGAAGCGTGGAGAGTTGGAATTTGAGGCGATGATGCGCCAGCTGGACAGTGCTGTAAGTCTAGCATTTTGAGATATGTAATGTACTGTAACTAATCATTCATATAGCAGCTTTTACTGTATGTGTGTCTGTATTTGGGTAGGTATGTACCAGAATGTAGGCATGTATTTCAGAAATGAGAAGTTTATCTTTAAGGAAATAATACTTGGATCACTGGAAAAGTAACCACTGGCGGGGTTTTGCACTTGCATAGAAACCAACTAATTGGGGGTCCCATCCAAGGTTCCCAGTTGATGCTGCATTCAAAGTTTGGAATACATTCTCGGAGATTAGATTCTTTTGTTGCAAATAACTGTAACCAGTGTGTGTAGATCTGTGTATGTATGTATCTGAGTATTTATATATTGATATAGCACCTTTTGAGAACAGTACTAGAAAGTTTCAGATGGTGAAATCAAGATACTGGTGAAGGCCTAACAAAGAAAGTGAAGATTTCAAGACAAAAAATAGGATTTTCTTAAAAATTTATGACTTCAGTTCACGTTCTCTTCTTATCTTGAGGCACCTATTTAGATCTGTTAGACAGCCGTATTCACTGTGTTTTTGAGATGTCTTAGAAAGGCACTATACAAATTTTCAGGCACATACTTGCGCACTAAGCTAATGAGGTTCTCACATCGTGGGTGAATTAGTTCTGTAGCATTTTTTTTGAACATCTAGTTCCCAGAGGCACATGTAAAGTCATCATTTATGTGAAGTTGTCATTCACATGAAGTTGTGATTCACATGAAATTGTGATTCATGTGAAATTGTCTTTCTTGGAAAATTGTGATTCACAGCAAATTGTGATTCATGTGAAGTGGACATTTGATTCTTGTAGGGCTATTGTACTGGTTACACGTACCACGATACAATGAGCCAGATGGTGCCAGGTGCTGCTAGGCAACGTCGAGCAGCCAGTGATGTTGGTCTGGCTCAGTCGGGCCTTGGTCTCGGGGCTTTTGGAGGCAGTGACAGGGAACTCGCCAAGTTTGCGTATGTCATTTCTTCTCCAAGGAGTTCGTTAGGATTTAGTTAGGAATGGAGTTACGGGTGAATGGTAGGGAGAGTGCAAAGAACATTTTGATGTCTGAAGTACTGCTGTTTTCTTAATTTTATATATATGAAAAGCAAAGATGGTGTGTCTTCTTGAATTAATGCTATGCTACAAATTGGGCAAGGCAATTGTTCGAAGCCCGATCATTTGATCACTGACCATTTGTGAAAGGTAGTTGATAACGATGCCATTTTACCTTCTGCTGTTTCTTCTTATTTATTACAATTTTATTATGTTTTATCCAAGGTATATGTAATGCCTCAGGAATTAAAAAATTCTCCAGGGAATTAACAAATTCGGGAACTGCTAGAACTTGTTATTATTATTATTATTATTGTTATTACTTTTATTATTAGTATTATTACATATATGTAGATGGGATACTGTTAATTTATTCTAAACAGAAGCCAGGTCTTCTATGTAAGCTGGTAGCTTTCTATTGGGCTTCTGCTGAAATGTCTGTCAAAGCTTCATACTTTTCCTGTGCAGTCATTATGAGTGCAGTAAAATATTGTTATGTTAAGCAGCAGCTGTATGGGTGGTTGTAATTGAATTGGTTAGTGAGGGAATCTGACGCTCGTTTTGTTGCAGTTCTCCCCACCGAGCGATGCCAAAGGGAGCAAAGGCTGACTGGATCCTAACACCTAATGTCTACTACAAAGAGGAGTGTGAAAATAAGTCTGCCCCAAAAGCAAAAATCACTAAGGTATGGTCGTTTTACGGCAAGTTCTCTCTGCAGTCAGTTTTAACTGGTGGCGTGATGGGAGATTGCGACCGATTTTCATAATGCCTTGTGCAATACGATAATGGCACTATAATTTAAATTAATGACTTCTGTAGAACCTTCTTTTCATAATGCATGAGGTATTAATAGATGGTTGCTTCAAATGAAACCGTAATAAAAAGCCCCAGAAACCACCACTTTAACCAATTCTAGCCAATGAGCTCAGAATTTGCTTACTTTGATTAAAGCTCATGGCCGAATGTATTAAACACCACTGCATTAAGTTGATATCATTTAAAATCACAGAATTCATACAGTTTCTGTTTGCTGTTTCTGTATTTTGTGTAGTGGTTGTCGGACAGTGTGCCTGGTAAATCTCCCACCCCTAGTAAGACAACGGAGAAACAGAACCAGTTCGCACCACAAGGAATCAATCCAGCAGAACTGAAGGAGAAAGTCAAAGCGGTTAGTCTGTCACAGATGTCAGCTCTTAATAGTCACTTCATTTTATTTTACACTGGAGCCTTACTAAAACATGGAATTTGGGATCCGTATCTAGTACCATGCTCTGACAAGGGCCACGTTAAACTGAAACAGTATTTTGCGACCATGTACTTGTAGCTGTAGCTGTGTATTTGCTGGCTGTAGAGGGCTAAGGAAGCGTTAGAACTTGGTGTGGTCATGAAAACCGAGTCTACCGGATACTCGCTATGGGCATCACTGAACTTGTGAAGGATGCCAGAAATTTTGTTTCATTCGAAAGTGCTTTTTGGAATGGAAGCGACTATTAAATAAATTCGGTTTATATAATGAAATAAGCTTTTATTTGAAAGAAACAATGCACAATAAAGAAATTCTCACTTTATTTGGATATTTAATTTAACCAATGAGTTAGTCTAGTCTAGGTTGTTAAAAAAGTTGCCAGTTTGTGTTTGTTTCTTGCTGCTGTGCTGTTTCCGTTTAGCCTTCTGCTCCATAATGCCCTTAGCAAACAAAGTTATAAAATGAGTACAGTGACCGTTTACTTTTGGTGGGAGGGTTAGGCAGCAAGGGAGAGACTGGCCGCTTGCCCTTCTGTGCTGAGGTTAAGAAAACTAAAGTCTCTAACACTTCATACCTATGGCTGCTTCTAAGAGTTGGTCTGCATGCTGTTCTTCTTCCAGGGACAGTGTCTACATTTTTTTTGGGCTTTGTTGATACACCTTTCTGACCTATTGACATGGATTAGAGCAATGGGTGTTTGTTTTTCGTTTTTCCTCATGGAATATTGTGGGTTTTTCATTGTCCAGATTCGTCGTGATTATTATTCTGACCGAGTGAGCGCTGGGCCACAGTCTCGCATCCTTGAAGGCATCACATGGGATGAAGCAAAATTTGTCAAGGTTTATTACTAGTGCTTTCAATAACAGCTTTATGCTGATTTAAGCATTCTAAGTTCAGTCATTGTCCTCCGTGTTTATTACCAGAGATTGAATAGCAGCTTAAAGCTTATTTTAGCATTCCAAGTTCATTCAGTATTATTTCTGTATTTGATAAGTACCCCTCTCTAATGACAAAGTGTCAATTGCAAGCTGTATCATTTGATGGACTCCCTCAAGGTCTCTTCATAGAAGCTGTCTTGGGAAGGTTTGAACCTGCACACTCTGTGCTACAAGGTGAGAGCGCAGAACTGTCGGGTAACATCTCGTACAATATCCTATTGATTTATGTCAAAGTTCCCGTTTTGAACTATGGATCTGTATTTTGTGCTGGGCATCAGAGGATATTCTAAACACAAATTAGTACTAGGACTTTGAAAACCAACTCGAAATTGACTTCAGCATTCGAAGTTCAATCAACTACCTTGGGGCTTGTCAAAAGTGGTTGTGATGGTTGTGTCTCTGTTGGAGTAGTTTTACCAACCGTTTTACTAAAGGATTCCTGTTGAGAAGGATACAGATATGGTGGCATAAATTAGTGCACAGGGCAGGTGTTGTGTAAGCACACATCTTCTCTAATTTGTGCTGGGGAATAAATGTGTTGATAAGGACAGGATTTGAAGCTGTAGTCTTTGTTTGCATAGGATGGTCACGTGAGTGGTACAGGTGACAATTTGGTGACGATGACAGCTTCTAAGGGCATCATCCAGAGAGAGCACCAACGTAATGCTGTTGGATTTAAGAAGTTTGAAGCTCCGAATCCATTCAATCGAATGTCGGAAGAAGAAATTGAAACCTACAAGCAGGAAGTGGAACGACGAGCTATGACCAGTTCAGGCAGGGGCTCACTGATTATGTCTTTCTCTGTCTGTCTTTTCCTGTTTGTCTCTCCTTGTCTGTCTCTATCTGGCCGTTACTTTTGTCTCTTTGTTCATGTCTGTTTGTCTCTGCATTTGGCTGCCTACTAGTCCTGTCATATGTTTGTTTGCCTCTGCTAGTGGGCTTGTGGTTGGACACAGCAGCTTCTCATCGCAGTCTACAATTTCGCTGTGACCTTTTTGACTGTGCATCTATTTTACTGGTCTGTAATCTAACAATTACAAGTTTGAGCCTACTGAACGGACTCCTTTTAATGACTCCCAACAAGTTGTTCATGCACATTTATTGTGCACCTGAGATTCAGTCTTTCTGACCTTTGCACTTTATAAGTGAATAAATAGACGAATAAATAAATAAATTGGATGTCTGTTGTTTTTATTGAGCAGTTGAGCGCCTGACCAGAGGAGGAGATAGCCTTGACCCTGGACCAAATGGGCAACTCATCTCCTCAGATGAGCGACTCAGGCGTGTCAGAGGACAAGGAGAAGTCACTAAAGAAGGTTAAAATAAAACATGCATATATGTATATAAGGATATTTATTTAGATATTTATTTATTGCACTTATTATGTGCATAGGGTCAGTAAGTTTGAATCTGAGGCACTTGACAAATGTTCACAAACGACTTGTGAGGAATCATTACATAGTCTGCCACGAATCCTGGCACGAATCTGCAATCATTATGGGCCCAGCACACTACCAAAAAGATCACTGTGCAGTAGACAGAATATGTACATCCATTTCATTTGTGTTCAGTTAGTGCTTGCCAAAAGAAGGCATTTGTGAGCTAGAGAAGGCCTCTCTGGACAAGCACTTATGTTGAGGAGCGTAGGAATTCCTGCTCATTCCCTTTTAGATACCCTTCGTACTGATGCTGACCATGTATTGGTTTTGTAATGAATTATCACAATGATTGCTGAGTCCCTCTCTCTCAAGTTGATTTACTGTTTTATCATTCGAATGGCAGAAGTTAAATAATCCAAGAACTTCTGTAGCACTACTGTAATAATGTTCAAGGCATCAGTCAGTGGTTGCTCCTAAGCAAAGTTGGTGTGCCTACCAAATTCCAGGGTGAATCCGGCCAAAAGAAAAGCCAAGAGAGAAATCCAAGAAGTCGCAGGAACAAACAGCATAGAGAAGGAAATGGGTCCAGGAAAAGATGAGTTTTTAAACCACAGACTCTGAACTTCTATGGAGATGATATGTGGCTGAATCTTTTGATCCTGTCTCTCCGTGATTCCTGTTGCCTCAGTCTATCTGGCACCACTCTGCAGTAGATATACTGGTTTGGTAATCGTAGTTGTAACTCTAACAGAACATCTGTGTAAGAACCTTTCAGGGCCAACGTGTGTGTGGTTATCAGGCAGTTAGGAAAAGGTGTGTCTTTGGTGTTCGAAAGAATGTAGTGCGATCTGTGTTAAGCAGAATGGAGTGAATTTCTATGGAAAGATTAACCCACAGAGATGGTCCAATTGTGATATGTTGCTTTGGTCATGATATACTACTGGTTTCTTAATGATAATTGCTGTAATAACAAAGGGCATGGCGCTTCTTTTCTTTGAAGTGTTTCCTAAAGTACAGTATGCAGACTCCATTATAGAAACATTGCCTCAAATGATAAGTTACTTTACAGAAGAGGTGAGATTAGTTAGCCATTGCTTCTGTTTCTAACCACGGCTTATGCTGAGCTTTGGCTTGTGTGCAGCCATTCAGTGCCATGGTTTATGTTGTGCCACATGGCTTATGCCAACCATCACTTATGCAAGCCATGGATTATGCAGTTCATGTTCGTTATGGCATTACAGTAATTAAAACCTTTAATGAGTTGTTTTGGTTTAAGTAAGCTTTATATTGAAGTTCTTTTTATAAACTAATTAAGATTTGTTGGTTAATTAAACTTCTACTAACCTGGTATGACTAATTTTTGCATAAGTTCACAGAAAATACAAATATTCTGTCTAAAACACCATTTAACAACACTTTATGTAAAATGAATAGTCATGGTAAATTATATAGAACAAGAAGAGTAGTTCCTGAGTTAACCATGAGAGACAGCCATGGGGATGAAGTGTTAGTGACTTCAGTTTCTTTGCCTCAGTTTATGCGCCATTGTCATATTGCACAAGGCATCAATCAACAGTCAGTAAAGTGAAACTGTAGTCAGAAATCGTAATCCACTGGAGAAACCTGGTCAAAAACCAATAGGTCAGGGAAACCAGTAATCGGGCTGTGGTGGGTAAGCAAGTTGAAACAGACAAGTCTTAACTTTAGATTTTAATGATGTTAAAGAACTGATGGAATGCACAGAACTGAACAGTGATTACCAAAGCTTCAGACCAGCCATGGCGAAAGCCCAACAGTGTCCTAATGTGAGGCACTAAAAGAGTCGAAGCATTCGTTGATTTGATCACATGCAATATTTGATGGTGTATGGGGTGAGCAAGGAGCAGCCTACCCAAATTCTAGTGAATTTGGCCAGGAACTAAAAATCACAAGAGCTTCATAGACTAGGAAATGAAGTGACTTTATTTATCTATTTATCTGTTGATTATGATTTTAGATGTGAATGACGAGAAAGAAACCTGATGCGTTCGTGTCAAGCATCGAATCCTCGTCCTTTGAACTTTTCTGAATGGCAGTTCGTCACCTAATTGTTTCCGCTTTGACATCACAAGCAAAGCTTAGAAATTACCAAGATTCATGTTGTAGTGTTTGATGTTCTTTTCATGTGGTCTGTGGGCTTCTTCTGCACTCTTTGAAGTTAATGTCTGCTTTATTAGACACCATTGTGGCTAGTACACTCATGGATATGTATTGTCATGTAATGAATGCTTGAGATGCTATGCTGCTTATTACTTATATACAAGCCTCTCATGTCTGCTTCTGCAGTTAAACTCCCAATGTGCAGTCTTTCCGTCTTTTTGAAACAAACTTCTGCTGGAAATCCAAACTGTGCTGGCCAATGCACAAGAAATATTTTCAGCATTTCTTAAGACACCATTGTAGGTCTGTTAGCGTTTTAATGTGCTTTGAGCGGTTAATGTTGTTAAAAGGCGTTATATAAATTTGTTGATACATGCATCATGAAAAAGTGACATTTTGTTGTGTAGACCATGGCAAGTATTCCATGCAGACTTGTTTCAGTCAACAAACAGAAGAATTGGGTAAAGGCTTAAGCTTGGAATTAAAGGCAAGACCCGTGATGCACTGGCCCCACGTCCAGAGCCTCGGGATTCGTCCACTGCAGGCTCAAGGACCAAAAATAGGAAACAAGTACCTCGCAACATTCAGCTATGGAGTGTAGGACTTTTACGTTTTACTTTGTCACGTTCTTATTGATCCTTGCCACAAGTCTTAATACAAGTGTGTTTGCTGTAGGCCACTGTGACTGCCTTGTTTAGCAGACAGTTTCTAATCCTGAGTGTTCTAGTCACAGTGTCTAAACTAAGAGTGTCATTATCAAGTTCTTTCTGACTGTTTGTTAGGAAGTTTCCGGAATATTCGCTTTGCTGTGTTGTAACTAGATGCACTACTTGGCTTCTTTTTTAGTACTTTAGTTCTTTTTTTAAGAGTTAGGTTTGTGTGTTACACAATGATGTTGTTTGATTATGGGTTTCTAAATGCAAGTCAAAGGCTACGGGATTTACATTGCAATTTTCCTGTTAGTTGTTTAATGTTATTCAGGTCTAAACTTAAGACACGTCTGTGTCATCTTGCTTACCCACAGTAGCTGGACTTCTGATATCCCTGAACTGTCAGATTTTAAGACTTTTCCAACAGATTACGATTTTATATTACAGTTTCACTTGAAGCGACCACTGATTGATGCCTTGTGCATGATGATAATGGCGCTGTAGAAGTCATTAGATCAGATTAGAACAGAGAAAGCACTTGCGTTGTGTAGGTTTTGGAAAGGTTTAGACTGTTATTTGTATGGTTATTTTTTCAGGTAATTCTGAAATTTGTTGAGGATCTTGCCATAGTTTTATCACTGAATTTGCATAATATTCAAGTTATTAACCTTGAGTTTATAAAAATTTTGCTGCTGCTGTTATGTTGAAATTTAAAAAACCTTTTGGCTTTTGGATTATATTACCAGATAATTAATGTGTTTTATCAGATATATGCAAAACTGGATACTTTCAGAGTTTTTTAAAGTTGTTTAGAATTATTAATTCAGACTACCTACTGGTATGTTAAGATTTTACTAAGATGATAGGCATATCTGATAAAATCAGGCATTTGTATTTGAACCAAGCATCTAATAAAATCAGGCATTTAGATCGAACCAAGAGGTAGTTTCAAACTATTTGAACCTCATGAAACTGGTGTTAATCAAAACCTGCATATGGCAGAGATCACCTTGTGTAGTGTTTCCATATATACTGGACCCTGTGATAACACAAATTACGACGCATTACATACCCTTGATGTGTTGTTACTGCGTTGTAACACATTTTTGATATGACTTGGAAAGGTTGAGTTACAGTGGGTTCAGTGTGGGTGGTCCAGTGTGGTTGGAATTAAATAGTTTGAAACTCAGAAGGCACCATTGATGTTAGTTTCATGTTCATTTTTTATATTTGACCTCAATTTTATGCAGCATATTCAAATTTACAGTGTGTGTTGTTAGATTCTTGTGTTACACTACACTACAGTTTGCACTGGCAGACGTACAAGTGCTACATAAATTATTGTGGTTGGTAAAATTATATTGTTACAGTACAGTGTAGGTGGATGTGTGGAAAACAGTCCTTTTGCATCTGGGGGCGAGTTTTAATATGTTATTTGCATTTTGTTGTTTCAGTCAGGGACTTTTTAAGATTAATTTATTGAATTCATTGTTTTTATGTTGTTTGTATTGATGTCTGGGTAAGTCACTCGAATCATCATTTGCAGATTTCTTGTCGCTTAATTTGTTTTATTTCGATCTGTAATTTTAGCCGATCTATTGATGAGGATTAGTAATTATTGTATGGAATTGCTTTCTTTGTTCATCCGCTCCTTTCTACACTAATTGTAGCGGTTGATGTGCATCATATTTGTTGTGATCTCGTTTTATTAATTACATCAGGACTTTACCATAGGCCGCTGTTACCAAGCAGCGCAATTGGTATTGGCTTCGCCTGGGGTCAGAGGTCAAAGTGCGGCGCTAGGAGCTTTGGAACGAGTGATTGTAGCAGCTGATGCCGGGTCTGGGTAATCGCCAGATGGCAGCGGTGGCGCTTTCGCTCTTGCACCAGCGTTAACCTGTGTGCCTGTCTTCAATGCAAAGCCGGTGCTGGGCATTACAAGATGTAAGAAGCGCTACAGAGGAGTAAGGGGATGACTTTGATCTGAACTGTGTGCCAGTTATAGCTGCTCTTTCTAACAGTTTTCGATACATTCCGGTCGTTGCTGTATGCGATTCATTTACATGTTTGCGATGATTAATAAGGATAATTTTAGTGTCTGTGAAGTTTTTGTTCCTGCATCTGTGCTTATGTTTTAATCTTAGTTTGTTAACGTGCTTGCATTTTTTAATGCATTTTAATAACTTACCAACACATGTTTAGTATTGTTTGGTAAATGATTTGATAGCAGAGCTTTCAGCTAGCTTGGATTTATTGCAGAGGTGAAGGAAGGCATCCATACATGCGTACATACATACAGACATCGTATGCATTTGATGTCCGGAAAGAGAGAGAGTGTGTGTGTGTGTGTGTGTGTGTGTGTGTGTGTGTGTGCGTGTGTATGTGTGTGTGTGTGTGTGTGTGCGCGCGCGCGACGGAGAGTCTCGTCAAGGAAGGTAGAAGAGTAGTTGGGAGGACTGGGGTCTAAGCCGAATGCAACTAAATCATCGACGTGACATTTCTTCCTAGTCGCTACCAACATCGGCTGAATTCACTCCCAGAGAGGCAGCCAGACGGACGGAAGGACGGACGGACGGACGGATATGTCTGCCTGCCTTCATGCCTGTCTGCCTGCCTGCCTGCCTTGTCTCATACTGTGTTCGTTTCTGTATCTCTGTCTGTCGGATATTAAACAGACTTTGCTTGCGTCTGCCCCTCCGACTGTACATTGCATAGACTCTGTCTGTCTGTCTTTGTCTGTCTGTCAAGTTGGAACGTTGCCAATTTAAGCGAAAGGCCTAAATTGTGAAATCTTTCGGTCTGTCTGCCTGTTACTCTGTATGTATGTGTGTATATGTTTTCATCAGATAGGCAGGCAGACCGACAGACTGTCTTAGGCGTACATTCGAACAGACAATTTAGGCTTTTGGAACGTTGCCAATTTAGCTAAAGGCCTAAATGACGACATGCCTGCGTCATTGTATTATCTCGATCGCTTCGATTGTTCAGTCGACTCTCCGATCTCGATGGGTGAAGACGTTTCCGAAGATTTTGTGAAATTTTCAGAAACTGCTGTTTCTTCATCGAAAATCTTTCGATTTCTTCGCTGCAAACGCCAGCTACAGTCGAATCTACACAGAAGTCAACCAGAACCACCCAATTAATCACAAAACAACGAGTTTGTATCGAAATTTGCAACTTGCAGATCGTGCTTGCGTTTTGTAAGCTACTAATCTCGAAGGTCACCGGGTTTAGAATAATGTGTTGAATTTGATAAGCTGGTTATCGCGATTTGCCTTTTTTAGAAGCTTTGCTGTTTTAGAATAAAGTTGTGTTCTGTAATTTTTTTAGTAACTCGACAAGTTATATAGCGCCACAATTTAATTTTTTAGAAGTTAAGCTGGTTCTTTCGATGCGTTTTTAAAGAAAAACTAAGTTGGTTCATTGTTTTTTGGAAGATTATTTCTTGAAATTGTTTTTATAATGCTGCGGCGTTCTCATGAGTTGCTGGAAGAACTAAGTGGGTGTGCAATTTTTGCATTGTGTTGGTGCTAGTGACTTGGATTCTTAGAATAAGCTAGTAAGTAGTTCAGTAGACATTAATCGCAAATTTCTACAGTTAAGTTAAGCACTGACAGCGTGATAAAGGGTTAATTGTCATCCGCAGGACAGGAAGACGATCGGTTGACTTCCTTCGACCAGAAAACGGCAGTTCGTTGAACAGGTCAAGAAAGAGGTAGGAGTAATAGGCTCTTCAATAGTTTAAAGACAACATACGAAGTTACGGCAGCCGGCACCGTTGACGTTGACATTACAGACCTGACATCGCGACAGTAGGTAATCAATGTTGCATAATATTCACTCTGATTTAACCTTACGTCACAGCGACAACATATTGATCCTTTGCCACCGCGATATGAAATTAAGACAAATACCGAACATACAAATGTTATCCATTTAATATGTAAATATATAACATAACATTTGTATAGCGCCTTTAGTACCAAAAAAGGCTGACCTCATTTAATTTAATCTATTGACTTCTATAGCGCTGTTATAAAGAACAAGGCATCAATCGATAGCTGCTTCAAGTTAAATCGTAGACAAAATCGTAAGCCTCTGAACTGATGGTGTTCGCTTAATAACATACACGAATCAAATCTGTTGCATTTCGTTTCCGGTGTAGTGATCGCAGGAACGTTTTCGTCCACGATCGTCGCAAAGATCAGTCGAGGGAATTGACATCAGTCGATAGATGGCGGTTCTCGTGGCGGGAACGACGACATCTGGCGACAGATGTGCAACTGTGTCATAGAAATATATGCGTAAGAGTATCTAGAAAGTCGTTACGAAGAGATGCGTAACGACTTTCTAGACTTTGATTCCTGCAGAGGAACAAGAAAGTAGCCTGAAGATTGGCAAATAGGTAAATTAATTTATTATAGGTAGGAACGGTGATATGTCAAGGAGATAGACAGAAATAAGTAAGGGGATGAGAAGAGTTGGATCATTGAGTTGGATAATTGATCTGGAAACTTCTATGACCCAGTTACGTTAATGTTCATGGCATCGACCGATGGTCTCATGTAAGCTAAACCGCCTTACTCTTATGTCTACGATATTTCTAGTTTATGTTTTCTTACTCTAGGTCTACCAGTCCTTCTGTTTTTTTACTTACTATCTTTCTCACTCTAAGTCTATTTCGTTATTTTCTGTCTAACTATCTGTATTACTCTAGGTCCATCTGCCTCTATGTTTTCTGTTTTCCTATTTGTCTTGCTGTCTCTCAGTTTTCTGTCATACTGTCTATCTGTCTATCTGTTTTCTCTATATCTCTCTCCCTCTATCTGTATATCTATCTATCTGTCTGTCTATCTGTCTATCTGTCTGTCTATCTCTATCTACCCACCTATCCCTCTACCTCCCCCTCTCCATCTATCTGTCTGTCTGCCTATATGTCTGTCTGTCTGTCTGTCCATCTATCTGTCTGTCTAATTATCTACCCATCCATCTATCTATCTATCTATCTATGTCTATCTATGTATCCCTGTCTATCTGTCTGTCTACGTATCTGTCTATCTCTGTCTGCCTGTCAATTTCTCTCTCTCTATCTATCTATCTGTCTACCTATCTCTATCTCCATCTGCCTGTCTTCCTGTCTGTCTGTCTGTCTATCTCTGTCTTTCTATCTGTCTATCTATCTTTCTGTCTATCTATCTACCTCTCCTCTGTCTGTCTCTGTCTGTGTGTATTTCTCTATCTATCTACCTATCTCTCTGTCTCTGTCTGTCTGTCTGTCTGTCTGTCTATCTATTTACCTATCTATCTGTCTGTCCTCTGTCTGTCTCTCTCCTATCTGTCTATCTATCTGTCTGTCTGTCTCTATCGATCTCTCTATCTATCTGTCTAGCTATCTAGTTATCTGTCTATCT
This sequence comes from Norana najaformis, assembly GCA_964023275.1. NCBI lineage: Eukaryota > Metazoa > Annelida > Clitellata > Crassiclitellata > Hormogastridae > Norana > Norana najaformis. The sequence continues at coordinate 13,024,706 of OZ029925.1, forward strand.
ATCTATCTATCTATCTATCTATCTATCTATCTATCTATCTATCTATCTATCTATCTATCTATCTATCTATCTATCTATCTATCTATCTATCTATCTATCTATCTATCTATCTATCTATCTATCTATCTATCTATCTATCTATCTATCTATCTATCTATCTATCTATCTATCTATCTATCTATCTATCTATCTATCTATCTATCTATCTATCTATCTATCTATCTATCTATCTATCTATCTATCTATCTATCTATCTATCTATCTATCTATCTATCTATCTATCTATCTATCTATCTATCTATCTATCTATCTATCTATCTATCTATCTATCTATCTATCTATCTATCTATCTATCTATCTATCTATCTATCTATCTATCTATCTATCTATCTATCTATCTATCTATCTATCTATCTATCTATCTATCTATCTATCTATCTATCTATCTATCTATCTATCTATCTATCTATCTATCTATCTATCTATCTATCTATCTATCTATCTATCTATCTATCTATCTATCTATCTATCTATCTATCTATCTATCTATCTATCTATCTATCTATCTATCTATCTATCTATCTATCTATCTATCTATCTATCTATCTATCTATCTATCTATCTATCTATCTATCTATCTATCTATCTATCTATCTATCTATCTATCTATCTATCTATCTATCTATCTATCTATCTATCTATCTATCTATCTATCTATCTATCTATCTATCTATCTATCTATCTATCTATCTATCTATCTATCTATCTATCTATCTATCTATCTATCTACCTATCTATCTACCTATCTATCTACCTATATATCTACCTATCTATCTACCTACCTACCTATCTACCTATCTATCTACCTATATATCTACCTATCTATCTACCTACCTATCTACCTATCTATCTATCTACCTACCTACCTACCTACCTACCTACCTACCTACCTACCTACCTATCTACCTACCTATCTATCTATCTATCTATCTATCTATCTATCTATCTATCTATCTATCTATCTATCTATCTATCTATCTATCTATCTATCTATCTATCTATCTATCTATCTATCTATCTATCTATCTATCTATCTATCTATCTATCTATCTATCTATCTATCTATCTATCTATCTATCTATCTATCTATCTATCTATCTATCTATCTATCTATCTATCTATCTATCTATCTATCTATCTATCTATCTATCTATCTATCTATCTATCTATCTATCTATCTATCTATCTATCTTTCTATCTTTCTTTCTTTCTTTCTTTCTTTCTTTCTTTCTTTCTACCAACCTATCTATCTATCTGTCATCTCTCTGTCATCTCTCTGTCTCTGTCTGTTTGTCTATGTATCTATCTATCTTTGTATGTCTGTTTGTCTCTCTGTCTGTCTCTCTGTCTGTCTATCTAAGTATCTATCTGTCTATCTGTCGTCTCTCTGTGTCGCTGTCTGTCTATCTATCTTTCTTTGTATCTATCTATCTACCTGTCTATCGTCCTGGCCTCTCTCTCTCTCTCTCTGTCTCTCTATCTGTCTGTATCTGTCTGTCTGTATATCGCTCTATCTGTCTATCTGCGTGTCTATCTATCTAACTATCTATCTAGCTGTCCTCTGTCTGTCTGTGTTTCTCTCTTTCTCTCTATCTACCTATCTGTCTCTATGTCCTCTATGTCTGTCTGTCTATTTGTCTGTCTATCTATCTTTATTTCTCTCTATCTATCTATCTATCTGTCTGTCTGTCTGTCTGTCTCTCTGATGTCTGTCTGCTCCTCTGTGTCTTTCTGTGATCTTTTCTGTATTCCTCTAGGTCTTTCTCTTTTCTTCTTCTCTTCTTTGAGGTATTTCTTCTCTTTCTTTGAGGTCTGTTTTCTTCTTTGTCTTTGTCTGTCTGTTTGTCTATCTGTCTATCTATATGTCTTTCTATCTGCCTATCTATCTGTATATGTTTCTGCCTATCTACCTATATATCTATCTCTATCTCTGTCTGTGTGTCTGTCTGTGTGTCTGGCTGTCTGTCTGTCTGTCTGTCTGTCTGTGTATCTATCTGTCCATTTATCTGTCTATCTGTCTTTCTATCTTTTCTCTCTCTCTCTCTCTCTCTTTCACTCTAGTGGTTTACGCTAGATCTATCTGTCTCCTTGTTTTGTGTCTTCCTCTAGGTCTTTCTTTGTGCTTTTCTGTGCTCCTTTGTGTCTTTCTGTGATCTTTTCTGTATGCCTCTAGGTCTTTCTCTTTTCTTCTTCCCTTCTTCTAGGTCTTGTTTATTTTTTTTCTTCTTTGGGGTATTTCTGTTTTCTTATTTGTCTTCTTCTAAGTCTTTGTATGTTCCCTTCTGTGTTCGTCTGTGTTTTCTTCTTTCAGTGTTCTTCTATGTGTACGTCGATGTCTTTCTATTTTTTTCTGTTTTTTTTCTAGGTCTTCAGTTGTTCTTTGCCTCTTCTACGTAACTCTTTTTTCTTTTTTCTCTTCTTTATGGTCTTTGTATGTTCCTTTCTGTCTTCGTCTATGTCTTTCTGTGTTCTTTTCTGTTCTCTCTCTAGGTCTTTCTGCTTACTATTTTCTTCTTCTAGGGCTTTGGTTGTTCTGTTCTGTTCTTCTTAAATTTCTTTCTCTTTTCTTCTTTGTCTTCATCTGGTTCTTTATTTCTGTCTGTTCTTCCTCTAGCTCTTTCGTTGTTCTTCTTTGTCTACCTATAGGTCTTTCTATGTTTTTCTGTCTTCATTTCGGTCTTCTTGTGGTCTTTTCTGTCTTCGTCTAGGTCTTTCTGTTTTATTCTTTGTCTTACTCTAGGTCTTTCTGTGTTCTTTTCTGTCTTCGTCTAGGTCTTCTGTTTTATTCTTTGTCTTACTCTAGGTCTTTCTGTGTTCTTTTCTGTCGTCGTCTAGGTCTTTCTGTTTTATTCTTTGTCTTGCTCTAGGTCTTTCTGTGTTCTTTTCTGTCTTCGTCTAGGCCTTTCTGTTTTATTCTTTGTCTTACTCTAGCTCTTTCTGTGTTCTTTTCTGTCTTCGTCTAGGCCTTTCTGTTTTATTCTTTGTCTTACTCTAGGTCTTTCTGTGTTCTTTTCTGTCTTCGTCTAGGCCTTTCTGTTTTATTCTTTGTCTTACTCTAGGTCTTTCTGTGTTCTTTTCTGTCTTCGTCTAGGCCTTTCTGTTTTATTCTTTGTCTTACTCTAGGTCTTTCTGTGTTCTTTTCTGTCTTCGTCTAGGCCTTTCTGTTTTATTCTTTGTCTTACTCTAGGTCTTTCTGTGTTCTTTTCGGTCTTCGTCTAGGCCTTTCTGTTTTATTCTCTGTCTTACTCTAGGTCTTTCTGTGTTCTTTTCTGTCTTCGTCTAGGCCTTCTGTTTTATTCTTTGTCTTGCTCTAGGTCTTTCTGTGTTCTTTTCTGTCGTCGTCTAGGTCTTTCTGTTTTATTCTTTGTCTTGCTCTAGGTCTTTCTGTGTTCTTTTCGGTCTTCGTCTAGGCCTTTCTGTTTTATTCTTTGTCTTACTCTAGGTCTTTCTGTGTTCTTTTCTGTCTTCGTCTAGGCCTTTCTGTTTTATTCTCTGTCTTACTCTAGGTCTTTCTGTGTTCTTTTCTGTCTTCGTCTAGGCCTTTCTGTTTTATTCTTTGTCTTACTCTAGGTCTTTCTGTGTTCTTTTCGGTCTTCGTCTAGGTCTTCTGTTTTATTCTTTGTCTTACTCTAGGTCTTTCTGTGTTCTTTTCTGTCTTCGTCTAGGTCTTCTGTTTTATTCTCTGTCTTACTCTAGGTCTTTCGTCTTTTCTGTCTTCGTCTAGGTCTTCTGTTTTATTCTTTGTCTTACTCTAGGTCTTTCTGTGTTCTTTTCGGTCTTCGTCTAGGTCTTCTGTTTTATTCTCTGTCTTACTCTAGGTCTTTCTGTGTTCTTTTCGGTCTTCGTCTAGGTCTTCTGTTTTATTCTTTGTCTTACTCTAGGTCTTTCTGTGTTCTCTTCTGTCTTCGTCTAGGTCTTCTGTTTTATTCTCTGTCTTACTCTAGGTCTTTCTTCTTTTCTGTCTTCGTCTAGGTCTTCTGTTTTATTCTCTGTCTTACTCTAGGTCTTTCTGTGTTCTTTTCTGTCTTCGTCTAGGTCTTCTGTTTTATTCTCTGTCTTACTCTAGGTCTTTCTTCTTTTCTGTCTTCGTCTAGGTCTTCTGTTTTATTCTCTGTCTTACTCTAGGTCTTTCTGTGTTCTTTTCTGTCTTCGTCTAGGCCTTTCTGTTTTATTCTCTGTCTTACTCTAAGTCTTTCTGTGTTCTTTTCTGTCTTCGTCTAGGCCTTTCTGTTTTATTCTTTGTCTTACTCTAGGTCTTTCTGTGTTCTTTTCTGTCTTCGTTTAGGTCTTCTGTTTTATTCTCTGTCTTACTCTAGGTCTTTCTTCTTTTCTGTCTTCGTCTAGGTCTTCTGTTTTATTCTCTGTCTTACTCTAGGTCTTTCTGTGTTCTTTTCTGTCTTCGTCTAGGTCTTCTGTTTTATTCTTTGTCTTACTCTAGGTCTTTCTGTGTTCTTTTCTGTCTTCGTCTAGGCCTTTCTGTTTTATTCTCTGTCTTACTCTAGGTCTTTCTGTGTTCTTTTCTGTCTTCGTCTAGGCCTTTCTGTTTATTCTCTGTCTTACTCTAGGTCTTTCTGTGTTCTTTTCGGTCTTCGTCTAGTCCTTTCTGTTTTATTCTTTGTCTTACTCTAGGTCTTTCTTCTTTTCTGTCTTCGTCTAGGTCTTCTGTTTTATTCTCTGTCTTACTCTAGGTCTTTCTGTGTTCTTTTCTGTCTTCGTCTAGGTCTTCTGTTTTATTCTCTGTCTTACTCTAGGTCTTTCTGTGTTCTTTTCTGTCTTCGTCTAGGTCTTCTGTTTTATTCTCTGTCTTACTCTAGGTCTTTCGGTGTTCTTTTCTGTCTTCGTCTAGGTCTTCTGTTTTATTCTTTGTCTTACTCTAGGTCTTTCTGTGTTCTTTTCTGTCTTCGTCTAGGTCTTCTGTTTTATTCTTTGTCTTACTCTAGCTCTTTCTGTGTTCTTTTCTGTCTTCGTCTAGGTCTTCTGTTTTATTCTCTGTCTTACTCTAGGTCTTTCTGTGTTCTTTTCTGTCTTCGTCTAGGTCTTCTGTTTTATTCTCTGTCTTACTCTAGGTCTTTCGGTGTTCTTTTCTGTCTTCGTCTAGGTCTTCTGTTTTATTCTCTGTCTTACTCTAGGTCTTTCTGTGTTCTTTTCTGTCTTCGTCTAGGTCTTCTGTTTTATTCTCTGTCTTACTCTAGGTCTTTCGGTGTTCTTTTCTGTCTTCGTCTAGGCCTTTCTGTTTTATTCTTTGTCTTACTCTAGGTCTTTCTGTGTTCTTTTCTGTCTTCGTCTAGGCCTTTCTGTTTTATTCTTTGTCTTACTCTAGGTCTCTTCTCTCTGTTCTTCTTCTAGATGTTTGTGTGTTCCTTTCTTTTCTTCCTCTGGGTCTTTCTGTGTTTGTCTTTGTCTTCTTTGAGTTCATTCAGTGTTCTTCTATTTTTATTTTCTGGTGTTATTTTCTGTCTTATTCTAGGTCTTTTTGTGTTTTTCTATGTCTTCTTCTAGGTTTCTCTATGTTCTTTCTGTGTTCATCGTCTTCTAGGTAATTCTGTGTTCGCCTAGGTCTTTCTGTGTTCTTCTGTGTCTACCTCTCTTAGAATTTCCGTCTCCATTGTAAATGTCTGGGTCTTTATTTTCAGTCTTATTTTATGGCTAACTCGTTGACATAGTCTTCATGTTCTCTGTCTTACTCTGAGTCTTTGTATCATTTCGTCTGTCTCTTACTGAATTTCTTCTATTTCTCTGTTTGGTCTCTTTCTTGCTCTAGAACTTTTTCGGATTTTGCTGTAAAGGTAGATTTAAGACCCGTGGACCCCTGGAGTTGATCTTTAGCAAAATGTTGTTGAGTTATAAGCATTAAAAATAGACTTCATTTTAGTGATATTCTGGAATTTAGCACTAAATGGGCCTTAAGTTTATAACTGTTGTCTGATGATGTCTTATGTGAGAAATGTGATGGGCCAAATGCATCACATTATCTCTGTTTTGCGTTAACATTTGGGTAGTCCATTCATTGTCAGTCTCTAAAGCAGTTGACTTCCAGTTTGCAGATTCTTTAAAATTGGCATATTTGTCTTTGCTTATGCGTTATTATGCGTTATTAGCAAAGGCGAGTACGCAGAGACTTATCTCTGCTTCACATCCGACCGCTCCCTCTCACTTTAACTGTATCCCTAACTCTGACATACTGTTTCATTATTTATTTCTCTCCCACACGTTCGATCTCGTTCAGGCGCCACTGTTCTGACGTTTTATACGCTCCCAATTAAATTTTTATGCTCACTTTAATTCTTTATCGCCCTCACTTTATTCTTCACCTTGTCTCACACACTCTTTGCATTTCTAGGCTTTCCTTTCGCTTTCTCACGTTTAACTGTCACACTTTTACATTAGGCCTATCTGCTCAGTCTTGTTTACCTTCTTATTGCGTGTCTCAATCTATCATTCAATCTATCCACCTATCGATCTATCTATCGATTTTGCTGTTACTGTTGCTCTTCCTTTATCAAGTTCTGCTCTTTCTGCATCTTCCTCTTTTCTTTTCACATGTGTTTCTGTCTTCTTTCCTTATCTCTTTGGTGTCACTCTTTCAATCACTCGGTATCATTCTGTCTTACATTAACATTTTCTTAAACTCTCTATGTCTTTCTGTTGCTGTCTTTCTTTCATGCAGTTTCTCACTCTCTCTCCTCTCTGTCTCTTTCTCTCTGTCTTTCTCTCTCTATCTCTCTCTCTCTCTCTCTCTCTCTGTCTCTCTCTCACACACTCAGCACTGGTCCGTTGTCCGCTCTTTCGCTCTCCATTTACTCTCTCATCCCATTTTCTCTTTCACATTATCTGCCATTCTCTCATACTCTCAAGCTATCTTTCCTTTTACTTGTGCATTTGCTTTACCCGTTCGATCTGTCTCCAGTTCTTTCTACTTCTACTCGTGTCAGTGTCGCTGTGTCTTCATGTTTTCCATTAGTGCGAATGTTTGTTTGCACTCATCCAAGTAAGCGCAATTAGTCAAAATGAGAATTTTCTAAAATTGGAAAATCTGTGGGACAAGTCAAACTGGCGATGAACTCCGACTGCTTGAGAGCTATGATGAATGGACTACGGAGACCTTTGCCAACACCTCCTCGTGGTGGTCTCTGGGCATGCAGTTTCACCAGTTGGGATCGCTGCATGGCAAAGCTTGGCAGCAGAACATTTTACTACAATCGTGTTTGAGCGCTAAATAGTTTATAGGGGCGAAACAGTTTTGCGGACTTGATTCAATACAGCGTGGGCAAATAAGCGGGTCTCCCACGCGGCTTTTGTGTTGCGCTTAGAAATTTCGGTTGTTTACATTTACATGATATATACATTGCCTTTACAGACCTTAACTGCAAACGACACTATAGGCAATGCATGCCGCAGTAGACTAAATGATAAATTTTCGGGTGATTTAAGTTCCAAAAAGTTAGTTTTGCAAGGTCAAGCATATTTAGAAGTACAAAAATTATATTAACCAAAATTTTCTTTTTGAACCCTTGAGTAAATAAGTTAAGATAAAATATTACTGAAAATGATTTGAAAAAAAAATGAATTTCAACTAATGATATTGAACTTAACTTCTATGGGACTGTAAAAATGATGCAGTTGCACTCTTATCTGTTATTAAGATCTTTGATAGAGTAGCACTTTATTCAAAGCAGAACAAAAAAGTCAGTATTTTCTTGCTATTTGATATGTAATTCTATTTTGGTTTTACTTAAGACATGTTTTGCTACTGTGATATATTAATATAGCTTGCTACGAAAATTAATTGAAGTCGTTCAATTGTCATTTTGTAGAATTCAAGCAGTGAGAACGTCTGCGGCCTCTGCGTCGACTGTGTAAAACCAATTTGGCCCCTACCCCAAAATGTTTGTGCACCCCGCTTATACATAGTTATTTTAAATGTATTGTGTATAATGTAATTAAGTTCTGAATTATTCGTGGCTACAGTTTATAACTACGTATTTAATTAAACGATCTCATTCACTTAACAATAAATTTAGGTATTTTTATGAAAGTAGATACAGAAACATTCAGACATACGACATTTCTTTCGCTGAACACTTAAAATGCTATCAATAGTTAAATAAGTACGGATCAGTTTTTCGTTCGATATTGGATTCGGTAGAATCTTCATGTAATTTGTTTATCTAAAAATCAAAATCCGTATATGTCTGCTTTTTTGTACCACTAAACGTGCGATCCTAAATGTCCGCAGATGCACCGACTTATGCAACATCTGATCGGAAACAGTTGAACAGTTTAAATGAAGTTAACGACTTCTTTTTAATCGATGCTTTTTGTTCCGCTGAGTTTTTTGATTTTGAAACTGGAACAGGAGCTTGTGGATGAAAGTCTGCAAGCGCTTTAGTAGGAAACATGTGACGATGGTGCTTCCTCCTAATGCTGCATCTACTAGAAGGCTTCCTATGTTCGTGACATTGAAACTCGCTCGATTTATTTTTAGCGTCCACGAATTTCTTCTTTTCAGGGCCATTTGACCTTTTGACCTTCGGACAGGCATGGCAGCTAAATCCGCCAACTTCTTTAGGCTTTTCTACAGTGTCCAAGTAATGAAGTGGTTTGAATCCCAAATATTTGATTGAAGAACAGTCGGACTCACTCGCAGCAGGAATTGTACACTCTAGAGAGTCAACAGATTTCGATTTTTCATTCCTTGTAATGGAAAATGAGTCTGACAAGGAGAATGTTGAGGGAAACGTTGTGTCAATCCATTCTGAGTCCGACTCAGATAAGGTAATGATAGACAGCTCTTCTTCCTTGTCGGCTACAGCAAGAACCGACTCCAGTTCGATGTCGTTTTCTCTGGACATCAAAATTCTCAACACCTTTCCACTGGGCTTACTAAAATCTCGATAATCGTCGACCGCATGCATTAAAGACAACTGTCGGTTGCTCGATAGAAACCGTTCATGTTCATAAATATTTTGAAAAATCTCCAGGTCTTTTAAAATCTCAGAGTCCGCGCTTACTTCCGATACAGGCGCCACGTCTGCGGACTGATTCATTTTATACAGATCGACTTCCGCCTTGTTTTTACTGATCGCTTCTTTATGTATTACGCTGTATTTGATATCCTGATTCTCGCACCCACGTACACAAAGTTTTCCATTTTTTATAGAGTAAAACTGTCGAAGACATGGAGCTACAACGAATACATCATTGCTCGCAAAGGCATCCACAGAACCGATGTCGATCATTTTTAACCTTCAGGAACATACAACAGTCATCAATATTAGAATAAGTCAATAATTAAACCTTAAAATTAATAATGCAAAGTAAAAGTAAGTCAACGACCTTTTGGCGGTCATCACTACTTCAGAAGGCATAGTAAGCTCACTATTCAAACAGCCAGTCGTCTCCCTCGCTGTCTGATTCTGCCATTGAACGAATTGGTTAGTTTATAATCGAATTTGCTTGAGATCTACAGTATTCTAAAGTAAAACATAAATCATGAAATAGCATTTGCACACGCAAAGCTCTAGGTTTTCAAGTAGGCCCGCCAACCATCTTAATGTCGTGTCTAGAATGCGGCGCTATCCAAATTATACACCAAGTGGAAATGAAACTCAGTTCTGCAAGAAAGTATCGCCCCAAGATAATGCACGTTTGTGTATACGTGACCATTTATATAGAGCCTCTTTAGAACTTATTAGAAACTCTACAGCTAATAGTTTTTAACTTACAGTCTGTTACATATTACACATCGTGTGGCATAAATCCGGTTAAGCTACGTAAGAGCGTTGCTTCAGCACCAGAAGTCTAAAACTCTCCATGCATTAAACTATATCGGCCAAAGCAAAATAGGTTCTGTTTTAGGTATGGTCGATTTAGCGCCTATCGGTAGTACAAGTTAGGCTGCTATGTATTTTAAAAGAAATGTATTAGGAAAATGTATAAGCTGCATTGGTGTGTAGTAAAAGGATATTACAGTATGTATGATCCGATATAATTTCAGAAAAAGTCAGTGTTCACTCTTGAAAAGAAGTTCAGAATCGCTGCTCTGTATGTTGTTCGGAAGTCTTCGTACAGTCGCCGCAGTGATAGTGGCAGCAGTTATGTTACCACCCGCTTTGATCTTTGAACTATGAGTGGTGGTTGGAAAGACAGACTTTTGATATCAGACTTTGCTGTCCAATTGGAGGAACTCAAGTGCCGAGTGACAGCAGCCAAATGTTAAAACGTTATTCATTGCATTTTAATATGTTATAGATTAACATAGTTCTGTTATTTTAACGATAATATCTCTCCTAACATAGCATATTGTATATCTAAATGTGTGTGTATATATTTACTGCATCGGCTGCCCATTGAGCAAAACATGCAAGATCTGTCTCACAGTTCACAAAGTACTACATTTAAATCAGCCGACCTATCTACGTTCCATGCTCACCCCTCACACTAATAGATGTTGCACTCGATCAATGGACTCTGACTCTTGCTGTATTCCGTATCCGAACTGTGTTGGGCTCTCGTGCCTTCTCGGCAGCTGGTCCATAGCTTTGGAATTCGCTGCCCGGTTTCAGTTCGTTCTGTCAATTCTTTGATGTCATTCGGGGTCTAGAGTAAAGATTCGTCTCTTTCAACTTGCTTACCCACCGTAGCCGGGCTTCTAGTTTCTCTGAACTATCGGAATTCAACCTCGCTTCTCCAACGGATAATGATTTTTGATTGCGATTTCACACGAGGCGACCATCGACTTGAACATTTTATGATAACGGCGCTATAGATGTCTTTAAATTTGATTAGATTAGCCTGACACGTTAGCGTTGTTTCACGTATAGTACCTGATCTTGTCTCCAATCATTTGCTTCTACTGAATAATGCAGCTTGGCACAGCTTCATTGCTTTAGAATTGGTATCTGATCGTTATTCATTTGAAACTTGTTTTCGCAGAATCGAAAGTTAGTTTATTTTGCAAAATCAGTGGCGTATAAGCCATGTTAGTGTACCGCGAGAAACCAGTGATACATGACCAAACAAGTCAATTCTTACAAAGAACAGATCTGTTGTGTAACTGATTTAGTCTCACCTTGATTGGTGTCACATTAATTGGTGTCACCTTAATTGGCAGCTGTGCCACAGGAATTCTCCTATCTAGCATTCTGTAGCCAGACATGCTTGTGTTGAACTATGAAGTCTCATCAGATCGCTATTCATCTTGTTTTGATTTATTTGCTTCTACTGTGTAATTCAGCTTCAAGCAGATGCTTTGTTTTTAGAGATAAAGTGCAATTGTAGATATTTTTCTATAGCGACCGTATGGCCTCGACCCTGATCGTTTTGTGGTCCTTCCATCCATCCTTCTGTCCTTCTTTCCATCCGTTCATCTATCTTTTCGTTCTTCAGTCCGTCCATTCTTCAGTCCTTCCGCCCTTCCATCTGTCCACGTATCGTTCGGTCCATCTGTTCCGGTCTTCGATCGCGCGTATAATGGAAGAAAACCTAATGGAAGAGAAGGCGTTGTAATTGAGATCCAGTGACAACAGCTATGGACACAACAGCTGCAAGAAATTTATACACAATCAATATTAAGAGTACCTACACATACACACACGTTCATGTAGGCGACCTACACATACACACACGTTCATGTAGGCGACCTACACATACACACACGTTCATGTAGGCATGCATACATGCATATATACGTACGCAGGTACACACGTTCGTACGTACGTACGTGTGCGTGTGCGTGCGTATGTATGTATGCGGCCACGAAAGCAAACACCAGAAATGGCTTAAAAGCACGATTGTCGTGAGCTAATGTAAGGCCGACGTCAACGACCCTGCACAGCAGTTACAAGATATGACAATGACACTGAGAGGGAATATCATTAATGGCAGCTTGGAACCATCAGTTTGTCAGAATTCTCGTTGTAATCATAATCGTGACTGAACTTTATATAGCAATAAAAGCTGACCGCGATCGAATGTTATGGTATTTAACCAGAGGCAAAACTAATGCAAAGAAAGGACACAAAGTTCATGGCGCAGGTTGTGAGATAACCTCTTCCAACTCATGAACCGACTACAGCGTAGCTGCAAATGTTGCCTTATGAAGAACGAGACGAGAAAACAACAGTCACGCCTTGCACTGCAGTGGAAAGAGAACTACGGCGAAACAGCACGTAAACAGAGACAGACACACACAGACAGACACACAGACAAACACACAGACACACACAGACTTCATTCATGGCGAAATTAATTGTTAAGCGAATACAACAGAAGTTGAGGTCTCGAACATCACCCAAAACAGAAAGAAAACGCCAGATGATTATAGAAACAGTTGCATTACGAAACAGTGAAGCTATTTTTAGACACTGTTAAATCAACACATTATACTGATGTGTCTAGTAATACGATTGTTCTGTGAAAGAGTCAGTCTTTAAAACACTGGTCCCTCGTTGATCGCACTGTCCATCTATCCATCCATGGATCCTCTCATCCATCCAGCCATAAATCCACATCTATTTATCCATTTCCACATATCCATTTACGAGTTATCTATCCATCTTTCTTCGTTTTTCTCCTTCCTTCCTTCATTTCTTGCTTCCTTGCTTCCTTCTTTCCTTCATTCCTATCTTCCTTTGTTCCAAATCTCCGTGTATCCATCTTTTGTTCGTACGTCCATCTACGCAATTACAAGTAGTTAACGTTTTCAGACTAATAAGCGTAACGTTTATGACTTAGTCATTGGACCTATCTAAGAAAACTCAGCCGGTGAGCTGAAACGGCTACCTAGTCAAAGCATCTTGGCTACGCAGAGTAGCCTTTTTGGAACGGCATTCTGCTGGCTCAAAACTACTACCACAGCAGCATAAATACTTTCAGATGACTAGAAGTCAACCATAGACTGAGTATATCGTTTGTAGGAAATGTGACTGCTACAGTCTGTCTGTGTGATATTGGTTGTACTGTCGGTGAATGGTCTATCTGTGTGGTGCTGGTGGCTGGGTCTTTGTGGCGAAAGTGGCATTCGTGATCACCATGTATACGGTGCTGTCTTAATGCGTCGGGTAAACGTGTATCTACAAGTATGGTCTGTGTATTTAGTCTTCCTGCTGGGTCTCGTGTGCTGGCTTGATGGTATCTTCTTGTGTGATGGGCGTATGTAATGTATGTATGTACTGTATGTTCATGAATGTTACATTTGTTAGTATTACTAGGTATCTGCATGTGTGGACTTTCTGCATATGACGATCACACGTGTGACCTTCGTGTAGCTGGCAGAACATGCTTCTATTTACGTAGGTATTTCTCTAAATTGTCTTTATGTCGTGTTTAGAGCGTGTGGTAAGTATACGTTAATGCTTGTGTGTGAGGATTGTCGGTTGGGCCACCTCTGTGTGTACTGCAGGTTGTTCTTCTGACGGTAGGTGGTCTTCCTGCTTCAGAGCAGGTAGATCGGCCAGTAGATCATGTTGAAGACGAGGAACATGATTGGGAAGATGACGCGTGAGACGATGTCAACGAGCAAAGCATTCTGGATCTTTCCGTAGCACATCCTCTGCGCATCCGTTCGAATGATCTGCCACAATTAATTAATTATCTATTTATTTATTTAATTGTTTATTAATTTATTATAATTATTTATCCGAGGTATTTGTGATTCATCAGGATTTCATAAATTCGGGATTGCATTGTTCTGGGCTGGGCAGGTGCCTCAGTCTTCGGTGACGTCACGCACGGACTCAAAAGTGCTGTGAAAAGCGATTGCGTTGAAACGCTGGATGGCAATAGATAAGCGTTGGTAAAGAAAAATGGTTTCCCTGTTATCTTCCGTAATCTGGGCAAGGCGATGGCCAAGACTGTTGAGGAAAACCAGCCCTTCTTGGTTTACCGGGCCGAGGGTTGCGAAGGCCAAGGGCACAAAGCAGTATGCGGGTAAAATGGATGAACATTTGGCTGTTTTTCTTTCGGCAGCTGTCTCAGTAGCAGCACCCGCAGTATGGGCAGCCCGAAGGACGATAAGATTCCGTCAAGGTATTGATGGCAGTGGTATCCCAGGTAAGGCATTTTCCACTCTCCCACGGGATTAGAGTGGTACCATCAAGACGTTTCCCGTATGATTTGACAAGACCCGCTGGCTCCTCTGTTGCGTGGTAGTCAGCCTTTATTATTGTCGTTGTTGTTGTTGTTGTTGTTATTATCATCATCATCATCATCGTCGTCGTCATCATTATCATCATCATCAATGCATTTATTACGCGCGCAAGGTCAGTAAATACGAATTTGAGGCGCGAAGCAATTGTGAATGAAGGACTTGCTTAAGGTCCCTACGCAGTGACCGTCTAAGGGGAGACTCGAACACGTAGTCCTGCTCTCTGTGTTACAAGCCGAGTGTTCTAATCAATTGGCTACGGTGTTCGTTCACTTCGAATTTTATGGTCAGCTTGCTTCCTGCAGATAGTAACTAATTAGCACAATTATATATTTTTGTCAATATTTTATTTTTTTGAATGTTAGGCCTATATGGGGATTACATCTGGCTCGGTGTTTGGTCAAACAGCGTGATTGGTCTTGCTTTGTATGTGATCTTATTTGGTGGCTGAACTAACATAACGGGTGGTCCAATTTGGTACGGGGTCTGACTTAGTGGGTGGTTGGCCATGGTGGATGTCTAACATGGTGGGTGATCTGATGTGGTGTGTGGACTGACTCGGTGGGTGGTCTGACTTGGAGGGTGGTATGACATGGGGTGATCTTACTTGACATGGTGAGTGATTTGACTTGATGGGTTTTCTGACCTGAGCCGCAGCTGCGGGGGGCTTGCTTGGGCCCTTGTTCTTGGCCCTTCTGGCGAGGACGTTGACGACTGAGTATTCAATGAACGCGCCGAAGACGAAGACGAGGCAGGTGGCCATCCAGACGTCGATTGCCTTCGTGAAGGAGACGGCGGGGAAGCGTCCTTGACCAGAGCTCTGCGTCGTTATGGTAAGCATCGTCAGGATCCCGAGGGAGATCCGCGCCGGAACCGCCTCCAGGTCGATCCAGAACGAGACCCAGGACAGCAGGACGACCAGCAGACTCGGCAGATATGTCGACAACACATAGGCCCTCAGACGCCGATCCAGGTGGAAATGAGCACGCAGACATGGAAAACTGCCTACAGGCGAATGTTCACGCAGACATTGGTAAGTATTCATCGTCAGATGATACGACCTTTGTGATGGTCCTAAGAGGGGCTTTATAAATAGCAGTTACTTACACATACATGCAAATATACATACATACATACATACATACATACATACATGCATACATACATACATACATGCATACATACATACATACATACATGCATGCATATATACATACATACAGACAAGCAGAGAGACAGACAGACATACATACATACATACATACATGCATACATACATACATGCATACATACATACATACATACAGACAGACGGTGTAATAGCAAGGGGAGTAACATATTATAAGACGAAAAAGCAGCTGAAGATGAAGTGATGAAGGCACCATTTTGCAGAGTATCCTACCTGTGCTGCTTATCGTCTGTGTGCAGACGCTGTGTGAGACGCCTTGGATGTGGTACTCAGGTAGACTGATTGCATCGTTCAGCTCAACCGCTTTAGCATCCGACCGCCAGTGAAACACGAGATCCTCCGTCGTGTAGGCATCTGCACATCGATTATATTTGCTTACCTATTGAAGGATGGGACGTGGTGGTGTAATGGTATGTTCGATGCCTCGTAACCGGAGGGTCGCGGGTTCGAATCTACCTCACGCCACTGGGTTGCGACCTTGGACAAGTTGCTCACCCACAATTGTCTGTGAGGAAGGCAACGGGAAACCACCTCACTCATCTCATCCCCGGGTGGCATAAAGCCAATGGACCTGCCTTCGGGCAGAAAACTCATCATCATCATCACCTATTGAAGCTTGGCGTTCAGTTCATCTTATCAAACTGAAATGTTTGCAAGCTTTACGCCAGCTTGTCTCAGCAGTTAAAAACCAACGACTTTGTCTTATATTTTCTCTGAAAGTGCTTTGTCCCCAGGGCTATTATGGCAGTCAGTGAACGAATGCAATGTACTACCCAGTTTTTCATTTCACTTTTGCTGTCGGGTCTGTGCATCATGATAACGGCGCTATAGAACTAATTAGATTAGAATAAATAGTTCTATTGCTTTGTCTGTGATTCAGTAAATGGCTGTGAAATTTGAACTGATTTGAAATAGAAATTTCGCTCACAGCTTCCCAATTCAATCTTGCACGTCTGGTTGTCCATCGGGTACTTGTTGAAGATCATGTCGCAGGCAAGTGTAACGGTGAGGCGCTGGCTGTAGAGAACCGTGCCATCTGGTGATAGGCGGATGAGTCGATTGGGAACAGTGATCGTGTGGAACATGCCGGCCTTCAGATTGCGAATGAAGACATCTGGCGACCACATTCGGTCGAACTGTTTGTGGTTGAGGGTTATGTTGCGGTCGTAAGTGTTATAAGCCAGTCTGTCGTCCTTCCATACTTGACGCAGGTACAACGTCATTGAAAACTCCTGGCAACAGCAACAGGACATTAATTAATTAGTTAATTAGGTTTGTATACAACCGTATAATTAAGTCTGTATGTCGATATGTGTACTTTGTGTATGTATGTAATATGCATGCCGACTCTAGAACTTAAATTAATTAACGATGAAATGATGTATGTTCGCATGTATCTGAACATTTGTATAGCGCTTTTAATTCTAAAAATTTTAAAGCCACTTCGAACATGGTTGTCTAACAGCTGTATTAATAAGTTAACATTTCTTGATATAAGGGCGTTAGATATGAGCAACTATATGAAATTCGGCCAAGATCTTACGGAGTTGTTTGAAAGGATCTTGAAAGACGCTATATAAATGATCAGATCAGATACAATACGAGCAAAGTCCAAATGGCCATCGAAGCACGTACATTTAAAAGCAGCAGCAGCAGCAGCAGCAGCAGAGGTAGCTGTTCCCTGCAGCATTAAGAGTGACGTCACAGAAACGTCTTCTATTTGTTACAATCCAGGCTATCACTCTGTGCCATGATGATCAAACGCCAGCTGTGCCGTGCTGCTCCTGCTGCTGCAGCTGCTGCTGCTGATGATGAAGCTGGCCTTGGAAGGAGGATGCTATACGTGTCCTGGAGGCGTTTCTGCGGATTCTTCCTTCAGAATAATCCTGTGGTAAATGATTGCGACCTCGGCTGACGAGGATTTGCTCGCCTTCCCCTCTTAAATTCCTTTTCTGCTAACACGTCTGCTTTTGAGAGGTTTATGAAAGGCGCTGCATAAATGCTGAGGCATATATATCTGCTCTTAATTGCAGCGCTCGTCGTTCGAAGCCCGGAGAACCGGGTGAAATTGGAGATTCGTTGTCACTTCGTGCAACCAGTAATTCAAAGAGAGAAGCAGTCGTTGTATTGTTGTTGCCTGACATGAGCCTCAGCCTAAATACCTTCCAGCCTCTGGTGCATTTTGAAAGCAAAATAATTAGTTAAGTTACTCTTAATGAATAAATCCTTTTGTGGGGCGCTTTTTATAGGACGCTGGCAACAGTGAAGTTAAGACTAATCAAGCCGGGTTAGTTGGCCCTACTTGGATTGGTAACATCCGTTTGAATGCCATGCCGAAAGACATAATGGAAATCGTAAATTTATGATAAGCCACCGAGAGCTCAACTCTATCAAATTCCAAAGCCTTTTGGAACTCATTGCTCATTTCTTTGCGTTCTTTCAGTTTTTAAAGTCATTCAGGTCTAAACTTAAGACTTATCTGTTTCGAATTGGTTACCATCGTAGCCTGATTTCTGGATTTCGGTTGGATCTCTGGATTTGAATGGACATTGGATTTCGACCTGAGTTCTCGATTGGATTATGCATATTGATTTTGGGTTTATTTGAAGCAACCATCGATCTTAGCCTTGTGTATTACAATAACAGCTCTACAGAAGTCATTAGGTTATCGCCACGAGCTTAATCATCAGTGCTTAATCAAATCAAATCCGCAAGGGCCATATTGTTCAGTCAGTTTCGAAATCTGAATTTAGTAGAAGCAACCGTAGAGGAACTGAATGAAATGGGCGTTGCTTACCATTTTCGTTTCACTGATGGAGCTGATATCGTTGATGTTCATATTGATGTAGACATCCAACGGGTGACCTGTCAATGAATGAATGAATCAATCAATCAATCAGTCAGTCATTCAGTCAGTCAGTCAATCACTCATTCATAGACCTCGTTAAACATTGCATCAATGATTCATTCGTTTGCTTATTATTTATTCGTAGGATCTGTCCATTTGTTCATGCTTTCTAATCTTATCAAACAGGAATTGCAAGTGAGCATCACATGCAAGCCATCGCAACATTACGCATCGCACTGCATTGTATTACATCATACTGCTGTGTATTTAGGGACTGTGTGAGTGTGGCTGTGATGCCAATGAGAGGATCCTTTAGGAGGCATTGATCGGGAATTAATCGAGTTTCCTAGTTACGCCAGATCATTGTCAGTCCTCTACGTCTCCCTCTCTGTCTCTTTGTCTCCTTCTCCGTCTCTTTTTTCTGCGTTTTTCTGTATGTCTGTCTGTCTCTTTCTATGTATTTCTGTCTATCTGTCTGTCAATACATTCGCTCGTTCATGGAATGTACACACACCATGCAAACTCACAAGAGCCCTTGCGACCATTTCTCCCTTCCTTCTCCTCGTCTTACTTCTCCTCCCCCTATTATTCCTCCTTTTCCTTTTCTTTATCCTCGTCTTCCTCCTCCTCATCCTTCTACTCTTCCTTCTAATCTTTTCCTCTTCCTATTATTTCTACGCTACTCCTTCTTTTCCACGTCTTCTCTGTCTTCCTCCTCTTCCTAGCAATCCTCATCTTATACTGTTTTCTCGCATTCCTCTGTTTTGTCCTCTTCCTCATCTTCCTCCTTCTATCATTTCTCCTCCTGAACTTCCTCCTGTTGCCTCCAGTGCATAAGAGCATTGCAAACGGAGCTTAGGCTGAAAGCGATACTGTAAATCCCGTCCATCGCTCGCTTGATCCAACTGCATGTTCAAACAACGTCCCAGATCTCGTTGAACGGCTGACAGGTCCCTCGTTGAGGCTGTTATCGGGCTCCATAAAACATCACATCAAATAACTTCAGGTCGTTTCTGATCGGTGCTCGTCGGAAAACCTTCATTAACAGTCGTGAGAGTCGGGTAATGCAAAAAATTGAATAGAATAGAATGGAATGGAATAAAGTTAAATATTTCTGTTTCCTCTTTCATCTTCCTCCTCCTTCTAATCTTCTTCTCCTATTCTTCTCCTCCTGTTCCTCTTCCATCTTCCTCTTACTTCCTCCATTTCTTGTACCATTCGTCCTTCATCCTTACAGCCAGTTACTGTATATCCACAACTCCGTCTAAACGTAAAGAAATTCTCGTCGTCGACCGTATCGCGATATAAATCCGACATTTGCGGGACATTGAGTTTTCTTTACTTTGACTGCGTTCGTCGTCTTCATGCAAGACTGGAGCTGACTCAACGAACACGTGCCAAATGATGCATGGATGATGGCAAACATGGAATCTAAGCACAGCACTTTTCGCAGCGTAATTGGAATCAGTGACAAAATCAACATCATCGCAATCCCTGTCCAATCGGGAAATCAGGCCCAAATGTTCAGAGCAAGTCTGTCAAAACCAACGACCAAATGTTTAAATTGTCAATTTCAAATTGTCACTTTCACGTGACGTACCTGGATTCAAACCTCGGACGCAGAGGGAAAAGGCAAGCACATTAGTAATCTGCCATCTGTCGGAATGCATGAATGCATGCATGCATAGATACACACACATACATACAAACAAACAAACATACAGACATGCATACATACAAACATACAAACATTTATTACATTGCATTGCACTGGGTTGTATCATAATTGCTTTGTGATTGTATTTTGTAGCATTGTAGAATAGGCCGTCAAACCAACAAATATTGCACTCGATCAATGGACACTATACAACTCTTGTTATCCCTCGTACCAGGAAAGTGTTGGGTTCCAGAGTGTTCTTTGTTTCTGCTCCACAGCTTTGAAATTCGTGGCTAAGTTCTATTCGTTCGGTCAATTCTGGGATGTCATTCAGGTCTAAGCTAAAGACACAACTCGCTTACCCATCGTAGCCTGGCTTCTGGTTTCTCCGATCCATCGGAATTCAACCCGGCTTCTCCAACGGTATATGATTTTTGACTGCGATTTGGACTTGAAGCGACCATCGATTGATGCCTTGAGCATAATGATAACGTCGCTATAGAAGTCATTAGATTAGATTAGACTGGATTAGATAGGCCATGAGAAGACGTCATGCTCTGTAGCAATGGCTGATTGAATGGCCGATGATGACTTGTACGGTTCACGACTTATGCACGGGGACAAAACCCCAGAGGCGATAATTACGACGACTTCACTGCTGTTGTTACTCAGACACCCACAAAAGCCGTCTTCTAATCACGTCCTGCCGGTGTCTAAGTATTACCGCGAGTCTTGCTCTTGCCTCTTAGTCTTACTGGTCTTGTCACCTATCTCAACGGTCATTCCGAATGTCTTACTGCTAATTATAATATTTGACTACGGACTCACTTGAAGCAACCATCAGTCGATGCCGCGATCATTATTATAATGGCGACAAAGGAGTCATGCGATTAGATTAGATTAGAGCAGAGAGAGAAAGCGGCAGAGACAGAGAAAGAGAAAGAGACAGGGAGTATATTATGTAAGTCCTTCCATCTAGACACCTGGCTAACTCCTTATGTCGCCTAGCTAATTGTTGTTTCCTAACTGCTCATTTAGTATAGATTATTGTGTATGCCGCAAGTCATACTGAATAACTGCTTTATGGTAATGCCATGGGCCTTAGTGGCTAGTTGATTAATTATCTTACTGATAATGCATCTAGGTGTTTATCTTTACACTTGCCAAACACATTGTAATATGTCTCGCTGGTTATGCTTAATTGTTCAGTTGGTCATGACGAGTGAAAACAGTTCTGCTAGTGTCATATTTGAAATGCCGAAAGTCTTCACTAGTGCGGTTGAATAAACACTGGCCAACAGAAAATTTTTTTTTCTTGTTGCCTTCGGTTTTAGACCTGTTCTTGGGGTAATTTTGGGCGCTGATTCAGAAAATGTCATTGGATTGAATGCATCAGGTCTAGTTTCTGAGATATCGTCGATTTTGTAAAGAAAACCCAGTCCACTCTTTAAACGATGTCTTTGGCAAAACTAAAATGTCATAATAAGCTTTATTTATGGCTAATTATAATTCTTGCTGATTCATATAATGCCTACATCCTTATAATGTAAAATCAGCATATCTTGCCGCGTGCTGAGATATTGCTGATTCAACGAAATAACTATTCCGTAGCCTACAGCTTACTCAGCACTAAATTCATGGCCTCATTTAGAATTTATTTGTGCTTATACAGCGTTTCATGGTTTCGAACTATGTAATTAGATTATGCTGAAGTCAGCATTTATAGCCTATATAAACCGCCTCCTGAAAGCTAGAGCAGCCGCAGTCGTCTTAGGGCATATTAAGAGTTGGTCGCAAGAACAATCTGTGAATGTGAGCATTAAATAACTACATGTTCTTACTATTTTTTAGGTTAGTCATTTAATTCCTCAGATGCGAACATCCTTAAGGTTATGGCTACTTCCAGACGGAGCTGCATTAACCATCCAGACATATTCTGCTACATTTGTGGGGAATACACACTAAAAGCAAACAGGAAACCGGTTTCTGAGTTTGTAAAAAGAGCATATGTAGGTTATTTTGGTGTCAAACTTGGAGATCAAGATAAGCAATGGGCTCCTCATACAGTATGCAAAACTTGTATTGAACAATTGCGCCACTGGACAATTGGAAAGAGAAGCTGCCTGAAATTTGGTGTACCGATGGTTTGGAGGGAACAGATAAACCACTTCGACGACTGTTACTTTTGTATGGTTAATATCATAGGCATCAATCGAAATAATCGTCACAAGTTGTCTTACCCTGATATACCTTCAGCCAGGAGACCTGTTCCGCATTGGGATATTGTACCAGTTCCACCTTTTCGCGAACTACCTCAGCTCTCAGACGATGAGACTTGCATGTCCAATATCGGACAAGATGACGAAAGTGAAGAAAGTGGGGGCAGTGACAGTGATTTCCAATCAACTTCACACAGTGAACGTTTTGACCAAAAAGAGTTGAGTGATCTGATCAGGGACTTAAATCTTTCCAAAGAGTCCTCTGAATTGCTTGCGTCCAGACTAAAGGAAAAGAATGCACTTCAGCCTGGAACGAAAATTACAATTTATAGAAACAGAGAAAAGGATTTGCTGCCATTCTTTACCGAAGACAACAACCTAGTATTCTGTAATGACATCAGCAACTTATTGAAGAAAATTGGTCTGTCGGATTACAGCCCAGATGAGTGGCGTCTTTTTATCGACAGTTCAAAACGTAGTCTGAAATGTGTGCTTTTAAATAACGGCAACAAATTTGGTTCTATTCCAATCGGTCACTCCACCAGGATGAAAGAAGAGTACAATGCCATCTCTTTAGTACTGGAAAAGATAAAATACAAAGAACATCAATGGGTAATTTGTGTAGACTTGAAGATGGTAAATTTCCTTCTTGGTCAACAAAGTGACTACACAAAGTATCCCTGCTTTTTGTGTCTTTGGGACAGTAGAGCCAAGCATGAACATTGGACAAGAAAAGATTGGCCTTCGAGGAAAGACATGGTGGTTGGAGCTCAAAATGTAATCAAGGAATCTTTGGTGGCACGAGATAGGATCATACTGCCACCACTACATATAAAGCTAGGCCTGATGAAACAATTTGTCAGGGCTTTGAATAAAGAAGGTTCATGCTTCGAATACATAGTACACAAGTTACCAGGAATTACAATGGAAAAATTGGAGGCTGGAATCTTCGATGGTCCACAGATCAGGCAACTTATGAATGACCCACTTTTCATACCATCAATGAATGAAATCGAATCTTGTGCCTGGTCTTCCTTTGTTCTTGTAACTAAAAATTTTCTTGGCAACAAGAAGGCAGACAATTATGCACAACTAGTAGAGGATATGCTTCTTCATTTCAACAAGCTTGGCTGCAACATGAGCATTAAAGTCCATTATCTCCACAGTCACTTAGATCGCTTTCCAGAGAATCTTGGTGACTTCAGCGAAGAGCAAGGTGAAAGATTTCACCAAGACATCAAAACAATGGAAAATCGATATCAAGGAAGATGGGATGCACACATGATGGCAGACTATTGCTGGAATATTATGCGCGATTGTTCCGGCAGATGCCACACTCGGAAATCGTACAAAAGGAGCTTCTTCGGTGTCGAATGACTTGAAATTTTTATAACAAACTTGTTCTGTTTGGTATCATATAAGTACAGTTTCAGGTACTACCATTTTCTTTTAAGTATTTGTATTATTATGTTTATTTAGTGTATCACATAATAAATTGAGCACTACATAATTATAGCTATAGCCTTATGTTTTATGGGCGAGCAGAGGCAAGGACTGGTTTATGGCATAATGTTCTATATCTCGAAAACTAGACCTGCTGGGAGAAAACTGGTGCCTTTTCTGGAATCAGCAGGTCAAATATACCCAGAAACAGTTCTAACATTTGAGGCAACAAATTATGTGTTGGCCAGTGGTTAATCGGAAAGTTGCATTGCGACAAGTTTGCATGTTGTATGTTTTACTAGTAAAGCCGACTGTCTTACTGGTAATTCCAATATTGTTAAAATAATGACGTCGTGTGCCTTACTAGTAAAGCCGACTGTCTTACTGGTAATTCCAATATTGTTACAACAATGACGTCGTGTGCCTTACTAGTAAGTACGTTGTAATATCGAGTAATGTCAAAATTTGTGTTGTTGTTGGCAATATTGCGTGCTTTTGCTAGTAACATCGAATGCCTTACTGGTGATGCCAACCGTGTTACTTTGAAGATGTCTCGGGTCCTATACTAGCGATGCAGAATGACTTGCTGGCAGTGTGTGCATGCAAATTGTGTTAGCCAGGCGTCTTACCCATGTCCGCTTGTGGTCTGGCTCTGCTATTGTAGGTCTTTTCACTCAGCATTTCTTCTATGATATCAGACGACACTCTGCATGAAAACAACAACAGAGAACAATCGTAATTGTAATCGCAGTTCTGAATGGCGCCACTTCAAGGGACACTCCTATGTTCTATTCGGTTCTATTTTGTTCTAGTCTGTCCTGTTCTGTTCTATTCTGTTCCATTTTGATCTGTTCCGTTTTGATCTGTTCCATTTTGATCTGTTCCATTTTGATCTGTTCCATTTTGATCTGTTCCATTTTGATCTGTTCCATTTTGATCTGTTTCATTTTGATCTGTTCCATTTTGAACTGTTCCATTTTTGATCTGTTCCATTCTGTTCTGTTCCATTTTGATCTGTTCCATTTTGTTCTGTTCTGTTCTCTTCTACACTATACTATTCCAATCTGTTCTAGAAAATTTGAGTCATCTCCTCCACTCATTCACGTCTATTACCATATGGAGCTATATAACTAGACACTTGATGTCTGAGACACACTCATCAAGCCTTCTCTGGAGTCTTAACGAATGAGGCGAGTGAATTCTAAGCGCAATAGACTTAAGGTTTTTGCAATTTTTAGAGAAGTATTGTTACTCACTTGTTGCTGTGAACCGTGACTAAGAGAGCGAAGAAACAAGCAACTGTTGTCTGTGCCAGGCGACGTTTTGAACCCATGACCTCACGAACTCAGCTGCAGGCTTAAGTCGAAATCTGTTACAGAAAAGCTTCAGTTGATCAGAATACTTCACCGAATTCCGCAACGGACAACGTGAGATAATCTCGTAAAGGTATGGGGTCTGTTTCTTAATAAGTCCATTAAATAAATAAATAAAATAAATAAATAAAATAATAAATACGGTGAATCTTGTTTCAATGGCCCGCTGTACAGCCCATAAAGAAGAATCTCATCAGACCTGATCTTTGATGGAGCTGGGCTTATACGGGCGCCTATATATTTAGTATACTACACTTCCTTCTCAACGCTTTTCATGACTGTCATCTATAGAAGCCTGTAATGAATGAGCGATTGTCACACCTTACCGCACAATACTTTACCTTACATTACATTGCATTACCTTTTTTACAATGTCTTGCCTAACTGCTTTACATTACTATACCATATGTTACATTGCATTACCTTGCCTAACTTTATTTGACCTTACTTTACCTTAAAATAACTTTCTTTGCTTCGCCTTACCTTACCTTATATCACATTACATTACTTTACCTAAATTATCTTATATAATTTTACCTTACGTTACTTTGCCTCACCATGCCTTTCCTTGCCTTGCCTTGTCTTATTCTACCTTACTTTACAATACCTGACCAAAGGAGTTATCCTTCGGGTGAGTTGAGGTTTGAAGCTATGCCACAGGTGAAAGATAGATGTTCGAGGCTGGCATAGATAAGAGCATATGTATACTTGATGGCGCTATAGAAGTTATTGTTAGATTATATATATAGATAGATAGATTAGATAGATAGATAGATAGATAGATAGGTAGGTAGGTAGATAGGTAGGTAGGTAGGTAGGTAGGTAGGTAGGTAGGTAGGTAGGTAGGTAGGTAGGTAGGTAGATAGATAGGTAGATAGGTAGGTAGATAGGTAGGTAGATAGATAGGTAGATATATAGGTAGATAGATAGATAGATAGATAGATAGATAGATAGATAGATAGATAGATAGATAGATAGATAGATAGATAGATAGATAGATAGATAGATAGATAGGTAGGTAGGTAGGTAGATAGGTAGGTAGGTAGGTAGGTAGGTAGGTAGGTAGGTAGATAGGTAGATAGGTAGGTAGATAGATAGTTAGATATATAGGTAGATAGATAGGTAGATAGGTAGGTAGGTAGATAGATAGGTAGATATATAGGTAGATAGATAGGTAGATAGATAGGTAGATAGATAGATAGATAGATAGATAGATAGATAGATAGATAGATAGATAGATAGATAGATATATAGATAGATAGATAGATAGATAGATAGATAGATAGATAGATAGATAGATAGATAGATAGATAGATAGATAGATAGATAGATAGATAGGTAGGTAGGTAGGTAGGTAGATAGGTAGGTAGGTAGGTAGGTAGGTAGGTAGGTAGGTAGGTAGGTAGGTAGGTAGGTAGATAGATAGATAGGTAGATAGGTAGGTAGATAGATAGGTAGATATATAGGTAGATAGATAGGTAGATAGGTAGGTAGGTAGATAGATAGGTAGATATATAGGTAGATAGATAGGTAGATAGATAGGTAGATAGATAGATAGATAGATAGATAGATAGATAGATAGATAGATAGATAGATAGATAGATAGATAGATAGATAGATAGATAGATAGATAGATAGATAGATAGATAGATAGATAGATAGATAGATAGATAGATAGATAGATAGATAGATAGATAGATAGATAGATAGATAGATAGATAGATAGATAGATAGATAGATAGATAGATAGATAGATAGATAGATAGATAGATAGATAGATAGATAGATAGATAGATAGATAGATAGATAGACAGATGTCTGCTTTTGTAGAAACTCCTCGAAGCCGAACGCACAACGTGGTGTTGTCGTATAAAAGGTCGACAGCATCAGAACTTCTAGGCCGACAACTAATAGACGGCAACAGAGTGCAAAACAATGACACAGATACTGAGGCAGCCAAAAAGACATCGAATCAACGCCTAAGACACAGACAGATAACAAGACTGAGACCGAGACAGAGTCGAGACTGAAACGGAACAAACAACTAGACAGAAACGAAGACAGTAACAAACAGAAACAACGAGATCGAGTCAGAGATAGAGGAAGACAACCAATGAGACAGTGACTGAAGCAGAGGTACAGAAAGACAGCCAAAGAGATAGGAACTGAGACAGAGACAAAGGAAACCATCCAACTGGACAAACACTGAGACGGGAGAGCGACGGCAGAACAGAAGACATGCAAACTTCCGTTCTGCTAAGCACTTGATGCAAACGAAATGAGATCGTCCTATTTCACGAAAGGCGTAGGTCATAATACGTGCGATTGTAGCTAAATAACATGCAGCGGAGGAAGCGACAGGAACTAAAACGAACTGACACAGATACAAAGACAATGATACATAGAAGAAACAAGAAACAGAAAGAGAGAGAGAGACAAGGGAGAAGTAGACCAAGGATTGAAGAGACTGAAGATAAAGTGCATAGAAGGAACAGTATATAGAAAGGAATGATCAGAGATCGAGTAGAAAGATAAACAGACGGGTGGAGAGAAAAGAACTCAGAAAGAGAGAAACAAATCGAGGCCAAGATGGCCGTTGTTTTGCCTGTCGTGTCATTTTGATAGATTAGATAGAGTTGGTAAAAAGGCGAAGAGGTAAAGAGAACATAGTGATAGTAGAAGGCATAAAAGTGGGATAGGTCAATGGTCAGAAGTATTCTTGGAATTTTATTTCATCCTGCAAATTAATATAATGCAACTAGACATTTATAAAGCAACTAGACATCTATAAAGCAACTAGACATTTATAAAGCGCGCTCTTAGTTACTCTTGAAGACGAGCCTATTTTTCAAATGCTCTGAAGTGCTTAAAACCAGCGTTCTATCACCTATTCACACACTGTTAACCCCATATCCCCTTGCAAGACTGTTGCGTTCTTCTGGTACTGGCTAGTTGCAAGACCCTAAGTTGAGAACAACAATAACCCTGCGATCAGGTGCTTTCAGTTGCTGTACCTCTTATATTTGAAATCGCCTACCACAAAAAGCCCCTTGCCAATTCGCTATCTTCATTTAAATCATTTATCAAGACCCACAATTTACCTTTGTCTTTTGCAGATCTCCACCTTGGCGCATAGCGAACATTCATCCGCGCATCAGATTCAGATTTACTGATGTTAGCACTAAATAATTGCTCTAAATGAACATATAAAACAATAAAGACGAATGAATCTTCTTTTTCGGGGCATTTTGATCCAAGAAAGTTGTTGTCTCTGTGTGGGACAGCAGAAAACAGTTTGGTAAAAGGCATCACACTTGTTTTCAGTCCTCTATAGAAACTCCTCCTTCATATCCCAAGTTTAAAACTTCCATAACTACATCGTCTGAAGCACAAACAAGACCACATCATTTCGACAACGGAACATCGCTTCAGCAACCCAACTTATGCTGGCATTCATTTAATACCGAACCCGAACGATGGAGGACTGAGTTGGCCGTGGTCAGTACGAGGAATTGTAGACGACCAGTAGATAAAGCTTTAGGTGAATTCGTCATACAAATGCCTGCAATCACAGAACTTAAGAGGTTCAAACATTAGCTATATATCAATATCACGGTTTCAAAGAACTACCGTCGAACTAGGCGTGGAATCAGACAACGCCTATCCTACCCAGTGACGGACGAGACCAGCTACTGTGCGAGCAGCATCAGGTCACTCTGAGCTCCTACTATTAGGCAGCTCTTCGTCTGAACCGGTGGTCATGGCTCAATATATAGGAATGTCCCCTATCGTCAAGATCCAACACTCATCAACGGTACAGGAAATTAATCCGAAAAACTCTTAAACTATTGTCGGCCACATATTTATATGGTTACATATATATTTATACATTATATATAGATATGGTGTGTAATATATATGGAACACATATATGAATAGATATCGAGCGTGGTATAACTATGAGGCATATGTAAATGGCCGTTAATTTCCCATTGACAACAATTGATTAAGTCGGATCTACAAGACACGCAAGCGACGACCTCGGTACGACTACTGCTCGTATTGAGCGATAGTCCAACAGATACAATATATATATATACACCCATGTCCATATATATGCACACATATATGTACATCTACACATATGCTACGATATTTTTATATATGCCTATATAATTGATGAAGTATATATAATATGAATCAATTTTAGCCATATAGTATATAAATATGCATACACAGCCTATAAATGTATTTAGTTTCTATGTATGTATGTATATGTATATATTGATCGGAATGTATATTATGACGATGGCAATTGGAGATGCATTGAATGCCGCCATCTAGCGGCCTTGAAAGGAAAGGCAAATCGGTAGAATAATCGGTCACTCGGTAATTGATAGTCGAACAGCAAACACACAAAGGAATTAGGTGAACGGAAATCAATGACGTACTACCTTCTCCCACCGTCTCTCTCCCTTCCACCCTCTTCAACCCTTCCCAACCCTACCCTCCATCTCGATATGTCTTTGATTATGTGTTGTAAGCCTGAGTTGCGTGGCAGATGTATAAGCTGTTTCTGGTCGCATCTGAGTCTTAGGTTCCAGTCCTGGTAATGGTAAAGGTCTACACTTTTAGAACGTGTGTATAATTATGTATCGAAAGCATTGATATAGCGCCTATTTTATTAATTTGTGCTTGAAATAAAAAGTAATCTCACACGAGCGCCGCAGAACCTGTCAATACCGTCTCCACCAAAGTGTGGTCTGAAGAATCTTTCGGCTAAATGGCCAGCACGAGGACAGCAGTAACGTATCTCCGAAATGTAACATGAACCGACTGGGCGGCCATTTTACCATTCGCCAAGGTCTCAGTGGGACCGTATTTTCCAGAGTTGAGCCTGGGGTGCCATCTGCAGGTCTTTAGACAACAGTAATTCAGTCATTGCACATATTTTGCTTCTTTGGTTCAACAACTGAGTGACTGAAGAGAGGCTATTACCGAATACTGACTGCAAATTATTTCTGTATGCTGTTCACCAGTTCCTTGGCTTTGCAACTTTCGCACATCATCTCGACCCAGTCGAGCTTCCTGTTGTGTTGGACCTTCTTATTGGAACAGTCTTCAGTTGCATATACGTATTGTTGCATTTGACCCTGCTCAAAAACCTGTTTTACCAACCTTAAACCGCATTCGTTCAGTCTAGTTCTATAATCATGTGTGCAGCGCCAAATTGAGAGGTACTTAACAGGTGCTATATTAAGTCTCATGCAGCTGTACATACAAACATAAAAATGCATACTTACGTGCATACGTACTAAAGTACATACATAAGCCTACTACCTTAAGAGAGTACTAGTCACTCCAGGCCGTTGCCCGGCACTTTTTGAATTTCTTCACTATGATATTCAGCTAGCTATGGGCAAAACCTCCTCCCTCTCGGGAGTGGCCCGGAGGCGGACACGTGCACCAGGCACTCGTGCATACGTACTCAAGTTCATACATAATCCTACACACATACATACATCCATACATCCATACATACATGCATACATGCATACATGCAAGCAAAAAACGTACATACATACATGTATAGGCCTAAGCACATACGTACATACATACATACGTATGTAGGACGTACTTACGTACTTGGTTTCGAACCTCGGGCGCAGTGGTGAAAGAGCGACCAGAGATGGACAACGGTGCTTAAAATGCAATAAGACGAGATTAAAATTGATAAACTCAGACGTAAGCCGTCGGCGCAAACAGAGTCGGTGCTCGTGTATTAGGTGCCAAAGGGACATCTGGCGACGCCTCTGACAACGACTCTGACGCTGTTCTGTCGGTCAATAGACGGGAGAGAACAAACAGACGGCCAATGGAAAACGATTGCCTCAAATTGACTTATGCTTAGTCGGACTGACAGCACCACCAGCATCCTCATCTTTATCATCCTCATCATTCCTGCTCCTCGTGTTCCATCTTTCTCCTTCTCTTCTCCTTCTTCCATCTCTGCCTCTTCAGTCCTCTGCGTCTTCCTCCTCATTATCATCTTCTTCCTCTCCCACCTCTTCCTCCTCCCTCTCCTCTCCTTCCTCCTTCGATTGGTTGTTGACTGTCCTTCGATCGACCTATTGTACCTAACGATTACCTCAGGCAGAATTATTGCCAAACACAGTTTGTCAAATGGAAATGAAAAAAACTGAAGGAAGACGGAGCAACAAGGACAAGAACGTGTAAGAAGAAGACCAAGAAGAGGAAGAAGGGGAAGGCTAGAGAAGAAGGGAAGTCCAAAGAGGAAGAGTAGCACAAAGAGTGGAGACGGTATAAAGAGGAAGAAAATGAGGAATAGAAGAAGAAGGTGAAGACGATGATGACGATAACGATGATAAAGAAGAGTAGAAGGTAAGGAGGGGTTTAAAAGAAACACTGGCCATTGCTAAGTGTGGTCTAAGTTCACGCCTAAGTTATAAAATGTAAGCTGTAACAAACACCCCATTCTTAGTCATATGTCGTCGGACTACTCCGCTGTCTGCATCTACCAGTGCTCCGTATGGTCCAAGTTCATGCCTTAATTATTAAAATGTAGAATTTCTGAGAGAAAATCTCTATTTCAAACGCAAATGCTAATCTAATCTAATGACCTCTACAGCGCCGTTATTATCATACTGCACAAGGCACCAGTCATTGGTCGCTTCAAATGAAACTGTTGGTTGAGAGGCGGAGATATAGAGAGGATTTCTCATTGAACATGAGATAGGAAGAGAGACATGCAGAAATACAAAGAGACACAGAAAGAGCCACAGAGAGATAAATAGAAAGATAGAATTACAAAGGGACATAGTAACATAGAAAGACAGAGACGGGTAGGGATAGTCAGGGAGTAAGAGCGTCCCTATTGAAGGACAGTTGGTTAAGGGAACTGGTCCGACAATGATCAGCGGTCAGCGGTCAACTCTCTTTATTCGGCAAATGTGTCGCTGCCTCCAGCCTTCCTTCTTTCGCTCGACGCCTCAGGATGTTTGCAGATACTGGGTCTAATTCTTGCCATCGATGAATCGATCGATTAATCGATCAGTCAATCATTGCCCATGGTGGAATCTACCAATCATTGCACGAGACCAGACGGAATGAACACGGTCAACAACTGCGAAGTGATGCTCAAGGCACAGGCAGCAGCAGAAGCTAAAGAGACGAGGACAGAAATAAAATAAGAAGATGAAGAAGAAAAGAAGAAGAAAAAGGAGAAAAGAAGAAAAAGAAGAAGAAGAAGAAGAAGAAAGAAGAAGAAGAAGAAGAAAAGGAAAAGGGAAAAGAAAAAAGAAGGAATCGCGATCAAGAAGACAAATAAACTGCTGTCATAAAGTAAAAAGATATGATGCGAAGTAATTTAATCTAATGATACACTCAAAATTGTGAACAACTGTCTTTATCATCATTAGTAACCACGATCTAGCAAAAGGAAGTAGTGTGGGTTCTATTACTCCTAGAACAATTTTATTCTATACTCAATAAAGACTCCTAGAACAATTTTATTCTATACTCAATAAAGACTCCTAGAACAATTTTATTCTATACTCAATAAAGACTCCTAGAACAATTTTATTCTATACTCAATAAAGACTCCTAGAACAATTTTATTCTATACTCAATAAAGACTCCTAGAACAATTTTATTCTATACTCAATAAAGACTCCTAGAACAATTTTATTCTATACTCAATAAAGACTCCTAGAACAATTTTATTCTATACTCAATAAAGACTCCTAGAACAATTTTATTCTATACTCAATAAAGACTCCTAGAACAATTTTATTCTATACTCAATAAAGACTCCTAGAACAATTTTATTCTATACTCAATAAAGACTCCTAGAACAATTTTATTCTATACTCAATAAAGACTCCTAGAACAATTTTATTCTATACTCAATAAAGACTCCTAGAACAATTTTGCCAGGTGACTCTCCGAAAACCAATAATATCCAACTGGTTTTGTCTAGTATTACAGATCCAGTCGTGTAAACGAGAGAATACGCATGCCCAGGTGGACAAGTGAGAAGATACACGAAGCGCTACACAAATGTCCAGACACATTACGTTACATTATGTATCCAGATACTTCATATATCGCCTTTAAGAGCTTTGCCTACGCCTGCCTGACAGGAGCTAAAGCACCTTAAGAACAGAAAGTTCACGTGTAAGTTAACATTGCTCAGGTAACTGGAAATGTAATCACTGGCAGGTTCTCGCACACACACACAGAGCCTAGGCTAATAGCGTTACTACATTACAAGTTGCAAAAGAAGTGTTTAAAGAGTTACTAGCGTTGCCTGCTGCTTTTCCGTTTCTCGCCATTCCAGTTTTATCGTAAAATATTTCGACTGATGACCAAGAGTCAATCAAGTCAATCATCTTATTCATTCATCCACAGCATTGATTGATGAATAACCAGACTCAATTAAGTGGTTTATGATCAGACGGTCTGCAGACTTCGGCAATGCGGAACTAATTTAAAATGCGCTGCAGAAATGCACTTCGGTGCCCCTCCCTCGGTCACTAGGTGGCGCATGTAATGACGCATAAACAAGAGTTTTTTGTTTCTACAGCGTCTCTTCTGTCGTCTCTCGGGATGAATTGCGAAAACGCACACCGCTATCGCCGACGTCGATTTGAAAGGCAACAGGAACATTCTGGGAAGCAGAGGATACAGGGTAGTATGCAGACAGTCAGACAGACAGACAGACAGACAGACAGACAGACAGACAGACAGACAGACAGACAGACAACGCCTAGATAACGGCAGAGGAGGAGAGGATTGATATAGTCGGAGAGTTTGACATGGAGACAGTAAAACGAGTGACGCAGAGTAGAAGATGATTACAGATAGAAAAATAGAGGTAGAATTAGAGACAGGCAGAGGGGAGAGACAGGCAGGGAGGAAGAGCTAGGGGCGAAGCCGATTAGGTGAGCTTAGATCAATTGCGCGACGAATCTGTTGAGAGAGAAAGAGACAGAGACCGAGAGAGATAGAGAGAGACAGAGAGAGAGACAGAGAGAGACAGAGAGTGTGTGTGTGTGATAGACAGACAGACAGAGACAGAGACAGAGACAGACAGGCAGACAGGCAGAGTGGGGAGCACTCGGTCATCGCAATGACGGTGTTGTTAGTGGTCCACGGTGTTAGTAAGAGTATTTATAAATTTAGTCAATATAGCTTTTACATGAAGCCGTCTTCTCATCTTTTGTTTTCTGTACAGACAGCCGTCTTCCACTTGCCTTTAACGGTTCTTGAAACGTCCCATTGTTCTTCACATCTGCACGATGTACTCATTACATGGCTCACGCACAATTCGACATCGCAATCTATGTTGACTTCACATGACCGGGACCAGGATTTGAACCCAAGACGCGTCGGCTTTTTACACTGCGAGTTCAAGTCCCAGGCCCTTCTTGTGAAATCCACAAAAATCGCGTTTTCGAAACCTGGAAGGACAACATCTTCGATTTAAGTTAAATTCATTAAAAAATAATTCAGTACATACTTTCATTTGTCATATGGTTGATGCCTTAATCATAAAAATGTAACTTCACCTTAACTTTCCTTACCTTGCATAACTTAACTTAGCCCTGCCTTACCTTAGCTTAACATTCTTACCGTAACTCTCTTTACCTTACAACACAACTTACCTTAACTTCCTTACCGTGTCTTACCATTCGTACTCTTGATTTACCATACCTCCCTGAAATGGTCTCACCTTATCTTGCCTGGCCTTGCAATCTACAGGTGAATTTCCTGCGAGAGATGGGAGATGGGTCAGGCCCTGTGAATGGCCTCGTTTCCTGGACGGCTGATGATGGGTTGGGAGACGAACAGCACTCAGCCTCCGTAGTAGCATCAGTGGCAGTTGCCATCTCGACCGTGGAACATGCAACGCCACTCAGGCTAATTGCAACTTAGGGGAACTGGAATAGATGGAAAAGAAAGCGAGGATGAAGAGGAAGATGAGGAGAGGAAACGAGAGGACAAGGAATAAGAGGACAAAGCGGAAGGAGGAAGACGAAAAAAATAGGATGAGGAAGAAGGAATAGGAAGATCGAGGAGGAAGAGTAGGAAATTGGTGAAGGAAGAACTGGAGAAGGAGGAGAAATACGAGGAGGAGAGGGAGAAGCCTGAAAATGTGACGAGGAGAAAGTGCAAAGAGAGAAGAGAGAAAATTCTTGTTGTTGTTCATCATCATCTTCGTCGTCGTTATTATTATCATCGTATTCTTTTCTCCCCTTCCTCCTTCTCTTCTTCCCCTCCTTCTCTTCTTCTCCTTCCTTATCATCATCGTCATCGTCGTCATCATCATTGTCTTCGTCATCGTCATAGTCATTGTCATCGTCGTCGTCGTCATCGTCATCAACTTCATCATCACTATCATCATCATCATCATCATCATCATCATCAACAACAACACAATCTTCTTCTTTTCTTCTTCGTCTTCTTCTTTTTCTTCTCCTTCTCCTCCTCCTCTTCCTCTTCTTCTTCTTCTTTTCTTCTTCTTCTTTTCTTCTTCTTCTTTTTTTTCTTTTCCTTCTTCTTCTTCTTTTTCTTCTTCTTCTTCTCCTTCTTCTTCTTCTTCTTCTTTTCTTCTTCTTTTCTTCTTCTTCTTCTTTTCTTCTTCTTCTTCTTTTCTTCTTCTTCTTTTCTTCTTCTTCTTTTTCTTCTTCTTCTTCTTTTCTTCTTCTTCTTCTTCTTCTTTTTCTTCTTCTTCTTCTTTTCTTCTTCTTCTTCTTCTTCTTCTTCTTCTTCTTATTCTACTTTTCTTCTACTTCTTCTTTTTCTTCTTCCTCTTCTTGTTCTTCTTTTCTCCTTCCTCTTCTTCTCTACTTCTTCATTCCTTAACTCTATTCTTCTATTATTTATATATATGTAAAAGATATTATATTATTGCACCATCATTTGAAAGATAATTACGATGGCATCAAGTAAAATGATTTTTTAAAATGAGCAGGTGGCCAGGAAGCGATGAGCATATTTGTCCACAGCCCATTCGATAACAGACAGACAGACAGAGGCAGAGAGACAGACAGGCAGCCATATACACAGAGAGAAGAGAACTGCGCGATGCAGATGTTTAAACAGCGGGTGTAAACCTATCGAGAAATCGATGGTTTCCGCAGTTAGATGAGTCGTGCTTTTGAGGGAAGAAATTGATCGAAGCGACAGAATGTGAGAATTCGAGCGCAGCTCTCGAAGCCATCGGCGCCTACGATATCAAGTGAGACAAACGCAGTGGAGCTTAACGATTTCTCTCCCTGGCTGTCTCACTGTCTCTGTGGCTCTGTCTGGCTCTGTTTGATTTTCTTTCTGTCTGTGTTTCGTAATTGTCTCTCTCTGTCTCTGTCTCTGCATATCTGTCTAGCTTTTATGTTTTTCTCTGTATCTCTCTTTTTTGTCTCTGTATAACTGTCTTTGTCTCCGCCCGTTTCTATTAATTCGTCCTTTTTTATTCAGTGCTGAGCTCTGTCTGTCTGTCTGTCTGTCTGTCTGTCTGTCTGTCTCTGTTTCTTGTTTGCCTATGTCTGTGTGTCTGTGTCTGTTATGTCTCTGTGTCTCTGCGTGTTGTCTCTCTGCTTTTCTACATGTGTCTGCCTGTCTGTCTCTGTCGATGTCTTTGTCTCTCTGCCTTTTCTCTCTGCCTTTGTATATGAGCATGTTTTATTTCATTTCGGTTTTGTCTAAGGTAAATCGACACTGATTATTCTATTGTCATATCAGTCGACCGCTGATGCGGCATTCAGTATTAATAAGGCGGCTGCCAAGGGGGGCTCGTCGTCCGGACCCACTCGCAGCTCCTGAAGATCGAAGATTGCCAGTAAACGTTTGGCCTGTAACTGATGCAGAACACCTGTTGGAGTCATATCAGTCGCTCAAAACTGTCCGATAACCTGTTAAGGTCAATTATACTGACATAACAGAGCCGTTCGCGGGATAGCTTTGAGAGTTTGAATGCATTTATTGATTCAACAACAAAAGAAACATGCGAGCATAATATACGGCAGTGACGTAAGTTATAAACGTTTTCAGCTGATGTTGTCAAAAAGAATCATTGGCCACACCTGTGAAAAGTAGTCATAAAATAGTAAAGGTAGAAGTTTTTGTTGTAACAATACATGAATAAGCTAGTAATATCAACTAACTTTAATACACTGTACTTTTTAAATACAGGCATGGCACTGACCAAACATTCTAGCATACAGGATGGCGCGCTTCTGTAGGATTTCTAACCGCTTCAATCTAGGTGGTAATTTGAACCCCAGGAAGTGTTGTAGTAGGACAAATATGGAAAAACAAAGAATATTATAGGTGTTGAAGTACTTGTTTAGGTAAGATGGCTGCTTACATCTGTTTCTGGCTGTTTATTTTATTACAAAGTCAAATTTACAAGTCTAACATTGTTTTATGTTACAAATTCAACAACTATACGGTAGCAATGAGTGTATCCAGCCATCCAGCTGCTTATTCGTATAGCCCGATCAAGCAGATCAACATAGTCGAGTTTTAGCAAACAAGTCACCAACCAGATAACTCATCGACGTTACGTCACAGAAAATTATCCAGCCAATCACAAATAAGTAAATAACCCGGTGACCCATCAATGCGACGTCACAAAAATTTCCCATACAAACGAGTGCCCAAACAAGCTGACTCATTAACAGAATATTACGACCACACATTCATACACACCTACATCCATCCATCCATCCATACATACATACATACATACATATATTCATACATACATTCATACATGCATATAGGAAACCTTTTACTGGATGTCCTCAGTACCTATAACCTTCGTACGAAGGATGAAGGATAAGGCTGCTGGATGAGAAAGGACCAGCTGCCGAAAACATCGAAACTGAACCCTTGAGGCGATTTGTCAATTCGCAAAAGATGTTCGTTCGTTGTTCGAGGTTGCGTTAGGTTACGCAGAAATAACGATTCTAATGAAGTAACGTTGGGCCTTGTCTTCGTGGCAGCGATAAGCCTATTGATGCAAAGGCAGAAGCTGAGCAAGCTGCTTTCGATGTCCCTTTCCATCGCTTGCACTTGATGAACCCCAGTAGAACACAAATGCATATCTGTCTAGCTTTTATGTTTTTCTCTGTATCTCTCTTTTTTGTCTCTGTATAGGCCCTAACTGTCTTTGTCTCCGTCTGTTTCTATTAATTCGTCCCTTTTTTATTCAGTGCTGATCTCTGCCCGTCTGTCTCTGTTTCTTGTAGAACACAAACGCACAC
This sequence comes from Norana najaformis, assembly GCA_964023275.1. Classification (NCBI taxonomy): domain Eukaryota; kingdom Metazoa; phylum Annelida; class Clitellata; order Crassiclitellata; family Hormogastridae; genus Norana; species Norana najaformis. Next base: position 13,062,930 of record OZ029925.1, read on the forward strand.
ACTCACATACACACACACACATCACATCACAACCAGCCTGTACCTGGTCACAGTGAACCTGGGAATTACCCCGGCTCTGTCTACCATTCGCCAGTCCCTAAATCTATCTGTATCTCTATCTCTGTCTGTGTGTTTGTGTCTGTCTCTTGCTTTGCCCGTTTCTGTTCGGCTTATCATCGTATGTGTATGTCTCAATTATCTCTTTCTGCCTGTGAGTTTTCTGTCTCTTCTTCACGGTATATATGACTCTCCTTTATTCTTCCTTCTATCACTCCGTCGCTGTTTTCTGTCTCTATGCTCTCTGTGCCTCTCTGTCTCTTCTTTATACGTCCCTCTCTGTCTCTCTCTCTGACTCTCTCTCTCTAGCCTTCTCTCTTTGTGTATCTCTAGCCTTCCCTCTCTGTCTATCTCTAGCCTTCCCTCTCTGTCTAGCTCTAGCCTTTCCTCTCTCTGTTGGGTTTTCTCTTTGTCTCTCTATCTCTCATTCTCTTAATCGAATAAGTATATTTGTCTTACAGGATTTTATTCAAAATGTCCTTGGATTTTATTCCCTTTCTATTCTTTGCACAAAGCTATACGATTTCACTTAATTCCGCGGTCATGCAGGACCATTAGCAGATCTCCTTAGAGCTTAATTCTGTCGGGAGCAGACTATATGATGTGCTCTAAACATCCTAACCATATGCGCACAATGACGGACTGATTACAGGGCTTTAGAACCCATGTTGATAAATACGGAACAACAGGAATGGCACATAATGCAAAACATAACAAATTGTAAATGTTTGAGATTTGCTTTTAAACTCAGGGACCACTTGCAATACATTTATATACTCTCATAGGTACTGCGTAATGGGGTGACAATAGATGTAACTGTGCTGTTGTATCCTGCAGCTTGTATTAAATTTAAATGGACAAAGTGGGCTGTGAATAGGATGAAGAATAGGGTGAGGAATAGGAGGAGGAATAGGATGCCCAGCAACCTACATCATGAGTTCATTAGCCTCTTTTCCGTAGGATCTTGAAGACCATTATGTTCGATCGTAATTCTATCATTTCGTCCGTAACGCCTCTGATAAGCTTCTCTGAAGTGGCGTTCTATAAATTTGAGATTACAGTTACGATTACAATTGCAACACTGTTGGAGTTTATCTTTCTTCCAGAAACGTCGTACTTCTGCTTCCAATGAGGTCCTCCTTCGAGCGGAGCTTCCTTGACGACGCTCTCTCTTAGGTCTCTCTCTCTCTCTCTCTCTCTCTCTCTCTCTCTCTCTCTCTCTCTCTCTCTCTCTCTCTCTCTCTCTCTCGAGCCGTATCGAGCTCGAAACTCTGAAATAAAACATCTAGACTACACGCGTTTTGGTCGACCATAAGGTCTTTTCCACTCGCTTTGGGGCATGTACATAGACGTCAACAAGGCCCAACGATGACACTGTCAATCGTCTCCCTCGAGAATTGCGACTTGAGCTCCTTTCTCTCCCCCTCTCAGTGTTCCGCAGGCGCCTGAAGACTGTACTGTTCAACAATGATTTTACTTTTTCAGTTTGGAAGCACCTCTGTTGAGTTTATCCTCTAAAAGGCGCTTTATAAATCTCAAAATTTCAATTACAATTACTCTCTTTGGAGCTTTTGCGACATGCATTACATTTAGCAGTGCATATAAAGAGCTCGCTGCTATTAAATTTAAAATGGGCCAATTTAACATTTGCTAATGTTTGGAGTTTATTCTTTCTTGACAAATGGCGGAAACAATTCTGTCCTGAAACTGTGTCGCTTCCTTTACATAGCGCCTTCTAAGTAACTAAGGCTCCCATGTCCCGGTGCTTGAGCCGGCAGTGGACGAATCCAAAGTTCCTGGAGAAGGGGCCAGTTCATCGCAGGACTCGTCGTTTACTTTCCAGCTTATGGCGGTACTAAATTACACTGCTTGGTGACAGAGGCACGTGTGTGTGCAAACAACCTGCCCAGGGTCGCTATGCGGAATCTTTAATTGTGTGCGTAGCATAAAAATTCCGTAGCCATTAGTATTTTATTTGTCTGTCTATTTACCCGATTAAGTGTGAACCCTCAGGAACAAGAAATTACTCAAGTAGCTGTTAACGGCTAGTCCTGTCGTGGATTTCTGAATTATTTTACTCTCTCAAAGTCACTGAATCCGAAGTTGAGGCGCGGATGAACGTTAGCTCGGGCTAAGACAGAGTTTGCAGAGGGGAAAGAGCAAAATATCATTTTTTGGGTCTTGACAAGTGATTTAAATGATGACAGCAAGTTGGCAAGTCTACCGTTTAAAAATTAATGCGCCATTCAACAGGAAGCCAGCAAAGTCAATGCGATGTGTTGCATCTGATGCTGATGATGAAGAGGAAAGAATTAAGAACATATACACCTAATAACTGCAGTTTGAACAAAAGCTCGATTAGGTTCTATGTCAGCGCTATATAAATTTTTTTCACTGATATCAGATTCAATTCAATTTGGCTTGACAAATTTCGCGATGTAATGTAATATAACTGGGCACTTATATTTATATCAGCTTGCGAGGTATTTAAAAGGGCGCTATATTAAGTGTCTTTATATATTACAACCTCCTCTATATACGACTTCTGTGGTGCAGGTGTAAATAGCAAACGCTCAGGTCAGAATTTAAGTCAAGTCTGTTTCAACTTACTTACCCAACGTAGCTTTACTTCTGGTTTCTCTGGGCTATCGGATTTCTCTAATGAGTTACGATTTGGGCAGCGGTTTCAGATGATGCGACCATCGATTAATGCCTTATGCAGTATGGAAGCAATGCTAAAGAGCTCATTAAACAGTGGTGCTATATAGGAGCTCGGCGATTATCGTTGTGTTTGCTTTTCACTGATGCGTCCGGGCTTCGACTGATGGCACACTGAAAAATTTGTCCATTGTTGGATTAACTGTTGATATCGCATCTTGCGCTTCAGGTGTTTCACAAAAGTACGAGTAAGAAATCTGTTGTTAAAAGAAGCATAAATGACTACATTATCTTACCTTACCTTACTTTACTTTACCTTACCTTATTTTACCTTATCGTGACATACCTTACGGTAAGGTAAATTAAGATAAGGTAAAGTTCTTACCATACCCTATCTCACGTTAATCTACCTTATCTCGCTTTACTTACCCTGCCTTAGCTTACCTTACCCGTAGGGAATTGTTGAAAACTTACCTCAATTCCTATCTTTAGTTCTGTGCTATTCTATCTTCTGCGTCATCAGATGCTGTCATCCATCCTCCTTCGTCGTTTGCAGTTGATGTGAATGACGCAGATGAATGCGCCGTTCAAACTAAACTTGATGCAGCATCCAAGGAAACGGACTGACTCCGTATTGTAGCCAAGAAGCTTACAGAGGCACGCGCTCTCCTCGTTTATCGCCCTAAATTCCTTCCTCTTTTCTATGATCTGTGTCTGTCAAACTGTCTGATTGCCCGTCTTACTTTGTCTCTGGGATCTCTGTCGCTTCCTGTGTCTGATTCTGTCGCCCTCTGTCATTCACTGACCGAGACTAGAAGAGCTCTCTGGTCAACGTCGACCCGTCGTCTCTGTTTTGTCTCCGTCTGTTCCTCTTTGTATGTCTGTGTATCTGTCTGTCTGCGTATGGCTTTGCATGTTTCTGGGTGTATATCTTTATGTGTTTGTTTGTCTATCTGCCTAAGTCTGCGTGTTTGCGTGTTTTTATATCTGTGTGCCTGTCTGTGTGTGTGTGTCAGTATTTGTATGTCTGTCTGTCGTCTTGTCTCGATCTATCTCTCACTGTGTCAGTCTGCTTTCTTTGATCTCTTTCCGTTTCTGTTTCGTCACGCAAGCTGCGTGTGTCCTAAATGGGTGCTCAGCATCATCATCAACCTCATCATTAGCAGCAGCAGCAGCAGCAGCAGCAGCAGCAGCAGCGACAGAGGCTGTGCCTCGAGTGACGACACATGGGAGGCAGACGACATCCAGTGGTCGTCGTCTTTAGTGCTCCAGGTGCCCTCACCGTGTCACCCTCTCAGTCTTCTCCTTATCGCCCTTTCCTGGGCAGCCATGTGAATGTGCTGAGGAAAAGCGAAGAATGAAGAAAAGGTTGAGAATGTTAAGGAATAGAAGATACTGAGAATTTTGGGAAAGAGTTGAGAATATTGAGCCGAAAATGAGATGAGAATGTTGAAGGCGAGGAGTTGAGAATACTTAAGAAGGAGAAGAGGTTGAGCTTGTCGAGGAGGAGAACGGATTGAGAATGGGAAAAGGTAGACGAGGCTAAGAATGTAGAGAAGGGAGAATGGGTTGAAATGCTGACAAGGAGAAGGGCCTTAGAATGAAGAAGAGGCTGTGAATGGAGTGGAGGCGGAGAAGAAGGAGGAGGAAGGAGCATCGATAGGAACTGCATCAGATGGCATTAAGACGACCAAAACGTGATACTCTGAATGGCCCGGGCGTTTCGTCCAGCGTTCTTGAGCAAATGGCCTTCCGGACGGACGGATATTCGTGCTGCAATTGGGATCAGATTCCGCGAACAAACACATGTCGCCATCTATCGCTTAACACACTTCAGAAGAACAGCCGTGTGACACGGTCGCCGAAGAGTTCAGTGCTTGCCTCGTAGATCGAAGAATGGGTGTTCGAGTGTCCACTTGAGCAAGTCCTTTAAAACGCTGTCGTTGTTTGGTCTTCTATTTGTTTGACCTTCCATGTCAAACAGTCTTCTGTTCCTTTTGCTGCTGACGGTTTTAGATTCTCTAGCACTTTAAATTATTTTCATTATTATTTTCATTATTATTATTATTGTTATTATTATTATTATTCGATTATACAGTTGGCATTTTTAAATATCAATAAATAAATAAATAAATAAGAAATGGACCATTCGCTTGAGGAGTTGCTAAAGAGGCGTGTAAACAGTTGGGAGGTTTTTACAGGCGTCTAGTGTTGGATTACTCTGGTTGTGTATACACTTCAGTTGGAAGATGATGATGATGATGACGACGACGACGATGATGACGACGACAATGATGAATGATGATGATGATCATAATAATAATAATAATAATAATAAGAAGAAGAAGAAGAAGAAGAAGAATACTTGCAAAATGCAGCATGCTGTGGTCGGCCACTAATTCTGGAACATGCTGCCATGTAACCGGGAACATGAGGTTTCTGACCTTTCTCTGCCTCTAATTCGCCATCGATTGAAGACTATTCTATTCGATCTTGGATTTGTCAGGTCACAAGTATACCTGTGCTGAGTTTTCTTGAGTAGGCCTTACGTATATATAGTCCTACACTTACAATTACGATACGTTGACAGCCACGTTAGTGTCTGTTGCTAGCAGACATTACTCGGTCACTGTATCAAGCACAGCTTCCTGAAGTCGACGACTGAAGCCAGTGGCGTCGAAGAAGATCAGAAAAACGACCGACTAACGAACGAGACCCTGACAAAGCCTAACAGAGCATTAAGACCGATAGGGGGCGCACTGTCGGCCATTTCCGCTCTCCATGCTTTACATAGCAGAATGTGGAGTGTCATATCACCTGAGCATAGCATAGCATAGCAGATCATTTCCTATTCTTATTCGGCATAGCATAGCAGCATAATATAGATGAGTGTAAAATAGCGGAGCATAGCAGAGCAAGGGATTTTGGAATGTTACATCGTCAAATCATAGCATAGCACAGTATTGAATACAGTATCGTCATAAAATACTAGAGAGAAAGACTGTTTCTTCTTCAAAATATATTCCCCGTCTCTGTAGGCGGACTTCTATGTCTACACGGTCAAGGATCTCGGTCGATTGTGAGGAAAGAAAGACCTGAAGGCGCAGAACGAGGAAGAAGGATGGACGCCATTTGGGATCAAATAGGAGAAAAAGTGAAACAACGAAGAGAAAGAAAAAGAGACTGAAAGAAAGGCAGTAAAAAAGAGAGATAAAGAAGGAAAACAGAGAAACAAAGAAGGATTATCATGCGCTATATAAATCCTGTTATACTGTTGCGAACAGGTCACAAGCCTTAAGGCTTGCACAGAGATAGATTTTATAAATAATAATAAATATTTAAGTATCATACTAACTACGAAATAGTTTTATATTTAAGTTGCTTCTTTCGCACAAGTACGTTGGTTTATAATTCATCGATTTAGAATAATTAAGGTAATGTAGGCCTAATAATTAAGTTCTTTAGTCTGCCCCTTCTTCGTCCAATTAAACAGGTTCTTGAGGACACCCGATAAAGGCACGGCTCTCGGGAAGTCAGTTCAGTGCTTAATTTCAGCTGCCCTTACAGTATTTTGAAGCTAAACTAAGGTTCTCACTGCGTACGGGAGGCGTTTCGAAAGATACCAGTTAAGTAGTACGGAAGACAAGTAGCGCTGGCCAAGCCACACCATGAGATGCAGCAACAGCACAGGCGGTTGAATAAAGCTCGTCGTTCGTTCCGTTGCTCTATACGTGAAGTGGCGGCTACTGCATTACTGTTATCGTTTTGATAATTACCGATGTAAACGTACAGTTTTATCCAGGGTGAATTATGAGACACATATAAGGACAAGAGGGCGTACGGGAAACCTTAGGGTGTAATATGAGCTCTTTTAAAGGTGCAGTTGTTGAATTCGTGGACCCGATAAACTGATACCGGGTGGGGGAGTGAGTCGACCCTGGTGTTAATAGTCGGCATGACGAACCGAGTCCTGTAATGCAGAAAGAGAAACTGCTCAGTGCACTCCTGGGTAAGTCACATCCTAATCTTTCCTTGTCCAGTTCACAGACGGGCATTGATCCGATCTGAATGATATTTTAGTATTTTGCAAACAGAATCTGCCTATAGTTTTCTTATCACACGTTCATATTTTAAATTTTTATCATTAATATTTAGTTTTCTAACACCGAAAATGATGTGTGTTAACTTATTTCATAATAAATTCTGCTTTTCCCAAAAACTGTAGAAGACTCGCTTCTGCTTATTAGTTTTTACAGTGATAGCTGGTAACAGATAAATAACTTTAGAAGTAACATTGGATGCCTATTAGAAGCCCCTGGTCTGCGCTGTACAGACGCCATTCGTCAGAGGATTTCTCTGTAGGCTTAGTTGTATTGGCCTACGCATGTCACCGTTACTTTTTAACTAGATCTAACCTTTGAATGACACCATCAAATGCTGACACGGAAAAGGACTTTGAAAAGAATCGGGATTCGTAGTAATTAAGATGCTAGATCAAGTGATTCGCGAAAATAATTTCATCGAAACTTACTGTAACTTAACATGGCATAACATAACACAACATAGCATAACAATACACAGCACAACATAACACAACATAGCATAACAATACATAACATAACAATAGCAAAACAATAGCATAACATGACACAATAACAAGGCATTTTAGTGGTTCGATATACGTTTTATATGGGCTGGAACCACTGCGAGATGCAGAATACTACCTACTACTAAAGATTGACAGCATATATATATGTATACACTTCAGGTTTCCTAGCAGCTGCCGACGAGAACTTGGCAAAGCGCGCTTATGAATTAATGAACCAGTCGATTTGCTTACCACTACTACTACAGTTAAGTGCCAAATTGTGTCATTTTAGGTGATTTTATTTCTGCCTTCATGTGTGTTTTTGCGTGTGTGTGTGTGTGTGTGTGTGTGTGTGCATGTGTCGATGGTCGAGACTAATGCGCGGAAAGGGAATTTAGGGCGCTAAATAAATTCCGAACAATCACATGACTGCGGCGTTTCAGTCGATTGATCGAATCTGCGGAGCCGACGATTTCAACTGAACTTCATCGGCTCCTTTGACCTATTTAGGATAATTTGGATAATTATATTCCCTCCTTTTTTCTTTTCACTTCAACTGACCTTCTTAGATGTCTTCTATCTGTTTAGGATACACAGTATTTCCCTCATCTATTCCTTTAATATTACCATAATCCTCTTATTTACATTCGTTGTCGTTATTCCACCATAGCATAGCATAAGCCGACACAGCATGACATAACGTAGCATATCATAACATGACATGACATAGCATAGCATAACTCTCTCTCTCTCTCTTCATCTCTGTCTATCTCTTACTCTTCATATCTCGCCATATATATATATATCTCCGTCTCTTTGTCTATCTCTTTCTCTCTCCCTCCCTCTCTCTCTGTCTGTATCTGTGTGTGTGTGTGTGTGTCTGTCTCGCTGGCTCTCTCGCAGCCAGCCAATATTTGTTAACATGATAGGAAACGAGAGGCTGCGAATTATCTAAACAGAGCAATGATTGAATTTGTCCCACTAAACCGATTACGACGAAGACGAAGACGATGAGGATGGCGCTGGAATCAGGTCCTCTTCCATTATGACTCAGTCGTTCGAGATTCGCTGCCGCAGCAGAAGATGCACTCGACGCAGAGCGCCCTCTTGCACCTGATGCACAGACTTTCCTTCGTCCTTCTTCTTCGGCATGGTTCGCTCACGTCCATCTTCTTCAATATCATCATTATTCGTCTTTGTCATCGTCGTCCTCCTCCTCCTCATTATCATCAATTTCGTCATCGTTGTTTCCATCATTTTCGTCATCATCTTCACTATCATTTCCGTCATCAACGACGTGGCAACAACAACGTCACAGCCAAGTATGGTGGTCTACAAGTCAAGTAGGCAAGTTTGTTGTTTGGCATTGTTAGGTAGCAGATAGGTAGGCAGAGAGGCACGTCTTTGGGTAGTTAAGCATAGCTAGGCAGATTAGGTGGATTAATAGGTAGGTAGGTAGGCAGAGAGAGAGAGAGAGAGAGAGAGAGAGAGAGAGAGAGAGAGAGAAAGGGAGAGAGAGAGGGAGGGAGGGAGAGACAGAGAGGGACAGATAGAGGACTCACTGATTCAGCGACAGAAGATTGCAGAGAAGAATGACAAAGAGCATCAGGACAAGGAGGAGCAGAATTTGCCGAAAGAGGAGAAATAGAAAAGGAATGAGGAAGGGCAGAAGTGTCTTAAAAGGAATGCGTAGCAGGCAGAGGAACATGAGCAGGAAGAAGAGTAGGAAGACCAAGAATACCAGGAAGAGGAATAACAGGAGCGGAAGGAGGCGGAAAATGAGAATTTGGAGACACAACATGAGTAGGAGGAGAAGTGTAGACGCCAATAAGCGGATACTGTATCAGACGCGGATTGAATAAGATGGATGGCAATTGCAGCTGAAAAGACCAAACTAGACGGGATTATAGAAAGAAGGCTGAAAGCAGCAAGCAGCTGAAAGACTCGACCGGGTTTTGCTGAACTAATTAAGGCAAGCGGAGCGAAATTTAGAAACGGGGAAAACAACAGGCGGAGAAAGGGCGACAAGAAGGGGATTTATGGCACACGGAAATCAGGGAAAAGATGTAGGGAAATGTAGGGAAGAGACAGTGGAAGGGCGAATAGGGGTCATCCACAAAGGCCCCTTCCACCGTCTTGTCCACATTTGACATTACCTTTACCCTCCATAAGCAAGTAACCCATTCAATACAGTTGCTTGTGTGTCATAATCACAGGCTTTTGAAATCGAAGTCTAGGACTGGATCCTTCAAATCGACTCAGAATGAAATCCAGACAAATGTTGTATATCACATCAGGTTTTCTTGTGCATTGGACTCGCCATCTTCCACTGATAATCAGAACTATTTTTGCTGGATAAAGTTCAGGAACCACATTAAGTCACACTATGTTTAGAACTGTCTGTCATGTTTTTGCGAGTTTAAGAGGTCTAAAAGGCGCCATATAAACATCCAGATATACATATATAAGGCTTTTTATTAACCTTCCAATTTATAGCATGCTGTGGCATCCTACTAGCAAGGGTGCAATACATGGGGTAAAACACTGAATCTATAAAAATGTTCAGAATGGGTGAAAAGTTATGATAAATATGTTATGATTATTGGTTGGTGCTGACTCACAGAAAATGTTTTAACATCTTTCAAAATGAACAACACATGCAACGATTTTGGCTATGTTGTTTCAACAGCCAGTGATTCCATCAGATGAATAATCACAGCTAAACAAAACACTCCAGTGAACAATACAGCATCAAAAAATGACAGAAATCCAAGGACAAAGAAGCACTTAACAACAATCACGTAACAAAGAACAATCATGATTACTGAAGAACAACAGAGCACGAGACGAATTCAAAAGGAGTCTTTTTGCTGGAAAACTCAGCTTGTCTATTGTAGAAGTTCAATTGTAGGTGACAAGTTCTGCATCACTCTGTATATCACAGCTTTTAAGTCGGCATGAACTTCATCGACACCTCTGCCAGTATCAATCTCCTGAGAGCCAAACATGAAAAACAAATATCGGCAAAAACGAAAGTCAGACAGAAGGAAGAAAAGATCGAGATAAAGAAACAAAGAGTCGTGTGCAAAAGACAGACAAAGAGGGCTTATACCTAATATAATGTGAAAACTTCTACAGCACTGTTATCTTAAAGCAGCAGGGCATTAATCACCAACTGCTTCGAAGCAAACTGCATCCCAAAATCACTGTCTTTAAGACAGAACCAGTTGAATGGATTAGGTCCAGACACCTCAACAGAGAACTATGAGGCCCAAAACACCTCATTGGTGATCCACGAAGCTCCTAACACCCCAAATCCATGATGACCTACACACCTCGAATGAAACCCATGAGGCTACAAGCACCTCTTTCAGACCAATGACCCCAAACAGCTCAAGTGAGACCTTCAGCTCGAGTTTCGACATTGGAAAATGTGTACAAATTTATTGGCAAAGTGTGCAACAAATGTTAATTTTTCCTTTCCACATTTACCAAGAGCTTTTACCATGAAAATCGTGCATAAGTTACCGTCCAAGTTGAAGTTTTCATCTTTCTAAAATTCGCAAGAACGCGTTCCTGAAACGAGTTTTCCTCGAAGCGCTCTGGGACTTGGACCTGCCGCTTAGCTGCAGTCACTGGATTCATGGTCAACAGCAGAACAGCATCTGGCCTCAGCAGTCCGACCTCTGATTGCCAACACCACTCCAAGTCCATGCCTTCAATCTACTGTGCAGAACACAATCACAACAATCATAATAAGTTGTAACAGTAACACAAAGATTGTTTTCTTTGTACAATAAATAAAATTTATTTACAAGACGTCTTTAACACGTTATCCAGGAAACATCAGAGAAATCTATGTTTGACACAGGCTGAAATCCAACTGCACTGCACATCTACACAAAACATTCATATACCACATACCCTCTGCAGTCACACCTGTTGCCCATGTTCACTTCAACAGCATCCCATACAACCATTAACTACCCACCTGTCCAAAATTTATTGAACACACAAGCACCCTCTTGCGTTCTAAAGAAAATCAGCTGATATTATGTATTTGTCAAGACAATTAGTATATAGCTTCTTTTAAGGATAAACTGCAGTTTTGCATACGGGGCAGCAGTTTCTGATCATGGATTCCTGTTTTACTTTACAGAATGTAGTATCACTTTATAATCTGTGCTTTTGCTTTGAAATGACCATCAGTATTACAACAACGAAGCTATAAAAGTCTTAGTATAAGATTACACTGGACATGATTAGTAATGTTAATAATAAAATGAGTTCATATTTTAACCATATATTCGAATGAGTTTTTTCTTAATAAAACCAAACTTTAAGACTTTATCAATAAATAACAAAGCCAAGAAAGACCAAATAACATAACATTTTCTTTCAGCCAACCAACGAGACCCAAACTCATCGGAAACAACAAACCTCTTTAGCCATCGAGTATGCCACACCAGAGTAAGAATAACGATCAACAACTAGCGTGATGCCCTCAGCCAATTTCTCCTTCATCCGTGGCCTTTCAGTTTTACATGAAAAATAAGAAACAGGTAGAACCTTTGCATATCATCTTTACCGTTACAGCATGCTGCCTTAACAGTCATCTATTTCCACCAAGTAAGTAATGCATTTGTTTTACATGAAAAATAAGAAACAGGTAGAACCTTTGCATATCATCTTTACCGTTACAGCATGCTGCCTTAACAGTCATCTATTTCCACCAAGTAAGTAAGTAAATAATGCATTTGTTAACATGCCACATATCCATAGGCTGAGTGAAGAATCATAGGCGTGGGTGGGTCACAGTGGTGAGACAACAAAAGCAAGTAGGTACAAACAGGTCTCAAGTCACTTTTTGAATATGTCCAGTGAGATATTGTTTCAGTAATGTAAACGGAGAATATTCCAGATTCTGAAGCAGAATTGCCGAATCCACATCAAGAGAATTCACCACTGGTCATCTTTCAGTTTACTGCATTATTTTGCTGACAGATGACTTGTTGTTCTAAGTGAACTTTGAACTTTAACACCACTTAGGCTGTGAGTGGAGCACTTCTAAGAGGTACCTGAAAGGTGCTACATTAAGTGTCTAGATGCAGCATATGGACACATGCAGTGTGTGAATTGCTTTAGACAGAACGCCCACTCACATGGCCTCCCATCGATTAGCAGCAAATATTAGATGAGCAGCATGATCTTCAAGGTCCTCTTTTTTTCCTAAATAATTGTTGATCACACAACCAATGGCAGTAGTCCTATCTGCAAAACAGACCAAAAACACAAGACTGTGGTACAGTGGCATAGAATTAAGCAACCACCAAACCACATGTTAAGTTAAAATGACCCCAATCCAGTGTAATCTAATCTAATCACTATCAAAGCATCTAATAAGTTAAATCACCCCAATCACATCTAATCTATTATTCTTATTAATAATAATATAATTATTAATACTTCTGTATTCTCTATCTAATAAAATAAACATTAACTGATTGCAACAAAGCATCACTCCATCTAATCTAATCACCATCAAACAACTGATGTTAAATCACTCCAGACTAATCTAACCTAACCAGCATCAAAGCTAATGAATATATTCAATCACTCAGATCTGATCTAATGTGTTATTATTTCTATATTTACTATTCAGTAACAAACTCACCCCAATATAAACTAATTTAAGACTTGTGCTTATGGCCTTGACATTTCGAGAAAAGGCACTACATAAATTAACAGACAGCCTCCATATATATACAAAATTTAAATATAACAAATACATTTTATTAAATTTAATAACAAATACATTTAACTGTAATTTAATAAGATAAATTATATAAGAACTTCGTAAACTATAAGAAATTTAAAACTTTAAAAACCAGGTTTGGATTTGGACACCAGCTAACAGCCAATCTAGAACGTCACATTTCTATCTATGGTTATCCGAGAAGTTAGTAGCTCAGCAGATGGTAAGCCATTTAGAAGTAAGTGACCCCAGGCAGAGTGACACTCCGGCTTAAGGTATGGACATTCTATGGAGCTGTTCATCCTTACCTGGAAATTTTACAACTTCGGCCTTTTTCCCCTCTTTTCTCAAAGCCTCCACTAACTTTGAACAGTGTGTTGTTTTACCACATTTATCGCTGCCTTCAACTACAATCATGGCCCCACGAGATATCACCTGAGACATCTTTCGTATCGCTATGGCTGTGATGCACCTAAAACAGTAACATACAAAACACTTGGAAATAATGAAAAAGGTAAAAACATGCCTCTACAGAAACTTCACAACAAGTGCCAAACACGACTACGTTTCACCTGTTGTGTGCCGAGTTTGAATCTCAGAGCACTCAATGCAATTCACTGTCAAGTCTGTGCAACCTGAACTTAAAGGTTGTTCGGTTACTGAATTGGTGTTGTCATGTGAGGCGCGGTAGCATATTGGATAGAGCGCTCGGCTTGTAACACGGAGAGTACGGGTTCGAGCCTCCTCCGTGACGGTTACTGTGTAGGGACCTTGAGCAAGTCCTTAACTCACAATTGCTTGGCACCATCGACTGATGCTAAGTCATTAGATAGTGGTGCCAAATGAATGCAGAAATAATAATAATGTTTGTGCTTCAGCCAAAATCTTTCAATCTGAAGACCATGGCTCTGAGCACTACTGTTGGTAATAGAACGTAATTGATCAGTGATTCCAACAAATATAAGTATCTGTATATTTACGTATGCATGTATATATGTATACATGTACATTGTATCTGTATATATATATTTATATGTATAACCTTTAAGAACAAAGGTTGTGAAAACATGGTTATCTGACAGATCTAAACGTTGCATGTTAGGTATGTTGAAAACTTGATTGCAAGATAGCCAACTAAACTTCACCACCACCAAATCTGAAAAGCAGCTCCAATGTTAAACAGTTTTACTTGGCCACCAAATGCAACACTCAGAGATCTAGTAATGCAATTGTTCTTATCAGTGAATATGATAAGAAGATGAACAAAGTCTCTGGATTTTGTTGTGTATAAGGCTCACAAAACTTACAGAAGGTACGTTTTGGTATCTCTTCGGAAAAGATCAAATCGATCAAAGTGAATTGCGCGTCCTTTATGAAGCCCACCAAGCAAAGCAACAACATAAGCTGGTCCCCGCTACGTGGCTTTCGTTGGGCGTTGTAGAAATCTCGAGATTACGATTATGAACTCTGACTTTTGGTACTCTGCACGAACGCTCCGAGTACGCACCGAGTGTACGCCAAGCTTTCTTTATTCGCCCTGAGCTTACCCGAAATACACTTACTGTATACTCATGTGCACACACCCGACCAAAAATGGTCAGTCCAAAGATTGTGCCTCGGCCAAATCACCTGATTCAGTAAACACACGTCTTGTTCCTAGTTCCTTGGATTGTCTGCTGCATCAGTATGCCGTAAAATCGCGTTAGCACATTAGAAACAAGTCTTGTGTGACTAGTCCAGTTAAAATCAGTTCTAATATTTTAAGAAAAGCTAAAACTTCAACACTTTCGCTTTTACTTACCGTACTCGGTAACACAACAGTTTCATCTCTCACGAGTATGGCCATTTACTCACGAAGTACAGCTATTAAAAACTAAGGCGCACCGGTCAAATCAATGGCGCTGTTCTTGCCGCGAAACAAACTGTTACCAATGTAATCGTGAACTCTAGAATTTCTAGAGCGCTACATAAAGGTTCAGCACAGCACACGATCCTTACATTCAGATAAGTCGACCTATCTCCTCTCTTTGCTCACCCTCACAACCAGCAAATATTGCACTCGATTAACTAATATTTTGATTTTTGCTCGCTCCAAAATAGTGTTGGGTTTTCGGGCGTTCTCGATAGCTGGTCCGAAGCTTCGGAAATCAGTGTCCAGTTCTGCGTGTTTTAATGTCTAATATCATTCAAAACTGGCTTAAAACTCATCTGTTTCAGCTTGATTACTCATCGCTGCTTGACTTCTAGTATCTCTGATTCACCGGATTTCCACTGGGCGTCTGTAACGGATAATGATTTTGACTGCGAGTTCACTTGAAGCGACTATCGATTGGTGCCTTATGCATTATGCTAACGACTTTGGATTAATTAATCAGTTAGATTAGTTTAGAAACGCTGTACTACTAATAGTTCCCGGTTCCCGTCCCTGGTCGTGGCTTATTTCAGAGATTTGAATCTCGGGCTAGCATGGTATGCATGTGCACGAGGACCTCAAATGGTGTGACGACGGGCAGCGGTGGTGAAGGATTTCACCCGATTAATTCACTGAAAATGAGCAGGGTCGAGGCCATACAGTCGCCATAGAAAACGTGTACATTTACAATTTCAATAGTTCCATTAGCCTCGATTTTCGTGCTTTGTTTTAGCGGCACCTACCGATTAAACCACAAAGAAAACATTAGGTGTATTTTCTCATTCCCTATGTCGAGTGTGAAATATTTCATAAGGTTCTGATTCACGACGCATTGACAACATTTGCGCCTTTTCCCTTTAAGACGTGTCATCAACTCACCATAATCACGGTGTCGTACTGTGGACATTGATCTTTCTGGGCACACATGTCTCAACAGTTATGGGACAGTATATTTCAAGTGTTGTCTTCAAATTCTAAAGATATTTTATCTATATTTATTGTTTTTATACTATAAATTCAGTCTTTTAATTCGTCCAACTGCAGAAATTGATGCAATAGGTTGCCAATAAGTTTGGCCTTATTTTCACTTCAGAGGTCTGTGCTGACTGTATTGTATTGAATGTATATTCACGTAAAAATGTAAACAATTCAAGACAGCAAGAGGAGTGCAGGGCAGGACGGCAGGGACACTCTAGGAAAAAGCAACTTAGGCAATAGGTGATGGTACGGAAAAACTTAGTGAAACAGATAACACTTTCGACTTATTTGCCCCCATACTGATGAGTGATTGATTTGAATAAACCAAAGGAATCTGTACCTGTACTGGTTTTCAAAAGTATTACTATATTCAAACAAAACTTCTTTCATCAGCACTAAATTTTGAAAGGTGGTCATATTGATCGATAAGCAGCCATGGCAGTCGGTCAGTCTACATCTCCATTCAAGCATTTAACGAAGTCGACTGCATAATGAGGCGCAGTCGTAAGTATTAATTGGTGGGTATGTAGCTAAATGACGACATTGTCTTTTATACGGATACATAATTAAGTAAACCGTGACGTGATTGGCTTATTCAGGGTGTAATGTTGGGATGTAATGTTGTTACCACATTAGTTAAACGGTAACCCTTCATAGCTTCAAGCTACCCAAACATTATTTCTATAGCACGCTATAAATTTAACAATATCCTTGTAAGTTGTAGCCCACTGAGCATTATCCACATTAAACGCTATTAATTGAACTATGTCTTTATAACACTCTATTAATTGAACAATACCCCCGATTGTTCGCTGTTAACCGAACAAGATCCCTAGAACCTACTGTTTATTGAATAAATTAATGTTTATTCAACAGTATCTCTAGAATCTGGTGTTAATCGAACAACATCTATATAACTTCCTGTTAACTGAACAATATCCCTAGAACCTGCTGTTTATTGAACAATACAGTATCTGTAGAATCTGCTGTTGTTTGAACAATATCTGTAGAATCTGCTGTTGATTGAACAATATCTGTAGAATCTGCTGTTGATTGAACAATATCTGCAGAATCTGCTGTTGATTGAACAATATCTGCAGAATCTGCTGTTGATTGAACAATATCTGTAGAATCTGCTGTTGATTGAACAATATCTGTAGAATCTGCTGTTGATTGAACAACATCCCCCATTGCGTGCTTTCCAGACGACGGACGCATGGTTGACTTTAAACAGCGCTGCACCTAGTTTTGTGTTTGTGTTTAGGTCCTTGATAAACAGTTCGGCTGCTGACGCTCGTTTCTACAGGAAGTCTGCGCGCTCCGTGCTATACTGTCTTACCACACGTACCACGTCTTGGCGAAAGAGGAAGGGTGGTATTAAACGGGACATTCGCATCGAGTGGGGTACTCACGAATACTGCATGCACTCGTAGTAGCAAGTCTGTAAACAGAGGAAATCAGAGTGGCTAGAGTTTAATCTCTTTATCACACAACTTCAGCTTTCGATGGGACTACGTTGGTTGGGCTCCAAGGGTGTGTCAACAGAGCCTTTTCCAGTTATCTCAACATTATTTGCCTACAGATAAACTTATTTTTAATGAAAACTTCAACTCCACTTGGCTAGCACGTGCAGAATTTTTTGTGAGGTATTTTTGTATTAAGTGTCTAGATACATACACACATAAACTAGCTGCTGTCAAGGCACACTCCTCAATTGCTGCCTGCGGGCAAACAATTTGTCGAATTGCTACAAATGGTCGCAACTATGTCTGGGTATAGGCTACAGTGAATGGGCTTTAATACAAGACACTTGATGTCTTCAACGAGTATTCCGACTAGATGTATATCTCGTGTTTCTAGAGATTACTTTCAGCAGTCCACAGTAGGCCAAACTGTGCCTTATTTACCAGATAATTATGCCTATGCGGGTTTTGGCTACATTGGTGTCTGCTATTTCCAAACATTACTTTTAAGTGTGTAGGCCAATGCGGCTGCGCTTTATTGTCAGACAATTGATGCATTTCCGCTTTCTGGTTTCATACGTTGGTGTCTTCTGATTCCAGACTGGTGTAAAAAGCAGCCGCTGACTATGGGCCAGAGTTACTGTGTTGACGTCTGTGACCGTTCAAGCTACTCTGGTGTCTGCTGTTGCCAGACATTAAGCGTAGAACACACCGACAGTTTTCTATTACCAGACAACATTTATGAGCAGTCTGGTCACATTAGTGTCTGCTTTTCCCTACACCAATTTAAGAGCGAAGGCCACAGTGACAGAGCTTTATTACCAAAAAGTTGATGTCGGAGCAGCAGTAGATATATAGCCACTTTAAATTCACCGTTCATAAATAAGCTCTCATGAAGCACCACCCACAAAACACCGCTCTTAAATCACTACCGTGTGACTGCCGCTTTTAAAACATGAGTATGTGTGACCTCTAGATAAATAATAACAAAAACAACAACAATCATACAAACGCTTTACATTACAATATCATGTGACAATGTACCGTCTGCGTATCAAACAAATATTTACACATGGGATCTTTAACTAGCACTCAGAAATAATAATAATAATAATAATAATAATAACAATAATAATAATAATAATAAAATAACAATGGCAACCCACGATCCACTGGAGACCAGCTGCCTGCTTCAAAGACTCTCAGTAGCTGTCCAGCGTGGGAACGCCATCTGCTTCTCCGGAACTCTACTATGAACATATAGGAGGATGATGATGATGATGATGATGATAATAATAATAATAATAATAATAATAATAATAATAATAATAATAATAAAATAACAATGGCAACTCACGATCCACAGGAGACCAGCTACCTGCTTCAAAGACTCTCAGTAGCTGTCCAGCGTGGGAACGCCATCTGCTTCTCCGGAACTCTACTATGAACATATAGGATGATGATGATGATGATGATGATGATGATAATAATAATAATAATAATAATAATAATAATAATAATAAAATAACAATGGCAACCCACGATCCACTGGAGACCAGCTGCCTGCTTCAAAGACTCTCAGTAGCTGTCCAGCGTGGGAACGCCATCTGCTTCTCCGGAACTCTACTATGAACATATAGGATGATGATGATGATGATGATGATGATGATGATAATAATAATAATAATAATAATAATAATAATAATAATAATAATAATAAAATAACAATGGCAACTCACGATCCACAGGAGACCAGCTACCTGCTTCAAAGACTCTCAGTAGCTGTCCAGCGTGGGAACGCCATCTGCTTCTCCGGAACTCTACTATGAACATATAGGATGATGATGATGATAATGATGATGATAATGATGATGATGCTAATAATAATAATAATAATAATAATAATAATAATAATAATAATAATAATAATAATAATGCAAAAAGAAACAGGAACAGGAAGAGACTCTTAAGAGGCAGCCGTGGGTATGAAGTGTTGGCGACTTCACATTCTTAGCTTCGTCGAGTGCTGCCAACAGTTTCACTTTGAAAACTAGAGTATAAGCCGACCTATCTGTGTTCCGTGTTCACCCGTCACATAATCGTGGACGCTGTCACTCGTGTGGTCAAAGCAGGCATTTCGCCTTATAGTCCTACATGGAATAAAAGAACCTCTAGCGGTCCTATTCTGTCGCTTTACCGAACTTGAGACGTGATGATGGGGACAATTTGTACGAAGGTGACAGAGGCGAGCTTCTTTGATCACCGTAAGATAACCTATACTGCGAACGCATTTGCGAAGATTGTTTTCGGTAGCCAAGAGCGAAAGGGTCCGACGGCGGTCGAGTCCATCGAGCTGCAGCTCTGGCAGTCATACTTCACCGGTGTCGGTGCCCCGGCTGCCTTCCTTTTCTTCCTGTCCCGTCCTTTGCAGTTTGACCAGCGAGTCCTGCCATCACTGCTGTTCGCCTGCACGGCGGGGAGACCGCGGACGGGGATGAGCACGAGCTGCCGCGGAGCGTTGGAGGCATAGCGCCTGTCCGTCGGCGTCGTGCACCGCCGCAGTTATGCAGTTCAAAGGAGTCTCTCATACTCATCTTGAACATCCTTTGTCAGGGTCGCGCATATCCTGGTTACTGCAGAGCGAGGACAGGTAACTTAAGCAGGGCTTTGCTTATCTTTTCGACTGCCCTGAAAATATAAATTATTGTTACTGCCAATTTCCTTCCTCGTCTATTTATTTTATCTGATTTCTCAGCTTTGTTATGATTCTAACACCATAGGGTGACCTTAAGGTGATATTTGGTTGACCCTAGAGTGACCTTAAGTTGACCCTAGGTGACCCAATCGGGTAGTCCTGGTTCTTTTCCAAGAGAGCGATTTGTGGCTGGAAGCAGTGTGCGAATGACCAAACATTCGAGTGGCGGATAGTCTGAGGCAGCTGGAGAAGAAGTGTCCACTTTCCCCCGAATTCTGATCCCGAGCCCTTCACATGAAGCAACAGACAAAGATCAACTGTCGAACTGATACTAGTGCCTGTTTAAATCCAATACACATCTACCCACCCAGTGTATGTTCACAAGCACATAACTTCAGATGGCACGATGGCTAACCTTAATTTTCTTTGCTTTACATAACTTTGACTTTAAATCCAATTAGCCTCTGCATCTGCTCATCAGTTCCACAATTTGTCCCTTTTGGAGAAACCCTCTTCCGCTCCCGTTAGATTACAGGCGATTAAAGCCTGTCCAGTTGTTGAAAATTCTACCCCAGCATGCCGCCTTTTTGTTCTCATATTATTAGCCAGGTAGCGCCAGTGTTCATCACCACATACAGGTGGACCACGTATGCAATCGTCTAAGGCTAATATGACATAGCCACCTTCATATGGCACCCTGCGTATTCGATCCGATGCAGTTTACACGTTGCCTAAGAGCGGACAGTATACTGCGACGCACTGCCCTGCCACCCCCAACCACCTCCTCCCATCCCTCCGCAACCTGCTTCTCGGTTCTTGCAAAGCTTCTTCTTAAGGAGGACTTGGCCGGGTGCCAGCAACAGCTGCGAACCGTTTAAAGGCCGACGCCGACGCCAACGTGGGTGGTCTCCTCGTTCGTCCTGACAGTTTGATGGGCGGTGCGTGCGCGCGTGCGACTCCTCTCGTGTGCTCATCAATATCCGCCGCCGCTTTATCCACCGGACCACACATCTCCGCATCATCATCATCATCATCATCCGTCCATCTATCCATCCACCCTGCCCGCCCTGCTTCCTTCTCTCCCTCCATCCATCCATACTCCTGACTAAAAAGCGACAACAAAAGAATCACGGCGACAGAAAGTACAGCCTAGATTATAACTTACTTGGCTCCCGTTTAAAACTTCTGGCTCCGCCGATGCCCCCCCCACACTCTGGAAAAAGTGCCGATACCCTTTTCATCATCCATCCATTCTTCCATCCATCCTCGACAGCAACTGTATTACAAATGGGCTGAACAGATGTTGTTCCCGCCGTCACGTCTAGACAATAAAAAAATTTTAAAGGCGATAATTAATGGCGCTATATCAGTCGGACGTGACCGACGCTGCAGACAGCGGTTGTTCTTAGTTCGAGTCTTCTTGTCCGTTTGGGTAAATACTGTACATGTAGGCGCCGATATAATTTACTAGTCTCCTATAAACAACATTCAAAAGTCAGCCGGCGTAGAGTTTCACGCGGTAATGAATAGGTGAGACTTAAATTCATTTCCGGCAATTCCTTCTGTCTTTGATCTCTCCTAGAGCGTTCTTTGGCTTGACCATACCTGGTAAAGAGGCAGGGAAGAAAGTAAAAGTAACGTACTCAGCTGTTGGCATGCCTCAGTAGGCACTCCTCAGAAGCGTGGCCACCGTAGTAGGCCTAGATAGGCCTAATCAGATTACATCTGATCAAATCAGAGCAGATTAGATCATGTGAAGGAAATAATCTAATTCATGTAATCTAATGACTTCTGTAGCGCCGTTACAATAAAGCTCAAGGCATCAATCGATGGTCGCTTCAAGTGAAGTCGTCATCAACATCACAACCCACTGGAGAAACCAGCTTGAATTCCGACAGGTCAGAGAAACCAGAACGATCTCTAAGCAGGTTGAAAGAGATGAGTCTTAACTTGATATTTGAATGGCATTAAACAACTGACATAGCGAACAGAACTGTGCAACGAATTCCAAAGCCTTGGCCCAGCTTCCGAGAAAGCCTGAGAACCCGAAAGTCCTATAGTAGAAGGCACAAGAGTGATAGCATCCATGATGGTGTGACGGGTGAACATGGAAAAAAGATAGGTCGGCTTATTTAAATATAGTACTTTGTGAACTATAAGACAGATTTTAAACTGGATTTTTTGCTCAATGGGCAACCAATGTAACGAATGTATTATTGACATTAAATACTGATATTCAAGGAGTCTTTGCTATGGCTATGCAGAGAGTGTTTTGAACAAATTGTAGCTTGTGCCAGTGAGAAGTGAGTTGCAGTAGTCAAGTCTCATATAGAAACCAACGCGTTTTGCCAGTGAGATCAAGACAGTATGAAGCAAATGTGATCTAAATCTACGAATGTCCTGTATGTGAAATTGAACTGGTCTGCACATGTAGAGCTCAAACATGGTTAGAAAACGACATGGTGGACTCAAATGTTATGACTAAATTTCCAAGCATGCCGTCCAACTGACCTGACATCCACCGATCAGATTCATGGAGCTGTTGGCTTATGCCCCAGTAGGAGAAAGAAATTCGGTTTTGAAAGGATTCAAAAGAAGTTTATCACTAGTCATCCAAGACTGAACATCACCAAAAATAGAACAAGTAGTTGAAGATCAGTATTAAGACCCACATGTGGAACTGTCAAATTAAAGGAACAAAGTTGTAGGCGTGCACGTGGTATATCAAGAGATCTATCAGGAATTAGTGAACCGAGTGGAGTATGTTATGTGAACAGGAGTGGCCCGGTACAGAACATTGTGTAACGCCACAATTCAAAACAGTACAAGCAGAAGTAAGTTGGTTGATTGTGAGGCGCATAATGTGCGAAAGCATGGTCTCAGTTGTAGATACTATCAGATGAGATGAACCCATCCATGAAGCGCGTAATGTGTTAAACGCTGCCAGTCATCGGTTTCCTGTCTTCCTTTACGCACCTGAAACTAATAACCGATTCCGATGCATCGTCCTCCATCACCATCGCCTTTTGTTTCGTCTGTCAGTCAACGCCACTCCCCAATTAGACTCGCAGACCGTCCCTCAAGGCCAAAGCGAATAAATTCACCGCGCGGACGAGTTATTCTGCCGCCCTCACCCAACCATTCGCCCACATTCCCATGACGCAGTCTGTCTGCAACCAATTAGCACCTCATTCCCCGAGGACGGCAGAAAATGATCAATCAGAAGATACATCCTTCGAGGCGCCTCGAGTTCAGTCGACGATGCATCGTTTCGGACATTGGATGGCGCTGCTACAATCATTCTTTTTCGTTGTCTGTGTGTGGTTCTCAAGATTAATTACGCAACCGCTTCAGAATGAGTCCTTTGCACAGGTGCTGAACGAATGCATCAGTAAATCAAACAACACTTCGGTGTATTCGTCTCTTGTTGTAATCGTAATCGTAAATGACGCAGTTCTTCAACGCCTACAAAAGCTCATTCTGATGGCTAGTCTTGTGCTGGTGGTGAGGCAGCTCCCTGGATGAGTTCGTTGAACAATTAGCAGATCCGAGGCTCTACTGAGGTCGCTTTATAAAACGTGTAACTCTGCATTAATTCACGTTTCCATTTGTAACATTTTAAGTTGTTGGGCTTATAATTCTGTTGGAAAGATACTTCAGCTGCAATTCACAAAACCGTTGCAGCAATCACTCTCAGCTTCAGAGGCAAAACATAGCCTCGTGACATCATCACTGTCCGAACTTTGCCTCTGAACCCTCGTGGGGCTTCCCCCAGAACATCTTGGAACTTTACTCTGGATGGGCCTCTGCCTGTATACCCATTCTGTCGCTTCCCCTAGCATCCTCTACATCACCAACTTTGCTCCTATCTTGCACTTTTCTCTTCCCCATCCATCTCACGCTTTCCTCCATTTTTCTCTACCTCCTCATCTAACACTTTCATATACCTCATCTTACACTATCCTCTACAGTCTACACCATCTCCCATTTACCTCAACCCCCCCCCCCACAGATATACCACCTTCATCTGGTATCGCGGACTCAATTTCTTCGTTAACGTTGGCTTCTGTCAATGGAAAGGTGACGGCGAAAAGGTCGGACCAATTATTCTCTGCGTTCATATCGCATTTAACCTGAAGCCAGACGTTGCTGCTGACGGACCAGTCGGCTCAAGTGTCGACAACATTGCCTTTGCAGCTCATCCAACAACCATTCCACCTCTCTCTCTCTCTCTCTCTCCCTCCCTCCCTCTCTCTCTTCCTCCCTCTCTCTCTCTCTCTCTCCCTCCCTCCCTCTCTCTCTCTCCCTCCCTCCCTCTCTCTCTATCTCACTCTCTCTCTCTCTCTCTCTCTCTCTCTCTCTCTCTCTCTCTCTCTCTCTCTTACTCTCTCTCACTCTCTCTCTCAGTCTCACTCTCTCTTCTCACTCTCACTTTCACTCTCTCTCTATCTCACTCTCTCTCTCTCTCTCTCTCTCTCACTCTCTCTCTCACTCTCTCTCTCAGTCTCACTCTCTCTTCTCACTCTCACTTTCACTCTCTCTCTATCTCACTCTCTCTCTCTTTCTCCCTCCCTCTCTCTCTCCCTCCCTCCCTCCCTCCCTCCCTCCCTCTCTTTTCCTCAAGCGCTTGAAGACCGCACTATTCCCTTGTAGCTTTGGTACATCGGGCCGGGAGCTCCTCTGATGAGTCTATCTTGAAGTGGCGCTATATATAAATTCTAAATTACAATTACAATTTAAAGGGTAATACAACAGGGTGTGTAAAGTATAACGACCCTGGGCAAGTTGTTTGCGCACACCGTGTCTCTGTGACCAAGCAGTATGATCTGGCACCGGCGTAAGCTGGGAAGTAAACGGCCAGTTCTGCGATGCGCTCGCCCCTTGTATAGGACCTTGGGAGTCGTCCATTGCTGGCTCAAGGGTCAAGAAAAGGATAAGCTACGTCTCACTTGTGGGATATGGGATCCTTGACTCACAACAGAGTCACTCAGTGTGTTGGTGTGAGCGAATGCTGGCTGATGATTGGGAGATATTTTCAAAACAGTATTTTCTATTCCTAATCTCATCTGGATTTCTCATCTACGCTAGTTTTCACTTTAAGTTTGGTTTTCAAACTGCTGCATTATACTGCCTGGTTTGATTGTAACTAATTTTTAGTATTCTGTTTGTATGATTGCTTGTAAAGTGTGGGCGTTTGTCTCGCGCTAATAAAACTTACTTCTTTACTTACTTACATACTTACTTACTTGATCGTTGAACTTCTATAACGCCATTATAATAATACACAAGGCATCAATCGACGGTGCATAAACGGTCATCGATAATCCGGTGGATGTGACGAGGTCCGTCTCGTAAGACACCCTGAGGAAGGTCAGTCCTGTTGAAGGGGTGAGGAGCTCCAAGACGCAGGAATTCAGAGAGTTGGCCGGGTGGAAGTATTACAAGTTAAATTATTGAAAGAGGTGGGCTTACATTCAGCTGAGTATCGTCAAAACGATCACCTAGCGAGTGTTTACTAAGACTGCCGCAAGCAATAATAATCGCTACTCCATTCTAACTAAGACTCTTTGAGGCTCTAAATTGAAAACTTATTCCTCAAGTCTGTTTGTGATTGATAGTGTTTCCTCTTGCTCTGTTTTAATATCCACTGATGAACACTTGTAAGGGCCCCATTATCAAATTTCAGTTGTATTGTATTGTACTGTACTGTATAACTACCAGGCAGTACAATGCGTAAAAAGAAGGGGGTCCAAACGTCGAAAACTGAGGAACACTATAGTTGGAATCAGCTACACTTATTACAAAGATAGAGCTAGAAAGCTTGCTATAGTTAGGCGGATCCATCCATCCATCCATCCACCCATCCACCCACCCATCCATCCATCCATCCATCCATCCATCCATCCATCCATCCATCCATCTGCCTACTTACCTGTCTGTCTGTCTGTGGTCTGTGTCTGTCTGTCTGTCTGTCTCGAAGTCTCTCTATATTTCTCTTTATATGAATCAGTGACTCTTTGTATGCCTCGATATTCAAATGCAACTCTGTCCGTTGGTCTCTGTCCTTCCGTTCGTCTGCCTGTCTGTCCACATGACTGATAAACTTTCTGATGTTTTCTGCATTTATCAGTCTCTGTCTGTCTTTCTACCTCTGTCTTTGTCTATCTGTGTCGCACCTATAGCCTACGCGTCTCTGCCGGGCTCCGTCTGTCTTTATCTCAGCCTCTCATTCAACCCGCATAACGAGCCCTGCATGTCACAAGTCAACTGCACAATTGGATTTGTCAGCCGCGATGCCAGCCAGCGTCGTAGGATCCTCCGTTGAAATCCCTTACAGTAACAAACGTCGACTGCAGTAGTCGTCGCCATCGATCGAAGAAGGACCCGTTCCTTAAATCCAACAGACGACGGATTGATCCCCACGATGACATTGGCTCCGACACACTGTGTACATACATATGCTGTCGTCTTGGCATTTCGTTACCTTACAGTGCATTACATTATGGACCGATTTGCCAGGTTACGGGCCCTTGTCTTGCACTGTTCGCTTTATCGCACCATATAAGCTACCTGATTTATAATAATAATAATATTATTATTATTATTATTTATATTAATAATATTATTTTTATTATTATAGTAGTAGTAGTAGCAGTAATATTATTAATATTAGTGTTAGTATTAATGAAAATAATATTATAAATAATAATAATGTCATAATAATATTATTTATATTAATGTTATTTTTATTATTACTACTGATATTATTATTAGTATTATTATTAATTTATTGTTATTATTAACAATGATAATGAATGGAAAATATAATCATATTACATAACATATGCATATATATCATTATATATAGAACATTGGATACATTACGTTAGAATATGATTATGTACAAATTTAATGGGTAAAACGTGATTACCCTATGAGTGTCTACATATATATAAGGATATAGATATGCATATATATATACACATATGTATACATAATATAAATGAATGGATATTGAAAGCTTGCGTACTCAAAAGGAAGATTGAAGGATACCCTGATGCCTGCTAAGACCGCCTTACACTCCTCCGCCCGCCCTCCGCCGGTCGTTCTCCGCCGTCCGTCCGCCTCTCCGTCAGTCCGCCTGTCTGTCTCCCTCTGGGTGCCTCTATCGTAAGCGCACGGCCCAAATGAAGTCAATTGACTGGCTGTCTACTTGGGTGGTCTGCGTAGCCGCTAATAACCACTGGGGGGTCGGCGGCGGCTTTTGGGAGGGAGCCGCGAGGGAGGAACGAGCGAGCGAGCGAAAGAGAGAGAGAGAGGGAGAGGCGTTAGAATCGAGCGGAGTTTAAGGCGTTCGGCGTTTGCGCCAGAACAAACTATTAGACGCCGCCGCGCTGGTCGACGAATATCGAGGCAAGACTCCTCTGGCCAACCGGAGAAGAAGCAGAGGACGGCGGAGGAGCAAGAGAAGGAGGAGAGGAACGAGAGGATCAGCCCTTCAGACGAAGTTCCCGAAGACTCTTAACGTTTGCGAACTTGCGAGGTGACGTTGACGGTAGCCACACGATGTCGTCATCACGTCACTGCACAGTGGCGACCTCTGTTGTCTGAGGTCGTTCGTACCACGTGGTCGACGGAGGAAACGGAAACGCAGTGTCTGCAACAACAGGGAGCAAGAACAGGGCCAAAAGGTCGATCAACGGAAAGGTTATTTCACGTCTAGCATCGTTTCATTCGTGTAATCTGGTCTAATCTAATTATTTCGTAGCGCTATTCGTATTAAGAGATAAACTTAAGTGACAATGCATCGCTAGGTCCATAGAATCAGTTGGGGGGGGGGGGAGGGTAACTAAGTACATATCCACGAATTATAGGCCTACATACAATATGAAGGGGAAGAGGGAGGTAACTAAGTCCATCACCACGAAGCAAAGGCCTGCAATATTCAGTTTGGAAGGGTGTTGAGGGTACAAGATAGACGCGTGACAAGGTCCATCTCCACGAAACGTGGGTCTGTTCGCGTGTAAACGGGAATGGATAGGTAGATTTCCGGGTGCCATATCTGCATTGGGAATATAGGGGTGGGTATACAGATCGACATCCACGTGGCATTCAAGAGAACTCCGTGAATGGGATTTTGTGGCATCTGAAACAGCACGAAGTAAATTTGTGGTAAGTAGTTCTATTCGTATGTCACTCGACGGTGTCGTCACTTTCAGGCGGCCAATTAAACTTGTGAAATCGAAATCTGATAAGACCATACATATATAGTTTACAGTGCCTTAAAAGGCACAAAACTAATATCCAGATACGTTTCCCTATCCTGGGTAACTAGCGTTGCTCGCCCTTTTGCACTTTGACCTTACCTGAAGGACCCTAGCTGACTTCTGCCAGAGTAAAGGATATAAATATGCCAGCATTAATTAACGCCCACGGCTGGATTGTATTAATATCGTACCCACTGCATCAGCAGACAACCGTTCGCGGCCTCTCCTATTTCCCGCTTTAACTCTGATAAGCATCGTATTTTGCACAAAATGTCGGTCTCTGCCAATATCAAGATCAAATTTTGCTATTAGTCACCAGAGCAATGATTAAGTCTTGATACGAAGACCGAGACCAATAATTTTGCCTCTAAGTCTTGAGACCAATCCATTAATGTTTCATGTGCGGCACGAAAGGAAGAAGACCAAATTCTTTGCTTTTAAGTCTTGCGACAAACCTAGTAACGTTTCATCTATGCCGCGGAACGAAGACACGTGATTTTACCTCAAAGTCTTGTGACGATAAGCACAAAACTAATACTGATGCCAGAAGTCTCGAGATGTTTCCAGTCTGCTCCTGCTGAATCTTGGCCTCACTGCGGTCGTGACTTGCGCCATATCATCTGTTACATTTATCTAATGCAGCATTTCGATATTGAAATCGCCAACCAACCTGCGATTTCAAAATATCTTGTCTAATTATAAAGGCATCAAGGGGTCTTAAATAAAAGCAGCGGCTATGCCAGTTTCAAAATGCAAGAATTTGGAAATCGTTTTTCAGTTGTGCTTATCCAGCGCAAACAGCCTTCCGGTGTCTCAGACCTCTCGCTTTTCGCATGGAGCTCTCTAATGGATTCTGATTGCAGAAGCAACCTTCGACTGTTGCCTTCTATGACGATGACGGAGTTTTCAGGCGACCGAATTCAACCCGACTCGATTCTGACAGTCGGATTGAATCGGGGTACGGCCGCCTTTATACGGATTTAAGGCTTAGACAAGAGTCTTCATATCACATCTAAACTAGAATAGACAGGATTTAATTGGATTGGATTCAGTTGGATTGGATTATATTAGACTGGATTGGATGAAATTGCAATAGCTTAGATTAGATTAGGTTGGATGAGACCGGATTCGATTGGATTGGATTAGATTAGATTAGATAAGATAAGATTAGACAAGAATAGATCGGATCAGTATAAGGTAAAATGAGATTAGACAAAATTGGATGCACATTCAGTTGAGACACCGTTGAAAGTTATCACAAATAATCGCTTATTTTAGTTTATTTTAGGCAGTTCGTTGAATCATTAGGAAAATGACTTCAGTTTATACTGCAGTCGCTCCAATGGATTACTATTTCGGATTGCAGTTTAACTTCAAACGATCGATTGATGCCTTTTGTGTCATCTGAACAGCACTTTAGAAGTCCTTCGATTAGATCAGATTTATTTTTATTGCATTATTACGAGCGTAGTCAGAGTCAGAGTTCAAGGTCGTTACACGGAATCTGCCTAGCAGACTCAAAACCGCAATCGTCGGATTGCATACTAAGCGCGCCACCGAATGGACCACCCTGGCGCATACGGTGGTCTATGCAGTTAGATTAGATTGCGTGGGCTTAGGTTATGTTACATTAAATTAGATCGCATTGGATTGGGTTAGATTCGAAAGCAACGATGCATGCCAACGCTCAGGAATCTGGGGCAAGGCTCCGAAATAGCATTCCTCGGCGCAGAAAGTGTAGATCTACTTGACATCGACACGATTAAACGCCGAAGACTCGGATAATCGGGCGATCGATCGCCGTCTGTGTAAATTTCCCTAACGATGTTGATGTTTAGTGCGCTGCTCGCATCTAAGATGTTGGGATGGATTTCTGTAAACACGGGGGTAAGCCTATAGCCGCTGGCGTAAACACGCCGACGCCGTGTAGCAGCGCTGAGCGTGCGCGGCGTGCTCGCAGCTGGCGGTCGGAACAATTGTCGTGACGTCGAAGGCGATTAGGCAGCGATATGGGGCGCCACGTTCCACTTGCATCCAGCGACCTCTGCCGTCAGTTTCGTAGAGCATCCCAAGATGTAGACCCTGAAGTTATCGAGTGAGTAGGGAGGGGGTCAAGTGGCGCAAGGGACGGTGGTCTTTCCGGTAGCGTGCCGGGGTCTGTAATACAACGATTGCGGATTCAAGCCTGCGGAGCGGACTCCGTGTAGTGGTCCAGGACGAGCTGTTTGCACTCAGGCATCAGATTCCGATCAGCTGACCTTGAGCTCGTAATAGGTGCAATAAAGAATAATAATAAAAAATAAGGCCACACTTCGCTTTTGGTGTGATAGGTGTAAAGGCATCCGTGGTCTTCTGCTTCCTCTTTATTTCAGGCGCCTCTTTCAAAAATTTTCCGTGGACATTTGACAAACATTTTCATAGATTTGTTTCACATCAATACATAACTCTCATGATAGACAATAATAAGTAAGTTTATCAACAGCAGTGACCTAACAGTCCTTCACAGATCTCTTCAACGTCGTCTGTTCCGCGTATTTCTGGTGACTCTAGAGAAACAATCCATCTCTTCCAATGCCTCGCAAAGCTTTGATCCCGTGATTAAACGTCGTCAGTTTTCACTGCCCGATATTGATGAATCGTAATAGTTGTATCACAGAGTTGATCTGATTCTCTTCTCTACAGATTGATCTTACATTGCCTTTGAGTGCTTAATACCTTTGGTATTGAAATAATAACAATAACAATACTAAATTATAATAATAAATAATAATATAATAATAGTAAAAAATAATAATAGTAATGATGATGATGATATATTTCTGAGTCTACAGACTTCACAAAATCGGAACTTTAGTTTATTTTGATGTTAAATTTCGCGATGCAACGCGTTGTCTCAATTTGCGATGACAACAGTAGCGTTTGTAGTCAACGCGATATAAAAAGTGCAGTAAAGTATACGCAGCAACTGTCAACATTGTTGTAAACTTATCTAAATTACCGAGTGGCCGATAGACGGACTTCATGCCCTTCCTACTCCCCCCCTCTGACACCAGCTACAGGCAACAAACTGCTCCGCTGGGTGACGATAGCATAACACTATTAGAGTTTTAAGTGGCTCAGAAGAAATATAATCTGTGTTAAAACGACTACTACTAGCAACTCGACAGCTCAAACACCCGCCCTGTTTATGTAATTGATGAAAATATGGGAGCTCAAAGCGTGGCAAGTATATATCGCATCTGTGTTATTAGGCAAAGGGCCAGAGCCTACCTGCTTTTGAGAAGTTTATGCCTATGCGTGTAAATATTGTTGCGATCGCAAATGAATCGCAGGCTTCTAGCAATATTGAGCCTCCATGCAATGGCTTGAGTTAGAGGCCTACAGTATACGGTACAGGCGAGTTTCCATCGCTGTACCTATAGGATCTGCTCAGTTATTTCTTGTGCAGTCTTCTGACACGTAAAGTAAAGCCACTGAGCTTTAGCACTGTGAGGCACAGCTTAGTAGTTTATAAGCCCTATGTTAGTATTTAAGAGGTCTTTTCGGTGGTGCGCTGGGTCTGTAATCCAACGATTGCGTGTTTGCTCCTGCCGAGCGGACTCCGTTGACAAGCTATTCGCGCACGCCTGTGTTTTGCGCCTCGGATTCAGATTTTCTGTAATATATAAATAAACATTAAGGAAATAAATATATTCAAGGAAGCATTGCTGAAATGCCAGTCGTAGTCGGGCATAACGGTAGCTTGGGGGCACGAGTTGTGACAGCTGCGTGGAACCAGACGTTTACAAAGGAGTAAGGGTCCAATAAATAAGAAAGTACTTTGCAGATTTTACCTTACTATGGGTTTAGTAAGCAGAAAAATGTTGTCCTCGGCGACTTTCCAAGTTTTTTATGACCTTTCCCGTTGGTTCATAACTTTTATGACCAATTTTATTTTTCCCAGTTTTATTAAGACACTTTCTTGATAGGTTTAATTGGCAATCCTCACGCTAATCAGTTTTTGGAATTCGTTGGCGTGCATCCCAGAAAGAGGATAACCATATTGCCTAATCCTTAAGCTTGGATCCGCCCTTGAGCAATGAACTAAATACTTATTCGGAATGTAGTTCGTTAGGCGTATGGATTTCTCTGCAATGCGTATGACGAACACTCAGTCCACAGGTCTCCAGTAATTGATGTATAGATGGGTACCACGGGTTCACTGGTGTTTCTCTTAAATAATATCGAAGGCAAACCATAAAACAGACATACAATGACAGACTACGAAGCTGACAGACATGCACAGACAGAGACAACCCCAGAGACGGACAGATGCACCAAATACGCACCGACAAACGATGGCTAATGGAGTCGCTGCTATAACATTTCCAGGAGAGCTGTTCAACCGCGACCTTTGACATTTGTTCGTCATCGCAATAAAACAGTGACGACATCTATCGACTCCAGTGTGAGTCACGAACTGCAGTTGGACGGATCTGCTTCCAACCATACGCTGGTCATCCCATCTCCTACGCTGGACATCCCATCCATCGAACCTTCCGTGTCCTCATTGCAACTGGAAGCGTCTGCCATGACCGCAATGGTTGTGGCCTGGTTAACGCTCGAAGCTAATTCCACGCTCATAACACGAGGACTCCATGCTACCTGGTCTTTGGGCCACTCCTAAATCTTCGTTATATTGACGTCACTCTTCCATAGGCGCCGAGAAGGAAACGTACCAGGAGGAGGAGGATTGCTGAGTGTTCCTTTGGACAGCGTTGGCTATAAGTAGCGTGAGAGCAGAGGACCTGGAATAGACAGACACCAAACCAAACAGAACTCGAAGGAGATTTGACCGTTGCTCCGGTCGCGAACTTTTACCGGAGAGACAGAAAGCAGTTCGCATTCGTCGTCTGCCGAGGCCGAGAAATGGATGTCGTGTACCGAGCATCACTTCTCGTGTTCCTGTGTCACGTGTGCCAGGTCGAGTCTCGACTGAGACGAGAGAGAACGGCTATGTCGACTCCCCAGACTCCGCAACTGTCAACGCCCGCCACGCATCGATTCATTCATATCGACTGCGGTGAGTTTTATTGTGTCGTAACGTACAGTATTTTATCATATGTATGGTATCATACTGTATTGTATTTGTCAATTTATATAGCACCTCTTTTACAGTGAACTACTCGGTCGCCGAGTTGTATGTCTGGGTTGTCATGCCAACAATTGCTATAGAAACGCCATGGCAACGCAAATAATTACAGCTTACACGTATGTTGCTTAACAGATTCTTACATTTATTTATTTTATATGTTACTTATTTTAAAAATTAATTATTTAAATTTATATTGTTACTTTATCATACTATTTAGAATTGTAAGGTGGGTTTAAAAGCAATGCCTGAGCACTGTTAATATAAACGATGAAAAAATCTACAGCGCTGTCTCATTGGGGCTCGCATGTTGCTGGAAAATGAGGTCCTTGTTGCACAGCCAACGAGATACTCTGGCACCAGAAGGAGGTTATTTATTAACTATTAGTCAGCTGTTATATTTATGTAGCGCCAATATTCAGTGACAAAGCATCAGTCGATTGCGGAAGCAACTGTTCACTGTCTCTTCAGAATTGTAACCATCGCAGAGAAAGGTTTGTCCTGCATTGGCCGCTGTGTCTTCGAAACACTGGTGCAATGCCTGAATTTAGAGGCTCCATAAGGGTGTATACCGGACTGTCAGAATTCAGCTACATGGCGAGCATGGGACCTAATCGAGAGTTTTTATTGGAAAAAGCGTTCGCATTGCTGTATTCATTTGTATATGCGGATTCGAGCCTCAGCAGGATCGAACCCGCAATCGTTGGATTGCAGACCCAGCGCGCTACCGAATAGACTATCGTATCGTAGATGACACGTTATATTGACAGTATACCGCCAAATAAAAGCGGAGTATGCACTCTGAGCTGTTTAAGACGCACGCGTTCGGTGTTCCTGAGGTGCAGTTCGGAGCACTCTAAGTAAACATGGGGCGCGTATGCCCGGTGCTAACATTGATAGGCCTAAGTCATAGACTTTCACCCTGTGCCAAAATCTAAACTACATTGGAGTTTCGGGCGACGGAGCAGGAAAACTGCACAGGGTGAAAGCCTACTGCATCAATAACGCCACGGTAACGAGCTTGGTGTAGGCCAATGCAGATGGTTGATAAGGGCACGATAAGAATTTGTTTGTCTATTTTAGTCTAATTATACTATTGTCACATTCGGTGGGAATGAGCCCTTAGGAATGAAAAAACTATCCATATGTGACCGAAAATATAGAGACAGGTTTCTTCTTACGTAAGAGGTTTTACTTGGAATTTTTCATCTTGGCGAATGTTATGTTCACGGCTACTGATGAACTGACAGTTCTTCGAAATGCATACCATCATGAAGCGAGCGTCAGTTGCTGCTACAGAGGAGTATTTTTGTGGCTTTTTTGTTTGACAGTAACTCTTAAAGTTACATCGACTGTCTATTTTGTTGAACGTGTTTCATCTTACATTAACAGAAGATTACTTATTTATTTGCTTAGGGATAGAAATGTCATTTGTATTAAGTTATTAAGCGCAGTTTCAAGAGATAATTATATGGGCTGAAACGGATGACTTTCTGTCTTCACGAAGTTCCGCATTATGCAAAGACAAGTCAGGATTTCAATGCACCGTAACGCTCGGCTTCATGTTTAAAACTGGATCAAACGGCGCCTCATCAATTTTATGGCCAAGATGGAAAACAAAGAGACAAGCAGTAAAAGTCTGTTATTTTTGCTGTGTTAATACAGCAGTTTTTGAAATTCTTTTCCAAAATACAACAGCCTGTTCCAATAATAGAAATAGAACTTTTGCCTCAGCAGAATTTCTCTCTCCTAAATGATAGTTATTAAATTGAAATTTCGTTTCTTACTAAACTGTATTAGTATGCATAACTGAGAAGTAGAAATAAAATCAACGCCCTAAACACGACTGAATTTCACAGTGACACAGAGACTATTAAGGGCGACCATTATTAGAAATTACACACAAAACAATAAAATTAAATGCTAAGAAGTCTTAGACCTCGACGCTCATTCTAATTATATAAAGCTTAACCTTAATTTATGGGTTTTCGCGGCCTTTGAGAACAGACTTCTTTTTACAGATTCCAAACTGTCTGTACATGTGCACGTTATAGAGCCAGTGGCAAACTTTTCAATATACTCTCAAACTTAGCCAGACAAACGGGCAGGAGTATACTACAGTATGCTTCACGTAGATGTATTAAGAAGCGGAAGGAAAAATTCGTATACAATCCAGACTGACACGGATTCAGTTTCACGATCCCACTGAATCGTTCCTGGCTACAACTGTGAAGAGGAACTATTGAACAATGTGTTCTCGATCGGTCGGTGCACTCATTCGTTACTCGTCCGTATACATAAACGAAGCAGCGATCCTACTTTGACTTCCTGCCTGCATGGCAGGCGTGGGCGCAGCTGCCGCGTTGCAATGCCACCGACTGTGCCGCTGCCGACGCCAACGTTCCCCTCTTAACGCTGCAGATACTAATCCGGGAATTGTCGATTGGCCGATTTCTCGGCTCATAGTCGCTGCTATTCTCCGTCTCTGTTCGCACCTGTCTTGCTCTTTGCTTCTCTCTCTCTCCCTCATCTCCTCTGCCTCTTTATCTCCTCTCTTCCGCCTCGTGCTATCTCTCTGTCCTTACATCCATCTCTCTCTATCCATCCTTCTTCCTCTCAGCCACCTCTTCAGCCCTTTTTTCCATCTGTGTCTCTTTCCCGCCACCTTTCCTCCTCCCTCGTCCTGTCTCTCTGTCAACCCCCTCACTTCCCCTATGGCAGAGGTGCGGAGATATATGTACATTTTACCTGTCGTTACTTGTACAAAGGTGCAGGGATACCTATCTACATGTCCTTGTCTGCCCGTATCTGTTGTTCCCTTTTAATTCCTGTTCCTGTGTTTGTTCTCAGTTCCATATCACTCTCTGTTCTTATCTCTGTCCTTATCTCTCTGCGCCCCTCTTCTTCGCTCTGCGTCTCTCTCTCTCTCTCTCTCTCTCTCTCTCTCTCTCTCAGCCGGTTCTTCACCGTCTTCTTCTGTCTTCAGCTGCGTCTGCCTGCCTCTCCCTGTATCGATACATATTCTCCACAATAAACCCCGCATATCGCTGTTTCAGTTGCCGTCAAATGCACCGACTGGAGGAGTAATACACAGACGGTGGAAATTGATTTGCATGTGTGAAATTGTCAATTCTCGATTAATACTTTTTATCTGACGGTGTGTCAGTTGTTGACATCGACTTAGTTGAAAGGTTCTTAAAAGGCGCTGTATAAATGCTCTGGTACCCGTATACAATGGCCGTGTCACAGTGGAAAGCGAAGTTGTCACGATCAATCAAAAGCTCCGTGTGCATAATCGTTAATTGAGTCGCTTACTATACGTGTGTGCGAGAGCCAGTCAGTGGTGACTTTTCTAGTTACCATTTTGTCACTTCCACATGCAGTGTCCCCATCGGAAATTCTTTCCTTGTGGGTGTACACATATATATATGGCTTGACAACGCATTCATGTCAATTTCACGACGGGATTCGAACCTCTGACGCAGCGGTGAAAGGCAGACGTCTGAGCAGACTGCACGCAGACGTCGTTCTGTTTCAATTACAGTTTAACCGTCGCAAAGTCGCTGATAAATAACCCACCTGCATTGCAGTGCACTCCCGTCTGAGCCCAATTGATTTCGCTGCCTGTGGTCGTGACTGCCCGTCTACGTAGGCAGGCAGGCAGGCAGCCCGGCAGGCAGGCAGGCAGGCAGGCTCCGTCGTTACGGTCTGCGTTGACGGCGATGGATGGCAGTTGACTGGAGCAGCTAATGATTCTTTTGTGGCAGTCGTTGATGGGAAGTGACACCCTGTGACGTGAGAATGCGCTGCTCAATGTGGGGGCCGTCGAGCCCCCATTGGACCCGTGCAAGCGGAGAAGGGTGTTTTATGGGTAGACGACGATCGGCGTTTCAATCCAGCCGTCGTCGCCGTGATCGGTCGCCCATTCAGTCTTTGTCGCCGCTGTCTGTTCAGCTGAGGACGGACCTGTCGCGAACAATCGCTCTGACCAGCAGACGATCAATATCGTCATCTCCCTCCCTCCCTCCGTCCCTCGCTACCCCTCCTTCTCTCCCTCCGTCCATCCTTCGGTACGTTCCCTCGTGCGTGAGTGCGTGCGTCCACCCATCGACTTTTAGTTATTAATTCGCTGACAACGTCGCCCTGGAGCACATAAAGCCAAATATGCAGACTCTGTCCCCTTTGATTTTGAAGGCGAGGCTCGTCTTGAGCGGTTATTGGCCAT
The DNA here is from genome assembly GCA_964023275.1 of Norana najaformis. NCBI lineage: Eukaryota > Metazoa > Annelida > Clitellata > Crassiclitellata > Hormogastridae > Norana > Norana najaformis. The sequence goes on from OZ029925.1 coordinate 13,100,659, forward strand.
TGGGTGTGATCGAAGGAGACGAAAAGAAGGAGGAGGGGTGGGAGAAGGAAGAGCGGGGCGGAGAAGCGCTTTAACCCCAATTAGTCAGGACTAAACCAACGACCGACTAGACCTTTCCATTCAGCTCGACCGTAAAGCACCCCCATCGAAGTCTTTAAAATACACAGCCTTCGACGTAAACAGTCCTTAAGGACAGACTTGTTGCATAGAGGCCAATTTTAAAACACCGCCGTGGGTAGGGTCAGGTCGGGTCGAATAACGGAGTCGGCCTTTAAATTTTGGATGGAATGGTTCTTGGATTGAGTGAGGTCGTATGGATGGAACAAAAATGACTCGAGATAATATCACTGTGATTAAATTCCGCGTCTCACATCGATTCATTTTTCTTCTTGATGATTTAGTTGAGTTGACTGTCGGTCGTTAAATGCTGCCTCGTAGACTGTCAACACCAAAGGCCTGGGTTCGATTCAGGGTTCAAAAATAGAAATATTTTACGTGGTCTGTATGTCTGCATATATTTAAACTTGCTGTCACGGGTTGTCTAGGGGTATGGATGAATATATCAGCTTTAAGTTAAAATGTATTATTTGCTTTGCTATTTACAAGCGTAACTTAACTTAGGCCTACGTAGAAACAATACGTTGACCTCAGGCGGCAACAAAACCAGCGAACAGCCTTTCAGGAAGAAAAACGGCTCGAAGAGAACCAAAACGGCAAAACGGCTCAGAAGAACCACACAAGTCATCCATGGAGACTTAAACACCACTAACCGAAAGAGACTGGGAAGAAAAACAGTCAGGCACAACCAAAACCAAACCCCAGCCTGAGCCACACGTAAATACGACACCTTTATAAGGTCGGCTTTTCCGCCAAAATGTACAGCATACAACAGTTCACCTATTCGGTTCTGTTCTAAACGCCGTTTGTAACAACAAACGTATATCTGTATGTATGTTTGGGGCACGGTAGCTGATTGGTTAGAGTGTAACACGGAGTGTACGGGTTCGAACCTCCCCTAAAACGGTTACTGTGTAGAGACATTGAGCAAGTCCTTCTGTCACAACTGCTCTGTGTTATCGATGCTCTGTCGTATGGTGGTGCTGAGCGAGCCTCTGACAGCCTAGGCTGTAAGGGCCGTAAGGGCCTTGAAGATAAAACGCCCACGTAAAAAGAAATAAGTATATGTAGTGTAGTAGACCACACGGCTTGCAAAAACTGGGGGAGAGAAATAGAGAGAAGGGGACAGAGAGAGGGAGAGAGGGAGAGGAGAGGAAGAGCAAGAGAGAGGAATGAAGGAAGGTATCTCGAAGACTTTTTGGCCTAAGCTTATCCCCAACGCTTATGACGAACTGGTGCTATGCGCAGATCTTCCTAGTCAGGCCTAACTAACAAAGCATAAGCAGTGCGCAAGAAAACAAAGACACGTGGTGCATATAGGATGAAAATGTATCAATATAAGTAAAACAGATCTACCGTGCAGAGACGCAGACAATGGCCTCCATTGTATGTACGTCGAATAAATACTTCGTTTGTGACTACTGTCTGTCTTGCCTTATTGGGGCAACGTCATCATCATGGGTCACTTATAAAATGAGTTGTCAACATCAACATCATCAGTCAATTTTACTGCATATGCGTGTATATGTGTGCCTACATGTCCATAATATATGCTTGAATATAATGCATACATATAATTGTATCATGCTTAAGGACCTCTGAGCATGATGCACACATGACTATCTGGCCAAAACAGATGCGACGTAAAACAGATGCGAATTAAAACAAATGCAATTTAAGTTAATAAAGTTAAGTTAATTATCAGCCAACCGTCATACCTTGTAGTAGTCTGATGCCTAATTGTCTGTCAACCTGTTGTGTACAGGAAGTGAGAATAGTCGACTTGTTCAGTTTCTCAACGTCTCCGTCAGTCCGTCTCCCATCCGAGCCCCCGGCCGAGTGCGTCTGTCCAGCCTGGTTAACATCACAGACCGCCTGCCGAAGACGATGTCCGCCGACGTCAGCGTCAGCAAGTACTTCTACGGAATACCACTGAAGATACCGTGCTTCAGTAACATCGGAACATGGTAGGTCACCAGTTTTAATTTTGGCTTTTGCTTTCTTATACGTGTAATACGACTTGCAAAAACTGGGGAGAGAGGGAAAGAGAGAGCAAGAGAGAGAACTGAAGGAAGGTATCTCGAAGACTTTTTGGCCTAAGCTTATCCCCAACGCGTATGGCTAACCGGTGCTATGCGCAGATCTTCCTAATCAGGCCTAACTAACAGAGCATAAAAAGAGCACTAGAAAACAAAGACACGTGCTGCATATACAATGAAAATGTATCAATATACGTGTAATACCACTGACGATACTGTGCTAAAGAAATATAGGTATATCCTGTAGGTCGCCAGTTTCAATATTGGCATTTGCTAACATGTGTAATACCACTGAAGATACCATGCTTTAGAAACATTACAACATAGTAGATCACCTGTTTTAATAACAGTTTAGCATTTGCTTTATTATACATGTCATGCCTTTGGTTAATCCAAGAAGAATCCATGCAATCCAAGACTGAGATACGAAATGGCAACTTATTTCTTTTGTAACCCTGGAACTTTCCTGCCGTGTGATCTCCATCCAGAGTGTACAGGGAAAGAAGTAGATCAACCATTTAAGCAAAGAAGGTAGTTTTGGATATACGGAATGGTAGTAATTTCATTTTCTTAGCTTTTGCACATGCAGGCAGGTGACCGTTGCTTTCCCTCGGCCCTCTGAACTCATATCACGTTATATAGTGCCTCTTAAGAAACGTTATGTAAGAGCCTCTCGGCGGCGCTTAAACATGGCTACCTAACAGATCTAAACAGGTGCGAGATACTATCAGGTATGATTTGTTGTCGACATCAGTGGGGAAATACAGGCGCCAAGTGTGTGGAGAAACAATATCATCCATGAGAAATAGGCGGAACCAGATGAGAGACAGAAGGACAGAAGCGAAATGTACACAGAAAATGTATCTTTCATGAGACGGTGTCTGAACCAGCGGAGGCAAAGAAATGTATGTAGAAATCTACCTTCAATAAGAGGCAGTCTAGACTAGTGGAGAAAAAGACGAGCAGAACAGAAATTTATGGAGATATACATCCTCAGTGAGAGATAGCCTGAACAAGTAGGGGATCGGATTCCCCTTCTCTGTCCCTCCTGCATGCCGCACTCTCAGAGACCGCGATAGCATTCCATGTGCTATTTTGGCGTGGCGTTCGCCACCAGCAGATAGCTTCGCGGCCCGATAGCGTGGCTCTAATGAATAGCGCCCCTCTTGGGGCAGGTGCGACAGTAGCACCCCCTGTGGTCATTCGATGGACGCTAATCGCAGTTAACCTCCTGCGACCGTCTTGCAATTGTTGCCGCCGCTTAATATCGCGAGACGCCGGGCGGCGTTTGGGACCGAATTAATTTCCCGTGAACTTTGAGCGTCTCGGGCTTTGGCGGCGGCAGTTAAAGGGTGGGGATGGGTTGGGAAGGTCTGAGGGTCGTTGGCTGGTGGTTTGTTGGTTAATTGTCTATAACTGTGTGAGCGGAGCAGAGACGATTCAGAGCAAGGCAAAGAACGAAAGGGACAGACAGACAGACAAGTGGACGGACGAACAGAGACAGGGACAGGGGCAGAGATAGAGCTGGGAGAAGATAGAAACAGAGGGAGAGAGCGGGTAGAGGCATCGAAGGTGAGGGAGGGAACGAGCCAGCGTAGGAGGAGGAGAACGGGTAGTTCTGGGTGGTGGTGGTCGTCGTAAGGACCACCCGCGACGCGGTAAATAGTTGCGGCAGTCATATACATCAGCTAAAGGAGAGACGGACGTAGAGAAAGATAGAGGCACAGAGACAGATGCACAGAGACAGATGCACAGAGACAGAGAGGCAGCCAACTGATGGGGAAATTCGTATATAAGCTACAGTAGCAACTGTTGATCTTCGGTAAGAAGTCTGCGGTTGAGGCTACAAGAGTGATGGAAGAGAAGGCACGAGAAGGAGGAGGACGGGTGGGAGGAAAAAGCAGAGGAAGAGGGACACGAGAGGATTCACGTCTTTGAAGAACAGGACGTGATATTTACAACCGGTTCAACCATCGACATACTTTTCCTCTGCCTCTCGCCCTCTTATTCCTCCTCGGCCTCTTCCTGCGTCTCCTCGTCTAATCTAATCTGATCTAATCAAACCTGGAAAACCTTTAACGCTATTATCGTAATGCACAAGGCATTAATCGTGGTCGCTTCAAGCAAAACCGCATTCCAAGCCACAATCCATTGAGAAAACTAGCTTAGAATTCCTAGACCGAAGGCGAGGCAACAGAGGATAAGTGGTTCGAAGAATATGAGCCCGCAGCCTGACCCAAATGACATCACAGAACCTGAAGAGCAGAAAGAAACAGGTAGCCAATTCCAAAACCTTGGTCCAGCGACCGACAAACACCGGGAACCCGGTACCGTTCTGGTTTCGGGTACAGCAAACCATCCCGTGAGCGAGTGCAGCATTTATGAGTTTGAGGAGTAAGCGAAGACGAAAGATAGCTAGCTGGCTGGCCAATATGCATTATAGTACCTTGTGCATGCAGTTAACTGTGAGACATGGTATAACTGGATTGTTTTTCAAAGGCAGCCAGGGCCGTGATTACAGTATAGGGGTAATGTGTTGAAATTTGACGGTTTTGTTGTAGCCCGTAGTCATGGGTTTCTGAAGCTCAGTTTGGACCGAACAAAAGTAGCCTTCAGGGACTTTTAACAGATTTTTGAGCTTTGATTTTACTGACTTTCTGCCAGTTTTATAATTATGTGAGATAACTGTGTAAGATAAAGGATCACGGACGGCCACAAGCCAACTGAGGTTCGATGGGTATGAGATGGTAGCCACTTCATTGTACCAGTCCGGGATATGAGCTAATGAAATTGTATTTGTGGTGCAAATCATATATAAAACGCCGTTTAAGAACCACTCTAAGCATTGAAAGTTGATATCTAATGGATTATGGGAAGTGATAGCCTCCGAGGTTGTGCAAATTTCGTCAATGCGACCGTTGCCGGTTTCACATGCCAAGTTGGTCTTGCTGCTATAGTAGCCATGTATGTGCACGTGTGTGTGTGTGTGTGCGTGTGTGGGTACGTTTGTGTGTAAGTGCATACGCTTGGTGGATCGGATAATGTACCTTCAAGAAAAAGAGCAGACAAGAAATAAAAACTAACACATGCAAGACTTCAGAATCTACAGGAAGTCGTAAAACTCCAGCCACTCGCTTGGCGGATATATTTGTAGCCGAGTTCGCAAGAGGTCGGTAATAGACGGTAGTGTTCAAACGGCTTTTTGTCCTAACATGGAGCAACACTGAATCTTGATTGGCAGTCGCGCCCTCTGCTCTTTGCACTCACTGGGGCCAATAAACGGTGACGTGAATCTGTTTAAGATCGCATTTCTTCTGGTCTATTCCATGTTCCGGAGGTTCCTATACTGGATTTCGTCGGACTTGTCCTGAAATGCAGTTTTCCTTTCCGTTTCTCTTACGTACCACTGACCAACGGAATGAGTGATAACCACTATATTTTAGGATGGCGCTATAGAAGTTATTAGAATATATAGACGAGACAATATTCTTTACAGTGGTGCTGTTGTTACTATAGAAAATTTTAGATTGGACTACCTCTGATGATGGCCTTTCCTCAGAACAGGGTTCGTTCCATTACCGGCAATAGTCGTTCGCGTTTTATGTGCGTTCTTTGCAATGGATTTTCTCTTCACCATCCATTTACATATCGTAACTTTGAGGCTGCCGCCATTAATCAGAGACACGAGTCTTTCTCGTAGTTCCTGGGACACGGGAGTCTTGTGGCAAGGCTGTATGTCTTTCCGCACATCTAGGCACATGGACATCGGGCAGCGCATCTCCCCACTATCACGAGTCTCTCGCTCCATTTCCGTGCATAGGACTCCCAGCCTCGCGCCGCGTATGTTTGTCATGCACCACAACTTTCGGAGTAAGTTCTCGTACCGGGACTACGTGTCGGCAATTCTCGACCAACACAGTCAGTAAATTCTGCTTCGGAAGAAATCTCTGCTGACAGATAAGTTCCTCTTTCCATAAACTTCGCTATTTGCACACCTTCGTCGCGACCTAATACACAGTGGGGTCCGACCCCGCACTTCAGTCCGTTCTCTCAGCTCCGTGCTGTGATAAGCCCGTAGGAATCGATACCAACCGTGTCAATTCCTTTTCTACCCGAGTAACGCGATCCGGACTCTTACGTAGCGGTTGTTCTCTTGATCTGCTTCAGTCTCTCTACGTGGTCACGTTTAGGTGTGGACTCTCTTTGTCTTCACCTTGGAACACTGACCCACTGTGTCTTCCCGTCATATCTTTCCACCGTCTGAATATGGGCGAGGAATAATGCAGGCGTATCCTTCGCCGAATTTCTCTTATAAACTTTATGTTAAAATGTTTTTCCTAAGTTCTTTACAAGGGTCACATAACTCACAAAGAAACTAGACGTCGATCTCAGGTGGCGTTAAAAACCAGTAATGTTCTTGTAAGTATTACAAAGACGTGTTTATTCTGTTGACGGTATAGAAGTTATTAGATTAGAACTGATAAAAGTTGAATGCTTGTTCTTTTGTAGTCATTACAAAGACGTCTGTGGTTTGCTGGAGACGATCTTCCCCACGAACAATGACTGTCCACGAGTTCTGAGGAAGCACGGAATCCCGTGTCGGTGTCCATTTGAACTGGGTCTGTACCACCTCAAGCGGTGGCTCTTTCCCGTGCCAGCTCTTGGAGGAATTTTTGAGTCTCTTGCAACGGTATGTCGTCTTCCGGATGCTGTTACTACTACCTAAATGTCAACTCTGAATGGGCCTCCATTGTTTTGGCTCTGCATGTGTGCGAGAGCCCGCCATTGGTGACTTTTCCAGTTATGTGAGCATTATTTGCTTGCAGATGAACTTGTGCTTTGCAATGAGATTTAACACCACTTAGGCTAGCGACTGCAGCGAGTGAGAGGTAGGCCTGCATAAAAACGCTATGTTAAGATCTAGACACATACACAGGGTGCTTCTTAGTGAAAGTCAAGTATCCATGTACAGTAGACTGCAAATCTCACCGTAGGCCATAGAAATTGTTAAAAGTCAAATCTGCCAAAACTGCAGTAACTACCTGACATGTGCCACCAGCTCACCAACGCGTCTCGTTCAGTTTCTGCAATGGCTTTTCGTAGAAAAGCAAAACCAGTCCACATGGCCCCATCTAACTGATATAAACGTGAGCTTCTTACGGTAAATCGTTTGATGATGATGATGATTTCACTGCCCGAAGGCAGGTCCACTGGCTTTATGCCACCCGGGAATGAGACGAATGAGGTGGTTTCCCGTTGCCTTACTCACAGACAGTTGTGGGCGAGCCACTTGTCCAAGGTTGCTACGTAGTGGCTTGAGGCAGATTCGAACCGGCGACCTTCTGGTTACGAGGCAACGACCATACCACTACACCACCACGTCCCACAGGTAAATCGTAACCTTTTAAAATTTATGCTGTAGGGTGAATACGATACTCGGCTGCGTCTTTACGACAGTTCGAGCAAGACGGAACTTGCTTGCCTACAACTGAAGTTCAACATGAAGCGGCAACGCAAACGAAAAACGACGACAAAGATGATAAAGCCGACAACGACAATGCGAGTGAAAACAACGACGACATCAAACAATGTCTAACTCTGGTGTCAGTCACTGTGTTTTATCGTCGTTGCTAAATCTTGCTGTGCGAAACTGACTCCGCAACAGACGATGCCAACTGGAGCACGAGATTATTCCAATCAGAAGGAGTTGAGACATCGAAAACCTTGTTCCATTGTACAGGCATCATTCAAAATCTGCCGGCAGTCAACTAGTCCACCCAAACCGCGGCCACACGCCCCATTCTGTCCAGCGGAATAGGACCTGAGGCTCAATTAAGTGTTCAGAATTCTTTCAGTTTGTCATGTTCTAACAGTTGATCGACAAGGCGTCACTTTCTAGCTGTCACGGTACATTGGACATTGGAACAGTGATGAAACAATGACGGATCTAGGACGAGAACTTGACAGAAGATGCGCTATTGTCGAGCAGTTTCCAAATTCTGTCGACTGCTCGGCCAGTTCTCAAATTTGGCTGTTGAAATCGCAACGACTTGGAATAACACTTACTTTAGACACAAAGAACGCAACGTAACACGGGTTTTAGCCATGGACGATTAAATAAGTAATTTATACAGTTTTCCTTAAAAATATTTAGTGTTATTAAGACGAAATGGCAAAAAGATTTGAATGTTTGCCTTGAACATAGTGAGTGACATAGTGGGCAGATTGCTGATGTATTAATAATAATTTAGAGATTAATTTACCAGATGTTGAAGTGCAATTGTGAGAGGCAGATATGTTTACCTTTAACGTTGGTGTCTGAGGTTTGAATCCTGATACCTCATGTCAAAATGGCAATTTAGTTGTTGTTGGGCCATGTAGTCCGTAAGGAAAGGTTGTCCAGGTCCAGTTGCTGGATTGCTACTGTCGCGTTTGCGCTTCAGCCGAAAGGTTCATCAACAGTAAAGGAATATGTTAACCATATGGACTTCATATTGGGACCTCATATGGTTTGGGTCACTAGATGGATCCGATGTGCACTCGACAGCCCATATGGAACGCATATGGGCAAACTATCTGGGCTGTATATGGTATACATACGTGTTACATAATCTAATCAGGACACCTACACGAAATTTACTCCATATAGATCCCAGATGGCCTACTGATTTGCATTCTATATGGAATGCATATCAGCAAACCATCTGAAATTTCAACCCCAAGTCCACACCTCTGAGGAGTATTGTTGAAAGCGCATAAAAACAAAATATTCAATTACCTGATCTATCAGTTTTCTTCAGTCCACGTTACTCGTAAGGAAAGGTGTTCCAGTTGTTGGTTTGATGTGTCTATGTTTGCACTGCAGCTGAAATATCCGAAATCCTAGGACTACGCCAGTGATGACGATTTTTGATAGAGATGTGTTTATTAATGGGCAGTTATCTATATATGATACTGGTTTGAAAGATCAAACCGAATAACAGTAAAACACACTATTTCTTAAAGTTTTTTGAAACACTTTGGCCTTAGACAACTACCTGCATTATCACCTGGCGACTGACTAGCCGTGCCACAGATTCACGTTTCTGTTACAGTGCGGTATAAATTTTCGCAATTATATATATATTTATTACGTTATGCCTCAAGAAAAAAATCAATTATGATAAGCAACAGATATCTAACGATATCATCGGAATGCTATTCAGTGACCATCTTACGAGAGACTCAATTCTGCACACTCAGAATTAAATGACGCGCGCTGAAACATCGTGTTTTCTTACTTTGTTTCTTATTATAACTTCAAACATCTAAATAACAAACTCCTTCACCCAGACAGACAGAGACACAGGCAGACTTACAGGCACAAGCATACAGAACCTGTTCTCATTCAAGTGTGTGCATATGCATGATGATGATACTTTCACAGCTGTCTAATGGATTAATTATCGACCACAAACATACCTCGACATACGAAGGGGCCTCACCTTCTCGTAGAGTCGTTAGTTCCTGTTTTGCGAACCAGGGCAGCTCCAGAACTTACTCTGTGCTGACAAGCTTCAGTGCTCCAGTTTCAACTCGAGTCCATTCGCTTGCGTTTAGTAAGCCCACATGTAATTCGTTGACCTATTATGTCGTTGAGTACCGCTTGCGATTAAATGAAGTGCCCGACATAACTTTGCAGGCCAGTCCTGTAACGCACTGCACGCGTTAACATGGTTGAGCTGTCGACACATTCTGCCTGACGTGTGTTTGGTACACCTCGCTGCAGTGAAATAGGCTGACTCGATTTGTGGGAACGCAGATTAGAAGGCCATCCGTGGGATTCGGATTTGTCCTGTTTGTCGCCACGTGAACTGATTTATAAAGAATTTGAAATTTTACTGTACATCGGAATTAGTGCCTGCTACGGGTAAGACATAATGCTAATCCGCATGTAGCAAAGTACTGCAACTATCGGCAAACTTAGTACTGATTTGCGAGCCTGAAATCTTTTTAAGAAAGTGGGCGAACCACTTCCGGCTTACAGGTCTATCAAGCACCAATCAAATGTAATGGAGAGACAGATTCGATTGTTATGTTGTGTTCGATAAAAGCTTCAATCGATCGATCAATCAATGACGATGCTGGGTAGGATTATACCTCGAAACGATTACAGTTAAAGATTGCATCTCTTAAGTCGCAGCACAGAGGTGTTCAAAGCCTATGAAAATTCAAGTGGGCGGCAGACGTCGCTCAGTCCTCTGCAGTACATAACAGAATCCGAAAGTGGATCACCAACTGTCACCAGTGGCTTTGCAACGCGGGCCCACGATGGGTCCAAGGAACGTTTACTGTATGGGATTAGCACAATGCATTGCATTGCACAGAATAGCATTGAATAACATGACACCATAAAGTAATACGGTTAAGGGGTTCCGAAGACTAATTTGTATTAGAACCACTATGCTACCGAACGTCTGAGATCTGTCTGTTGCCTAGGAAACAGAAATGAGTGCCTTTCTTAAATATTTAAGACTGAGATCCAGCGTTTTTAAGAATCGTACACTGGTTCATTCAGTCCGACTCTTTTTTCTCTCAGCCTAAAAACAACGAACAGTAGCAGCTGCTCTGTCTCCTTCCCTCTCTGATCTACCGGCAACCGGATTTTGCCCTTCACACGGTGTCTCTGGACAACCCCTCTAACTTGACGCAGCGCTCCTGACTAAACTGGTGCCTGCGCTTAGCTTTAAAGTAGCGCTTTAAAAAATGGAGTTTACGATTAAAATTAACTACCTCGGTGAGATAGAGCCAGGCTTGTTTGGACTTGAAACCCGATAGGGCCTAATCAGGCATTGGATGCAAGCCTGGGGACGTTGCAACCTTCTGCAACAGAAGAACAGAACCCGCGAGGCAACCATGGGTATGAAGTGTTTCCAACTTCAGTTTTCTTAGAATCGGTATGTGAGGGCGGGTGGCCAGTCCTTGCTGTCTGATTGTCTACCGACTCCAGCAGAGTACAGTCAGTGTACTCATTTCGTAGCTGAGTTCGCTAGGTAGCGCAGGTAGAGCAGAACTATCGAAACATCCTTCCACCTGGCGAGGATCTGAACCCCCCACTTCTGGGTTGACTGCCAGTCCGCTAACAACTAGGATATATCTTTGTAACAGAGCGGAAGGTCACTGATTATTTACGTTTCAATATGGTCGAGATCTTTGGACTCTGGCAGCTTAAACTTTGTTCTCGGCGGTTGTTTTAATCCAGATAGCAACAGGCCGCTGAGTTTAGACGTCTGTTTGCTTCGGCTTTGCGTACTTCACGTTTCACAGCTAAAGACTTCTGCAGATTTGTCTGTTAGTAACAGCTTCAACTCGTCTTAGCATTTGTTTTGTTCAATTTAAGTTAGTACTGTTAATCGGACACTCTGAACGTACTGCCAACTGTTAATCTTGGATGGAACTCAACCAATTGCAGACTGTTTTAAATGTAGACAAGGGACAACTATAGATTGACCTTGCTTAGCAATTGATTCCTCAGATACGACGGTCGAGAGATCTGGATGGAACTTAGTTGATCGGACTCTACGTGTGTGACAGTGCTCCTCAGTTAAATACTTTTCCAATACATACATACATTTGTATGCCTGATATAACTTTATGTGTATGTATGTATGTATGCATGTATGTATGCATGTGTGCATGAATGTATGTATGCATGTATCTATGCATGTATGCATGCATAACACATATTTGCATACACATGTAGGGCCTACATGTGTATGCATGACATTATGTATGTATGCATGCATGAATGCAATAAATGGATGAACTTAAAAAGCGCTATATTAAGTCTTGAATGTAGACATACATGCATACACGCGAATGTCAATGACCCGAACCTAAGTTTATGTGTCGAGCTCTTATCAGCAGAACACTCTGGTTGACGAGGGCGGAATGAGTTCAGCAGTTCACGAAAATAAGATAGAAGATAACCTTTTAACCTATGCTTTAAAGAACCAGGGGACTCACGCTCTATTCCGGTGTAATTGCATATGTTAGGTATATATGTACGTACGTATGTATGTATGTATATATGTACGTATGTATGCATGTATATGTATGTATATATACGTATGAAGACACTTCACACGGTGCCTGTAAAGTACCCCTCACGCACGTTACACACAAACACTGGATGTAACAATCCAGAACATTGTTTTTTGTTGCAGGTCATGGAAAGAATTTTGAGTCTTATGTTCCTTATGATCAGCTTTAGCTATCTTGCTTCAGCGGAGTATGTATATCACGTCGTCTTTTTACTATATATAGTATTTAAATTCATGTGCAAAACGTGAATAGTTAGCAACTAGTCGGCTGATGACAGTTTCCACTGCATTTCTTTATATTTTGAAGGTTTTCTCCAAATTTCAGTCTAAGCATGACGTCAGCAGTTAGCGAATTGAAATTAACATATTTACACATGGAAAATTGAAATTGATCTACTGTTATTAGTAAATAGAGACATGGTGTTGTGGCAAAATGATTTTCTTTTAGGTACGATTGCTCTCTGGTAGACTTTTGCTCTGCCGGAGACGAATGTGATCGAGAATATGTTCTAGGGCGACTGGATTTCTGCAACACCGATGCAAATCACGACGGTGTCATTAATATGCACGAAATTGTTGACCTATACAACAAAGTTATAAAAAATGGTAACTTTTCTGATTGGTCATAACACGTCTTCTTAGATATACATGTATTGCATTTATTTATTTTATTGCATTTATTATGCACACAAGGTCAGCAAATCTGAATTCGAGACGCGAGACAAGTTTGAACGAGCAACTTGTCCGAGGTAGCTACATGGAGTCCACTCATCAGGCTCGAACCCTCAATCGCTAGGTTACCGCCCAGTACGCTGCCGAACAGATCACCGTGCCGTGCAATGGACCATAATGACAAATGTAATGTTCGAAAGTTCTCAGGGCAACACAAAACTCGAGTCAGGGAGATCAGTTTAACACTGGCGCTATATCAAATCAAGTGCGCAGGCGCCAGGTTGTTGGATCAGTTTTGGTGCCACGTCAGAAATCTGGGGGGTAAAGCCGGGGAGAAAACATGGTGCTCACGGGTGGAAATCGTTGTTGGTAAGTAAGGTAGGGTATGGTATGTTGTGCTATAGTACGGTATGTTAGTCACGATTTGATAAATAGTTTCACTAAACGTCTCTTTCAGGAATAGTCCTGCAATTGCGGAATCTTTCAGCCATAGCAAAAACGCAGCTACTGCAATGCATCACTCCTTTACGAGGGATATGCATGGCTTGACATTACACTGGCAATTTACATGAACCCCGAACGAGTGTATATAACAGTGTCTGTATTTTTCTATGTATGTATGTGCGTGTGTGTGTGTGTGTGTGTGTGTGTGTGTGTGTGTGTCTATCTTTAGGTAACGCACAAAGACGCAGGGGTGCTAGGCAAATGCGCAAGGAATCTGCCACCTTATCAACCCATTGCGCAGTAGTTACTGTTACTGTTAGCATCGCGCTGTCTTCCGGGTCAGATCCCCGGGTTCCGTCATTCACCTGGCTTTTGCGAACTTGATTTTACCAAACGCCATTGGTTAAACTGATCTCAATGACGCGGTGTTTGTGTGCTGAGAAATTTTGGAGATTCATATTACATTATAATCTTACTGCATCTTTAAACGGGTGAATGTCGTAGTCACTATACAGTTACAGACGAGCAATGCTGATTCATTTGCATATTTTCTAGACTGTCTGTGGGCATTTTAGCTGTAGATCAGAGATGCGATCTAGAGTGTTACTTAGATGCACTGGGAAGTTTTCCTGCCTGCGAAAACGAAGTAACTGGAAGCTACAACCTTCTGGCTGGTTACGACGGAGATCGGAGTAGCTTCTCAGCAACCGATGCTGACTTTTGGTACAACGACTTACTCAAATACGAAGGAAAAAGTAAGTACTCATTGCTCATTCTGATTCAGCAGGTTATTCTTGCATAGTCTTGTAGAATTGCTAGCAGAGTGTCCATGCCAATCCGGAATGCTCCTTGCGTTCCCACCTTGCGGCTATTCCAGGGGTGGCCGATAGTCTAGTGATTAGATTAGCATGCTGGACTGTCAACCTAGAGATCGCGGGTCAAAATTGCAATACTGATGCAAATCACGATACTGTAATTGATATAGGCCTATACGAAATTGTAGACATATTGAAGCAAAGAGTGCCACTGAGAGGTTCTTGAAGGGACGGTACAAATATAAGGTTCATGTATTTGTAACTGTGATTGTAATCGTGACTTTACATAGTGGCATTTGAAGAGAAACTCATTGTGGTCGTTTGTATTTCATCGTTGGCCGTTGATGAATCACTTGAAGCTGAAATTTTTTGTTAAGTCATGCAACCTCTAAAGAAAGTTTGTCCGCTCATTGGATCGCTGTTGTCGTGCGCACGTCAGTGAAAGTCTGTCAGCCGCGACCACAATCTTGAACAACCCAAATCATGTCTTACATCAGCTACTTCCACCAATTAAAACCCTCAGTTATTCCCTACGGCCCCACACCCATGATCGTATTATTCCCCCTGCTGACAATTTAACGCGTAAATGTTTTATTGTTAGAATGTTGTATGGATATTAAGTTTTTTTGTGTTCTTAAATACTTGTAAACCGATGTGCGATTAGCTATTGGTTAATAAAGAATATACTTACTTACTTACTTACATTCTTAGGAGTGGTGTTGACAGAGACCTGGAGTAAATTACTTACCAACCGAAATACAATATCTTTTCGCTTCTTGTCGTCTCATGTAGGTTGTGGCATTGTGTTTTGTTTTGAATTGTCTACTATTATCAGATTTACTTAAACTGTGTTCTCTTTATTTTAGTTCCTGTTACTGCAGTTGGATTTCGGAAGCGATTTCACGATGTAAGTGGAACAAAGGTTACAATGATAACTATCGAAAAGTAATATGTAGGCTTTATTTAGTACTAGGATGACAGCTAATTGAACCACGTTACAAAAACACAAAAGAACAATTACAAAGAAAAACAAACCAATGATAATAATATATTTGTTTCGTAAAAACTTGAGCAAGAGTTTCAAATCTCCAGAGGTTGCACTGAGCAAAGTTACAGACTGCAAAAGCCTTTGCCTTTCACTTCTGCGTTTGAAGTTTGAGATCTGGCTTGAACTTGACAGTTTATTGTCGAACAACGGAAAGGTTTTCGAGTTGTTGGATTGCTGTTACTGTGCTTGGCCGGTCAGACAAAATATTCTTCCACCCCATGGCAGGATACCTTCCGATGACTACAGTTGAAAGAGCGATTAGCCTAACTTACCTTACCTATAATAATTGTATGATTAGCTTAAATAAGAACAAGTTGACGCCTGTGGTTGACCCGTGCAGTGAGGTATGTAAATTGTCGCAATGTATTCAACAACTACAATTATACACTTTGGAGAGATTAATAGTGTTTAATTGTAATCAACATATGATGTTTTTCTAAGTTAAGATTTTAACATCTTTTTTGAGGTTCTTAAAACGCGCTATACTAGTGTTCAGATATATACATGCATTGCATATATACAAAGTGTTTTCCTGTGTAGGTATACCCGAAGATAAGCGATCCGAACTGCGACGTACCTTACCTAACTTAAAGACTGGACTTTCGACAAAGCGCAAATGTCGCCATAAATAACCAGACTCAACAATTCGCCTGATATTTGTTTAAATTAATTACACCACCAACCTGTTACAACGCGCAACTTAGGGTTCATATCTGCTACCGCGTTACATCGAATACCGCGTTATAAAAATTTCGCATATAAAACGATGTTAGAGTTGTGGCTTAGTGTAAACTTGCTGCTTTTTGTACGTAAAATCGCACGTAGTCGTCCTTCTGTGCAGTAAAAACATCGGCCAAATTATTTAGCAAAGTATTGTTTTCATTGGTTGCTACGAATGCGTGGCATCTTAGTGTGTTCACCCGTGGTATGCCTGCGAGAAACCATTATTACAGCGAGAACAATTGCCAGCACGTACTGTGGTAGAAATTAATGTTTGTCATGGAAAAACTTTGGGGGCCATGATAGCGGTCGCGTTATAATCTAATTCGCGTGATATCTGAGCGCGTTATAACGGGTTTATGGTGTATATACAAGTAAAAATTGCAACGTTTACATTAGCAGCACATATTGAACACATAACTGAAGATAGAAAAGGACTAATTTAACACATACCTAAAGAAGAACACATCTTTAAGCTACACCCAAAGAAGAGTACATTTCAAAACCATTTTACTTGGAATAATTAGTAAGTTAGCGTCTTGTGGTGCGTCGTTCATTGGTTCGGTGTCATTCTTCATCTTCAACACAATCCGGACCAGGAACTCCGAATACGCGGAATTTATTGGTTGAGACTGATGGTAGAGACCTTCTCCAGCTATATGATTACCAACTGTATGCTTGTCGTTCTTTCAGACCTATAAAATCGGTTAGCCTGCTGAGAAAAGCCTTTGTAGGGCGCTATATAAATGCAAAATTACATACATATTGCCCGAATACGCGGAATTTATTGGTTGAGACTGATGGTAGAGACCTTCTCCAGCTATATGATTACCAACTGTATGCTTGTCGTTCTTTCAGACCTATAAAATCGGTTAGCCTGCTGAGAAAAGCCTTTGTAGGGCGCTATATAAATGCAAAATTACATACATATTGCCGACAATTTAGTGTTGTTATGTGTTAATGTCCTAATGAAGGTGTCAAATACATCATTTGTATACATACATAATCGATTGGATATAACCAATTGACAATGTAATGTGGGTCGCGTGTGGCAAGTCTGTTAGTGCTCATAAAAATGAGGGATAAATAAGTAGGGCCTAAGTGGGTCTGCTGATGTCGCAGTGCCAACTAGCTTAAAATTTTCTGGCTTAGCGTTCTTTATTTTAGAAACTAAATCGCTCTGTAGCGTTTATTTTTAAGTCGGATAATTTAAGTTAAGCAGCACAGTTAAACCTGTTCAGATATCGAATGCGTCGAATATTACCCACCAGTCGCCTTCTGTGACTTCCACGTGCCCAAAAAACGTGACCAAGTCTGACGAAGGGGCTATACCGTTAGGTTTTCATTATAAGTAATTCAAGGTAGAAATGGTTCTTCACGATTTAGAAAACGTGTGCGTGTTAGAGCAACGGCACAGTAGCCTAGCCATGTGTGCGTTGTTTTATAGTGAGCTGAAGTGAGCTGAGCAAAGTACAGGAGGTGTTTCGACAGATAGAAAAAAGTCATGGCAGTTGTACTGAGCGGTAGAAAAACCTCGGAGTTAATTCTGACGTTTGTGTTGTCGTTTGTGATTGGAATATTTTCATTGTTAACTTACGTCGTTGGTCTAGTAAAGCATGGCTCGACGAAATGGCTCCATGTGAAGAAGAGGAACGAAAGACCGGAGATCTTAGATAGCGAACAATATGGAATCCACCACTGGATACCACTAAAGGTAAGCCTTTAAAAGCCAGTGCGTAGGGGTTGACTGGCGAAAAGCACTATTCACTGTATGATCCGTTAGAGTCCTCACCTGAAATAAATATAACCTATCTAATCTAATCTGAAGTAATACGATGAATTTTATAGCGCAGATATCACAATGCAAAAGACAATAATACATGGCCTCTTCAAGTGAAACCACAGCTAAACTGCGTAATCATCTTATAGAACGAAGCTAAAAAGGAAGATCTGGCAGTTGCAAGTACTGTACTTGCTTACAAAGCAATGAAGTTCACTCTTAGGCTAATGAAGGTAAGACCTAGAAGATATTCGCAATGATAGCCAATTTTAATTTGTAGAAGACAAGACTGAAGCTGCACTGTGTGGCTGCCGGGTCAAAAGACAAACCTCTGATGTTGTTCCTTCATGGATTTCCTGAATTCTGGTATTCATGGAGGCATCAGCTGAAAGAGTTCAGCAAAGACTACAGGTCAGGCACTCTACCACAAAACTAAAGGTCTTTAGTCCAACGCGTCATCATCATCGTCAGTTCCTGATGATATTTGGTGGCGATGGGTGCGAATAAATGATCTAAAATCGTTTCTGTTATTTGCAATATTAAGTGCTGTTCTCATGTTTAGTCCAAGTCTTGTTAGGCTCTCGTTTATATTGTCTATCCAGCGTATTCGCTTCTCTTTCCTTCACATCATGAATGCAATGCATTGCACTGCCAGTCTAACACCTAGTGCCGGTAAAATAGATAAGGTTTATTAGTTATAAACTAAAGCCACGACGTAATCAAACACCTAGTTAACCAGAGGGCTAACGGAGCAGCGCATTATTGTTTTCTTTATTTTCAAATCATTGAGTGATGATGGGCTGTCGAGCTTCATCGGTTGCTTGTCGAAAGCTTTGGAAATCGCTGTCCAATTCTGTGCTTTGTCAGTTTTTAAAGTTATTCAGGTCTAAAGCTGAGATCAACTTGCTTACCTACTCTAACCTGAGTTCTGGTTTCTCTGACTCATCGGATTTCGATTAGGCTTCTCCAATGGATTGTGATTTTTTCCTCGTTTTACTTCAAGCGACCATCAACTGATTTCTTGTGCAGTATGATAAGGGCACTACAGAAGTCATGAGACTAGACATTGAAACTAACAAACAATCAAGACGTTCCTCAAAAGGTGCTAAAGAAATATATATGATACATACATACATACATACGTATGTATATATATACGTGCATAGGCCTACATACATATCATAAACCACTTTTGTTTATAGAACAGTTGCTGTTGATATGAGAGGATACGGTGACTCTGATAAACCGAGTGGTGTGTCTCAGTATACAATCGACAAATTAGTTGACGATGTTGATCAACTCATACAGCAGCTAGGTAGGTAATAAAGTACTCTTCAGTGATATACTGAAACTGGCGCTGTGGATAAAATTGTATGGTGTAATTCTGGTGGTAGCACGTAGTATTAATAATAATGATAATGAATATGATAATAGTAATAATCATTATTATCATAATTATTGTAAAGTATTCATAATGTAAAATTTGATTAATCTTATCGTTAAATAATCATTAGGAAAATTTTCAAATTTTCTGACTTTATTAATCGATTTGAGACTGTGCTGTTTCTCAGCATCACATAAAAGACAGTTGACGAGTCTATTCTAAACTAATCCAATAACTTATTTTGAGATGGTATCAATCAATCGTCGCTTCAAGTGAAACAACAGTAGAAATTCATAGACCGCTGGGTAACGCTGGGTAACCCCGGTCAAAATCCGATCTGTCCGAGAAACTAGAACTGAGCCTACTGTGGGTAAGCAAATGGAAACAGATGCCCCATATGACATTAAAGAACTGGCAGAAAGCACTGAACTGGTAGTGAATTTCTCAGCTTCGGACGAGCCACAGAGAACAGTCAACGTCCTAGTGCAAATCACAACAGTCGTAGTGTCCGTTGATCGATTGCAGAATTTGTTGGTATTAGAGATAGGCATGGAGCAGAGAATATAAATTATCTTAATTTAAATGTAATTCCTTGTGAACTATAAGATAACTTTTAAACTGTGTGAAGAGATTGAAGATTTTTAAAAAGATTGATAAGAATAGAGTAATGTAGGCCTGGTGCTTATTGCTTTCACGATACATTCATTTTAGACATTCACTGGAATTGCTGTTGTTACTTCTAGGCTACAAGAACTTTATCTTGGTGGCTCATGACTGGGGCGGATTAGTCGCTTGGTTCTATGCGATGCTTCATCCGGCGAAAGTCGACCGGTTGATCGTCTGTAACACTCCACATCCTTTGGCTTTTGAGAAGCATCTGAACTCAGCATTATCACAGCTGCAGAAATCATGGTTAGTTGTGTGTATCTAATATTGTCTCGAAGCTCTTCTGAAGTTTCAGCATGTTATACAATGAAGCGACGCCACATCTCTAAATTTCACTTTTGCATGGAGTTTATAATGAAAACAATGACGTTATAGGATCATCATCCTTATAGGATCATCATCATTATAGGATATATCTCTTTAATATGTTTACAGAAGTCTTGGAATGACAAAAAACTGACATACACAAGAGTTTATCTGTTATTGCGTTTAATTTTTGTTGTTTACACCAGGTACATATTCCTCTTGCAGAATCCAGTTCTGCCGATTTGGAGGTTACGTTCGAATGATTTGCAATTATTCGACAATATATTTAGTGGAAAAGCACTTGGTACCAAGCCTGGGATATTCACTTCAGAAGATATTGAACTCTACAAATACACATTTGCCGAATACTGTACGTGTAACGAGTTTTTTTTAGCTTGGTTTCACATCAACCAATTAGAAATAAAAATAACTCACTAATGCTGATCCACCATCTCTTAGAAAAAATCGACTTCTTAAACTCAACTCATATCCTTAATATATCTATATGTCTCGCACAGGACACCAGGACAGAAAGAAAATTTTCTATGAATATTGCAACTACTTTATATACTTATCTCACTGTAGATTATTGCCATTTTACCACAGTTTGTCGGTAACACAGCTGAAAAATATTTGTAAACAAACTCGAATATGCTTATCATAATGTTATAATATATCATATTATACATGAAGGCATAATAAATAAACATATTTGCAGCAAACGACCCTGACAACCATATTTATTTGGCCCACAATTGGCCCATGCCTCTGTTCCATTTTTCCACAGTGATAGAATGCAGGATTGCTACGGGTCCAAGAAAGTAGCTGTGTGGGTTATTCTACATACTGCTTTTGTACGTTAAATAGCTCACAGTTTTATGAGGTTAACTTGTTCTTTGTTTGTGCAGCTGACTTTTGTGGACCGATCAATTATTATCGTGCTCTGATGAGATATGGTCGACCAGTTGTTCCGAACTCGAAGCTTCAGTGTCCAACGCTGATGATCTGGGGAACCAAAGATGTAGCCCTAGAAAAGAAAATGGCCTATATGTCCGGAAACTATGTCGAAAGCTTTACATTGCAGTACATAGAGGGCGCCAGTCACTGGGTACAACAGGAAGAACCGCAACAAGTCAACGCTCATATTCGAGAATTCCTCGAAAATAAATCGAACCTCTAAATTGAATTTGTGAAATATGAATTGGGTTTGAGCATGACAACGCTTATTTGCTTGAACATTTACATTTATTTGCACACGTCAGTATAACTGATGCACTTTGATTGAAATATATTGCCATGTGCCATATCATAGCGTTTTTGTGAGACATTAAACAGCACTGTATAATTGATATAATATAGCTATCATAAGCTAAATATATATCTAGCTAAGATCGTAGTTGGGTCCAGAGTTTAAAATTTGGCGGAAAAAGGGAACTGCCTAGGGCAAAGGGTTATGAGTAAACAAATTGGAAAATCCTGCATATACCAGGTTAGATGAAAGCCTACGCCGATTGCGCCCCAGAATACGCCACTAGAACCGAAACATCGGAAGCATCTGCATGCAAATAAGCAGGGCATAACTTTGGTCTGGAAAATAGAGGGGAAAATATCTTCCACTCCTTTCCCTTGTCGCACGATAGTTATTGTTGTTGCACAATAATTATTGTTATCGCACAATAGTTATCCCTCACCCTAGACTCTGCCTCCACGCACACATTTAATACTAACTCTCCTGTACGCAATTTAGGTGTAGGCCATATAAATTAGGGCTGTACCGAACATTCGCTTCGTATTCGCTTCGGGGCCGAATATTGGGCCAAAAAAGCTATTCGGTATTCGGCCGAATAGTAGCGGTCGGACCGAATACGAATACTGGTCACGTGACATCCGTTTCTGCATATGCGGCTGCTATAGCGAGTGGACTGAAGTGACTCTCATTAAAATACTACCTGGACCGCGGTATGGCAGTGTCAGTATCTCATTCTTAGTGTACAGTGACTGAACGTTAACGTTCAGCATTTGAGACTTGAGCAGGTCAATTGTTACTATTCGTATTCGTATTCGGCCGAATAGTTGGTCCAATTATTCGAATTCGGCCGAATAGTGATAATCACCTATTCGGTAGAGCTCTAATATAAATCATAACAGCAAGTCAATGGTCAAAGAATCATTTTTCTAATTAAGAAATGATACAATAAATAAACGGATAGTCGATATATTGCCTAAAAGCGGTCTTTGGTTCCAATTCCAAACGATTCCCCACAGTTTCATCAACAGCAGAACTTGAAAAGCATCTGGGCATTTTATGGACACGCTGTTGGGTAACTCCCGGTCAATGTCACAATTCTTACTTTCCTCTTCTGCCCTGGACAACACAGTGCGTTTTAAGCAATCTGTTTCATATTTATCTTAAAGGATGCAGTTACATTTTAACAGGGTCTGCAGCTGCTGATACGTCAATACGTGAAGATTGAAGCTGAGCTGATACAACATGTATCTAGCCAGGTTGTTGCCACAGCTTCTACTAAAATCGGATAGGGTGCTAAAACAAAACATAATGTAATTTTATCATATAATATTCATTTAATAGGCAATTTGAGATAAACATTATTTTAAAGAACATGTCCATTGATTAAGTCAAAACTGTCTTTCCGGAGATATCCATGTGCAAAGGTGAACCAAAATATATTCTAAAAACTCTGACCTTCCTGCTAAGATATTGTCGAGCTTGGGCGGTGGAAGGGACCAATGTCGTTTGATATAACACCGAATCTAAGGCTTGACAAATAAACAACTCCAAAAAGCGGACACATACGCCGAATTACATAGAATACAGTCACTCTTGAGCAATATGCTCATATAAAGTTGGCGGGACAATGTGTAGGCTCTTTTACTTTTACAAAGTAGTGCACGTTGACCAGCCAACTTATCTTCCGTCTTTGCTTATCCAACGGTGTCACAAATATTGCCCTTAATCATTGGATGCTTTAACTCTTGTTGTACCTAAGCAAGAAAGCATAAGATGAACATTTCTCTCTAAACCTGTGCGCTGCAGATTCAGAGAAATGAACATGCTAATGATATCCTAATGAAAGAGTAAACTATGAACGAAACTAGTTGGAGTTCCAGAATGAATGCTTATCAACTTCTGATTTATTTAAATGATTTCGTCCAAAATATCGAGAGTTCTTTCAAGTACAGTCTAAAACCATTCGGCTGTACGACTGTAATTTCACTGTAGCTAAACAGGTCTTTGTCGCTGTATCACAGAATGGGCTTGTCATTTCTAAAGACATTTATTTGGCCCGTCTCTCAATTCTCTAACAATGGCTTTCAGCAGAATGCAATCCACTATTTCAATCGATAATTGTCGAGCCATAATTAGTGCAAGAGGAAAATGATTTGTTCATATTAGGCTTCATATTTAGCATTATAGACACAGTAGAATAGTTTTCAGATTTGCGCAAGGGGTGACGATGCCCCTGTCTCTCGGCTTGACTTTTGGATCTTGACCAGGAACCGAACCCTTTTTGCCTATCGATTTTGTTTTGATTGAGCGCCTGTGAATAAGCTGGTCCCCGCGACGTGGCTTTCTTTGGGCGCTGTAGAAATCTCGGAATTACGATTACGATTTTAGACTGTTTGGGAGTGCATGACTGACATGTATCTGTCGTGTGGCTAGCGCGTCTGTATCAGGTGTTAATGCGCCAAAGGTAGGTCATTCGAAAGTTGAATTTAATCCAGTTGAGGTTGATAATGAGTAAGGCCTATTGCTGATGATAACAATTATTCGTGGTTCAGTGCGTACAAAAGGTTTTTCTGTTGGTGATCGAAGTTAGTAGTGATCTCAAGCAATTGTTCCTAACGCACAACTGCTATGCGATTGATGATATGCCATTAGACAGATATATATAGGGGCCACGTATATGCAGAAATAATAATAACTGATCAGAGTTGGATTAAATGTAACCAGGGCATTATTTAGGCCTGCACCTGATTTCTTGAAAATACCCGAAAGGCATAATTATTGGCCTAATTCATGGCAGACAAATATGAAACTTAGGCGAGATACGTCAATATCATCAAAATAATAATTACTTCAATCAATTGCAACCTTTATCCCAGTTAGTGTATCTTCTTAAGGGCTTCAGTGCATGAAATCCAGGCTTCAAGTGTCACCAATTAGTCCGTAGACAACACAATATTGAAAGCCCGTAGACATCACAATATTGCTGTGCTTGCTACATTGCTCATTAAGCTTCATTTTTAATGAGCCGTTTATAAGGTATTAAGATATTAATGTCTAACATTCATGGCAAACTAGTCAGCATTTCTCTTATGCGATTCTGTACCAGGCTAAGGATATTTATAGCGCTTGACGGTTGACATGCATGATGGCCCCATTGTTGCTCTGTTTAGCTGAAGTCCTGGCAAATCAGTCGGTTTTTCTTTAGACGCTTGTGTGCCAGGCCATGAATAATTATAGCACTTGACTGACATGCGCGATAGCCTAGTTGTTGCTCTTGTTGAACTGAGCAAAGTACAGTAGGTCTTTTTTCGACAGATAGAAAAAGTCATGGCAGTTGTACTGAAAGATAGAAAAATCTCGGAGTTATTTCTGACGTTTGTGTTGTCGTTTGTGATTGGAATATTTTCACTGTTAACTTACGTCGTTGGTCTAGTAAAGCATGGCTCGACGAAATGGCTCCATGTGAAGAAGAGGAACGAAAGACCAGAGATCTTAGATAGCGAACAATATGGAATCCACCACTGGATGCCACTAAAGGTAGTCCTTTAAAAAGCCAATGCGTAGGGGCTGACTGGCGAAAAACATTAGCCACAGTTTGATCCGCTAATGTCCTCACCTGAAGCAATTGTGTATCTAATCTAACCTAAAGTAATATGAATTTTATAGCGCAGTTATAAAAATGCACAAGGCAATAACTGCCGGCCGCTTCAAGTGAAACCGCAGCTGAACTTCGTAATCTGTTGGATAAGCCCGGTTGAAACCCGACAGGTCAGCAAAACCTGACGTGAATCAGCTACGGTGGCTAAACAATTTTACAGTTGAGGCGACAGAATCGATCAATCCGTCAAACTTTTGGGCCAAATGTTGGAATTGACTGCTAGTATGTTATTGTTATTGTAATAACTTGTACACCTCCAGGGTAAAGGTATGTAAAGAACTTTCACTTACTATTTACATGCCTCTATAATAACCTATAAACACGTTCATCCCCAAAACAAAAGAGATCTCGTTGTACTGCTGTGGTTGTGATTGCTCTTCAGCTGAACGATCCTTCAAACCACAGTACTATGCTTCTGAGGAGTTCAAAAATAGCATTCTTGTTCATACTTTTATATAATCCTTTCACGTTTTAACTTCTAATGCGATCGAGCGAAACAGTTACAGGATCCTCTAATAATTCAGGACACAGGAAAGTCGGCTTAGAACAAAGAAAGAAAGATGAAGATCTGGCAATTGCAAGTACTTGCTTACGAAGCAACGAAACGCGGTTAGGCTAATGAAGTTGGCCATATAAGATAGATATTGGCAGTGATAGTCAAGTTTTAATTTATAGGAGACAAGACTGAAACTGCACTATGTGGCTGCCGGGTCAAAAGACAAACCTCTGATGTTGTTCCTTCATGGATTTCCTGAATTCTGGTATTCATGGAGGCATCAGCTGAAAGAGTTCAGCAAAGACTACAGGTCAGGCATTCTACCACAAAACTAAAGGTCTTTAGTCCAACACGTCATCATCATCGTCAGTTCCTCAAGCCAGCTGTTTGGCGGCGATGGGTGCGAATAAATGATCTAAAATCTTTTCTGTCATTTGCCATACTAAGTGCTGTTCTCATGTTTAGTCCAAGTTTTGTTAGGTTCTCTTTATACTGCCTATCCAGCGTAGTTGTGGTCTTTCTTCTTCCGTCACATCATGCATATTATGTGTTGCATCGTCTGTAAAATAGAGAAGTGTTAGTAGTTAAAAGTAAGCTACTACGTAGTCAAAAATTTAGTTAACCAAAAAACGGACAGCGCGGCGTATTATTACTGCTGTTATTTTCAAATAATTCAGTGTTGGGTTCTCGAGCTTCTCTGTTGCTGGTCGAAAGCTTTGGAATTCGCTGCCCAGTTCTATGCACTCTGTCAGTTCTTTAATAGCGTTAGTCTAAACTTGAGCCTGAACTTCCTTACCTACTGTAACGTGACTTCTGGTTTCTCTGATTCATTGAATTTCAACCAGGCTTCTCCAGTGGATTGTGATTTTTGACTGGTTTAACTTTAAGCAACCATCAACCTGTGCATTGTGACAAGGGCACTACAGAAGTCATGACACTAGATTAGATTAGACATTCAGACTAACAAACAGCGCAATCAAGAGGTTCCTCAAAAGGTGCTACATATATTAGATATGCAGATATACATACCTGCCTACATGCATATCATAAACCACTTTTGTTTATAGAACAGTTGCTGTTGATATGAGAGGATACGGTGACTCTGATAAACCGAGTGGTGTGTCTCAGTATACAATCGACAAATTAGTTGACGATGTTGATCAACTCATACAGCAGCTAGGTAGGTCATAAAGTACTCTTCAGTGATATACTGATACTAGCCCTGTAGATTATTTTGTTTTGTGTACTACGGGCGGTAGCACATAATAATGCTGATGATAATGAGGATGGTGATGATGAGGAAAATAATAATAATAATAATATTATTATTATTATAATTATTATTATTATTGTTATTAAGAATAAAAATTGGCAGCTATTAGCAAAAATGCTAAATACATCCAACTTCTTACCACTTACTACTTTGTCCCTCTGGCCTTCGAAACCCTCGGTCCTATATAACATGCTGAAACTGCTGGTCTGGCCTTCATCACAGCACTCGGACAAAGTCTCAGTAATGTCTCTGGAGAAGAAAGAGAGACGACGTATATTTTTCAACGCTTGGCACTGACAGTGCAGCGGTTCAATCCAGTTGCTTTCCGCAGCACACTTCCTGTTCCAGAACTTGACGAGAAGCGGCCATTCCAGGTGTCTTATCACTTTTTCAATAAGCTGTTAACCCCGAGGGATCATATGTAGCTCAGGAAAAATAATCATAATAAACTAATAGAATCATGATAAAATTGACGATTTTTGTAGAGTAATCATTGCAAAATTAGATTATTACCATTTAGAAAAATTTACAAATGTTCTGACTTTATTATTCGATATAAGACTATGCTCTTTGTCGACACCACATATTAGACAATTGCATAATCTAATCTAATGACTTCTTTAGAGTCTCTGTCATAATGCTAAAGGCATCAATCTATTGTCGCTTCAAGTGAAACTACAGTAAAAGATCGTAACCCGTTTGAGAAGCCCGGTCAACATCTGATTGGTCCGACAAACCAGAAGTGAGACTGCTGTAAGTAAGCAAGTTCAAGGAGACCAGTCATATCTTTATACCCCAATGGCATTAAAGAACTGACCGAACGCATTGAACTGGGTAGTGAACTTCACAGCTTCGCAACCGCCACCTAGAACAGTCAACATCCTAGTGCGAGTCACAACAGTCATAGTGTCCATTGATCGATTGAGGTATTTGTTGGTATGAGAAATTGGCATGGAGCAAAGCTATTTCTGTTGATTTAATTGGGATACCTTGTGAAGCATAAGGCAAATTTTAAACTGTGTAAAGATATTGAAAACAATTTTTAAAAGATCGATAACAATAAAGTAATGCAAGCCTGAGGCTTACTGTGTTGATTTTAGACATTCACTGAAACTGCTGTTGTTACTACTAGGCTACAAGAAGTGTATCTTGGTGGCTCATGACTGGGGCGGAATTGTTGCTTGGTTCTATGCGATGCTTCATCCGGCGAAAGTCGACCGGCTGATCCTCTGTAACATTCCACATCCGTCGGCATTTGAGAAACATTTGAACTCAGCATTCTCACAGCTGCAGAAATCATGGTCAGTTGTGTGTATCTAATGTTGTCTCGAAGCTTTCCTGAAGTCTCAGCATGTTATACAACAAAGCGACGCCACATCTCAAAATTTCACTTTTGCATGGAGTTTCTAATGAAAGAACAATGACGCTGTAGGATATATCTCTTTAATATGTTTACAGAAGTTTTGAAGTGACTAGAAAAGGGCACATAGAAGAGATTTTACTTTATTTCACTTTCTTTTTGTTGTTTCCACCAGGTACATATTCCTCTTTCAGAATCCAGCTCTGCCGATTTGGGCGTTACGTGCAAATGATTTGCAATGGTTCGAGGAATTATTTACCGGAAAACTACTTGGTACCAAGCCAGGGACATTCACTTCAGAAGAGATTGAACTCTACAAATACACATTTGCCGAATATTGTACGTGTAAACAAGTCATTTCAATTATTTTTACATAATCCGTTAGAAATATAGATAAATATCGACTTTTGAAACTCAGCTCCTATGCTTAATTGTTTTTACACACTCCCTTTAGAAATGCAGATATAAGTAGACTTTGAAACTCAGCTGCTATGTTTATTGTAACTATTTGTCTCGCATAGGACACCAGAATAGACAGTTTTCTATCAATGCTGCAACTATTTTGTATAGATTTCTTATTTCGTATATTATTGCCATTTTACTAAAAGTGTGTTAAAAGTCGGTTAAACTCGCCAGTTGAACAATATTGTAAAAATGTAACTGAAATATGGTTACAATAACGTTACATCATATTCCGGTATCATAGGCCTGTGTTTTAATAAACAAGTTTGCAGCAAGCGTTTCTGACAGCCATGTTTATTTAATCTACATTTGGCCCATAGCTAGGTAGGCTACCATTTTCAACCGTGATGGAATGCAGGGCTGCTATGGGTCAAATGAACGTAGCTTTATGTGTTATTCTACATACTGCTTTTGTGCACTACCTAACTTACTTGATTTTATGAGGTTAACTTATTTTTTTCCAGCTGACTTTTGTGGTCCGATCAATTATTATCGTGCTATAATGAGATATGGTGGACCAGTTGTTCCGAAGTCGAAGCTTCAGTGTCCAACGCTGATGATCTGGGGAACCAAAGATGGAGCCCTGGAAAAGAAAATGGCCGATATGTCCGGAAACTATGTCGAAAACTTTACATTGCACTACATAGAGGGCGCCAGTCACTGGGTACAACAGGAAGAACCGCAACAAGTCAACGCTCATATTCGAGAATTCCTCGAAAATAAATCGAACCTCTAAATTGAATTTGTGAAATACGAATTGGGTTTGAGCATGATATCGCATATTTACCTTATTTACGTATTATATGCTTGCACCCGTCAGTATAACTGATGCACTTTGATTGAAAAATGTTGCCATAATGCATAGTCCTACCATAGCGATTTTATGAGGTAGGCCTACTTAAACAGCGGCATATTTCGTATCTAAAACTGCCCAACTAGCTAACTAACTAAATAACTAACTAACTAACTATAATCGTAGTAGGGTGCAGGGTTTGAAATTTAGCGGCAATAACGGAACTGCTTGGGGTGTAGGCTGAGTAAACAATTTGTGAAAATCCTGTACATGCCCCGATTTCAAAATTCTTGGTACGGGTGCGCCCATAGCCCCCGAAGAGTACGCCTGTGCGAATAAGGATAGAATAACGGCTGGTATTGTGTGAAAGATGGCCATACCTACATGACAGCTGAACTTTAGGTTGCTGATTGTATATCCGCATACTTACAGTGGCGGCTCTTGGTTTTCTCAACAGGGGGCCAGCTGAATGTCTGAGTTTGCCCAAAATGAAAATGCGCTAACATGTCTTAACACCGAGTCGCATTGACACAAGTTCTGAACTGGAGCTATCCGAATCCCTTTATTTTAAACATATGAAATATAAACAATGAACGTAGGGGCCTACTTAAAGAAGTGCAAGTGAACAAATGTCATTTCTAGAGTCAAACTCATCTACAAAAGCATCCACATCTGCACGGCCAGATTCATTGACAGCATTCCCATAATGCTTAATTTAAACAAATGACGGCAGTAGTACTTTGTGGATATGTTTTAACTAATTAAATGTTAGAGCAGGAATGCTTCTCTCATAGGCTGCTGATGTTAATGCTAAACTAACGGCTACGTTCAGTAGTGTATAATTCATGAAAAGCAAGCTTACACGGTTCTAGAAAAAGTAAGGTTTAAGATTGTAATTATATTGTTTGTACTTGAACCTGAATGGTATAACAAACACCCCACTTGGGGAATTTTATGGTTGAGGTCTTCTATATTATTGTAATATAAATGTGGAAAAGCTTCAGCGTTATCGTAATTTTTAAGACACACGCTTTGGAGTTAATGATTGTATTACAAATAATAACAGTAAGTCAATAATCAGATAATCATCTCACTAATTAGGACATGTTACAATAAATAAACGGTAGTAGATATATTGTCTGAATGCGGTCTTTGTGTGCAATTCCGAACGATGCCCCAGAGTTCCAACAACAGCGGAACTAAAAAATCGTCTGGGCATTTAACGGACACGCTGTTTGAGTAACACCAGTGTTACCCAAACAATGTCACATATCTGTCCTCGACATCCTTGCTCCTACTTGAAAGTTTGCAAAGCGAATGGGAAAGCACTCTTCAAACCTCTCTTCATCAGCAAGTGAAGCAAAGCGTAAACGCCGGACACTTGAGCGTCGCTACAGAAGGACAGGAACTGAAACTGATCGAATACTTTATAGAACTGCATGCCGCAAAGCAAACTTGTAAATTCGGAAATCCAGAGTCGACTACTACAAAGAGCAAATACCTAATGCAAGTGGTGATCCCAAGGAAACCTGGAAAATTGCCAAAGAACTATTTCACTCCAATAAAAAGCATTCTGTCGACACTACAGTAAACACAAAGGAACACTGCAACAAGATTTCTACCTTCTTCAAGGACAAATTGGAAAAAATTAAACGTACTATATTGGATCGCCTTGAGTCTCTCCGCCATATTGGCATATCCTTTCACCTGGCTACTCCGCAACTCCTATCTGAACTCTGTCCAGTCACCACAGAAGAGGTTATTAACATTATCCTAAATCTTAAACCCAAAACTTCACCACTTGACTATCTCCCAACAAAAATCCTGAAATCTTGTCCGGATCTTTTTGCCCCACTTATTGCTCACCTTGCTAACCTTTCTTTCAAGTCTGGCCGTTTTCCAACTACTTTTAAATCTGCTAGTGTTACTCCACTGCTAAAAAGGATGGTCTTGACCCAACGGATTTGACTAACCTTCGACCAATTTCAAATCTTCTTATTTTTTCAAAAATCCTGGAGAAACTTGCCTTAGCTAGACTGTCTCCTCACATTACATCCTCACCAAATTTCAATCCTTTTCAATCGGGTTTTAGGCCTGGACACTCAAGTGAGACAACCCTCCTGAAAGTCACTAATGACATCTACTCAAATACTGACGATGGTTCTGCAACCTGTTTATTTTCTCTTGACATCTCGGCTGCTTTTGATGCAATGGACCATAAATTGCTTTTAGCCCGAGCAAAAGATGCTTTTGGCATCGCGGGAAATGCTTTAAACTGGCTGTCATCCTATCTTGAAGGCAGAAATTGTTTTGTTACCCTAGGCCCTGCTAAATCTGACCCTCTGCCCTCAACCACTGGAGTACCCCAAGGGAGTGTACTAGGTCCTTTTCTTTTTTCCATGTTTGTCTCACCTGTCAGTTGCCTTATACAATCCTTTGGAATTAAATTTCATCAATATGCTGATGGAAACACAGCTTTACACTTCTCTTACTTCTGGACATGCTAGCTGTGAAACTATGAACCGTTGTGCTGAGGCTGTTAACCTTTGGTTTCTTGAAAATGGTCTACTCCATAACCCATCCAAAACTGAAGCCATAATTTTTGGAACCAGATCTCAAATTGCCAAACATGAATCTCTCAAACCGGCTTTCTCAAACACTGATATTAAATTGTCACCCACTGTAAAAATTCTTGGTGTGAAACTTGACTCAATTCTATCCATGGATGCTCAAATTGTTGAAATTGTTCGATCCACTAACTTTCATATTCATGCTCTTCGGCATATTCGGCATTTCCTCAATAAAGAGCTCGCCAACACTATTGCCTGTGGTATAGTAAACTCTCGTCTCGACTATTGCAATAGTATCTTGTTCGGTACTTCTTTAAAAAACCTTACCTGCCTTCAACGAATTCAAACAACCTTGCACGGGTTGTCTGTAACTCATCATACCGCACTCCCAGTAAATCACTCATGAAATCATTTCACTGGTTACCGATTAAAGAAAGGATTATATACAAGATGTCAAGCATCATCTGCAACTGCATAACACTGAATACTCCTTCATATCTAACTGATCTTCAAATACATGTGCCCTCAAGAAGCATGAGGTCCTCTGGTACCGTACCTTAGTTCATCATCGCAGTCGTACTTCAACTTCATTAAAATCGTTCATCTCGGTAGCACCTCGAATATGGAACAATCTTCCTTCTGTCATTAGGAACGCTACATCCATCACTACTTTCAAGAAACATTTAAAACCGAACTTTTCTTGCATGCCTTCCTGGACTAATTGTTTCTTTCTGCTCCAAGTGCTTCTGAATCGTTGTTTCGACTCGTCGACTGCTTACGAACTACAGCACTCTAATCTCTACATTATTATTATTTTTTTACCAAGGTAAGTATAATCCCTTGGTTGTTCAAAAATTTCCGAAGAAAAGGAGAGAGAGGGATTCTGGAACGGCTAATCCTCGTCTGGATTCGGCATCACAAATGTACTGTGGAAGGCGACTGCATTGAAACGCTGTAATGTTATAGACAAGCGTTGAAAGAGGTAACCTGTTTCTCTACTATCTCCGGATATGAGGGACAATATACGTCCCAAGTCTATGAGAAAGGTCATACCCAAACCATTGATAGGGCCTAAAGTCTCAAAGGCCAGAGGGACAAAGTGGTATGCATTAGTGAGATGATCATATTTCAAAGTTTTTCTATCGGCCGCCACTTCAGCTGCGCCTCCTGCTGTAACAGAGGTTGCCTGTAAGTAAGAATGTGCAAGCGTGTCAATCACGGTGGCATCCCATAGGAGGCTGCGCCCCGAACGCCAAGGAATCAGGGTAAGGCCATCCGGTCTCTTGCCGTCTGTTCTAGAGAGACCCGTAGGTTCTTTCACTGATGGGAAGCCCGCTCGAGTCAGACTTCTGTGAATAAGGTCATTGAGACAAGCGTGACGTGCCATTCTGCCGGGTCCCAAACGGCAAGAGAGACCATGCGACCCCTCAGCGGTCACCAGAGCTCCACATGTGCAATTATGTGGTTGACATAGGATAGCTCCGAGACGGAGACCTACGGCTATACGTACGGCTTCGTCATCCAGGCGAAGACCGATTGAGTTAATGGGGAGGGCAAATAACCAATCCCCGGCATGAGGCGATGACACCGCCTTTAGACGTGCCTGGTGGTACGCGTCGTTATTATTGGTAATAAGTGTAGTTTTTGATATCTCGTATAGAGGTTTATCCCATTGGGATTGTCTCTGCCAGAGATGAGTATTAGGTTGTGGAGTCATGGTGAGTGCACATCAATGTTCCACCACAATGTTGAGATGAAAATCTGGTGATATTTGGCCTTTGTGAAGAATGGCAGTTTGCAACGTTTGGGTGCCTGCAGCGGATGCCAAGAAGGCGGGTAGCGGAAGAGAAGACACCCAGCGTAGGCCTAAACCTCCAGCTTTTATTATTATTATTACTTTGCTCTTCTGCTTGGAGAACAGAGGCACACCTGGAGAACAGAATCCCTCTAAAGACGTCTGTTTTGTCTCGAATTTTCTTAAATTTTGAACAAAGTCTGCAGTTGGAGATAAGTCAACACTCGAAGATTGGAGCTGAGCTGATACAACATGTATCATGTCAGAATATATCACAAATAGGTATAAAAATAGCACAAATTTAAAATCTAGCAAGGACGACAAGCCTCTAGCCTGAACTGCCCTTTCAGCATTTTGTCCCAGCAACATCCTCTAATATATATAGATATAATATATATATATAATATATATATACCAATGCATCTAAGGGATCACGAATATTACGGCAAGCAACTACATGACACACCCATCTAGTGTAACTGAGCCACTGGAGTTGCCTCACCACTATCACTAGTCGCTCCTGTCATTTCGTTCTCAACTTAAAACTTACCTGTTTCAAATTGCTTATCCACCATAGGATGCCTCTCTGTCGTGTGGACTGACCTTCTGGATATCGACCTGATTGTGGCTTGGTTTTGGTGTGCCATCGGTTGATGCCTTATGCATTAGACACTGGCGCATTAGAAGTTGCTAATTATTATTCCCCTAGATAATATAACTCACTCTGTGCGTCAACCCATTCATTTGCATAAGATAACTTGAAGTAAAAACATATGACACTTCGAGTAACCTGCGCCTCTGCAAATATCGAAATTAAATTGATATCGGATTTCATTCATTAAGCGACTAAGTTGCGTCGTTGAAAATATTAAAATTAAATATTATTGGATTTTATTATAGATCGGGTTAATTCCGAGATTTCTACAGCGCCAAACGATAGCCGCGCCGCGAGGACCAGCTTATTCACAGGCGCTCAGTCAAAACAAAATCGATAAGCAAAGGGGGGTTAATATTGGCGGGCACTGTTCGGGTATACTGTTAACCCGAAAGGAACATAAGGGCAGAAATTCTTTAGTGCAATACTTGCAGACATGGTTTGGATGATAGCATCAATGATAGCACCAATGATAGCACTGTCTCAGTGGACATTATCACAGTTTCTAAAATAGCTAGGAGGGATGGGGTATTGAGCAATCTCTGTTAGCTTGTAGTGGTTATAATGCAGATTGCGTGTCTTCTGAACCACTTAAGTCCTTGTTATGTTATTTTATGCTTTGTTGTTGGTGTTCGTGACTACCGGTAAATATACTATCGGAGGTAGAAATGTAGGCATGCCAATTTTCACTTTATAAATTGCCATAATATTCAACGCAACATGAATTCTCTGTTGACAGTAAACACGACACCAGATCAAAGCGTTGTACCAGACTACAGTAAACACGCCCTTTGACCTGACCTGTTGTGCTCTATGGGATTGATAAACTAGGTCAAAACATTTTTAGTCATGGATGGACGAATAGTTCAAGTTTTAGTCACAGTTTTGCTGTCGTTTTTAACTGGACTGCTTTCGCTGATATTTTACGTTTATGGACTGATAAAACACGGTCCTTCACAGTGGCTGCATGTCAAGAAAAGAAATGAGCGACCAGAGATTTTAGACAGCGAAGAGTACGGAGTTCATCATTGGGTTCCGTTAAAGGTATCTTTCCACTCCGATTAACATTAATAGCAGCACTATGTAGGACTACACATTTAAAGTAATGTACTTAATAGCGCTCTCAGTAGGCCTCATGCCTCAGAGGATTACTGTTGAGGTTTCTTATTTTAATGATTTCATTGTTGTAAGCAAACCAACAAACGAGCTTACCGAACTTGGCTTGTCACATTTCACGAGGATTTGAACGCCACGCAGAGGTGAAAGGCTAGCGCGTTGCCACCAGTATATCCTATTGTGTTGGACGATTTTAGCGTGTGTACATTTGTATGCATTTACACAGCACCCCTGTAATCTTGGAGCTTAGGATCCTGTGTGGTTTTCCAGGAAATGATAACAGTAGCACCCAGACTGGTGTCGAAATAGATCGCCGCACTCGTGAACAATACTGATACTAGAAATGTACAAGAATTAGGCAATAAGTACACGAGAAATTATAGTATGCTTACATAAGTAAGTGCATTAGAAAGTAATAGACAATAGCTGCAAGTGTCTGTCTGGATAACTAACTTTGTTGGAAAGTTCTGACGAAATCCACTGCTCATTGTGCAACTATTGCATACTTAATATTTCTCCAGAATTTAAAATGACTGTCAGTGCTCTCTAACATCCAACCATGGTAGAAATGCAAACATTACAGAATTTTATAAAACACAACCTACCGCATGGGTGATTCCTTCTTACATAAACGACTGGTATAGCTGTACTACAGAGTACAGGAGGTAAATGCGTGGAAATAAGGACTCAAATTACAAGAGTCCATGTTATTTGGCGCTTCACAATAATTTTGATAATTTCTTATTTACTAATTTCTTGTACAATTCCAGTATAAGTAGTGCCACGGCTTCAGCGCTCTATGGCAACACAAGTCAAAGTGTTCTTGCTACCAATTCCCTTGGGAACCATCCAGGATCCTATGCGCAGAGTTTACCAGCACCTTTTTGAAGTTTCTGTACTACTTGTGTAGTCTCCAGAAGATAATATAGTCATTGTTTAATTGTTGATTATTCTTTTATGAATTATTAATCATTGTTGATTAATCTTTTGTAATTATTCATCTTTTATGAATAATTACAGAAGACACGACTGAAGCTGCACTATGTGGCTGCCGGGTCAAAAGACAAACCTCTGATGTTGTTCCTTCATGGATTTCCGGAGTTCTGGTATTCTTGGAGGCATCAGCTCAAAGAGTTCAGCAAAGACTATAGGCAAGTCTTCTCATATCTTTAGTTTTACTTTGCTTAACATTACATAACGGATGGTAAGGTTTGGCAAAGTAAGGTAATTAATTACTCATTCATTATGTGCCTCTTCAAACAATAGTGTGGTTAGTTAATATGTGTTTAGAGCTATTTTTGGATAAGATCAACTGTGAAAGTTGTATCTTTGCTGATATTGTGGGTGAAGCTGTTTAGGAGAACGTAAGCTGCAATGGTTATGGCTTTGCCAATTATTATTCTATATAGAACTGTATAGGATAAGTTAATCTGTGACTGTTAAGTCTTTGCTGACGTCGTCTATAAATTGTTTTTGGGATAAGTTGGGATGATGTGGCAGTTGTATCTTTACTACTATCGTCTATGGAGCTGTTTAGGGAGAAGTTAATCTGTGAGTTTATCTTTTCTAATTTTGTGTACAGAGCTGTTGCAGTAGATCTGAGGGGATATGGCGACTCGGACAAGCCGAAAGGAGTGTCAGAATATACAATCGACAAGCTAAGCGATGACGTTGATCAACTCATCCAAGCATTAGGTTGTCATATATACCCAGTAATATCTTCAATAAAACTAGTAATATAGGCACTGATATTTGTCCTTAACATTTGTTATTATGGTCTTTAGGGTAGTTGTATTGTTAAGCTCTGAAGTTCTTCCACACCCTCCTATTGTTAAGTCAGTAGAAAGAGTGCATGTTAGTTGTATTTGATCAATAATTAGCTTATTATATGTCATATAACAATATTTTGAATTTTCTTCCAAACTCAATATAGTTGAGTAATAAAGAGAACAAGAATTTTATTATAATTTTGTATTATAGTTATATAGATTTATAGTTATAATAGTGTTTTAGGTATAATAATGATAACAATGATAATTATAATAGTAATAATCAGAGCACTTCGGATTGGAACAGTTAGAAAACAAGTGGCATCCATTTTGAAGTAGGAGCACCATGGGCCGACCACTGAAGAAGCAATAATGAGATAGAGTGAAACAAACAGATAGAGAAGGAGAGCGGGATGTGACAAAATGTCTTAGAAACTGAATAAGGTTTGGTCAGGAGGCTTTGTAGAAATTCAGCACTGGACAAGCCTATTTATTAATATCCAACCCTTGAATTCCCGCCTTGCATAGAGCCATATGAATTACATAAATACCAACGGAAGTAAGTCGAGTAAGACGAACACAGGTGAGTAAGCATAACACAGAAGTGGAAGCCAAATGCAGATGAGAAAGCCAAATGCAGAAGAGGAAGCTAACACAGGTGAGGGACCTGAATGCTGAAGTTGAAGCCTGTAGTCAAGATTCAGACTAAAGTCAACAATCTATAGCTACATGGATGATACAGTGATATAGTGTTGGACGTCGACTAAACTACTGTTTTTCAACTTGAACCCATTGTCTATCCCGCTGCTTGACATGAGAGACGAACCTGACCCATCCCGTTAAACCGATGTCAACAGCTTTAGTCTAAGTGACAGGTTATAGGGCCTGGAATGTTGACAGCTGATCTGTTTGTTTATTGGTTTGTTTGGTTTATGATTCTGTAAAGATTATAACAGTAAAAAATAACAATAATTACTTTGGGGAAAAATATTAATTCTTTGTAGTAAAACTGGTGAAAATTACTTCTTAGTAATAACATTTCTGCATTATAAAGTTAATATTTTGATTACGTTTAAGTTTTGAATTTTAATAATGTTTGAATTTTCCTGAATTATGAATTATTTTCCATTATTTACAGGTTACAAGAAGTGTATTCTCGCTGGCCATGACTGGGGTGGCGCTGTGGCATGGCATTACACGTCTACCTATCCAGAGAAAGTGGAAAAGTTAATTATTTGCAACTGTCCACATCCTTTGGCTTTCCAGAAACTGATCGTTTCCTCTTTTACACAGCTTTCCAAGTCTTGGTGAGTTGTCTGAAAAACATGCCCAATCAAATTTTACTCTGATTGGTATTATTAATTGTTAGTTCAGTGATTTGTTGTTATAATTAATTAATTTTTAACAATGTTTAAAAGTAATTTATTTTAACCTGTGTTAAAAATTTCTTTTCATTGCGTTTAATCTGTACAGGTGATATGCAGAAGTTGGTGGTGTTCTGCAGCGTGTCATAGGTTGTTAAAGAAACTTTATGTTGTGTCTTCAACTATCTCTAAAACATTATGTCATGTAATTGTTTTAATTATCTTTGTTATACATGTGCTTATTAAATGTAACACTTCTAAGTAATTAATTATTTGATTGACTGAATAATTTCTTAATAATCATAAATTAATTGTTTAATAGTTTAAATAAAATCATAATTAATATTTGAATATTTTGGTTATTGATTAAGTAATCACAAGTTTAAGCAATTGTGTAGTTTAATTTATGGCTTAATTAATAAATAGTTTGAGCAGTTATTTGATTAATCACTTATTGTTTAACAGTTTGTGTGTATGGATATAACAGTTTGTGTGTATGTATGTACATACGTATTGTAATTATGTGTGCTTAGCTATTGATATAGCAGATTTTAGGACCTTACACAGGCGTTTATGTTAATTATAATTAATGAGAGATTCATTCTTTATCGTTCTTCTAGGTACATGTTTCTTTTCCAAGTTCCAGTTCTGCCGATTCTGATGCTTCGTGTGTTTGACTTGAGGAGAATCGGTGCCGCATTCTGTGGAAAGACAATGGGAGCCAAACGAGGAACGTTCACTGAGGCAGACATTGAAGCCTACAAATATACTTTTGCTGAATACTGTAAGAACCGCTTGCATTCACTTCATTTGATTCTCAGTTCATCTGGGAAACTGTGGTGCTTCTTGAGAGGTACTTAAAAGGCCCCATATAAAGCGTCCTCATGCATGCATACATAAGTGCATAAGTACCATGAATATATTGTTTGCATACGCTTGCTTCATGTATCGAATTCA
This sequence comes from Norana najaformis, assembly GCA_964023275.1. Lineage (NCBI taxonomy): Eukaryota > Metazoa > Annelida > Clitellata > Crassiclitellata > Hormogastridae > Norana > Norana najaformis. The sequence continues at coordinate 13,140,249 of OZ029925.1, forward strand.
GATTTACTGACCTTGCACAGGTAGTAAATGCAGTAAGTAAATAAAATAAATACATATGTAATTACAAAACTGACTTTTCCAGCTATTCGAATGTCGTTTACTTACAGATGAGCTTGGAATTCTGAGGTAACTCTAACATCATTAAGACTAGTGAGCAGCACCTTTGTAAGGTACTCAGAAGGCTCTGTAAAAAAGTTCACTTAAGTTACATTACAATTACACTGTATTGCAAAAACAAGGAACATCCTTGATGTTAATTTCACAGTAATCACAGTTTGCATCCAGAGTGATTTCATGTAACTACACTGGAACCACCTTATGTATGTATAAGAATGTATGTATGTATGCATGTATGAATGAGTGTATGTATATGTATGTATGTTTATATCTGAAGATATTTATGTAGCACCTCTTAAGAGCCTCACAAAGCAAAGAAACATGGCCATGTAATAAATTCTAAAAGGTGAGTCTTAAGGTAAGCTGGAGGAAAAGTGTTTTGTGATTGCTGCGCTCCCTAGCGAACTCAGCTGTAAAACCAGGGCCTTGGGATTCGCCCATTGATGGCAGAAGTGCCAGATAGCAGGAAATAAGCATCTTCTCTACATTCCACTAAATCATGGAAGCTGTACTTCACTTCTTTCAACTTTGCATATCTTTAACGTACCAAGTGACTTACTTGGCCGTGTTTTCTGGTTAAATTTAGCCGATTTGTGTGGCCCAGTCAACTACTATCGAGCGAGCATGAGGCAAGGAGATTCGCTCTGGGTGAAGTCAAAGATTCAGTGCCCAACGTTGATGATTTGGGGAACAAAAGATGGCGCGCTCGAAAAGAAATTGGCCGATCTCTCTGGAGATCACGTAGACAACTACACAGTGCACTACATAGAGGGAGCGAGTCATTGGGTGCACCAGGAGGAACCTGACCAGGTCAACGCTTTCATTCGCGAGCTTCTTGAGAGCAACTGAATGCAACAGATGGAAGTGGTGCAGCCAATTAACGATCAAAACCTTGAATGTCAAATTCTTTTCTGTTTTGGTGATTGTGTGTTTATTTTTCTTTCCTATTAGGACAGATCAGAGATACCTAAAAAAACTTTTTCTTAGCCGATTAACTGTCAATGCCTCTTTTGCCAAATTCTTACTTTTGTGAGTGCGTTTTGATTGTTCTGTTTGCAGTTATTTGGTGCTGTCCCTTGTTAGAATGTAGTTAGTATTTTTAAAATTTTATTTGTTCTAATAGAAGCATATTTTGATCGTTATTGCTGATGTTAGGATGATGATGACGACGACGACCTCACGGATGGTGGTAGTGATCGTGATAAGGCTGATACTGATGTTTACGACGATAATGGTGATGTCTGATGAGTGATCATGGCGATGATGGTCACTAATAGCATTACTTTGATTTGATACTGATGATGATGATGAATGCATTTTGTTGGTCAGGATTAATGTAGTGGTGGTTATAGATTGACTGACTGACTGACTGACTGATTAACTGGTTTAATTATGTATTGATTTTGGTCTAAATTTGTATTATCTTGCTTTTGTTGTCTGATCGCTGTGACTCAACGATTCCTTACTCAGCCGATGGACATGTGGCGTGTTAACAAATGCATATTACTTACTTACTTAAATATTATGTTGTGTGTGTAGTTACGATTGACAAGGTTCGATAGATGGAGTGATCAATTGATTGACTGATGAACAGGATTAGGGGTTGATAATCAATAACATTAGTAGATTTCCGTAATTTGCTGCTGTGTTGTGTTTGGCTTCACCCAGTTGCAGTCGTGACAGTCTCGTCTGGGATATCGTTGCGATCATTCATTGTTGTTGGGGCTTTCGTCTGGGATTTGGTCTAGAAGACGGGACAGTTGTAGGCCTACTTGTCTTATCACTGTATAAGCGGCCCTTTGGTGCAAGGGTACTCGTCGTGGTGGCTGATCCTCCTGGGGAGAAGGAAGAAGAGCAGTCCCTTAGCTAACCCAGAGAAGCAGCCATGGTATTGAAATGTTAACGAATTCATTTTCTTGGCTTCGGCATGTGAGGGCGAGTGTCTAGTCCTCTCCCTCGCCATTTGCTTTTCCTGTACTCGTTTTTATCGCTGATTTCGATAGAGGGTACAAGTGAAACGCAAGTCTCGAAATATCTTTCTGCCCTGATGGGCATTTGAATCTGCGACCGCTGGACTGACACTGCAGAACGCTAACCAACTGGAATATTGAGTACTGCCCAATACTGGTTAACAGATAACAGTGATGGTGATTTTAATCAATGCTCGCAGGCACATACTTAAGTATAGTCTTCACCATCCAAACGCCTCGCTCTACCCAATCATTTCCTTAAGACGCTGACAATAACACTGGGCCCGTACCAGGCGGCAACTTTCCACCAATGGCATAAGTGGCCTAATGAAACTGCCTGTCTGAAAGCTGTGCGACCTGTCTGGTCGTCAGTCCAGGGTCATGGCCTGGGTCAACTGCATACGGGTGACTGGGCCAATGAGATGGTATACAGGTACACTGTAGGTATAATATATGAAGACCATTACGGACCTTTTAAGTGCCTCTCAAGTGTTCGGGATGAGGGTCATTTGACCGGGTCTCTATACTTCTGCGGGACCACGGACTAATTTATGATTCATTTCTAGATTTAAACTAAGCAGGACCCAAGGGTCTCGATTCCGGAGGCGAGATCTCTTTCATCCTGTGAAGAGCATGCACTTATCCCTTGGTTTTGAAGTGATAGCCCTTCTAAGTCTTTAGTTTGAAGTGATCGCCCTCATGACATCAGTGGCAAAATCGAAATTTCTGAATTTCTCAGTCAAATTTATTTTACAATTCAATACAGTTTACTCAAAACTTGACGAAATTTCGCTGACTTTTAGCTCCTCGGCAAAATTATTCTTGAAGTTGGCTCTTTATAAATCTCAAATTACAGTTACAATTACAATGCACCATGTTTAATGCTTTTGGAGAGCGGTTTCTAGATGGCCCATATTCTGAATATATACGGTGCTAAATCTAGCTCAAACTATAGGCTACTTGATAAAGTCATTGCGAGTTCACAAAGTCGAGCATTCTGATAAAATAGCTTGTTTTGTTTATCCACATTGGTCTGGAGCTTAGGAATCGCTTTTGAGGCCACTCTGTTTGAATCTATAGGTCGTGGTCCGCCAAAACATCTCACTCGTCTTGTTTTGTTCGTCCGTATTTGATAATTTTTGGCTTACCGCCAGTAGGCCTAATTCGAAAGGTGTCGAGAAGCGAGGGCCTTGTTTGGTTTAATTCCGAGGCCCACAGTGTGCTGAATCATTAAGACAGAATGCGTTTTATATGATGCGTCGATGTTTCGAACTGCGAACTCTAGGGTGATATACCAGCGCAGATACCACGCTAAGCCTTAGCCCTTGAATATGGGTAACAAACAGATGAAGACATCCATATTTTTTGTGGAGCAATAAAATTAAATGAAAAATAAGACGGTCCAGCGCTGAGCAGCATACACTATCTTATTTATTGTTAATGGGGCATAAGGACCCCTAAATTAAGGTAAGGTAAGGTCAGATGAGAGGAGGTAAGGTTACGTAAAGAAAGCGTTGGTAACTTACTACACATTGCCTTTCCTTTCCCAAACCTACCCTTATCTTCCTCTTATCTCTGTCTGCTCTCCAACCCCAAACACCTGGCCTTTCACTCAAAACATTCCTCTTTCACAGATGGTACCCTGACACCCCTTCTTCCTCTGATCTCTCTCTCCTCTCCAACCCCAAACACCACCACCTGTTGCTGCCACGCTGTCTCTCCGTCTGACTTTTGGATCTTGACCTGGAACCGGACCCTTTTGCCTATCGATTTTGTTTTGACTGAGCGCCTGTGAATAAGCTGTTCCCTCGGCCCGGCTTTCGTTGGGCTCTGTAGAAATCTGGGAATTACGATTACGAATGTAAGGCAAGGAGTGATGTGGTAAGGTAGGCCATGACTGGGTAGGGAGGAGTATATATGGTATGGTAAGATAAAGAAAGGCAATGCAACGTAGGTATGGTAAGTTATCATACCTTTCCTCGCATTACATTGCCTTTCTTTAACTTACCATATCATCCTTCCCTTACTCCTTCCTTACCTTACCATGCCTTACCTTGTCGTGATGAGGATATTGGTGAGGAGATTGCAAGGGGTAAGGAAGAGTATGGTATTGTAAGATAAAAAGCAATATAACAAAGAAAGGTATGGTACCTCACCTATCCATATACCTTACATTGTCAGTTGTAATGTAAGCAAGGAGAGCATACGTGACAAGGTGAAGAAAGGTATGATAAAGTAAGAACGAATATGGTATATGGTACAATAAAGTATGGTGGATGGTAAGATCTGATAAGATTTTTAAAAACAGGTCAAGGAAAGTCAGGTGATGTAAGGTAAGGCCTGGTCCAGGGTAAATTGTTTTCGACGTTTGTGGGAAACATTTGGAATGCACTTCCTGATTCCATTCAATGCAGGTGTTTGTTGTTTGTTGACAACTCTGATCTTCGTTTAGGCAAAGGGATCACCCGCTGTCAGCGTGTTTGTCCTCTTAAGGCTGTCTGTCTCTCATCTGTGCCTCTGATTCAGGTTTGACGTCTGGCAAGTTTATCTCATCATCATCATCATCATCATCATCATCATCATCATCATCATCATCATCATCATCATCATCATCAACAACAACAACAACAACAACATCATTCAATCAATATTACATTATTAATTGCCCGATCCACGGGCCCACGCCGGACATGGCTTCCTCCACCTGAGTTTAGAAAGCCAAGGTAAAGAATAAGGAGAGAGGAAGCCACTCTCATGAAGGGGCGCCATATAAATTCGCTGTTATAATTAGAATTACACTCATGCCAAGCCTTTCCCTGCTTAACTTAGACTTGGGGAACCATGCATGATGGGGGTCATCTCCTGAATCCATCAGTGTCCACTCGACTGGACTATTGGAACTGACGTGTCTAGTTAGGCAGGTCATTGTTTCACCGCCCAATCGTCAGTAACGGTTTTGTTCCTTTACAGATTACAGATTACCGTAATTACCTCATGGCCCTGTCACATTTTCTTCTATTTCCAAGCAGAACTTCTTGCAGTTGACCTTCCTTCCATCCACCCTTTCTTTCTTTCTTTCTTTCGCCCTTTCCTTCTTCCTTCCTGCTTTACTTCGTTAAGTCGATGAGTTGCCTGTTGGCGTCGATCACACGTCTCACTGAGCATTGCAATTAACATATTCAACAGTTTTAATATGCTTGCCCATAGTTTCTATTGGTAACCGTCCCACTGTAGCCCCCTCGCAAAAGGTTTACCCGCACAATATGCAGTGGCGGCTCAACAGAGGAGGCCAGAAGACCATAGCATACCTGAACCCTTGGTCCCTACAGGTTCCCTCAACAAACATTTTAGGCCACTTTACATTTTAATATGTCAACGGCATTTGTCATGAGCTGAAGATTATTGGGCCTCTTGAGACTCCTTGGCCCCTTTGTCGGAGAACGTAGCACTGCTGGTGAATATAGGCCTAACCCTAACTAAAAGTTTGAGTCCATATGCTGTCATCAAGACGTACTTGCGACTCCGCCATAAGCATTGATGATAGGCCATTTGTCAAACCTGGCTACTTGCAAAATTATTGTCTGTGATAGACTGGATAGTCTCGGAAATTCAGGGCAGGTACAAATCACCACTCGCGACCGCCCTACTTCAAAACAATCTTCAGTAGAGACTTTCAAAATACATACAATTGTACAGATTGTGTCAGTACGATGATAATTTGGTAAATATATATCGCACGCACAGCATGTTCTCTTTTAACTCTATCAGCCTAATATTGGGTATAAACCCTACGCATGTGGCAAAATTAGCTTCAAGTAAGTAAGATATTTGCTAACACACCATGTGTCCATCGGCTGAGCGAGGAATCGTAGGCGTCTTTGAAGTGCAGGCTGATATGGTCTTGTCCTTTTTCAGAGCTTTTGTCTGTATGCTGTTTGTCTCAATTTAGAAGAGCTTTTCGTGTAAATATCGATCCTTCAGAAGTTTATAAACTTATATAACTAGGCCTAATTGATTCCTGGAACGGAACAGTTTAACGTTTTCTTTAAATAATCTTGAAGGTGAACAAATCGATGACTTCAGTAACTTCGCTGTTGGAAGACTAACCTTTGACCTTGGAATGGTGTTCGTTTCATTGACTATAGCATGGTCAAGTGCGTTTAGGTAGCTCCAACGACTAGCATGGCTGATCCATGATGGTTAGATGGCTATATCGATTAACAGCAGGCGAAGCATCCTAATCAATGATGACAAGATTGATCCTGCAGTCCTGCAGCCTGTTTCAATGGGCGCCACGCATATTTAAGGTCCCCGTGTACGGACCGTGCTAGCCCGAGATTAAAATCTCTGAAATAATTGGCTGTGGTGGACGGTATTTGGAACTGGCTTGCTAACCAGCAAACCCAGTCAGGTGGTCAGTCAGTCAAGACAGAAAGTCAGTCAGTCAGTCAATCAAAGCTAAAGGTTAACTCATCCTATTCATGTAGACGGACGATGGCACGTGAAGTCAGTTGCATGAGTAATCTGACTGCAACATGAGAATTCTTTCTTCCAAACACATACAAGTCACGTGTATGTAAATATGCATCGGTGTGAGCTAAATATAGTCGAGTGTCATCGTTTTCACGTATTCAGTTGTTTTGTTCGTTCAGTCGTTCAAATATTTGTTCAGGCGACGACGTCTATGGAGTAAATGTAAATGTGTAGATTTTCTATAGCGACCGCCTGACCTCGCTCATTTTTCAATGAATTAACCAGCTGAGATCCTTCACCACGGCCTACACGTTGAATGGGCGCCACGCCTTTCAAGGTCCTCTTGTACGGACCGTACTAGCATCGGTACTCGACCCGGCATTGTGGTCTCGGTGTTTTCTCCAATTCGGGAAAACGAAAGTTCTCACTTCTGCAGAACAAACTGATCTGCGAAAACACAACCCACGGTGGTACAGAATTAATATGTCAGGCCTTCACCTCTGCGTTCGGAGTTGAAATTCCAGTGCGCCACGCCATGTGAAAGTGAGGATCAGTTGTCCAGGCTTTGATTCTGTAAGGAAAGGGAGTTTGTCCCTGCGTGGGTTGCTGCCGCATGTGTGCTTCAGCCGAAAGGTCTTTCAATCCAGGACATTGGCTATTTCTCCAAGTAGCGAGTAGTAAATGACCGGGTATTGGATCTTCCATAAATTGCTTTACCAAAATGTCTAGGACATTGACTAAGATTTGTGTAGGGTAAGGTAAACAAAGGTAAGGTAGATAAAGTAAGGTAAGTTAATGTGAAGTGATGTGAGGTGAGTTTCCGTGGGATTTAAAATATCAAAAGAAACCAAACTACTGATCAATCAGTTGATCGATCTGCAAATACTAAACGACCGATCGACGCCCGGCCCGTGCGATATCGGGGAACCTTAATATGGTCCAAGACACCTTGTCATTCGTGAATCTGAAAAACTATACCTGACAGTGCCATGACAATACTAGACTATATCACACATTGTCACGTCCTCGATTCCCCTCTAGTCTAGCAGGAACGAGACGTGATGGGTTCGCTTAGTACGAAGCGATATTTTAATAAAGAATATATTAATTAATGAAATTAGCGGAAAGAAAGTTAGCAATCGATTCAGTCAGTTCTTCTTATCTCGCGTTCACTGCTGTATCATGTCCGATCTCTGTTGGAATCTTAATCCCTTCTCGCATGAGCGCAACCCCCTTTTATCCAAGTCCGCCGAACATGGTCCCCTTCCCCTGGGATCGTTGGATGTATACGGGGTGTCTATTCACGACTATACCGCGGTCTCTATGCATGTCCCTCGCTGTCGCTGTCGGAGTCTGTGGGGGATTCAGGTCTCTATCCCCAGAGAAGCTCATCGAAGACCCTCGCCTGTTCTCCGATGGCATAACGGCGACCTCAGGCGGGTGTTGTAACCGCCTTCATGCTGACTGCTGATCTTGGCCGTGACACACACCCTATCATGACATGGCTTAATTTTACTCTCGCTTGAAACTAGGGACACGGATACGCAAGAGCGTCGCCAATAGAGATTTCTAATGGAGCTACAGAAATACTCATATAGGTTTTCTGTATATAGGATCTGTATGCAAGCGTACATATGCATTCGTCTGACATTAGTCCTCTCATTCGCTCGTTCATTCTTTCGCGATATTCAGAAAGCCGAAACCGACACCGAAGTCGGTATTCAGAAAATCTAAAAAAACGAAAATCGAAGAAAAATTCTGGCTAAACCGAAAAGTGGGTAAACACAGAATGCAAATATCAAAATATAAGTTTCCGTCACGTATATTATTTTTCCTTCACTGAAAATTTCTTAACATTGTTGAAAGTTTTGATGTTGACAAATTCTTTGTCGTCAGCTTCGTTCGTACATTCAGTCGTTCTTACATTCATTCGTTCGTTCATTTATTCATATATGCATTGGTTCATTCATTCATTTATTCGTTCATTCGGTACTGTTACAATTTTTACTTAGTAAGCCTATAAGCCTATTAGGATCTCACCCGATAAATTCGCTGCAAAATGAGCAGGGTTGATTTACATTTGGAATTGCAATGATGATGTGACAAATGATGCATCATTGATTCAATGCCTTTAGATTGTTATTAATTCTACCGCTAGGAGTGATTCCTATAGTTCTGACCCCGGCCTTCACTTTGTTGGTTCTGGCCTCAGCTTCGAACTCGTAGATCCTGGCCTCAACCTCGTATGTCCTGGCCTCGGCCTTGTGGTTCCTGGTCTCGGCATCGTTTGTCCTGGCCTCGGCCTCATGGTTCGTGACCTCGACCTCATGAGTTCTGGCCTCGGCTTCGGCTTCTTTGGTGTTGGCCGCTTGGATCCTGGCCTCGGCCTCGTGGTTCCTGGACTCGAGCTCGTGAGTTCTGGCCACGGCCTCGGCTTTGTTGGTCTTGGTTCGTGGGTCCTGGCCTTGGGCTCGTGTGTTATGAGCCACGGACTCAGACTAGTGAGCCTTAGTCTCGTGAACATTGCTGACAACAGGCTCATGTACGAGATGCTTAGTAGAGCCAGTAACGGATTTAGCTAAAGGCGTGGGGGTTCGCCCCCTCGTCCATCTTTGTTGTATGCCAGCACCCCTCAGACCAGACCGTGCGTGGTGCTTGAATGTGATGCCCCTCTGGAAATGCTCTTGACCTACGCAAGCAAACATGGAGCCGCCAACAAGTAGGCCTAGGCCGGTAGGGCCAAAACAGAATTGATGCACAAAAGCTGCAAATATCAAACGCCGATACTTTTCATACCTAAACGCTGGTCATCTGCTTCAACAGATAACTGAATAGATTCAGCTTCTACCTGTTGCGATTTTACATGTGCCATTCCTATTGCTTTTGTCTTAATCTATCTTCATAATCAATTTTGTGGCCCTTATAATTCATTCCAAAACTGCGATTACTTGCAAAGTTCTTTAGAAACAGTAAGCTGTACCAGAGCAATAGAAAATATTAGCTGAAATTCAGAATGATTTCACAGCTATCAGTGGAGAACTATAGTTAAGTCATTAGAACGAAACGCGTTTTTAGGCCACCATTCTTGTCATGTTCTCGAACAGCTGCACGAACAACCTTTGTCTGTGTGATCTTGTTTGATCCCGCTGCATCAAAAGTCGACCTACTTTGCAGACTGTACTGAACTTAATTTCGATTTATCGATCACTTGTAAACACTCTTGGCGAGCTGTCGTACGTAAGCGCTCTTTTGCATAAAAAATTTCACTGAGTCTTTAGGTTATTAATCTGTTTCTGCAGGCCCTCTTCGCGTGCTTTCGTTATTGGGCGCATCGAGTTGACACGTGCCTCGGATTCTGGTTGCGTCCTACTAAAATGCATCGAAAGGCTGCTGGGGCGTTGGTGTGACGTCAACTGGTGCGTGTTTTATCACGTGGGCGCTTGCGCGGGAAAACAAAGCCTGCTATGATGATTCTGCGGGTTTCTGGAAACCCCACGATTGCGCGGTAGCGGGAAGCCGGTCTAAACCAGTCTGATCTGGTCTACTGTCTTGGCGGGAAAGGGCCTATTAAAACGGCCGCAAACGAATTGTTGGAGAGCGCGAAGATTTTTTTTATCAGTGGTCGTCGTGTGTTTAGTTGAAAGTTTGAGTTACAGATGTCTTTGATAGATTCGTGTGTTTAGAAACTGTGACAACGATTCAAGTGCTGCAGTGATTGAATTTTTCGCTTAATTATTTTTTACGAAAATCAAAGACTGTGTGTCTCTACCCGTGTTAACGCTACGCTACGATTCGGCAAGTCGACGGTTCGAAGCCCAATCGATTGACAGTTACGAAAGACCTTCGACAATTAACATTATGTAGGCCTAATAACATTGGTTAAAGTGAACGTTTTATAGGCGTATGTCAAAGCGCCATTGTGCGTATATATGCCGCTTCGCATACCGATAATTAGCTATATTACAGATTTTAATCTCGGACTCTCACAGTCCATACAAGGGACTTTAAATGGCGTGGCGCCCATTCAAACGAGCAGCGATGCACGGTGAATGATCTCACCCGATCATTTCAATGGAAAATGAGTAGGGTCGAGGCCATACGGTCGCTATAGAAAAGCTCGTACATTTACATATATTTCCATAATTGTGTTCATTTATTTACATAATTGTATCGACTTAATTGTGTTCGTTGGACTTAACTTCTTCGTTGCGACGCATATCGAAATTGACTGGCAGTTGAGACGCAGTAGTAAACATTACACGTCACACTTAGTAGGTTATGCACACAAAAACAGCAAACTAACAACATGCTGATTAATTACTCTCATAAGCTGTTAATTCGTTTATTCGTTCGTTCGTTCATTTTATGATTTTCCTATAGCCTGGTTAGCTCATTGGTTAAGCGTACGTCAAGGCGTCTCTGTGGGTGAGGATGCCGGTCCACACCCCAGTCGTTGGATTTGAATATCGGGCAGCACGATCCATATACACGGGGACCTTAAATGGCGTGGCGCCCATTCAAACGAGCAGTGGTGGTGAAGTGGTGGTGAAGGACCTCACCCGATTAATTTATTGGAAATGAGCAGTCGAGGCCATACTGTCACTATAGCAAAACATGTACAGTTACTTTTAAATTTATAGTGCCTCTTCAAAACGTCTACGCAGAAACGCCCCAGTCCATTGTTATGTTTGTACGCCCACAATATACATGGACAGTAATCGTAATCGTAAACTCGAGATTTATAAAGCCCCCAACGACAGCTAAGTCGCTGTTACCAGCTTATTCACAGGCGCTCAGTCAAAACAAAATCGTTAGGTAGGAGGGTTTAGAAACGGTTTCAGGCCAAGATCCAAGAGGATAAAGCTTTACCGCTCTTCAAAGGATTGCTTTCCCACTCTTGGTCTCGACGATTTCCAGGCTGTTAATTTCGAAACCATGACTCAATGACGAACAGCCGACGTTTTGTCTACTCAGTCATTACTGTTTTCTATCGGACAATAAGCTGTAGTTGATGGACACAGATGTCGCAAAAAAATCCATAGAAAAGGTTCGATTTCTTCATTTATTCTTTCTCGAGTTACTTCGCATAAAACGGCTGCACGTCATGCCCCGACTAGCACACGCCATGAACAGAATCCGGGTAAAGTCAAGCATAATTCTTGCACATGGCACATTTCGTTTGCGACAGAAAGTCAACAGCAAGAGTGTCTCCTCACTGCTAACACTTAATTGTTTTACACCCCTAAATCAATTTGAGGTATGGCGGATGTACATGTCATTGTGTCTGTCATTGTGTCTGTCATTGTGTCTGTCATTGTGTCTGTCATTGTGTCTGTCATTGTGTCTGTCTGTCTGTCTGTCTGTCTGTCATTGTGTCTGTCTGTCTGTCTGTCTGTCTGTCTGTCTGTCTGTCTGTCTGTCTGTCTGTCTGTCTGTCTGTCTGTCTGTCTGTCTGTCCTGTTGATTCAAACATCTCTCGTCATGCATTGCTGCGTCTTCAGCTGCGCATCGTTGCCCAGATCGACGTAGCAGATGATATTCCGTTTACGTAAAAAATTGATATGACATTGGACTTATAAGTACTTACAATATGCACATTATTTTTTCATAGATGTATAAGCCTGTTATGTTGTATGACCTAGACTGACGCGTGCAGTTTCAGTAAACTGCTACGACTAAGTGTAGTATGGTTTTATTTTTATTTAGCGCCTTTTTTGTGTTGTTACGCTATGCTGTTGTGCGATGTTACTTTGCCATGTTATGTTTCATTGGCGATTATAAATCGTCTCTTATTCTAATTTTTTATTATTGCTCCAGATGTCATGTTATGTTATGATTTGTTTCTTTATATCACGTTTTAATAAGCCTTAAATCTTACGCTACGCGGTGCAACTATTTCTTTGCGTGCGGTCTCGTGTTGCCTTCTGTCGTGATGCAATCGATGTTCTGATTCATTCGAAGGAGAAGAGCAGCTTAACGAGGATTATAGGCCCTACTTGTCCTCCTGAAGAGAGGAATGAGGACTGGAGGTCGGGCTGCCGCATATGGAAGAAGAGATAACGCTGGATGGGAGCATTATAGGGCTGCCAACTTTTGATTCTGCCAATCCGGGACACCCGCAGTCACTCGATATTTCCCTTTCCACGTGACAGTAGGTAACGAATGTTGCGTCAGCCTAATGTAGGGTCTACTGCAAACAGTCGTTAAAACTTAGTCAAATGGCATAACTCAAATCATCAAGAGACAAGTGGTCTGTATATAAAAATTTGATCGACTTCGAGAGCAAAACGTTTATTAAAGCCCAGTAACCTACCAGGCTTCAGGCCATAGCACGAATGAAGTTCATACATACATGCATGACGCATGCAATTTGCAGATGTCATTTATTGGGTCTACTAACCTAATTACCCTAATTAAACTGTTAAACTTATTTACGGCCGGCTGCTCGAGTTTAGTGAGCGAAAAGAACATTTGGTGAAGTGGATATTTACACCAAGTTCCGGGACAATTTGGGATCAATCCGGGACACGGGAGGCACGAGGCCGATTCCGGGACTGTCCAGGCGAATCCGGGACGGTTGGGAGCCCTAGAGCATGAAGAACTAAGGAAGCGCGAAACCAGGGCGAGGAGGAAGAAAATGTGAAGTGGGAATGAAGAGGATGAAAACTAGGAGGAAAAGGAAGAGAAGGTGGAGTAACAAGAGGATGTAGGACGAAAACCAGGAAGATACGGAGGAGGAGTAGGATGCGGAGGGAGGAGAAAAAGGAGGATGAGGAGAACGAGAGGGAGGAGGAGGAGGAGGAGGAATAGAAATAAGACCAGAAGGAAGAGGAGGAGAATGATGCCGAAGATCAGGCCACAGAACAAGGAAGGTGGTGAGTGAGATCAGCCGTTTCATTCGGTAATAGTCGCCTTATAGCGGCTCTGTCGACGATCGGTTGAGGCCCTCCGCGGCGCTCGCTGTTTGGTTTGGTTTGGTTGTTCCACTGCGCCCCATCCGCCGATCGTATTGATTCGTCGAGCGTGCGTATTTGCCGACGCGGTGTCCTGATCGCCTCAGCCAATCACCTTCGGCCTCTGGTTTTCAACGCGACTAAGACGCGCATGACTCAAACTGCAGATGGATGGCCAGTTGATTTTCAACAGCTGCTAATGGTATGTGGACACGAACTCAGCTGCGGGAGCAGACGCATAATAGCAGTCCTTTTAGCTAACCCCAAGAGGGAGCCATTGCTATGAAGAGTTAGCGACTTCATTTGTCAAGCCTCGGCATATGAAGGTGGGTGGCCATTCCTTGCCTCTGCCGTCTGATCTTACCATCAACAGTGTACGGTCAGTGTACTCATTTTATAGCTGAGTTCACGGAGGACGCAAATGGAGAAGAAATTTTGGATTGCCCTGGCGGGGATTTGAAGCCTCAACCTATGGGTTGACAGTCCATGACACTAACCATAAGACTATCCTGCACCCCGGAAACTTTTTATACTGTATAAGATATTTCCGTTCACGGTTCAGCTCAAGTTCGTTGTTACTTGTTTTATGCAAAATTTTAGACGAGCAACGTTAAAGCTTAAAGCGATGTGCTTTAATCCCTTTGAGAGGGTTTATAACGCGATATGTAAATATTCAGATACATGCATACATAGGTTGTGTACGTAAGTGCGTGTGTGCATATATAATACATATGGATACATACACATATTCATGCATACATACATACATACATACATACATACATACATACATACATACATACATACATACATACATAAAACACACGCATGCATACATCACCTATGTTGTTGGCCGAGCGTCGTTTCCAACGTGCGTTTTAGATTAGGTTTGCGTCTATTTCATTTTTACTAAGCAGTCCGAATTATGACTGACAACGTAGAGGGCTCGAAACCCACCCGCGATTCGGTTGTAGACCGAACGAAACAGCGAAGTAGTGTTGTGGGGTACAGAAATTGCGTGTGGAATAATACCGTGGCGCAGCTAGACATTGTTAGAGGTAGGTTGGCGATCTTAATTGGACACCTTTTTCATGAAATGCGGTAATACGTGATTTAGATGTGTTTAGATTGAATTGGATCCAGGTGTATTGTATTGCACATCTGGTTGGACTCGATTCGATTCGATTGGATTGCGTTAGGCGCTGCATACTTGGTCATGATTGTATCTGTTGACAGCAAGCAGAGACGCTGAAGCAATGCCGTTGCACAATAAGAGCGCTATATAAAGGTTTGTTTACGAATTCAGAGGCGGCGTCTTATATAATGGCGGCCCTTAAAATGGTTTTTTACACGTTGTACTTGTGGCTTTCAAGTGTTGTGAATATAAAGGCGGGTAAAACGCGGGCAGTGGGGTATACATTGGCTTTCGGGCTGATGATGGGCAACATTTGCCAAGTAAAAACCCTCAGATCAAGAGTAGCAGTTTGCTTAATGCTCTCCGGCGAGTTTCACTTGGGATACTGGCTTCGGATTTTCGTCGTTGGGGTTAATCGGAATGGAAAACCGATGTAGCGTCTATTTCGAACAAGCTGCTCAAAGGCAATTAGTGTAAGAAACCTGCAGACGGGGGCTTAATTAATTGGTGGAATGTGGTTGACGTATTGGTGAGCGCTGCAGCATTTCACGAAGCTCTGTGTTAAGAGTTGATCCGATGGCTTTATTTTATTTTAAATTGATATTTAGGCTGTTTTTTTTGTGGTTGGTAGTAGTGAGGGGCGAAGTGTATGGGCTGGAGTGAAACGTATGGGGAAAGCGGATTTCAACGGGATGTGGTCGGAACCTGTTGGAAAAGCACTATGGACAGGGGCAAATGTATGGGGAATTTTTTAAAAATTTTTAATTGGAGATAGTGTGAACAAGTGGAGGAGGAAAGATGGGTTGAAGCAAGATGTATGGGGAAATGCATCATTAAACCCATCCACCCCATGTACTCAACATATATACGTGCATGGCTTGACGAATCTTTAATTGCCCATGACATACTGGGATATAAACCTGAGATACAGAGGTAAAAGATCGACACATTATCAATCAGCCACCTATGCAACCAGTCTTGGGTGAGATAATTAGGAATTCAGGACATCCATTGCATCGGTCTCCATAGCAGCCTCTGCAAGTGTGTGTGTGTATGCGTATGTGTGGTGTGGGTGTGTGTGTTTGACTAAATGATTAATTACCAGTACAGTGTAACGTGATTAATCAAGTAATTATATGGTCTGCTAAGTTTTGGTTTGCAGACTTTGATCCCTGGGTAGAATGTCCTGTTATAATGAGATTGCATTAGGATGAGGTCATGTTCAAAGCTGAATGAAACTTTAGGATCCATATCAGAGTTGGCACTTCAGTGATGCATGTTGTAGGGAGGTTCCAGTGTGTGACCTTTGTCATAAGTATGTGTATATGTATGTATATATGTATATATATACACATACAGAGTACATGTATGTAGTTGGACCTTTATGTTTGTTGATTCTTCCGTGGGCGGTGCTCTTGACCCTAATACACTTGAATGCCATCAGTACAAATATTCTTGAACCAATAATCGATTGAATGAAGGTACGTGAGAGTTGGGTGACATGTTCATATTTTGGATTATTGACTCTTGGTAACTTGCTCAGGATGTCGTAAGGACTGTGAAACTCAAAGATAAATATTTGTGAAACGAACAGTGAAAATGATCCCATGGTGCATCATGGCATTATACAATACAATACGTAACTAAATTTTATCATGTCCCGTTACAAAGTTCAGAAGTTTGTCCATGCCTCAGATTCACTTACTTTGCGTGTGTAATAAGTGCGTTAAACAAATAAATATAAATCTGGTTGAAACTGTGAGAGCAGTCACATACCCTGTGAGGTAGATGCAAGGAGATGGATCTGTACACTTGATGAAGTGGCACATTGTTCGTAAAGTAAGGTAGTCACCCACTTATTAAATGTCTCTGCAGGCTGCAATATTAGGTTGGTAGAAGTGGGGAGGAGCAAAATGGAATGGTGGAATGTATCGTTGCTGGGAAATTGTTTAAACAAGTAGGGGGGGGTCCAAGGGCATGGAATAAAAAGTACGTTTGGAGAAATGTATCTTGCATTTTTGGTGGGAAGATGAGATGGTGAGAAAGATTGGGAGATAGGCTGGCCACCCACCTCTGAATGGTGAGACAGAAAATGAAGTTGCTGTAGCACTTAATACCCATGGCTGCTGCTTAGGGTTAGCTCAAGGGGCTGCTCTTGATTTCTTCTTCTGCATTGTCCTCTAAGCTCTGCAGTACATTACTTTACTAATGCTGGTTTCTGAAAATTTATCTGTGGTCACTGAGTGGATTATGTTTTGAAGACGAGAGTTTTGTTGTCGACAGAAGTACTTTTTACCATCGGGGCTGTTATTCAGTAGTCTTGTATCAGTAAGCAGCTGTGGTTCTTCATCATCTGACAGAACCTTTACACTTCATTCTTTCTGTTTGACTTGCTCTTGCACACGCAACGGTTGATGTCCATATTTGAATAAATTGAATAAAGTAAAAAAAAAGAAAATGACTCATTGCCTTTGAGATTTGTTGGTTTTAAGCATATTGGTGGGAGTCAGTTGGATAGATGGAGCCACTAGCGTGAGAAGGAGGAAGAGGAGGAAGGTGTAACTGAGTGGCTGATGTTGCAGCTGCTTAGCAGTTCCTGGTATCTTAGTGACGAAGCCATCTGGAGAATTTCCTTATCAGCTGATGTCTTGCTTGTACAACATTTTTACACCTTGGCCTTTGCTGCTATGTGCCTGTGTGTGTTTTGCATGCGTGTGTCTATTCATCTGTGTGCGTGTGTGTGCATGTATGTGTGTGTTTGTGTTCAACTGTGTGTTTTTGTCTCTTCATTTGTGGCTGTTAGACTATAATATATGGGTTTTGTGTTTATGTTTCTTGCATGTGTGTGTGCATGCCTGTCTGTCTGTCTGTCTGTGTCTGTGTACTCTTGTGTGTTCTTCTGTGTATGTTTGTCTTTGTTGGTGTGCGTGTGTCTGTGTTCTGCTGTGTGCTATTTGTCTGTACATTTCTGTGTGTATGTAACAGTTTGTGAGTTCGTGTTTGAATGAGTTGGTTTTGCTGACAGAGATGGATAAGTGCATCAGCCTGAGGAGAAGGCAATGGATTCTGTAATCTTTGTGTTTTCCTCCGTCTCAGGAATTTCCGGTCCGTTTAGCTTGTATAGGTTCTTGCTTGCCAGCGTCGGATGCCATTCTCCTTATCTCTTTATGAGTTTGGCACTTCCACTGGAGCCTTGGGCTACACTTCTTTCTTTGCGACTGTTGAACTTCGACTTAAGATTTTTGCCAGAATCTGCACCCTTGGAAAGTAAAATGAGGTTTAGAAGATAAAGCAAGGCAGGGTAGTTAATAGAAGTGGATGGGAGGAAAAGTGGAAGGTTTCAGCTGAATGCAGAAGTGTGTCAAAAGATAAGGTACTGCTATTTCTTGGTAACAGGTAACTGCATGCATACGCTTGCACGTGAAAAATACATTCGAGGCGTCTCTGTGCGCGAGGATACCAGTTCACAACTCGGTCGTGGCTTATTTCAGAGATTTTAATCTTGGGCTGTGATGGTCCATGCACTGGAACCTTAAATGGTTGGTGCCCATTCAAGCAGGCAGACATAAATTTACATTTACACATGCGTACATGTGCATACGTACAATTTATGTGCTATGTGTAAGGCGTTTAGAATAATATAATAATAATGTGTAGAATAATATGATTTGTTATTTTGTGGTTGATAGGGTTGTCTTGACGATTACCTCATGGATACAAAAATTGTATAGAAAATTCAAGTCCGAGGTATGTTTTGACTTTAGCTTCTTTCACAGCCTTTATGTTTTTGCCCAGTTAATTTAATCATTTTTTATATACAAATAAGTTTTTTTAGTCTTTTAGTTTTTACATTGTACACTGTAAGTACTGATCTAAAACATACAGGGGCCACATTCTACAGAAACTCCTCTGAAGCATTGTTCTGTGTTTGAAACATCTTGTGGCTTAAAATACAGACATGATCGCAGCAGTCCAACAACAGAACACATTTCCTAATACCAACTGATGTGTTGTGACACTGCTATATGAAACTGAGGATTGGTTGTTTTTAGGCAGGAGTGAAATTTATCAAGAAGGGGGATCTTCAGTGAACCAATACAGAAAGATTTTTTGATGACTTTACATTGTTTGGCCGTTTTTGGTGGTGCATGGAGCCAAAAACTGCTGTGTAGCCTCACAGCTTAGAGGGAACATTGATTCCCGTATAAATCGCACCTGGCACTAAACCAGTTTCAGGTTCTATACTGAGATATTTTATTACGGAAGAATAACTAGATTTTATTTTGTTGTTGATTGAATAAACAGTACTGGCTTAGTTTGCCGCTGGAAGGGAGGAGGAGGAAGAAGAGGAGGAGCAGAGATGCCGGCCATGTTACTTCAGCATCATGATCAGTCGCCGCAGGAACAAGAGGATTTTGAGTGGAGCCGATCACACTCTTCCTTGGCATCTCCAGCGCCGGCTGCCACTGTGTCATCACTTCGAAAGTCATGGCCTGCCACTTCACAGAACGGCCTCGCTAATAACCGAAGGTCAGTTTCCAATCCACTGATTCAGCCGCAGCACAAACTAACATTCACCTGATGATACCCTACCATGCCTTGTTTTTTTACCTAAGTTCACAATGCCACTGAATGGGAAACGACATAAATGAACATTTACCTTACGCCTTACCTTATCATTTCTTTCCATAATTCACCTCTGAGGTCACTGACTGGGCCACAGTATGAGCAAGCATTTATGTTAAATTATCTTACCATACCTTACCTTTACCATACCAAACCCTGCATTGCCCTACTCTGACTTACCATGGTCAGGCCATCGTAAACCTATTCTAGCGTACATTACATGAGTAACCTTACCTGTTTTACCATATTTTACTCTGCCTTACTTTACCAAAACGTGCCTTACATTACCTGTAGCATCAAACTGTGCATTGCCTGGCCAGCCCTTCAACAACCAACCCTAACTTACCATACTTGATTTACCTTACCTTACCTTACACTACCCACATAATGTAACCTTACCTTACCTTACCCTATCTTGCTGTAACAATGGTCAGTCATATTGTTTCTTGTTAATATGTATGCTTATGTGCGTGTATGCGTGTATATGAGTATGCATATATGTTTCAGAATATTTATTTCGCGGCTTTTAATTCTCAAAGGTGCTAGTTATAGTAATTGTAAATTCTAATCATGATGTAAACTCTAGATATCTACAGCACCAAAACAAACCTAAGTCTTGGGAATCACCTTATTCACAGGCTCATAGTCAAAACAAAATCAATAGGCAGGAAGGGTTAGATTCGTTTCCAGGTCGAGATTCATGGCTCAGACAGGCAGATGGCTCCAATGGTGATGTTTGAAATTGGAGCGGAAAGAGAGATAAAGGAAACAGGAAGAATCAGGATAGGTTTTGTGGAAGAGAAGTGTTCGGTTTTGAGTGAAAGACCTGGGCAAAGATTGCAAGGGATGACATGAGGGTGAGTTCATAGGTGTTGCAAGGGGTGAAGTGAGGGTGAGTTCGTAGGGTGGGTCAGATAATTGTGGTAATTCTGGCAGGAGTTTATTCCAGATGGATGGAGCAGTTATGACTATTGACCATATTCCAAATTAGGATGAGGTGACCAGACAGAGGAGAAGTGTTAGGGCAGAATAGGAGCTGATTGAAGGAAGTGGTTGGATTGTTAATAGCTGATGAAGGTAGGAGGGTTGGGAGGTGCAGACTGTGTTGTAGGTAAGTGATAGGACTTTGTGTAGTGTAGGCAACTGCTATCTTCAGCAGTTTAATGTGATCGCAGCCATTCTTCCAAAGTATTTTGCGTTTATTCTCCTTCATGTCTTTCAGTCAGCTGACGGGTACAATGAAAGAGTTGGCATTCTTTGGGGAATGGACGCTTCTGCTTTTTATTGGTTTCTATTTAAATGTCAGTGCAGGATTTATGATCTTGAAAAACACATTTTTAGTACAGCAATGTTATAACAAGGTAGGGTCCCTTCTCTTTCTCTTATCTCATTCTGCAAACAATGAGAGGCTTATCATTTCTAGCTTCCAATGCTTCCAAATCTGCTTAGCAGTAGGAATAATAATAATAATTATTATTATTATTATTTTTGTTATAATTATAACACTAGTATTGCATGCCTTTAAGTACACATGAAGGCAGAATAAACATAAACACATAACACATATATCAATTGAAATATGAAAGAAAACAATTCCACTGTTCAGAAGTCAGCGAAAGTTCAGCTCCTGTGCATAGATCTTTGAACTGCTCTTGCAATTGGTTAATGGCTGCATTTTTAAAATACCAGTGTAAACCAATCATCTTTATGCTATTTGTCAGTTAGATAGGTAGGTAGATTATGTATAGTAAGTTAGTAACATTCGAAGAAAAGCACAAGTGAAAATAAAATTTACTGTGATGTACTTTTAATAAGAAAATGAAATTAAGTCTCTGAAGTCCATTAGTGAAGCCATTCACACTTTCATACTTATTAGAACCGAGTATAACACGATACACAGAATTCCAGCATACATTCAGTTCATTCAGTTGCCTGGCTGACAGTCCGAGCCGGAAAAACGTACGTCCTGTAGCTGTCTTGCAAATTAAGATAAAGAATCTTATCTAAATGGGAGGCATGAGTTGATTATAACAATTCCTGTATCACGATCTCAAGAAACCGTTGCTTACTAAACTGGAAGTCCAACGATAACGGCGCTATAGAAGTCTCCACTACTAACTGAACATTTCCATTACTAATGAAGTAATCTATCCATGAACAGGAACTGTTGTTTTGGTAGTAGAGAGAGCGGGGTGGGTTTGGGGTGAAGCGAATGCAGATGGGTGCGGTTTAACAGAGACCTAGATATGGCATGTTCTTGGGCAGTTAGCAGCTGTGAGTCAGCCAATGGTATTCGGGACAAGAGCTCACCTGGCGAAAAACGGCGTTTTATAGATGATAGTTGATGGGTGTTTAGTCCGGCTAATTTTTTTAGTCCTGCTGGCTTTGATTATTTATAGGTCCACCAGCACAATTTCTGTATGACTGCACATGAGTTATTGTAAATCACCTGATTAGTTATTGTAAATTTCACGTGATACCTGTTTTTTTAAAATTTGTTTGGTTACTAATTTTAGGTATTTGATAGGTATGGTATTCTGTAAAGAAATTGTTAAATCAGCACATGCTTTTTTCAAGAATAGCCCTCAAGGGTGTCGTCCTGGGGTTGAGGGATCTTTGGGCTGAAGCGCAAACAGGACAACAGCAATCCAACAGCCATACAACCATTCCTTATTTGATGTGTAGTGTGACAGCACAGTATCAGTTTTGCATGATGCACCAGGATTTGAACCTTGGGTGCAGAGGTGAAAGGCTAACACGCTGACCGATTCTGGAACTGGCTGCCATGCGGCCTGCAACTTGATCTTCTTGTCCTTTCTCTGCCTCTATTTCACCAGTGGTTGAAGACCTTTCTACTCGATCATAGCCTTGTGTTGTCAGGTTGGAAGCACCTGTGAGGAGCTTTTTTAAAGTGGCCCTGTGCTTAAAATTGCGATTGTGCGTACAGCCTGCCACCCAAGTAAATGTATAAGGGTAGTATTCCGAGTCACTTCTGTCCCTTTTGCTGTTAGTAAGTGATTAAGTAAGTAAGTAATCTTTTTTAATGTGAGACAGATGTCCACAACTGACACTGAACAAAACGTAACATTGATTAATGCCTTTAAAAGGTTCTTGAAAATTGCTGTATTCTTATCCAGATAAATATATGCATGCATCGTTGAAGATCGATATTTGACAGTTGTACGATGTATTACCTTACTGTGGCTGTTGTCATTTCTCATTCACAATGCTGTATGGACCAGGAACCCTGGAAATGATGTCAACCCTGACTGGGGCTTCTTTTCTGTGTGTGTGTGACAACCCGTCAGTGGTGACTTTTCCAGTTACTTGAGTATTATTTCCTTAGAGATGTTTGCTGTTAATAAAGAACTGCTCTTGATTCTGACAGCGTGTGGTCGTTGTGGTCACTGTACCCTTTTTTAGCTAATGGTTGCAAGTGGAATCGAAATCTTAGAATATCTTTCTGTACTGGTGAAGCTTTAAGATTTGTAATGTCATTCAGGTCTAAACTTAAGACTCGTCTGTGTCAACTTGCTTACCCGCCAAAGACTGTCTTCTGGTTTCTCTTACTTTTCAGATTTTGACTGGGCTTCTCTATCTGATTATGATTATGACTCAGGTTTAATTTAAGCAACCACTGACTGATGCATTATGATAATGGCACAGTAGAAGTCGTTACAACAGCTTAGAGAAAGAATTTGATTTGTGTTTGTCTGTCTGTGGTTTATCCTTTCCTAAAAAAAGGTCAAAAGGTAAATTTGTTTACACACCTCATTGGACACTTGAAAAAAGCTCCAGGCTTGAAGGATGGTTATAACCATGAGAACTTTGCATTTTTTGCGTATTAGTCAATCTACTTAAATAAACTTATCGCTGGTTAAAGTTTTAATTAAGAGAGAATTTTGTTTTTCAGACATCACACGATGCCATCTTCAACAGAACATCACACAATGACATCACAGAAGTCAACGGAGCATCACACATTGCCCTCGCAGAAGTCAACAGAAAAGGTTACCTTGCATAAATTGATCTCTGGCAGCAGATGAAAATTTTTGCTGCTTTTCATCAATCCACTCATTTGCTTTCAGCTTCAAATTTGTTTTTTAAATTGCTTAATCAGTTATCATAAACCCATTTTGCAAACCTTTCATTATCAGTACAGTACTAACAGAGTCTGTTTGGAGACAGTCTGCCATCACAGTTATAAATTTACATAGATTTGCATAATTATTTTGTTGTCTGTTGCTTATGTCAAGGTACGTCTGCATTCGCCGAAAACTGGAAAACGTCGCCGAAGTTCTTTCTATAAAATCTTCCCAGATGTCGCCGGAGTGGAGGAGGTTATCAAGTGTATGTTGTCTTCTACTGTAATGTGTTTACTGAGGGCAAGGTAAAGTAAAGTAAGGTAAATGCAGGTGATGCTGACACTAGTGTATGGCTTTTATTAAGGGTAAGGTGAAGTAAATAAGTTAAGATCAATTAAGGTAACTACAGACATATAAAGGGTATAGCTGGAAGTGATTGACATTTATTTCTAAGGTAAGATAAGGTAAAGTAAGATAAGATAAGTTTGTAGGATTGCTGTACTCCAGCCAAAAGATCCATCATCCCCACCCAGGACCATGCCTCTGAGAACTATGGACATACTACCATTTTTAACTCTATGTATATCTAAACACTTAATATAGCACCTAAAGCACCTCACAAAAGTGCTGTGCTTCTTAGCCAAAGTGGTGTTTAGGTTAATTAAGAACAAAAAGTTCATCTGTAACCTAATACAGTTCGTATTAGCTTACAGATGACGCACGAAAGGCCCAACCTGTTTCCACCCAGCGTTCACAGTTGACATCATGTTCAGAGTTTCTGTATGGTCCATGTGCACTGAAGATGAGGAATGATGACAGTCAGATGAAGTCTGTGGTACAAGATTACGCTTACAGGCTGGCACTCCCATTCAGATGACAGAAGACTCAGCATCCAGATATCCCTTGGGCCACCAGGTCTTTGCAGTCAGGGACAGAATGTCCTACTAATGTGCATGTGTGGCCTACAGCAACCACATGATTAGTGTGGGCTTTTCTTGGGTGACAAGACATAGCAGACCTTGTTAATGACCACCCAAGTAAAATTTTATGGTTACGGTGACTGTTTTTAAGGGTCAGAAGATGATGTGCTTTGTGCAGCTGCTGCAGCTAAGCTGGATGTTACAGCCATTTTTGTTGAGTATCAATCAGTGGCACCAGCCTGGCTGTTGGCCATTTTTCTGCCACTTGTTGCAGGTGCTTGTTGATTGACGTCAGCACGCCATTTGCTATTTGTTTTAGTCATTCGTTTATGTGTTTTCCTACTTCTGTGTCTGCATTGGATTAGAATTTTGGCCAACAGGCAGATTTCTCCGTGCTGGTCATGAAACATAAAGTAATTAATCATATCATGATCTCCAGTGCCCGTAAAAGATAATTGTAATCACGGTCTTTGGATATCTTGAGAGCCCAGAATAGCTAACTTAAGGCAGGCCTTTAATCTGAAGCAGTATGGTCAGGATCCATTATAAGCCCAGATGCAGAAGTCAGGCCTCTCTACTGGCCGACTGCTACAGTGGATGGTGTCTGCAATTGAAGCAAAAAGAAAATAAGAAAAAGAGGGGAATTCAGTATACAAATTCTTAAAGTACTATTTAAAGTAAGTAGGTTAAGACTTTTATGACTACCTGCATCAATTAACATTGCAGGGTTACACCTTTAGGTAGGATGGTTGCTGTGTGAACAGACAAGGACCTTGCAAACAATTATTTAGTGCCACTGAGACATGATGGGTCAGTAGCTGGTGTCACTTTTATGGGATATGATCTTGGAAGTGACCATCCGTTGATGGCTTGTGTATTACGACAATGACGCTATCGACATTCCGTATCTGATTAAAAGTACTGACATTGCTACTTTCCTTGAATCGATCAGTTTTTCCACTACTTTTGGATTTTATCCTTTGTGTAAATACAAATAAAACTACTCCTGATATACATAGTCTTTGGGTTTAAAGATGTTTTGTCTGATGTGTAAGCTCAACGAGAGCATTCTAGATATGGCATCATTCAGTATTGTTGTTTATTTGTTTTTGTAGCCTATCACTGTGCACTCGTTGGTGATATTCTGCTCCAGGGGTCTCTTTATGTCACCGCCAACTGGTTTTGCTTCTGTTCGAAGCTGCTCGTCAAGAAATCCGTGAGTGACCAATCGATTGCGCTTAACTTCTGCATTTGTTTCACTTTTCATGATACTTTTCAGCCATGATTGTTGATCAACATAATGCGTTTTTTCAGTTTTGAACTCAACTGAACTCTGAACAGTATTGTTTGCACTGATCTGTGCCAAACTGTAATGTTTCCAGTGGTCACTGCTGATTGATGCTTGCTTTAAGAGGACCTTGGTTTCTTGACTACTTGGAAGCCGCACCAAGGACCGTGCTAGAACCTTTCTCATGATGATAATAATAATAGTAATAATTATAATTATAAATATTATTATTTTTACCCTAAGGTGTTGTGCACGAAAGGGCTTAACATCTTAAGGTAATTATTAGCTATTGTCACTTAGGACAAAGCTACAAGGCCCTTGAAATTAGGTCAATCACTTTCTACTCCTAGCCTAATTTTTTCATTCCTGAATGGTCATTTCTACCTCAGGTAGCAAAATAATTATAATAATAAATAACTAATTAATAATAATAATAATAATAAAACAGTGTAATAATAATAATGATGATAATTGTCTAAATAGTAGCACGATTGATGCATGCATTGGCATAAATTGTCTGCATATAATGGAGGGCTGTTGTGGTCAGGGCTATGAACAGGTTAGTCTTTTGCAAAGTCGTTTTGAACAAGAAAGCACAGTGTCATATATTTTCACTTTGAGGTCGTAATCTGGGACACGTCACTGGTATGGTCTGCCCTAAGTAAGGGTGGAAATGCTTCGCTTGAGTTCAGGAATTCTTTTCATATCACTCTTTGCTTAGCTTTAAGTAGAGCTGTGGAAATTTTAGAGTTTACAAGTGTGATTATAGTGACAAAATTCTTTTATCAGTTTACTTTTAAATTTAAAAATATGGCTGTGAAAGTAATTTTGTGTGTTGGGGATGAAGTAACAAAGTCAGCACCGTGTGGATTTATTTGCTTCTTTTGATTTCTGTTTATGTCTATGAGAAACTGCTTATTGCCTTTGCTAGTTTCTTAAAAGGTGCTATATAAATACCAGACATATGAACGTACTTTCAGCTGTGTCTCAGTCATTGCACCAGTCCTTTGGTAGAGACGGAGCATATAACGAGGTGAAGCATATTCCACCAATAAACACACACTTCACCTGATTGTAATTTTCCCACCCATCATCAGTGTAAGGAATGCTGGGAGCTGTCAGTTATAGACGGACTTTGACAGCACCACTGAACCCCAACAGATGCAGTCTACAAAGCTATGATTGAACAGCTGCTGATGATAATGATGATGATGATGACGACGTTGATGATGATGCTGCGCTGCTGCTGCTGCTGATGGTGATGATGTCATATTCATCAGACTGAAAACTTTAGTCTGTGTTAGTTACAAGCCAATTACTTCGCCACCAGCCAATTAAATACCATGTATGACTGAGAGCTGAATGTGTCACTAGAAAGCCATAGACCTCAGAAGAAGCCCAGTTGGGGCTTTGTTCCATCACTGGGCAGAGCATACTCGCAGTATACTCGGATTTTCTCTGTTTGACGTGGAACAAGAGCTGGCAGAGAAGACTTTCTTGTGCATTAGAATGTCCTTCTGGAACAGTCTTCCTGTGAATTATTCCCACCAGAAACAACTTGAGAAACACATGGAGCTTATCTGAAGTTGCACCTCATTATATCTGTCAGATAGCCATACTTTTGTGCCTTAAATGACATAGAAATATGCAAATACATATATATGTATATATGTACTTATATTTGGACATACTTAACTTATGTGCACACACACACAGAGGCACATATAAAGCTTGCCAAACTGCTTTATATGTATATTTTCTAGCTAAGCAAAAAGGTGTGACTTCAGGTATGCTGCCAGTATGCATATGTATGTGTGAGCCTATTTTTGACCATGTGCATGTTTTTGTATTTATATTTTTGTGTGGTTGCGTTGCATGGGTCTGTGTAATAATGGATTCTGGTAAATGTTCTATAATAGGGTATTTATATTTGTGTTTGGTCAAAAAATCCTTGCACCAGATTGAGATGTAAATGGTTTTACCATAATTTGCTCTGAATTCACACTTAACATCAATGGTTGACAGGTAAAGATTCCGGTGAGCAGCATAACGAACATTTCAAAGAAGAATACAGCTAAATTCATTCCAAATGCCATTGGAGTCTCCACAGAAAAAGCTAAGGTATAACTCACCTAACTCAAAATTAACATTTTCTTAGACTCAAAACATACCTATATGAAAACACACCTACTCTTAGGCTTAATTTCACTCAAAACCTACATATTCAAGCTTAAAGTGAGAAGACTCAAAACCTACCAATGCTAAAAACTTAACTATTTTTAGGTCAAAACTTACCTGTAGTAAAAACCTACCTATTCTTAGACTCAAAGTTGAATTTTGTTGGACTTAGTAGCCACTAATTCTTTGAGTCAATTTATCTGTTTCTGTGACTGGAATTCCTTGAACTAACTAAGTGGTTGTTGCCTGGAGTGATGAAATTCAAAATTTCTTTAGCACTAATGACCTCTAGCGAACTTGGCTGCGGAATGAATGGGTGGATTTACTCACCTAGGGGTGAGAAAGTGGGGTTTGGTTTAGGTCAAATACGTACGGGGTGGAGCAAAGTTAGGGTGAGAAATGAAGAACCGTACCTCAGTTGGGGAGGGTCTGAGCCAATGACAGAGAACGGTTGAAATGCGTAGAGTCAACTTCAGAACTATGTCCACGAACTGTAGCCAAACATATTTCAAATCTTTAAGGAGTTTAGTTCCATTTTCCTTCGCACAAGTTGCTCACTGTTCCAAGGGAAAGAAACTGATCAGTTGAAAGTGACTTAAGCCACAGTTAATTGGTATTTTATTTTTTTAATATGGTGATGTGGAAGTTACGTTTGTTTCAAGTCTGTTGGACATTTACAGAGTATCATACCAGCACTCATCTCGTTATGTCATGTTATGCCAGTTGCGTTAGCACATTTTGTGATGCATTTAGTTGTACAAATTGACTAATAATAATAGTAGTAGTAGTAGTAGTAGTAGTAGTAGTAGTAGTAGTAGTAGTAGTAGGCGTAATAATAATAATAAACATGTCGTTGCGTGTGTTCTTATGTTAGTATGTGTTTGGTTCATTGATGTCACGAGACAGCACATATCAACTTCTGCTCAGCATATGGCAACATGCTCGAGGGGTGAGTATTCAAGTCAAGGTTGGATATATTCACTTGGGTGTGGTAAATGTGCTGAATGTTCAAATGATTGGTGCATATATTGGCTTTCATTTAGTTGGGATAAATGTGTTGGATATTTCTATATGGGGTATGTACTCAAATGTACATGTGTTCAGTTCTTGTTGGTGTATTTAAGTAGCTCTTCTCTTTTGGCATGGCTTGGCTGGGATTGTTTCTTGGTAGACTAGTCGAAGATATCAGCCGAGACATCTTTGAAAAATCTAAATGAAAGATTGAATTAAATATGCTGCTTGTTCAGTTCATTTGGGGCGCTGGGGTATATATTCTTTTTGATAGGTTAGATGTGCTAGGTGCATGTGTATTTATGTCAGTGGGATGAATATTTATGGCACTACATTCTGCAACTTTTATGACACTACATTCTGTGATATTTATAGTATGGATGAAGAAGACCTGTCCTATATGTTAACCTCATGAAGCAGTCATGTTTTATGATGTGCTAGCAACTACATTTTTTGTTAGCTTTGGCGTGTAGTGGTGGGCGGCCACTCTTCCCCATCACATGATCTTCCCAGTCTGGTGTACTGTCAGTGTACCTGGTACGCATTTATTGCTGAGTTGGTGGGGGAGCAGAAATCTCATAACATCCTTATGTCCTGAGGATTTGAGTCACTGGGTTAACTGTTCAGCAGCTAACCAGCTAGCTATCACACACTTTTATAGGCGTACCTTAAAAGTTGGTTTAGTTGAATATGGGGTGTTGACAGATTTATATATTGTTCATTAAGTTAATAAGTGATGTTCATGCATTGCATTTCAGTCTGTTGAAAATGGAAGAATCTTAGAAGATGATGCTAACACTGTAAGTTCCTAGCACAAATACCCAGCAGTATATACAATATCTGTAGATATTTCTACACTATTACATATTTACA
This sequence comes from Norana najaformis, assembly GCA_964023275.1. Taxonomy (NCBI): domain Eukaryota; kingdom Metazoa; phylum Annelida; class Clitellata; order Crassiclitellata; family Hormogastridae; genus Norana; species Norana najaformis. The sequence goes on from OZ029925.1 coordinate 13,169,878, forward strand.
CCTTTAACTTGTGTAATAGCATTACTCTGTACATTAAATTTTGCAGTATCCTGTAGAATAACTTTTGGTTCTGGGATATTTCTTCTGCAGTTAAATGTTTTACACCTCTTGCAGAACCTCATACAATAAATTTTTCAGGAATTTGCAGAACTTAGCAACTACTGTAGACCTTTTGCTGTTCTCTAATTTATGTCTTTTGCAGTGCCTTAGACTAGTTTTTTCAATAACTTTTTCAATCTTTCGCAAAACTTTGTACTATACCTTCTGGACTACCATAACATATACCTTTTGCAATAGCATAACATACCTTTTTCAATAGCATAACATATACCTTTTGCAGTACCTTAAAATATACCTTTTGCAATGCCCTGTCCAATATGTTACCACTTGCACTTCAGTAGTCAAATGGTGTTATATATGATGATGGTATAGATGACCACTTTGTTGTATAATTGTTGTTACTGTTGTCATTGTTGTGATGATAGTGTAGCGAGGAGATGACTCTTTGTGAGGACCAGAAGAAATATGTTCAGAGCAGCACTGATGAGGATTTTGTTTTTTCCTCCGGCTGCTATTCCGATGTTGAGGAGGATGGGGAAACGAGTTGTTCGGCTGTCAGGATGCCCTTGGATGCCAGCTTCAGCAACTTGGATGTGGTGCGTAATTCCTCTGCACTTGGCAACAGCAGAAGTGATGGGGAGCTCCAGAAACAGCAGCTGGCCAGATTCTGTGATAGTCATTGCAGTGACACACGCAAGACTGAAATTATTAAACGAGGTAAACGAATACCTGAGTTTACAATGATTGTTGTTCAGGTAAATTTTGAAAAAGGTAAACTGTTAATGAGTCTGTGAGGTGAATTGATCATATCCTAGAACTGGGCAATCTCTCCAGAACTGGGCAATCTGTCCACAGCTGGGTGGATATGCTTTGAGTGAATGGACAGCTAAACACAATATAACAATCCACCAGTATGCCAGTTACAGTCTTGAATGTACTGAGTATGTTAACGTCTAAATCAACTGGATATCAATAAAAATAATAATTAAATGTACTAATTATATTAGACTGCCTATTAGATAATAACGGAATAGTATTCAGTTTGCTGAGATTGTGTACTAGACATTTGCTTGCTATTCCTTCTTGTGAGTATTGCTCTTTTGCCTTCAAGAGATACTTAGAATGTGCTACATTGACATTCGGTTACATTACATTACATTTGCCTTCAAGAGGTGCTTAGAGTGTGCTACATTGACATTCAGTTACATTACTTTTGTAGTGTTCTGCTGTACTTCAGTCAAGAAGATGATCACTCGAATTCAAAGGTAACACTGTCCAGCTATACATGAGAGATTCGGAGCATGGCAGTTCCTGAATACATTTCTGATTTACCGCTGTCTGCATTATTGTTCCGGTGATATCCAGTGATGTCATAAGTGATTTAAGAAAAAGCTGAGTTTGTGATAGTAATGTAAAGGGAGCACCACTGAGTAACTATCTTAACCCTTAACTGACGAGAGAAATTTTTCCGCCTAGGCCCTGACGACGAGCGATTTTTACCGGAAAATGCCTATTAATTAAATAGTTTTCAACTTGTTGTATCTCAGTCAGTTCTTGACCTACAGACATGAGGTTACCATCAATCTTTAGCATTTTATCTCCTCTTCCCATCCATTCGTCTAGTTTTTGATACAAAAAATTTTGGGGTACCCAAAGTTGCCCCAAACCGTACCCCACCCCATGTTTAAAACTTTTTTTCATGTTCAGGCTCCTATGGAAAATAAATTTCAGTGACAACATATGTAGGGTCAGCACAAAAATCGTGCAGAAATCAATACCAGACAAAACCTCACAAGAATTTTGAAAATATTTTCATAAATGAAGGAGATACAGTATTTTTAGTATGTAAGATGAAGTCGTACAATTTGAAGGAAATATAAGAAAACACCTGAAAAGTAAGAAATGTCTAACTTATCAGATCTTGGTCATTCTTTGACACACAGAGTTGAGGTTAATATCATTCTTTGGCATTTTATTTCCTCTTTCAAACCATGTTTCCAGTTTTTGAGAAAAATCTTTGGAGGTACTCATAGTTGCCCCAAACTGTACCCACCCCATTTGAAAACTTTTTTCATGTTCAAACCCCTATAGAAAACATTTTCAGCGACAACTCATGTAATGTCAGCATATGAACTGTGCAGCAATTAATATCAGACAAAACCTCCAAAAAGTTTGAAAATATTTTCATAAATGAACGAGATATAATATTTTTAGTATGCAGACAGTAGTCGTACCAGAGGAGTAACAAGAAATGCCTAAAAAGTAAGAAATTTTTAACTTATCAGATCTTGGTAATTTTTGGCATACAGAGTTGAGGTTAACATCATTCTTTAGCTTTTTATCTATTCTTTCAATCCTTCAGTCCAGTTTTTGATAGAAAAATTTTGGGGCACTCATGTTGCCTACTCACCCTATCACCTCCCAAACACATACATAGTAATACAACCACGACATCAAAAACACTGCAGCATGCACACCAACAGGACAACAGTAACATTACAACAAGCCAGGCACACAGAGAGGCAAACACACTGAAGTTTGTTTCCTTTTCAAATATTTGGTAGCTCTCAAAAGGGCCATTTTTATGAATGCCTGAGTGCACTGGATGGTCACCTTGAAGATGGATGAAGCTCCTGAATCGACTCCTCTTTCTCAATAAACTGCACTGAACAGTTCTAAGAGGACAATTTAGAATGGAAATTTTAAAATTTGTATCGATGTGCTATATTGCTTACCTTCCTTACACTCCACAGAACCACTATCTGATTTTGCTCGTTGCAAATGTGGAAGCATAAAACTTTGCACAAAGCAACTTTACATGTTTCACATTCATATTGAGCCTTCTTGGGGCAGCCTTTGGGATTCTTGATCTTGTTCTCTAAAATAAGATGCTAGAGGAGAAGTAGGTTTCCATTTTATTCTGTGGGGTTTACCTGCCTTCTGTGCATTTGACCTACTCTACTCACCATGCAGGCCTGGTCTGTTCAACTAGCACATCAAAAAAGCTTATCCAAAAGCAGTTAGAAAAATTTCAAAAATGGTGCATCAGGGGCTGGTCTGCCACAGACGCTTGTAAATGGCACAGTTAGGGGTCAAATGGGAAAATCTGCTACTTGTTCAGTCCTGTCTATCTCGCCCAAGTCATCCGCCTGACCCAGTTTGACAGTCCGCTAGCATGTACACGTAGCCGTCTAATTCGGTGTCGATGTCAGAATGTTCTTTAGCCAAAACCACTTTATCTTCTTCACTGGTAGCAAAAGACAGGTTTTTATTGTCAGATGAGTCAAAACTGTCATCATCCGATGCAAATTCATAAATGATTTAAGAAAAAGCTGAGTTTGTGATAGTAACATAAAGGGAGCACCACTGAGTAACTATCTTAAGGGGCGCTATATAAATGCTCTGAATGAAATTAAATGAGTAATGGAAACATGAACATACACTGCTGTGTGCTCTGAACTACCCAGCATGCTGTAATTGATGACCAGCTTAGTCAGTTTGTCCCTGAGGCGAATGAGTCATATTTGAACATTTCCTAATAACAAGTTGAGTTGCCATATTAAATGAAATGAATATTCCTCGCTCAGCCGATGGACATATGGCGTGTTAACAAATGTCTTACTTATTTACTTACTTACTAAACCCACCATAATAGCTCCTCTATCTCCATTTGTATTTGGTCTATGTGCAGCCGGATCGTTCATGCAGTATATCTCTAAAACGCCTCTGGCTTGACTCGCTGCTCTTGAATACGCGTAGTTGTTCAGTAACGCGTTGGACATTTTTGAGTTATGCAGTTTTGTATGTTTGTATTTTGCAGTCTTCCAACTACCTGTTTATACCTCAGTATTTCCACAGTTCTGTGAGTTGATTTTTTCGTTTTATGATCATTCGGCTGAAAAATTGACATTGTAATCACTTTTGCTATTTGTATCATTCTGGATATTTACAGAATGTGTCTTACTTTATCTGAACGAAAAGCAAGTTCATCTTCTGTACTTGTGCAGCCAGTACAACTTGTAGTGTGTTGTCTTATTAGATGAAATAAAATGAAATTGTGTCGCTGGTTGCTCTGCTGGCAATTACAGTCTGTCAAGGTAGTAGATTTTCGCTATGGTTTGCCAACATCCTTCCATAGTTGAAATCGTTTATTGGTTACAGAAGTGGAATAGCATGAGTATTCCACGACGTTTCATCACATTTTTAAGGATCTTTTTTGTGGGGTTTAATGGAAATTTATTATGCTTGCATTGAAAATTGTTGTATGCCATTTGTAATGCTGTCCTAGTTAACTAATGCTGAAGTGTTGACAGTGAAAGGGTCGAACCCTCAACTGTCAAATTGTAGACCCAGCATGCCACTGGATAGACCGCTGTGTTGCATTTACATTACGAGTGGTTTCTTTTGTAGAGTTCTATTTCTTCTCTTCTCGGCATTTCTTCTGACTTGGAAACTGATTAATCTACAGACAGAGATCGACACAGTCTTCAGCTTAAATGCCAAAATGACTGCTTCCTCTGAACACCCACGGTCAGTGCCTCCACTTCATCTGCTGATACTGGCAGGCCCAGAGCACCTTAGAGCAGAGGATTTTCCTTCGAGAGTCGCTACATAAATGTGCAGTTAGCATTTACTCTGCTGATCTTCCCAGAAACTCTTTGCACACAAGGTGAAATGTTGCCTGAGTTGTGCATTGTTTTCACTGCAGCAACTTGGGTTCGAATGCCAACTTAAAGATGACTTTGTCAGCACCACTCAAAAGCTGTGTTGGGAAGACCAGCTTATTTACCGGTGACACGTCCACAAGAGCCAGAATGATTGACTGTTTCATGCACTGCTGGTCAGTGTAGGTTTAAGTTGTGCATCAGAAGTGTTTTTCATATGCAACTTGCAGTTCTCAGTGCATGACTTATCCTTGGTGTTTTGTGGGTGATAGTACTGCTTCAGCTTTGAGTCTTGAATCTCCAAACATCAGCTGCTAGTGATGGAGTAGATTTTGTTATTGAAATGCTGAATGTGTGTGTATGTATATGTATGAACATTCATGTAGCACCTTTTAAGAACCTCAAGAAGGTGCTATGTGCACTGGATAAGCTATTTTAGTCTCATCATACAGTCTGGGCATTTTATACTGTTAGGGGACTCTAAATTCATGTAGTTAAATTTTTTTAAAGCTAATTTTGGGACAAATCAAGAACATGTCTAAGCATTGAGTCATCAAACAGAACGAGTTATCTAAGTACTGAAAATCTCTTTATAACTTAAAGTTATCTGAACATTATTTATCATGTTTTTCTTATCTTTCCAATTTCAAATTTGAAACTTTTTTATTGATTCCAAAAGAACTAAGATCCTAACAAATACATGTTATGCATTGAAGCATACCGATTATTGGGATACAGATGGTAGACCCAGAAGGTGTTCATATATCTACATACACACATTTATTTATTTGATCTCCCGCTAGATCAAGGCCACCTATTACCAAACAGTGCAGGTGGTGACAGATTTCAGCAGACGGCCCCAAGGTTTCTTACAGTTGTTTGTTTATTACATGGCTTTTTCGGCGTTAGAGGCATGGTCCTGTGGTTGGAGGATATTTCAGCATCTGCATGTTTACCAGCTGGAACTTTGGATCTGGGCTTAAAAGCTGACCATATTTGCCTCACTGATCTTGCTTTTCTCTAAGTGCCTGCGTATAAGCTATTTTTCCATGTCTTGGCTTTTTTGGGTGCTAAAGAAATCCAGAGATTTTGATTATTAATACAAGACTATGGCCACCAGATTTGAAGACAAGCGCTTCTTTTTAATGTATGGACTTACCTGTGAAGGAAAAAGGATTTATGGTTTATTTTTTGAGTAGAATTTTATTTATTTGATACGTTTTGCTGAACTGTGTTAAAACTTGTGATTTTTACAGAGACTTTGATGGTGCTGACCTCTTATCGCATCAAAACAGCTTCGCAAGAATTGAAGAGATTCGCAAAGCTCTTGAAGCCCAGATAATCTTAGTTGATCAGGTGAACATTTAACCAGGAAAATTGTCTTATATTCTAATATTCTTGTATTATTGTCTTACATTTACATTTAATATAATAATCTGCATTTTGGAGAGACAGCCATCTTGCATTTAATTATTCTCAAGTGATATATTCCTCTGAATTTTTATGAAACAGACACCCTGCAGTTTAATTATCCACAATTAATATGTTAATCTGCATTTTTTTAAAGACAATTGTCTTGCATTTTAATTATTCACAATTAATATACTGCATGTATTCTGCATTTTCAAGAAACAACCGATTTTGATGTTTAGTTCAGTGTTCAACTATCTTTTATCAACACACATTAGTTTTATGGTTTATTTTCTGTGTGAAATTTTACATGGCCTTGAATGTTTTTACAGTAGTTGTTGAATAGCGTATTTATAGCATCTGTTGATGTAAATTCCTTAGATGGACGAAATAAGGTGTAGTCAAGTATTTGGCTTTTTATTATTACATGGCTCTTTCAGCAATAGAGGCATGGTCCTCTGGCTGAAGGTTATTTCAGCTGAAGCACAAATATGCCAACAGCAGTCTTACAACCACTGGACAAATGTCTCTTAGCAGGTTGTTTGGCTTGTCAATCAATTCTCAATTTCACTTGGTACTCCAGGATGCAGAGCTGATAGGCAAATCAATATGCATTCTGCCAGTGTTCCACATGAAGTAATATGTGTGGAAAATATGATGGCTGCAGTTGCTGTAGTCATAATACATGTATTGACGTAATACAGTCATGTTATGAAGTCAGTACATCAGTACTGAATCAATATTAGGTTGACACAGGTGGAGCTGCATAAGAGCAAGCTGGCTGCAGTTGGTGCGTGGATAATGTGCATCGATGTTAGCCGTTTGTGTTCGTATATAGGTTAGTTAATAGAAGCATGATCTAAGCACATTGAAGACAAAGCAGACGAATCTAGATGAACGGAATGGGCTGTGTTAAAACCCCTCTGCTGAGAACTAAACATTCCCAGTGGCAAACATGTTGGTCTTTGACCTCTGACCTGGTAAAGTTGATGTAGATTGCAGATTGTGTGAAATCTTGTGACCATCGGCGTAGATATGAAGCAGTAGGAGAGCAGTCGCTTGAGCTAACCCAGAAAGAAAGCCATGAGTATGAAGTGTTACCGACTTCATTTTCTTAGCCTCGGCATAGACTACTATGCACCCCTTTAACTTGCGTATTAGTACCTCCTTAATACAGTCCAAATGCATTCTGTGTGATGCATGGCGTTCAGTTAGGACAGCATCTAAGGAGCTCCTTAAAAGGCGCTATATGAATGTTTATATATATACACACATATTCAGCATTTCAATAACAAAATCTACTCCATAACTAGCAGCTGGAGATTGGAGATTCAAGACTCAAAGCTGAAGCATTATCACCCACAAAACACCAAGGATATGTAACTCACCGAGAACTGTGAATTGCATACAAAAAACGCTCTGAGGTGTTCTGGGACTGTCAGTGTCAACAGACGAAGCAGGGGACTAACCGTAGGTGTTCAGACGAAGCAGTCATTTTGGCATTAAGCTGAAGACTGTGTTGTCTCCGTCCGTAGATTAATTAGTTTCCAAGATGGCATCTCGTCGGGAGCTCCTGCCTATGACTGTAGTCCTGTCATATGAAACTGTTCATGCATGTCAAGCCATTTATCCCTTAAGGAAAAGTTGTTGCACTGCAGTTGTCGTGATTGCATTTAAGCCGAAGGATTGTACAATTGCATGTTTGTACCTGTGAGGACTATTTCAGATTGAGTTGTGCAAGAAATAAGTGATTGGATTAGCTGAACACATACACCTCATTGCTTTTCCATAGCTAAGCTGTAAATTGTTTCTTTATTCGAGGCTTTCAGTGCTTTTGTCAGGTTTTAAAATGTAATGCAATGTAATATAAATGTTCAGATACATAATTATGATTCAAAGTACCTCGCAATAATGCCCCACATTCATTTAGAAGAAATAATACAGATTTTATAGACTGACCTGGATAATTCTCCTAGGTTGTAATACTGATGATAATAATAAATTGATTAAATTTTTTTTAAAGGTGTCCCAAGAACTGTTGGCCCTGAAGGCATCAGGACGTATGATGTGCACAATTTCTGAGGGAGAGGAAAGGTCCTGAAGGACATTGGAAACCAGACGCTCATAGTTGTTATGTCCAGAAAGCAGATGATAGGAATATAATCGCAATTCCAGAAAGACATTCCTGCTGGACGTCAGATAAAACCAAAGAAGAAAATAATTGAGAGATGTTTCAAACGAAGACTGTTTCTACTTACTTACATTCCACTGTCTTTGGCTACTGTCTGCTTTTCATCTGGTGACCTCATTGTCCTGTGACCTGGTGACTTTTGTGTGGTGATATACTAGTATGGTGACCTGGTGTCATTGTGTGGTGACTCATGACCTGATGACATCACCTGGTCTGAGAAACTTGCCATCATTTGTCTGTTGACCTGTGATCAAAATTTTGCTAATCTTCTGGATATGCAATGGTCTAGTGGTTTTATCATACTTGACTTCTGACCCAGTGGTTGGGATTCAAATCCCCACCAGGACAGAGAGCTGTTTCGAAGAGTTTCGCTCCCCTTACACCCTCTCGCACATTCAGCTATCTGTGGCTGTTCATTGTCGGTGGGAAGATCAGAAGGCAAGGGAGAGGACTGGCCACCTGCTGTTACATGCCAGGCAAAGAAAATGAAGGTGATAACATTTCGTACCAATGGCTGCCTCCAGAGGCTAACTTAAGGGACTAATCTTCTCCTGTTCTTCTTCAGGTGATTATATTTCGTTGAAAGGAATCTTCGTAAGTTGCAGCGTGGAACTAACTCTTTGAAATGGATGAAGAGAGCTATTGCAACGAACTGTAGCCAAAAAGAATCCTACTTTAAGAAGTTTAGATGCTTAAAAGGAAACAAGCTGAAGAATGTGTGATAATGTCAGATGTAATGTGATCTGAATTTGTGACCCACAGGGGTCTTAGCCTTTGGCCTTGGCTTTGTCCTGCAGAGCTTTTGAAAATTGCTTTAAAATATTTTAAAATACTTTAAAATATTTTAGAATACTTTAACAGCTTCTGATGTAAGCATGAGAACCACTGAAGTACCACTTTTTATGCCCAAGGTGTCGTTATCAAATCTGTTATCAAAAATGACAAATTCTGATGAATGTAATATACTGTAGTTGTTGGTAGTCTTCCATGGCATGTATTGGTATAATAAAGCAATTGGTATAATAAAGCAATTGGTGTGATAAAGCAATTGGTATAATAAAGCAATTGGTATAACAATTAGACCCCATGTGATAGAAAATTTAAAAGCATATGGTGAAGGCATTTAGTACCCCATGTACAGCTTAAATGTGTGAAGGGTATATGCGTAATTGTTCAGGTGATGGAAACTGTACTCCTTTGAGCTGCAGGACCTAAATGCTTTGGGTAGAATCCAGTGATGTTCTCGAAACTTGGGCTAACAACCCCCAGCACACCAGTAAATGGAATTCAGCAATGTTCTAGAGCAATGCAGGACAATCCATCGTTTAAGATGTAACTGGAGAAAACTATGAGTGTTTTAATGTATGCTGATTTGTAGTCGTGATGGAAACTGATCTGATGTAGAATTTAGTTGAGGTGCAGGCCTTGATGGCACACTGCCGTGAATATTTCTCTTTGTGATGGTGAACTGCTGTGATTTATCGATTGCTTTTGTGTATCTTGTATTTTTAGCATGTGATTTTGTTATGACAATAAATTAAGTTCTGCAATCATTTGCAAACTACTTGAATAAGTTGGCTTACAAGTTATAATTGTGTACAATAATAAAAGTTTTGCAATTCAACAATCATCTGCAAATTACTTGAAAGATAACTTGGTTGATGAGCGTTGGTATGGTTTGGCTTATAAGAGGAAAAGTGTGGAACTAGTGACCATAAATGTAAATGTACCCGGTTTTATAGTGACCTCTTGGCCTCGACCCTGCTCATTTTGCAATGAGTTGATTGGGTGAGCTCCTTCACCACTACTGCCCATTTGAATAGGCACCACTCCATTTAAGGTCCGTAAATACAGACCGTGCTAGCCCGAGATTAGGGCCAGTACCGTTGCTGTTGGTGAAATTGCTGTAAAATTGTTGTTTGCAAGTTGCCTTTGTTGTTTTCATAACCAAATTGTGATTAATATTAATGTTGAGGATGCAATGTAAAAATATCAGACAAGATTTGCTGATGATTGATACAGTGTCATGAATTCACATTTTGGGCCCATGTTCAGGTAATCCTTATGGGCTGTATCATACTTGTCTATCGATTTTTTTTTGACTGAGCACCTGTGAATAAGCTGGTTCCCATGACTTAACTTTCGATGGGAACTGTAGAAATCTCGAGTTTATGATTACGAATATGACTTTATCAGGCTCTGAGCAGAAACCCCTTTTGCAGATTTTGGCCAAGTAGACACACCATTGGCGTACCAGCAGTGAAACTGATTTGTCTGTCCCTCTCCATGAAAGTGTAGTACTTTATAAGAAGTTCAGCAACTGTTATTACCTCATTAGACCTGCAAAAGTAACCAGGCATGAAGGAAAAATCCTTCAGATATGGCATTTTGTTTCAAAGGCTTAATACATAACTAAATGATCTGATTCTGTGCTGTTATATGCCATCATATATTACGAGTGATGGAAACAATTCATTTTAAAAAATGACCTCACTTGAGGAAGGTGACTTACATTGCAGTTAGAAGTCAAACAGACTGCTATGGGAAAAATATAATGAAATATTTTTAAAGTTTTATTCTGAACTTCTGTTTGGGTGTTTTGCCCATTTGATTGTATGGGTGATATATACAATATAATTGTATGAATGATTGCTAAAAGTCTGCAAAGAAGTTAATGCAAGCAACATTACTTTAAAACTCAGTCAGAAGCTTTGTGTACATCTTATTACAATCAAAGTTAGCAAATTTTGTCACCTAATGAAAATAAATGCTTGTGCACAGCAACATTCTGAGCACTACTAGATAGCAAAGGCTCTGAAGGGCCGACATTCTTTGATGCTAGAATTGTAAATTTCTGAAATAGTTTGGATGCTAGCAAGTCTCAGCGGACACAGATGTTGCCTTCAAAAGGAGGATAGGAGACACTGGTTGTGGAATATCAAGTGCAGTGGTTCTAAGACAGATGAGAAGACTTCTGAAATGGTTAAAACGTGTGTTATGTTCTGTTAAATGTGGGAAGCGAGTATGTCTAGACCAAGAGAGTGATGCTTTCTTTACAGGCGAAAAGAACTGTATTAAGAGGCTGTGACAGTTCTATTTGCACAGTGGTGTAGTGTCTGTTTGCAGGAAATGGCAGAGAATGTAGCTTATGTTGTAACATGTGGCATTATGTGGTGTTGTAATCTGATGTATATCATGTCAATTTTAAAGCAGGATCTCATATTGGATAAGCATAATACTAACAGCAGGGATTAAAAATTATGAATGATTAGTGATATTTATAATATGTGGAGATTAATTACTGGTGTGGTATGTGGTGTGGGAATTATCTGTATGCTGTGGGACTGTAAGGGCGATTTACTGCTTATTCCAGTGATTGATATGGATAAATTACTTATTTTCCCCATCTTACTGTATGTGAATTTTAAATAACTTTTACCCCATCTAATTGTATATGTGAATAACTGTTTTACCCAATTTTATTATGTTGGATAACCAGTTTTACATCATCCAGTTGTGTGAGCTACAAGCTACAAAATTTGCCGATATTGGTTACGAATTGCTTAACCCCGTACAGTCATGGCCAACAGTCTGACTGTTCTGCTTGTTGACTGCTATACCTCATTTGAATAATTAATTAACTCTGGGTACTCCATTTGATTGTAGGGGTGAATAACGGTTTAGCACAAATAACTAATTTAAAACTACCTGATGCCTCAACTATACTGGTAACTGCAAATCCCAAAAGTGGTCTCGTCTTTTGTATGTGCATTTTAACTTGTGTCTAGTGATCGTTTGAACAAGTATCTAATAAACACTTGTCTGGTGAACATTTGTCTATCACTCTGGTGACATTTTATGTAACAAACATTTGAACAGATGTTTCCTCTAAGAACTGACTTGGCATGAGCAGAAATCTGTAGTTTGTGAGCAACAATTTTTGTGATGATATGACTTCTGAGCACAATTTTTATGATTTGGGCCATTTTGAAAACAAATGATGCTGGAAGAACTTTCAGTGGGGTATTTTCCATATGAACAGAAGGTCAGCATATTAAACTACTTTACAAAATGAATACTAGTAAATGTTTTACTCGCCTTTTACTGGTCAGACTGTTCGTTCTTCCCTACTCTGCTTCCCATAAATTTTAAGCATTTTCAACATTTACAATCTTTTGTCAAGTTAAATGGCGCTTGACCCTCATTAAGAACGTGTGTCTGATGAATGTTTGAACTGTGTCTAACATACATCTGAACATACCAGTGTGATGGAGCTTTCAGTAACTTCTAGATACATGTACGACATTTGATTTGCATTTGGGTGAACTTCAGATGAACCGTAGATGGCTATCAACCAAAGCTTGGGTATACCCCTAACAATTCATATTAGCTGGTTACGTTTCTTTGAAGTCATCACTGTGGTTGTTGGCTGCACTTGTTACGTGAACTTTGCCATTGCTTTAACCATGAGTTGAGAGGTCTTTCTGCAACATTTGTTACACTATGCGTGTAAAAAGAACTTTATCTTCATTGTCAGAAGCAACAGTTCATTTTACAGCTCACTGTGCTGCACTTATGCAAATAGCTGATCTCCATTTCTGTCTTCTTATTTGGCATACAAAGAAGCATTGTAAAAGTAGATGTAAGAATAATTTGCATTGCTTACACATCTGTCAAATGCTCTGACAAGTTGTGTGGCTTGTGTCTATGTAATTCTGACATGGAACAAACTCTACCTGCCAAGTAACTGTCATATGAAGCCTTTGGCGCAACTACATCATGTCATTTTTGTTTGCACAGAGCCTCTGCACGTAAGAGGGTGGATAGTCGAATCCTGATCAGGACTAGAGTTTAGAGATTTGTACCTCTGCCAAGTCAGTATGTAACCTATAACTCAAAGGCCATCCAGATATGCAGGATCTCTTCAGATGAAATCATTGAAAAATAAGCAGGTTCAATGGTTGTTATTGTGAGACAGGTAGTTACTTTCAGGCAAAGCATAAAATATCTTTCAAAGAAGCTTTTTTGTCACAAGTCCTTGGCAGCCATTTTGTGTTTAGAAGATTCATTCTAAACCTGTTAAGACTTTTAAAGCAAAACTCAAACTCGTTTGTCTTAATAGATTTTGTGAATTCTCAAGTTCTCTCATTTATTTGAGAACTATATGCACCTTACAGGATATTTATGAATATTTATTCGGAACGACTGACTGTAATAAAGTGCTTGTAAGAGTTGTATGTTGTTGCTGTCTTTTTCCACGTTTCTTTGTTAGATGGTTGTCTAACATTTGAGAAGTGATCGTTCTTCTTAGCTTACCATTAATTGACGCTTCCCTCATTACAAAAACAAAATCAGAACAATTGCCACAATGTATGAATTTTATTTTCTGACTCTGAACCAAACTTTTCCAGTTTCTGATCTAAATACAATTTTTCCAACTTGCAAGTGTGACAGAATTTTTCCAGCATATAACTGTTAAGACTGGGAACCAGTTTTTCCTGTTACAGTGGAAACCAATTTATCCAGCTTCCAATTGAAATCCAAAACGGCAACTGATTCAGTTCCTGACCGTGTATTTCTAGATTCTGAATATAAACAACTTTTTATATTATGTGAGAAAGGTCTATGCTATTCAAATTTCTCCATAAAAATTAATATTTACCAATCCCCGGCTTTCCTATCCTTTCCATTTTGTTCACACTTGCTCTAATTGAGTTGTGTTCCTTCTTCAAATCTTGTTAGCAGTCAGTTTTAATGAACATCTTGGTAGCCATTAAGGACAGAAATTTGGGCACTCAATTAATATCTCCTGATAATTGGATCAATTCAACATGCCCTATAAAAATAAATTCTCTCTAGACATCAAACATAAATTACAGAGAAAACCTGTAACCATGTTCAGTCTGATGGCAGCAGTTCACATATGTCATTATTTTGTGCAAAGATGTTGAGAAGCAAACACTAAATCATCCATTTCGATGTCAAACAGTCTTGTCCTCCACAAGAAAATTAAAAAAGGAAATCTGTCACTTGACATTTTGACACCAGCCTCAGTTAAATTCTTCGCTTCTGTGTACTGATGTACAGAACTACAAGCAAAACAAGAAACGGACACAAATGGATCCCATCAAGTCATGCAGTGGGTTGCAAATTGCTAATGCATTTGATTTTCACTCTGTATCCAAGACTCAAATCATTCATAATAACTGACAGTTTGAATGGCATCAAGTGAAGTGGCAATATCCATCCATTCATTCCCACCAAGGCAGAAAGATGTTTCAAAGTTTCTGTTCCACTGTTCCACCTAGTAAACTCAGAATCAAAACGAGTACGCTGACTGTACACTGTTGGTGGGAAGACTAGGTGACGAGGGAAAGAACTGGCCACCTGCCCTCATATGCCAAGGCTAAGGAAATGAAGTCGCTAATGCTTCATACTCATGGATGTCTCTTGGGGCTAGCTTAAGGGCCTATTCTTTTTAAAGTGGTTACCAACGGCCAGTTAAGCCCAAAAATCAATATAAGAATTGTTACTCCATAGGGTGCAATGGAAAATATTCCTCAAATGCATAAGGATGTAATGTAGTATAACTGAAACTTTTTATATACTGCCTTCTAAGTATCTCTCGATGTTGATGTTTACCATTGTTTCCACGGATGAATGCATCTCCGTATTTGTTCTTCAGTTGACCACCGACGTATTCCTCAGTCTGCTCTAAAGCAATGTTCATGTAGCCATCCAGACAAGCCAGAACTCCTAAAAGAAATATCGGTATATTTACATGTGGGGCACGGTAGCTCACTGGATAGAGCGCTCGGCTTGTGATGCAAGTTTGAGCAAGTACAAGTTCGATCCCCACCTTAGACAGTTACTGTGTAGGGACCTTGAGCAAGTCCTTCACGCACAATTGCTTTGCACCTCAGATTCAGATTTACTTATCTTGCCTGTGTAATAAATGCAGTAATAATAATAAATAAATAAATAAAAATAATAATGTATGAACACATATATATTTGTATGTACGTATGTATGCAGCCAACAGTTAGTGGTGACTTTCACCAGGGCTTCCAAACTTTAATTTAGCTTTAGACATGCATCCTAGTTATAATGGAACTCTTGATATGGCTCCCAAAGGCAGCATCAGGATGAGCGTTCAGTGTGTGTGAAATGAGTTGGTATAATCGGCCAATGTACCTCGGTAATCAACTCCAGAATTCAGTTTGACGACAACTGGACGTCCAATGATCTGCTTCAGAAAATCACTAGGTGTCTGTTTTCGACTCATCGTTCAGTTCCCTACAGAAATAAATGAATAACAATACCATAGTTACCATTTTAGTTTAATTAAAAGCGGAATCAGCTTAAGTTGAAAAAGGAAGAGACCGATAAAAAACGCGACGGCCGAGTTTTCTGACTCTTTCATTGGTCTTCCTTTTTCAGCTTTTCAGACAAGTCCTTTTTAGAAGTCACGTGCATTTTCTATACCTGGCGAGTTCCTTGTACCGCTGAACGTTGGCTTAAAATTTAACCAGAATTACTCAACATATTAGTTTCCACATCAGTGCGTTCTAGATACCGTTCTCTCTGGCCCTTCCCCCTTCTCTCTCTGGTCTTCTGGCAACCGAACTTGGTTCTTGACAATGGCATCTTTGGACAACCCAATGACTTGACGCAGCGCTCGTGAATAAGCTGGTACCCTGAGCTTAGCTTTTAAGCAGGGCTTTAGAAATTTTTAGTTTACGATTACGACCTCGTAGTGTTAAACTCCATATTATCGCTCAAAAAAAGAAATCTCTACAGTTTATAATAAATACGCCACAAAATTTAAACTCTGCATATCGTTAAACTAACCTACCAACTTTTATGCCAAAAATTATTTTAAATTATATACTTTTGGTTATACTGTGGATTTGAGCGCGCTCTCTACAAACTCGTCACCCAGCTCAGCGCAGAATATATGTTTCTCATCCAACACTACCTATTGACGTCATTTTGTCTTTCGTTTCAACTTGCCAATAAGCAAATTAAATTACAATAAATTTAAAGTGTAAATGTATACTTTTTCTATAACACGTTTGCTACTTTTTCTACAATACACTTGCTAAAAATTATTTTAAAAATTAAGTTTAGCAACAATGCCTAGAAAACTAGGTAGTAAAAAAATCGGTTGAACGTCACTTCTTGTATTATTATTCTTTGTTGAGAGGCATCATAAAGACGCTATATTAATGTCTAGTTAAAGGATATGGTATTATTCAAAGAATTTAAAATCTTTGGTATTATTCATTTTTTTAATTTATTGTTTAACTTCGCCTTCGTATAAATATTAAATAAGTCGGACAATTTCTATAGCGCCACTGAAGCATCAATCGATGGTCACAACTAAGCAAAACAGCCTACGGAGGAAATGAATCCAGGAAGAATGAGTTTTCAGTCGAGACCTGAAGGCCAAAACAAACTTTGCAGAGCGAAAGAGTTTTGTAGGAAGAGAGTTACAAAGTCTAGAGTCAGTGACAGAAAAGGCGCGCCTACCGAGAGCTGTTCTTGTCCACGGAATAGCCAAATAAAGATATTCAGACGACCTAGTCGAATAGAGACAAGTCTTCGGAGTCAAAACAGAGTGAAGATAGTGTAGCTGGCTGATATGTAATGTAGTCTTGTATCTATAGGTCCACCATTAGCCCAGTCTTGAACATTATTCGCTTTCTATGGGTAGGAATTTATGTGTTCATATTTTGCAGTTTTGGTAACAGCTCTAGGCAATGTATTTTGGACTCTTTGAAGCTTCATCAAATTAGCTTTAGAAATGCCAGCGGCGTAACGTGTTTCCACTGGGCATATTGCAGAGGTGCAGCAATATGGGAGATGAACGTCACCACGTGTAACATTAAGTTTAATATGTAGTCCATGGTTGGAGCAATGACTATATGAATACTAGAGTATTGGACTCCGCAAGGGACGTCAATAATCTCTACATATATGATGGCGTCGTTAAATAAATTATATCAAATCACTCCGCAAGGGCAGAGCGATATCTGTTTAAAAAATTAACAACCTGGCACTGAAACTTACCAAACAACTTGATTTACTATGGGGTCATTCCTGAAGACGTCCGCAAAAATTACTTTCTGACTGATCCATCCATACCCTTGTTCTCATCTTGCATTATCCTCCTCCATCCAGCGGAGTACTAAGTACTAGATCTGACTGCCGTCTGACTTAAGCAGACCGCAGTTAAATAAATGTTATCAAATTGGGATACGGACGTCAGCATTGAGCACAATCCTTTACCCCCTTGTCTGCATTACGATGACACTTTCCTTCCACTCTTTGTGGACATCCTTAATGGACGACATCTGTGATACTGATGAATAAGCTAGTATCCCTGATGCGGCTTTTGAGTAACGCTGAGAGATTTCGGATATTTACATTTATATTACATTACAAGCCTGTGCCGCTGGTAATGAATCTAAATATTTAAATTAGAATATGAATAATGTAGTAGGCGTCAGTGATGAATATGCATAAGCCGCCATCTTTTTCCGGTAAGAAAGAAGGGACGCTGAAACTATTGTAAAAATAATGCTAATTTAGCCAAACTATGGATAATAAGATCGAAAAAATTGAAGAATCGGATGATGTGCGAGAAGTATGCGTAGTGATAGAGGTCGAAAATGACGGACCTTTGCCGGATTCAGAAGAACGCAGAGTTCGTGTTGTCAACGAAATCGAAGAGGCCTGGGAAGTCATTCAGGAGTTCGCATTCAGAACTCATACGTCATATGTGACGAGACGAACGACAAGAAATTTTGGAAAATTCAATTTATGGGGTATGTCATTTTCTGTTGTGATAACTCACGAAAGTTGTAGAGTTTTTCCAACTGAATAATTCCAAAATATAAGTTGCAAAAAGCAAGTGCTGCACTTCTGTCTTATTTGCACTGAATGCTCGCACTGTAAACAAACATTTTTGCCGTAGTTCAGACATGACAAATAAATGCCGAATTATACGCCTGTTCATGATGTAATTAGTCAAGGGAACAGCAAAAAGAGCTAGGTAAACTTGTAAAATCGCCCTACTTAAAACAATATGGCCGCCGCAGACTGCGAGTGAAATTAGAACGCTACCACCTACAGGAAGCACTTCCAATTATTAAGTAAGTGAGTCATCCGTAAGTAACAGACTAAGAATATTGTTTAAAATACTTTGATTGGAAATCAAAGTAACACAAAGTAATTAATAAATTAAGAAATCAGGTAAATTTCTGTGATGTAAATAAAAATGTTTGTGAAAAAGTTCCTCACGAAATGTGTTTCGTGAGACGTACTCCTGCAGATATGTTGGAAACAAGTCATGTCTTGTGCCAAGTTGTCTTCTAAATTTGCACTTTGGACATCCATCAGATATGATATGAATTCCCGGAAGGATGTATTGTAATATTTTGCCTTTTACATTTTTCAGACGCATGTTGTTCTGAATCTGTTACTTACGGATGATTCACTTGTTAACTGGGAATGTTTCAATGTTTCCGGCAGGTGGCAGCATTCTTGTTTGTCTTGCAATCTGCGTTGGCTGTATTGTTTTTAAGTGGGTGATCGCAAGGGACCATTTTTACATGTTTATCCAGATCTAATTACCATTTTCAACCTAAATGCATGTCCCTTAATTAATGCACTCGTTTTTTGCACCTAATTATCGAGGCCACCTGAAGAGGACCGTAATCGTAAGCTCGAGGTTTCTGCAGCGCCCAACGAAAGCTAAGTCACAGGAACCAGCTTAATCACAGGCGCTCAGTCAAAACAAAATCAATAGGCAGGAAGGGGTTGGTTCCAGGTCAAGATCCAAGAGTAATTTAATGCTGTTGGTTGAACCCTGACCTCCACTAAAGCCTTTGCAGTGTCTCATGTAAAGTCTGATGCTGCAAGAATTTAGGCTGGTTGACCATAATTGGGTGTTATGGTCAAGGACAGCGAATAGTCGATGTATTTGGGGCTTCATTAATGCTCAGAGAATAGCACTGCTATAGTTTAAGGACAGCAGCAATCAAAATGAAAGAGCAAACAAGAGTCATTGATGCTAATTGATGAATTGCACTGGGTGATCTCGACCTCTTGCAATGGGTAAAATCGGGGCCTGCAGAAGGAGTTAACTTGAACACCGCAGTTCTTCATCCAGGGCGACAAGAAAGGTCCCAGACGAGATTTTTTACTTCTCAGCATGGTGATACCACCACTCTTAGTCTTCTTTGAAGCAAATCGAATCAAATCACCAATCATGGTTGAAAATCGTACTTTGAAGCTTCTAAGGTCTCTTTTCTAGAATTAGCTTTGCATTGAGTACTGCATTTGCCTGAGTTTACAAACCATGCATTTGAAGGCAGCATACAGAATTGAAATGTTGGTAGTTTGCAACTGCTGCAGTTTGTGGAAGTTGTCTTGCACCCGATAGACAGGTTGTTTGGCTTTTCCTGAAACTTGTTTGTTATTTGTGGTGTTAAAGTTTAAGAAGGACAATTTGTTATGATCTAGACTCGAGTGACGAAATTCATGTGATCCGCTTTAAGGATGAGAAAATTCAGCGTGGTTCTCGAATCTACATGAACGGTGTTCCATTCATGATTGTCGGAACGCGTTTGATGGAGTGTCACCAAGGTCCATCGCACTACAAGTCAGTCGGTGCGAAGGTATTCAACCGTTTAGTTTTGTCTTTTTCTGTAATTGTTACTGCCTATTTCTTAGCTAACAGCAATAAAAATAGGCCACTTAATGGTTTGATGCTTCAGTCAGCATCTTGTAGAAGGTTGTTGTTCTTTGTGCATCTAAACATCTTGGCCAGTGCTCATTCACAGCAGCTAGTTGCACCATTGGGAATTTTTCTCTACCTCTACATGTTTGTAACTCTCATACTAGTATATCTTTTGCTCCAAACTGAAAACTTGCCGTTTGCTGTCTGCCTGTGGTTCATAATAGTTCCTGTTGCTTGGCTTCAGGTTACATCTTTGATCTTTTCTGAGGGTGCTTTATTAAATTTAAGTTGTAGTGTATTGTATATTGTGCAGTCATGATGTGTTTTGTTGTCATTGATTAGCCTAATTCAAGTGCAGAGAATGACAAGTCTGCCCGACAATCAAAAAAAATTGGTGTCACGAAGAAACTCGGATGTCCAGCACATATTTATCTTAGGGAAATTATAGCGTTTCCTGAATACAAGGTCAGTAGTATTCCTATGAGTTAGAGGTTTGTGGTTCGTGTTGGTCTATTATGCATTGTTCCTAAACACTGATTGGTAACTTTAAACTAATTTTTTAGTTTTAAAAGTGTTAAAAAGAAAATACATATTATGTACATTAGAACTTCATTAGAGCACACAGCCCTTCCTTTAAGTCCGTGGGCTCACTGCCCATTGGTGTCAATTGCACATGTCACTGTGTTACTTACAGCATCCTGCATCTGACGAAAGACTTATATGATCATCTGAGTGCTATCCATCTTACAAATGTGTCAGTTTGGTTTAATTTCCGTTACTTGCTGCGCATTGTTTCAGATAATTGATTGTCTTTTAGTTTTATGGCTGTAATATCTGAACCCTGCAACCCAACTATCTCTTACCCACAGCAGAGATTTAGAGAACGCATACATTAGTATTACATTAATTCTGGTATATTATGTTTGGGGAGCATGGTTCCCAAACATTAATTCATCTTTCAACGCAAGCTTGTCTTATAAGAATACTTCATTATAACATAGTATTTCATATGGATATCGGATATCATTGTGAAGCGGCTCATTCTGTATGATGTGATGCAGTATATGGTAATCACAATTCAGAAGTAAGTAATGTATTTGTTACTTCAGAAGTACTCTTTAAAGGTGCTACATAAATGCCCGGCTACACAGCATATCTGGACATTTATGTAGGGCCTCTTAGGACCTTTTAGTAACCTACTTACATTAATAAATAGTTCATGTATTGCTCTTTTAGCTTAATTTGGTCTGATCTAAAACTCCGACAGTATCTTACTCTGTGTTTCAATCAGTAGTTGGTTCTAGGTGAAACTGAAAGTATAGTCTGCAATTATAATCCATTGATGAGGTCTATCAAAATCTGGGAGGTCAGATACTACTGTCTGTTTGTACGTATGTATGTTTATGAGCATTTATATAGCACATTGGAAGAACCTCTGAAAATATAGCTATCTAAAATTGTGTGACTTAAAATGAACAGTAGATTTAGTGGATAATCAAGTTGAATCTGGATGCAAGATGTTGCTGGCATTAGTGATAACATGAGATGTTTTGTCGATGGGTTCAGCTGCACACAGACACCTTGTACCACCGACGGCAAATGTCTGATCAACTTCGTCACGATCTACAGTCACCTTGTGGCGATGAAGTTGCCATCCAGAGATACATCGTTATTGACTTACCATCAGTTGACGAGCACAAAGGACACGTCATGGGAGAGGTAAAGAAGATACACTAGTTCATGTCATGGAAAAGGTAATTTGACTTACACGGAAGATTGCAAGACTCGTTTGACTGAGGATTTTAAGATTGGCTAAAATCTCCTCTCTGGATTGCTTATTATCCACTGATGCTGTGGAAGTCTTCAGATTAGATGTGTTACGTTTTGTAGGATGCAGATCTCAAGGCGCCAATTAATGAGCGAGTTGTAACACACATCAACAGCCTCGTCGACAATGGTGTGTTCAGCGTTGCCGAGCTCAAGCGCCAGATACGTCCGTTCGTCGAGCAGCTGTTCGAAGGCCAGACGATGCCGCTCAACACAAACCGACGGTACTTCCCAAGCAAGTACGACCTGCGCAAGATGATCTATCGGCGACGGAAGCGCCTGCTCAAGGGCCTGCTCGATCAAGACATGGTGGAGAAGCTGGTGGACCAGTGGCGCACGCTGCCTATCAGCCTGCTCTGGTTCTTCCGGCCATCCGTGTCTGAAGGCAGCCAAGAACCAGAGCAGTGCCTGCTGCTCGTCTTCCAGACGCCGTGGCAGCAACGCCTGCTGCAGCACTATGGCAAGGAGCTCGTGTTCCTCGATCCGGCCTACAAGATGATGAACTATGCGCTGCCACTGTTCTTCCTGTGGGTCCACACCAACTGTGGATACGTGATTGTCGGGACATTTGTCGTCGAAAATGAGGATGCGTCGTCCATTGCCGAGGCGCTGAATGTCATTGGGGGAATGACAACGGACTGGCGGCCAAAGGCTGTTATGGTCG
The DNA here is from genome assembly GCA_964023275.1 of Norana najaformis. Lineage (NCBI taxonomy): Eukaryota > Metazoa > Annelida > Clitellata > Crassiclitellata > Hormogastridae > Norana > Norana najaformis. Next base: position 13,192,440 of record OZ029925.1, read on the forward strand.
ATGGATCGGAAGTGGCAATGAATGCTGTCAGTGCAGCCTTCCCAGGTAACTTGAACCTCAGCTGCAGGAAAAAGTGAAACACTTGTTTACTTGTCTCTGTAGAAACTGCTAAATAGCTGTGTATGCTGGCCAGTTGACTTGTGGATCAACTAGTTTGGTTTTTTAGCTGTAAAGTAAATGTGGTGATATGAGTTTTATGTAGCTGTAATAGCTTTACATTTGATATGTAGTAATTCTGTGAGTAATAACTGTCATCAGAATTTTACAGCTAACTTTCGTCTGCAGTTGTTCTAGGTGCTAACGCTTTGTCACTGGATACTCATCACAGACTGTCGTTAGACTACCACTGCCCTGACAGACTCAGAACAGACAAATTGGTCTTATCTTGAGAGCAGACCACCTCTTTGAAAACAGTCATTAAGGGTGACGGGGAGGAAAACAAGAGGAAGGCCACTACCGATGGTGTTGGGCTGAATGGTGAATGATAGACACTTTAAGTGGAGGGAAAAGGCCCGGCATGATGCTAGTGGCAGGACAGATCAGTCCAAGGTATAGCACCTGAAGAAGATGTATGAAAAAGAGTTTTGATAATGTGGCAGGAAGGTTTATTTACCCTATTACATGCAGCAAATGGATTATAACACTGGTCAACATAGAAATCGTTACTGACTGGAAAAGGCCCTAATGTGTAGCATCTTGGTGTGCTGAACACGAATATAACCATAAAATTTTTTTATTGGCTCTCGTTTTGAAAATATTTCATATAGTTCATTTTTTATGTTTCACCATGTAAATTTATGCAGTAGGACTGCGACAATATCCTAAATAAGTCTAGAATGATGTAATATTCCACCTCATTGCATAATCCCATCATGGACACATCATGCACAGTTGATTACGTCATTTTCTGATGCAATGTAAAACTACAGCCAGTCGGCTGCTGACGTAAGATGACGTCAGCAGTGTACTATATAAAGCGAGTCGCAACGGTTGAGCATTTACAATATTACAGACTTTGTGCGAGACAGTTTAAGTTACTGTTTTATAAAACTATTATTACTTTATCCATTTAGATACAATACAGAACAGTAATGCCTCGGAAGTGCGTAAATACTGTGGACAACTTTTGTTACATTTGTGGGGAAGTGACATTTGCCAACCAGAAGAAAAGTATCACTTATCAAGTCAAGAAGGCATATCATGCTTACTTCGAATGCAAGGTTGGTGACCAAGACAAGCCATGGGCCCCGCATATATGATGTGCTACATGTACAACACAGCTTTCACAGTGGTTGAATGGCAAAAGACCATCAATGCCGTTTGCAGTTCCCATGGTGTGGAGAGAGCAAAGCAACCATGTAGATGACTGTTACTTCTGCTTGGTTCCTCCTCTTTCCGGTGGAATAACGAAGCAAAAGAAGTCGACAATAGTCTACCCAAACATTCCGTCAGCATTGAGACCAGTTCCACATGGTGATGGACTTCCTATTCCAGAACCTCCAGCAGAATATATTTTCCTTGATTCATCTGATGAGGACAAGGGTGAGCCGACATGTTCTTCTCCTGGTCCGTCAGCGTGCAGTGATCCCGATTTTCACTGTGGTGCATCATCAACCCCACACAGAATAACACAGGAAGAACTAAATGACCTTGTTCGTGATTTGGACTTATCCAAAAACAAGGCAGAATTGCTAGGATCAAGACTCCAACAATGGAATCTTCTAGAAGAAGATGTCACAATTACTTCATATAGAAAGTGCCATCAGCAGTTGGAACCTTTCTTTATGAAGGAAGGTAATCTGGTATTCTGTTCCAATATTGACGACCTCATGAATGCCTTACAGATCACTCATGACCCACAAGAATGGAGACTCTTTGTAGACTCTTCTACACTGAGTCTTAAGGCTGTGCTTTTGCACAATGGAAACCGTCTTCCATCTATTCCATGAGCGCATGCTGTCCACATGAAAGAGACATACGATAACCTAAAACAGCTACTGCATTCCATTGACTATAACAGGTACAAATGGCACTTGTGTGGTGATTTGAAGGTAGTTGCCATTTTAATGGGACTGCAGCAAGGATATACAAAATATATGTGTTTCTTGTGTGAGTGGGATAGCCGAGCAAGAGAGTTGCACTACGTGCGGAAGGAATGGACTCCCAGACAAAACATGGCAGTTCGACAGAAGAATATCCAGCACCCAGCTCTGGTCGAGGCTCACAAAATCCTACTACCACCCCTTCACATCAAACTAGGTTTGGTGAAGAACTTCGTGAAAGCCATGGACCGCACTTCGCCAGCTTTCCGATACCTGCATGAAAAATTCCCGCGACTCAGCGAAGCAAAGATTAAAGAGGGAGTTTTTGTGGGTCCTCAGATTAGAGAACTCTTCAAAGATGACCGCTTCAACAACTTGCTGGAGGGTGATGCGAAACAAGCATGGAATGCTTTTCGTCTAGTGTCTACAGACTTTCTGGGGAATGTTAGGGCAGAAAACTACAAGGAACTAGTAGAAGACATGCTCAAGCAGTACCAGAAATTTCGCTGCAATATGTCTCTGAAGATGCATTTCCTTCATTCCCATCTGGATTTCTTCCCTGACAACTGTGGTATGGTTAGTGACGAACATGGCGAACGTTTTCATCAAGATATCGCAACAATGGAGCAAAGGTAACAGGGAAAATGGTCCACTACAATGTTGGCTGACTACTGCTGGACACTCCGCAGAGATGCTCCCGAACAGCTGTACAAGAGACAGGCAAAAAAATCTAAGAACTAGTCTATGACCTGGTTTTTACAAATATTAACTGTAAGTGTATCACTATTGGCATGCATTGTGCGATATAAAATTACTTCATTTCAGATTACAAAAAAACTAGAGCCAATTCGGCATATTCACTGTCATATTCGTGTTCAGCACATACAAATTGATAAGAACTGACTAATTTCATTTCAGTAACATGACTTTTGTAAAAATTTGTTGTCCAGTGAATTATTAGGTAAAAGAAGGGCCAAGACAGATAGAGTGAGGGGAGAGATAGAGAGAAAGAACTAAAGAGTTGTGTGACTTCTTTGATACCACCAAGTGTTTTGTATTTTGCAGAGGCTGAAACGCTCGTTTGTGACTTTCAGCGCAAACAGGCCTGGCTTCGTTGGTGTTCTGCTCTTAAAAACAACGTCTCTGACTTCAAGGACGAGATTTTGCAGCTGCTGAACGTAAGTTTTTGGGATATTCATTGCTCTCTCAGAGGTTCCCAAAATGCACTGTATAAATGTTGAGATGCATACATTCTTACATACATATTGGGCATCTTTTGCTGTTTCCATCTTCTGCTCCCAGAACTCTGGTGTTCATATCTTCATTCATTCTTGAAGAAGTTTGGTAAAGAGCATCTATTTCAGACTTCTGTGCAAAAGCACTTCCAGCTAAGCTCAGGCTGTTTAGTCTGTCTTCTCAATAACCAACTAGAAATAGCCACTGCTAATAAATTACAAACCAGAGACACATTGCGAGCATTTTCTCACATTGCTTAAGAGGACTTTTCAAAGGATTTATGGAAATGGTTGCCGACAGTTGTTGACAACAATCTGTGAGCAGTTTGTTGTTTCTGTGTGGATTATTACTTGTGTAATGCCAAAATTCATGGAGCCAAATTGTATTATACATGTACATTGATACGTACGTATGTACGTAGATGACTAGGTACATATATATGTGTTATGTATGTTTGTCTGAAACCAAATATTTACATAGACGCCTTTTTAGAACCACTTAACAGAATTGCTTACATGGCTATCTACGTCTTTATGATGTTTAGAACATATTATCAAGGAAATCTGTCGAAATCAGTAAATGTAGACCACAAAATTAAGAAAATGGCAAAATTTCTGTTCAGGGTAGCCAGTTCTGGCATAAAGACACCAGCAGAGCCACCAGAGACAGAGAGAGAGCAAGAGAGATGTGTTAAATAGCTGGGAGTGTTTCTGATTGTTCTAGGAAGTTGCAGAATCGGTGACTGAAGAACAGTATGAGGAACGCCTTGCAGCTCTGCGAAGCAGCCGCGTTTGGAAGAGCAAGTCGAACCTACGTACTTACGTTGACAAGCAATGGATTGCTAATGGATTTCACAAGGTATTTACATGATTCATCAATTTAACATTGCTGTGTCTGGGAGGACAATGAGTCACAGCCTTTCAGATAGCGAACTTGATGCTTCTACATCTTGTTTTTTTGCATGTTTATATCTAGACAATTTATTAAAAGAGTGCCTTTTAAACTGCTCACAAAGTGCTGCCTCTGCTAGCCTCAGCAGTGTTAAAGTTTATTAAGAAGAAAAAGTTTCTTTATAAGTAAATACCTGACCAGTTTGTGATCTAGTTGTATCAAAAGAATATGAATCTGTTGGTTTATCTTGTTCACTTGAGAAATGGGTCTGGGCGTTTCGGAAGCAGTACACGCTGTTAATTCATCCAAACAATGGCGTCGAAGCACAGAATGAAGTCTTCAAGCATGAAACGCTGGAACCTTTCAAATCTAAATCTCTCAGCACTCTGCTGCGTCACCTCGTTGAAGAGTTCTTTGAAGACATGAATCGCAAGTAAGTTATTTGCTTCGTAGCAGAAACTGTTCAATCAGTTTAACAACTGGCATGACATATTGACTGCTTCCTTGTGCACTGTTCTGACTGGTTATGCAGTGTGTGCAGTTTTGACTTTCCCTGAGACAGTGACTGTTTTGAAGACTGTTGACAAGTTTTCTGGAAACAGTTGCTTATTGAAGCACTTTACAACAATTGCTCACTGATAGTGAAAGTGGAAGGTTCAAGAATTGTATCAATTGTTACTTGTAATACAACCCATGCAAATATTTCAATTACCTAAGCCTTTGTATATGGCAAGCATGATGGCATATATGGCGGAGTACTGTTGTACACTAAAAGAATTATAAATTTGTTGTTTGTGTGAATTTTGAATAGATCAGTCTTATGACTGGCATGATGTTCTTGCTTGCAGGTATGTGGCAGCCAACGTGGCAATGTCTGATGGCTGGCGCTTGGATCACCAGAGTGTGCCTAACGATCTGCAGAACCGACCGGCTCACTTGATCCAGCACATGAGGATCGCCTACGAGGGAGCGGCACACATCAACTGCTATGCCGTTCAACCGCTTAACAACACGACGTTTCGAGTGGCATCGCAGACCAACATCATCAACACCGTTTACTTTGGCGACGACTATCGTGGCGAACTTCCATTCTGCGACTGCTGGGACTGGCAGCGAACGCACATGCCGTGCAAGCACTTTGCGGCCGTGTTCACGAGCTGTCGGCTCAGCTGGCTCACGTTGCCTTTCTTCTACACGTCGAACCCGATTCTCTCGCTTGACTGGCAGTGCATGCCAATGCACGGACCGGTAACTGTTGCCATCCAGAGTGGCACCGTCATACAGGAAATGCCCGGCCAGCTGACGGCCATTGACGTCCCAGCGCCCCCTGTTGCACCGGAGTTGCCGACCTATTTGTTAGCGGACAATCGAGTGATGGCTCCACCACCTGCCAAGGGCAACGCAGCACGTGCCAAGAATGATAACAGCATGCCGTGTCTTGCACGGAAGGTGCGCAATAGGCTCAGCCGCATCCGAACCTTGAGCTATCGCGTCACGAATGCCCAGGTGCTGGAAAGAGCCAAAGCCGACCTTGAGACGATAAAACAGTACTTGGAGGCGTCATGTGTTAAAAACGACGGACGTCTTTCGAAACCGAGAAACAGTTAGAGTACGTGAATTTGTTAAGAACTCTGCTGGTCTTTGATTGTTCAGTGGAACTTTAGAAGTCAGCGCTTGCCAAGTTGGTTATGTAAATTGGACGTTTAACCGAGGCCACTTAAAGAAAACTCCTCACTGTCAACAGTCTCTTATGTTGGCTGTAGATGAATTGAAGAAAGCAGAAGCAAAGAAAATTGTTGTGTATTGTTAGGTTTGTCATTGAGAATATTTTCAATATTTATTTTGTTTATCTTTTTTTCTGATACAGACATCAAAGTTCCTTAGTTTCTGCTATTCTGGCCAATCCTAACACATACATCTGTGTACCGTCAGCTTGTCTGCATAATATTTTTGCCTTTTGCTTTCTGTCTTTTAATCATTGGCTTGTCCAGTTGAAGTTTCGGTGACTTGTTGGCACCCAAAATTAATGCTTTGAACTTGGACTGCAGCTGTATTAGGGTGTTTTTCCTTCTCGCTTTTACGTTCTTACTTGAATGGAAAGTGAAAGACAAGAAAAGGACAAGGTGTTATAAGCATGGTCTCCCTGACTTGGCATATTAAAAGACGAGTTGTGTATGTGTGCACGCATGTTGTATGTATGTTTGTATGTGTGTGTATGTGTGTGTGTATGTATGTATCAATACACTTAGTGTGGTGCCTTTTTAGTACTTCTCAAAAGCGCTGAACTTTTGTAGAGTTTTCTTTGAATCAGACTTGAATAGTTGGGTGAGGTAAAATGTCTCAAAGGACTTATTCACTTCTTGCGTGTCTCTTTCAACAGTATTCCTGAGAGGCACGTCCTCAACTGAAAGATGCTTTGGCTTAATTGCCCACTTGACAACAGCGGTCCAGCAGCAGGAGGACGTCCTTTACGGACGACTCATTTCTTTTAGCTTCCCAGATTTTATTACCTTTTTTACTATATTTTTTTACATTTTTACTTACCCAGATGTTTTGTGACTTAGTTTTCCAGTTATTTATTTAGTTTCCCCATCAGATGCAGGACAATGCCCCTAGACTTGTCTTTGAATGAGTCGGCCTTTCGCCTCTGTGTCCGGAGTTTGAAGCTCACTTCATTAGCCATACATGTAACATATAAGGAAAGTTTGTCTGATTGTTGGATTGCTGTTGTTATGTCTGTGCTTCAGCCAACAGATCTTCAACCCCATGGTCTGGCCTGTGAGACTTGTGGATAGAGGTGTTATGAACAAGCACCTTACCTTACCTCGCCTTAAAGATGTTACAACAAGTACCTTACCTTATCTTACCTTACCTTACCTTAAAGATGTTGTGAACAATTACCTTATCTTATCTTACATCGGACTTATATATATATACATATATGTATATATATATATAAGTGAAAAGGCTTGATATGTTGAAAGAAGAATGAGTAGCGAGGACTTGAGGTGGAAACAAAGTTTAGACTACTTTAACATAGGATGTAGCACAATGTACTGCAACATAAAAGCTTTATTGCCTACAGATTTAACATTATGACGTATCATTATGAACAAATAAAGTTTGACCTTGCAGAAAATGCGTTTCCATGAAATTACTTAAACGCAGCAAACATCAATGACTCTGTTTAACAAATGATTTTTTACACGCATGCTGTTTGAACTGCGATGACTGTAGAACACAGTTGCAGCTGTCATTTCCTAGTGATCACAGTTGTTAGCATTAGTTGCTTTGGTAACACTATTCCAAATAACTCCAAGTAAATGTAAATGTACCTACACATTTTCCTATAGCGACCCTGTGGCCTAGACCCTGCTTAAAAGTAGACTAACTTGTGCAACTGGTTTCTACGAGAGAACTCCTATAGATATCTAGTGTGTGTTGCGTTGATGAGAAACGTGGCGTATTTAGAGCTTCTGGCTACAGACGGTCTGTAGAGATACGAAGATTCGTGATTTTTGAAAGATTCTCTTCGCTTCTGTTTGCGATCGTTAATTTTCGACTTGGTTTGGGTTCGACATTTTAAACACATCGATTCATGTTTTATAGGAAACTTGAAGAAATCGTAACTTTTCTCATATGAATTCATTCATCGTTTTGGTTCGTCTCCGGTTCAGCTTAGAAGAACTGGAACAGGGTTAAAGTTCGAGAAAGTTTAGAGGACGTACTTTCAGTGGCCCCCATGAATACGCCGTTGTAAGAGGTCTGGAAGCGAGCTATACAAGGCTTGTGCCACATAAAAACGGTGGGGTCTACGACAGTCCGAAGCCTAGATAAGGTGTAGGGCGATGCTAATAATGCTTACTATGACAACAGCGTCGTTAAACAGAAACTATCTAAACATACGTTAAAAACACGTACCGACAACTCTTAATCAACAGGATTGTATTTACCTAATCCTTAATTAGTGATGTTGATCCGTTCTAAATATTGTGGGGACACATTTCCTGTTTTCATTTGTTAGGTAAGAAAGGGTCATCCACCGTAGTCGTTTGACTGTCTGGCTGCCTGGATCTTGAGCTAGAACCGAACCCTTCTTGCCTATCGATTTTGCTTTGATTGAGCGCCTGCAAATAAGCTGGTTCCCGCGACTTTGCTTTGTTTGGGCGCTGTAGAAATCTCGAGTTTACGAATGCGATAACATAACTTCGCCGAAAAACATGATGACGGACGACATGAGTTTTGATAACAATTACTATATTATGTATTATGTCATCAGCGTTTTCTTAATCTTTTCCGGTCATTCCAACGATTTGACGCTGTTTATTTAACGGCATAAATAACAAAATAAAATTGAAAACATTCTCAGTTACTAGGTGGGAGACATCACCAACTTAAATATCGGGGGACTATGCCCATTGGCCCCAGGGAACGAAAGCTATGTCTTTTCAAGATTGCTATGAGTATTCCGGTCAAGTCAACTTTAAAAGGGTTTTATCTAAGTCGATTTGCTACAGGATTCTAGATTGAATTGTGATTTCTCCAGTTTCCTACAGCGATAACAAATACTGGCGAAAAATCAATCGATGGCGCTATACGGACAATCGCTTTCTGTGGGTGCCTACTAACGTGCCTGCATTGTTGCAGTGGTTGCTACTGGTGGGATAGTTATGGGCCCAGTGTGGACCCAGCAATGAGTGGCTATCGGGGTAAGCAACTACGCGTTAAGGACTTGCACTTAGTAGGCCTACTTTCAAAGTGACCGATCCAGAGGAGGATCGAACCCATATAATCGGCGCTACAAGGCGAACTCTTAAACAACTGGGTCACATAGGGATCGTATTTCTTATGTATTAATGATCGGAATGGACTGCAGGATCTGCTAAAGGCCTTCTGTAGCTGTTATGTTTTGGTATTCGAAGAGGATTGCTGAGGCTGCGATTCGGTTGTCTGTTGCAACGGATGTCCCTCGTGTTGTCCCGGTTGCTTGGAGCGTTGCCGACAGCAGCAATCCTTGATGATGCGGATTCTGTTCAGTGTTGCCGAGTTCTCTGATTTGCTGATTTCCTTCTCAACTGCTGTCCGCACCTGTCAATCAAATTCAGAGGAGCATTGAACCATACATCGATTGATGCATTTTGCATTGTGATAATGGCGCTACAGAAGTCTTTAGATTAGACACCGATGTGCGCTATGAAGAGGAGGCAAATGAGTTGGATTGTGCATTTACTTTATAGCCAACACTTTTCTGAGAATTGTTCAGGAGGGAGGAATAGAAGGAAGGAAGAGTATGGGAAGAGCGAGAACTATGTTGCTGGTCTGACTGATGGGCAAAGGACTTAGAATAGGCTTGAGAGACGCAAGGACAAGAGGCGCAGGCAGGAGGAGGTGGTGGAGGAATACGTGGAACAGTAAGAGGAGGAAATGGTTGAGGAATTGAAAGAGGAAGAAGTAGAAGATGAATCGAAAACGGTGGAGAAAGTAAAAGAAGGAGGAATCAGAAGGAGGCAGAGGAGGACGTGGACGAGAAATTTCAAAATGAACAGGAAAGGGAGGAAGTTGAAAAGGAAATGAACGAGGAAGAGTGGAGAAAGTGGAGGAGGAGGAGGAGGAAGCGAAGGAGGAATATAACGACGACAAACGAAAATGTGGAAAACGAGAACAGGAGAGAGATAGGTTGAACAGATGTCGCTTTACAGTAAAACAGAAAACTCGCATTGATTGTTGTTACTCGTTAAGTGAGACTTCGACCGCAGACGACTTATCCGCTTACCTCTGTTGGTTCTGCTCCCCTTTACCTCATTCACTTCTGCACTTTGGTCTCCTCGTTGCCGGGCCGTAGTACCCTTCGCTCGGCCATTCAAGATCTTCTGTTTGTCCCTCGCATGCGAACCGCTGCGGCCCAGTCCATAAGCTTTGCCTACATTGGTCCCACTTGCTGGAATCGTCTCCCTCGAGAATTGCGACTTGAGCTCCTTTCTCTCCCCCTCTCAGTATTCCGCAGGCGCCTGGAGACTGTACTGTTCAACAGTGATTTTAATTTTTCGGGTCGGAAGCAGCTCTGTTGAGTTTATCCTCTAAGAGGCGCTTTATAAATCTCAAATTAAAATTACAATTACAAATTACAATTACCTCGTTGACGGTTATGACGCCGACCAGACGACCCCGTTGCGTGACGAAAGCATGATGGAGACTCAACAGAGAGAACAACGAATGAACCTGCAACGTCATCGGCCAAACGTCAACCATAAATACACAAGGTACAATTAACATAAAGTAAAACTCCGCCACTGCCTATTCGAGTGGTGCCAGTTCCAAGCCTGGATAAAGGAGGAGGGCGACGTCAACGGCCTTTGATGCCATAAGCTGTCGTTAAACACTGGAACTACTGCTACTACATAAAGTAAACTGGATCACAAATTCAAAACAAGTCTCACCACTAGTGCTGCAGGAGTAGATTAGATTCGATTAGATCAGATCAGAATGGATCAATTCGGATCAGATTAGACGAGATCCGATCAACTCAGATTGAACTAAACTAGATCGTATCAGATCTGAAGGATTTCATATTCACAAAATTCATGTTTCACAATCGAAATTCAAATACACGAGCCTTTGTAAGACTCGTGAAATGCGCTGCATAAATGACCAGATACTGCTTGCATACATACACAGTCGAGGCCATACCGTCGCTAGTGAAAAATGTGTACATTTACATTTACAGCGCGATTGTTACAGAGCTTCCAGGGATCATCCGTTAATTGCGCAGTAGTTAAGTGAGCTGGCGCTACAAAAGGATAATGAAGGAACAAGAGGATTTTGTTCTGACCTTGTAAAGTGATGTCTTGTCGGTCAGTTGGAACGGAGCTGGATCGACAACGACGCTGTTGAGGTCAATTTTCTGACTCAACTGATGTTGCAACCACTCCTCATCCTGTGAATAGACAACCACAACACTACGTCTCAATCTCTCCTCATCGTAGCAACAGATAACGGCAAGACAACAGCTCAATCCGTATTCCTCGTAACAACATAACTCGGTCAACTGACGTTTTCTTCTGATCGCATATTTTTTCATTAAGTTCCACACTTGACTATTCACCTGCCTTAACTTCAAAGCCAGGAACCGCCTATGCCTTTTCCAACACTTGAAAACTGTTCTAGCTGGCAATGGGCGACTTCTGAAGAGACAATTTATAAAATGCTCTGAAGGAACATGAGCGAACGAACGAACGAAAAAATGAATGAACAAATGAGGGCATGAATACAGGAGTAATGAATATATGAATGCATGGATGAATGAATGAATTCTGACCACATCTGGGTCGTGTAGATCGAAGGATTCCTTGAAGCGCACACGATGCTGTCCACCTGGATGACGCAAAAAGCAAAGTCCTCATTAATAAATAGACCTAAGATGCGATGTTTGAGTCATAAAGCGCCCTCTCTTAACAACAAAAGCCTCAACAGACAGCAAAAGTACTACTAGGTTGGTCGAACAGTTTTCCGATGTATTCAATTGTTCTGACTCTTTCACAACGCATTGAATTTAAGATTTTGATATATGAATGTATGTATGTATGTATGTATGTATGTATGTATGTATGTATGTATGCATGTATGCATGAATGCATGCATGCATGTATGTATGTATGTATGTATGTATGTATGTATGTATGTATGTATGTACAGTATGTATGTATGTATGTATTATGTATGTATTATGTATGTATTATGTATGTATTATATATGTATGTATGTATCCGAATATTTATATAGCGTAGTAATGAGCGGGTTAAAACATTACCTGTAGTATGAAAATGTCTGCAGCATTGAAATTAGCAACAGAGACTCAGAAAGAAAGTCAGTGGACAAGGTAACTCATAAGCAGACATTTTAATACCATTATCAGCGACAGATATGCATCTATGAACTAACAGACAGAACACGACGTAACGCAGCAGATCTTTACCTATTGTCAGCGTATACTGATCACTGTCAGAAGTCACCGTAAGCTACAAAACAATTTTAGTCTCAAATTATCATTTGGTAGGAAAGCAGCTAGAACCACTATGAAAAATAACATAGCCTGTTTACTTATTTATTTATTAATATATATTGAACAGATGTAAGCGCAAGTGACAAGCGGAAAGTTCGACTTTTCATACGGGTGGACTAGCAATGATTTCCACAGAACATATGAAGACCAAATAAGACTTGTTTAACTGTAACAGATATAGTTGGCGAACAGACCGAGAAAGTTGTCTGGAATGTAAAAACAAAGTCTCAAATATTGAATAGCTGACCGTACTTCAGTAAGGAGTGCCGACTACTTTTAGACCCTTGAACCGGAAGTAGACGAATAGGCCTAACAAGGTCATGTAATGTGACGTATCAATGGCGCTCCCTACCTGATACACAAAACAAGTTCATGAGAACTTCTATAGCGCAATTAATGACTGACCTGAGGTCCGGCTGACTCTAAGACGCGTCGTTCGATTTGCTGTTCTTTCTTGCCTTCGATCTCCGACGGAAAGACGGAAAATCGACCGATCGACTTCATCTCCCCAGCCTAGAAACAACACCAGCAATTTCGTGAGCCACTTAAGAGGCGCTCTGTTAAGTGTCTCGATACATACATACATACATACATACATGCATGCATACATACATGCATGCATGCATATATACATGCATGCACATATATATTAACACAAAGATATTTAAACGTATCCTCCGCAGAAATCATCTCTGCTTACGTTCTTTATGAGTCTCTGCTTATTAATTTCGGTGCCGCAACATCTTCACAGCTAAGGTAATGTGGTCTCCTGTGTTTCTTTACTACAAGCGTTGTATTAACGCAGTCAACACCAGCACAGTCCACAACACTTTACATCAGTGAAACACTGTTTTAGTAACTCACAAAAGCGCTACGATCGTTGTAGTAGTGCTAAATGTAATTAAGTGTAATTAATTAAATTCATATGTAAGCAGGTAATGGCTCAGATATCCGAAAACGTCACAACTGAATAGCACGGTCAGTACACTGGGACCTTAGATGGGTGGCACCCATTCAAATGGACAACGATGGTGAACGATCTCGCCCGATAAATTGACTGAAAAAACGAGCAGGGTTGAGGCCACACGGTCGCTATAGAAAAACGTATACATTTACACTGAGGAATGCAAAATGTCAGAGGCCCGAAAGCCTTGGCGCCAAAGTTTTGGCTCTGTGACGCCCAGGCAGGATCATGCTCACACAACTTTTTTGGGCAACGGAGATATCTACCTATGCCACTAAACATATATTAATGCTATAAAAAATAATACAGTGAAATATTTTCTTATATTACGTCACAAATTTTGCAAGTGACGAAATATTCTTTTCCAGTGGTTGCAAGAAATGACCAAAATATTCTTATAGATTATATCGATATAATGTATCATTTTATCCACTTTAGGTCAGTACCTGGCTGAGGTTGGTTCACACATCTTTTAAACACTTCCCAGGCCACTGCAAAACTTGCATCATTTCTTGATTTTGTTCAGTCGTTAACAACCGAGTTCGTTGTTGGATTTAAGAAAGCAATCATATCGAGAACGATGGCCTTCAAGGTTAGGCACACCAATCGATATTGCGATTTCACATGACAGACCCGGGATTCGAACCCGGATCGCAGAAATTAAATATCTGCGCGTTAGCCGCTCGGCTACCGTTTCACCTACAATCGAGTTCTGTTACACTCACCGGTTCATGGACAGTTTTAGGTGCAGATTTAGGTGAGGCGGGCGAAACTGCGGCTGCCGATGATTCGATGATTGGCTGTGGCGTGTTTTGGTTGTGGTCTCTCTTCCTCCTACTACAGATGTAGTTGATTCTGTTCTCCGACGACAGAACGCTTTCGAGAATTCTTTCGAGTTCTTGACGATGAATAGAACCAAGTAGAATCATCGTCTCTGAAACCACGAAAGAAATATCTCCAGCGCTTTGTGAAATGCTTAAAAGGCGCCGTATCAAATACCTCGGCAACAAGTCTAGTGAAGTGCGATATAGGATCAGCTGGGAATGTTTGCTAAGCTACTCGTGGCCGAAGAGGTCGAATTTTTAGCGGAAGATTGCTTATGAAGGATGGTCCAGTGCACAAGGAAATATGGTGTGCCCGATCGTCAAACGGTTTCGCGGGACAGTCAGATTCCGACGTGCCGAAGAAAGGAGTGTTTGGCAACGCGGCTGGCTCTCCCATTTCTCTCTCTGGTCTTCTGGAAACAGGACTTGGTTCTTGACATGGCATCTTTGGACAACCTCCATGACTTGACGCAGCGCTAGTGAATAAGCTGGTAGTCTGCGTTTAACTTTTAAGAAGCGCTTAGAAATTTCGAGTTTATGATTACGATTACGAACAATGAGCTCCCCGATGTATTCATGAAACTCCTGTAAGAGAATCGGTTCGTGTGGTTCTAAGTGTGTGCGAAAGCCTGCCAGCGGAGACTAGTGCTATCGTCACTTTGTTTGTAGTACAGAACACAACAGTATTCTGTTGTGGTGTTATTTCGTGGGGAAAGTAAACGTACCTTTGCTGTCGACAAGTGGAAAACTTTTGAAAGGAGACGTGTCGAGCAACTCGTCCACTTCCTGGTAGGTCGTCGAAGGAGTGATCAGCTCCAGGTCCGTCATCATGAAATTCTCGGCAACCAACAGGTGCGCGCTGCAATTACAACGCCACAATTTGTACCCGAGAGAGAGCTAATATAATGGCCGAATCAATCTAACACTGCAATTTAAATAAATGTAAATATACACGGTTTTATATAGCGACCGTATGTATGGCCTCGTCCTTGCTCATTTTGCAATGAGTTTACCTGGTAAGATCATTCACTATAGCTGCCCGTTTGAATGGGCGCCACGCCATTTAAGGTCCCCGTGCACGGACCGTGCTAGACCGAGATTTAAATATCTGAAATAAGCCACCATCGGTATGCGAACCGGCATCCTCACGCATATGGGCGATAAGTCTCGTGCAATCTATTCACCATTTTGGAGTAAAGCAGGCCTATATGAAAAATCTGATATTGCATAAATGTAGTATGTTCTTTGTGCTGTGAGTTCTATATATTGTTCGATATGTTCTGTCCGCTCTGTCGTATGCGGGCTACATGTTATATATGTTCTGCCTTCCATTTCATATAATCGTGTGCAGTTGCGTTCTATGTTCAGTATGTTTTAGCATATATGCTAGTTCATGTATGTGCTATGCGTTCATTGTGCTATGTGTTTAATATGCTATGTTCTATATGCAACGTTCTATCTGTTATGCTATAGAAGCCTATGTACCTTTCCGTGGACTGAATAGAACTCTGAAGGAAGGGTAATTTCTTAATCTGTACAATTGTGTCGTATATGGACAGACTGAGGCTTTTCGAGATGACGTTCGCTATGAACACTGCCAACTGAAATAACATTTCGCCACTTTAAGTATTCTACAAGGTAATCAGATAAAGGTAACACAGTTGTTTACACGCCTCTACGGAAATTCTCCAGAAGCATAAAAGTAGAGGTAAGACATTTGTTTACACCCTCCACAGAAGCATAAAAGTAAACTGAACGTGGTAAACTTATTTTCGCTTATACAAACTCTACGTGTAGTAGGAGCAATTGACAGTATTGCGATTTTTTCACCTTGTCACAAATAATGGGTCTCGGGACCTACCCACGAGACCTCAGCCAGATCGAGACAAGACCCGAGACCAAGGCGAGTTCATGGACGTCCTAACCCGAGATCCAGGCGAGACCGAGACATTGGCTAATCTGTCCGAGATGAGACTGAGACTACATCTCTACTAAAGTCGACCCTGAACCCAAATTACTCAGAAAGGTTTCTTTGGAGGCATTTAACAAATTCCTACTGCATTTAAA
Organism: Norana najaformis; assembly: GCA_964023275.1. Lineage (NCBI taxonomy): Eukaryota > Metazoa > Annelida > Clitellata > Crassiclitellata > Hormogastridae > Norana > Norana najaformis. The sequence continues at coordinate 13,208,523 of OZ029925.1, forward strand.
ACATAACTATGGATACTTGTGGTACTTTTAATGTTGTATTATATGTTCTGTGCTCTATGCTCTATCTGCTATTTCATAATTGCGTTGTGCCTTCTGTGTGCGTCTGAATGTGGAACTGAGAATAATTCCGAGTAGCTTGTGATGTCTTACAACGCATGGCAGTATATGACCGATCTGTCCAGTGAGTTCAAAGACGATGACCGCGGTGGAGACCGTGTGAGTGACGCTGCCAGAAAAGGCAGCTGCTCCCACGATGGCGTATCCACCTGGAATGACCTGGACTCCACCGATTCCATCTGGAGCCCAAGCGCACAGAATCTCACCAAATAGGCGACCACAAGCTGCACCTACAACATACGTCCACCGAATCCACGTAAACCAGTAAATTTAGTCTTTAATTAATATGGCGCCTCGTGCCGACTACAGACATATGATGATGATGATGAGTTCTCTGCCCGAAGGCAGGTCCATTGGCTTTATGCCACCCGGTGATGAGGTGAGTGAGGTGGTTTCCCGTTGCCTTCCTCACAGACAATTGTGGGTGAGCACTTATCCTAGGTGGCTACGCATTGGCTTGAGGCAGATTCGAACCCGCGACCCTCCGGTTACGAGGCACAAACCATACCACTACACCACCACTTCCCACTACAGACATATGGCCCACAGCAAATTCAGGCGGCTTTGTTTGAACTCTACGAGCTGCTCTGTTCATCTCTGGCGGCGTCTTTGATGAGGTGTAACAAGATAACATCAAAGAATCGGCGAATGAACTACTTTCAACATCCCATCGCCTGCATGCTGCTGTCAACTGACGCGCATGCTGCTTCATGTAATCATAATCATAGTCATCATCATCTACAACAACAGCAGCAGCGACAACTGCTGTGTTGTTATCATCAGCACTATCTTCAACAAGGTCAGAATCATCAACAGCATCAGCATTGTTTACATTATGATCAACAACGACATAATCATCGTCATCATCATAATTGTATTCGTGAAAATGGTCGTCGTCGTCATCAGCAGTAAGTAACATCGTTGTTATCATCAGTTTCATCATCAGCATCGCCATCATCATCTTCATCATCATCGTTGTCATCATTATCATCGGCATATCATCAATATCATCGTCATTATCACAGTCGTCATCGTCGTCACTGTATAGTAGTCTTCGTCATAACCATCGCCAGCAGAAGATTTGCTTCTCTGCTTGATCGACGATTTCCGGAAAAGATGATTGACAAGTGAGGCATTGCTTACCGAGAGCGAAAGACGGGATGAATATTCCGCAGGGAATTGGCAGCGTCGTCGATATTGCGCACAAAAAGAACTACAAGACAAAAGAATTCAGGTACCGCCATAAACAATACACTCTAAGACAAAAGAATTCAGGTACCACCATAAACATTAAACTCTAAGACAAAGAATTCAAATATAATAACTCTATAACGCCTTTACGAGGTTACTAAACAGGCCCTATAAAAATATCTACATAATTAAATTGAGCAGTTTCCCGTGTGAGCTATAAACTGTGCAATTAAGATAACGATGACGATGGAGATGAAGAACAGACCCGGACGAAGATGAAGAGGGCGAGAGTGTAGTAGACGTTGTTCCAGGGCCCTCGCCACAGATTAAGCATCATCTGCTCTTCGTATGTCTCGGCCTCTCGCGTCGCCCACGTCGTGTTGCCAAACATCTGGTTAACTGCACCTGTGTTCGTCAACTGCAATTCAACCGCACAACTACCGCTCAGCTCCACCAGAATGTCACACAGTGTATTGTATTGTATTGTGATGTGATGTAATATGCAGGCCTAATGTTATGTAATGTGATTTGCTAGACAGTTAACAGAGGCCTGGTGAATTTTAAGTAGGCTTGCCTCACAAATGCACTGTCTCTACTAGCCTAAGTGGTGTCAAAGTTCACTAAGAACAAGTTCAGCTGTAAGCAAATTATGATCAGATAACTAGAAAAGTCAACACTGGTGGGCTGACATGAAGAGCCGAACCAACGGAAACCTATTCAAATTTGACATGCAGTTGACAGCTTGTTCAGAATTTCTGGTTCATGTTGCAATGTTATATAATTATCAAAAGAAGTTCTGTATTTTATGTGAACGACGCCACGGAATTCATTTCATAAGGTCAGACTGAAAAACGAGGCATTGACACAGAGAAAATGGAAGGCAGAGGAGTAGCTTATGACTGTAACGAAAGGTCAAGGTCCTATTCAGCTGATCAGTAAGTTTCATATCGGAAAGGACTTCGTGAGGACGAAAGAAGGAGAATGGAAAGGAGAAAACAGAGAAAAGAAGGCGCAAGGAAGGGGTGGAGGAAGGAAGGAGAAAAGGGTGGGATACGGCAACGTAGAGGTGAGGGAGGAGAGAGAAAGAATGGAAGAGAGGGAGAGAGACAAACAGACGGATGAAAGAGTAGAGAGAAAAATAGAAAGGAAGAATGGTAAAAAGAGACAGATGGCCAAATAGAGGACCAAACAACAAAAAGGCAGATGCAAGGAAAAAGACTGAAAGGCAGGCTTAGAGAAAGAGAGATATGGTAACAGACAGACAGACAGACAGACAGACAGAGAAATAGATGAATAGATAGTCTTACTATTCCAGCCATGAATTGACCTAATCCGGGTGGAAAGAGAAGCGACATAACAAGTAACGTCACAAAACAAGGATAAATAAAACGACTGAAACGAACAACAAACGGAAAACCAATTAATTAATTAACACAAAGCCCAAAGTTAATTGACGGTTAGGTAGGATAAGATAAATTCAAACAAGGCAAAGTCATGACAATGTAAGGTAATTATGTAATAAAGTAAGTTAAATTAAGTTAATGTAAGTTAACGTGATGTAAAGTGATGAAACGTAAGCAAAGGTAGCCAAAGGCTGTTGTTATTTTATCTAAAGAATTATCTACCAACAACAGCAATGACACCATAACCTACAAAATTAAACTTAAGAAACATGTTTTCTGTTAAAGATTTTTCGCTTTTTCAAAAAATCTTAAAAATACATGTATGACAATCGTAATTTTCAATTGGAATCGATCAAGACTGATAACTGACCGAAATAAATGACAAATTATTAGATATATGAGATAATATTTTAAAGCTGTTCTGTACTAAACGCCACTTTATTAGTGAAGATTGAAGGACAGGATTAAATTAGTAACTCAATCCTTTAAGATATTTATCATATAACAAAGCAATGTTTTACTTATGTTAATTATTTTATGCGGCACAGTAGTCGATCTATTCAGTAGCATGCTGAATCTATAATCGAACGATTGCGGGTTCGACCATACTGAGCGGAATCGGTGTAACGTACAAGTTATTCGCACACACTTTCCTCGCTCCTCGGATACATATTTGCTGACCTTGCGCGCACAATAAGTGCAATAACTAAATAAATAACTAAAACGTGTCGAGGAATGTTTATACAGAAAATTTGGACTTTTGTCGGCAAACTTACTTTAGCTGCAAAATAGCTTTAAGTTTCTTTTGTCTTCTGACAAAAAGAACAATACTTTTGTGGACATAAACAAAGAGTACTCCACCGATCCCGCAAATAACTCTACGAAATCAAAGACAAACGAAGAAAACAATAACACATGCATCAAACTAAGTCAAGATTTAAACCCAAAATAGCAACAAAAGCAAAGGTGTTAACGAACACAAAATAACCAAAGCACATAGGAAACGTAAAAGAAGATAATGACTTAAGTTTTCGGATTCAGGGCCGTGAGGACAACGAATCTTTCATTTGTAGAAGAAAATAAAGACTCCAACAATCCAATAGCAAGACTAACATTTCCTCAGATGTTACTTACTAAACATGGATTTGCGACATGTCTAGAACATGTAAATGAAGATCGCACAAGTTTAAGAAATAATGATTAAATGGATCTTATTCGACTTTCAACTCAAAACCTACATTTAGACAGACTAATTAAATGTTTCAAAGAGCTTCGGAAATGGTCTATATAAATGTGGAGATACCCAATCAATTGCTTCTTAGGGGATCTTACCCAAGAGCAGAGAAGGAGAGGATTTCGACCGGTACAAACGGATTGTCATGTCGCAGATTGGTCTTAAACAGCGCAGTCAGCGTCTCTGAAACCGTATAACATCAGCGTTCCATAGATCAGCATTCACGAAATCTGATAGGCCTTGGAACGATAGCTAATATTTCTTTATCCAGAAACATATAGGCCTATTGAACGTGCGATTACCTTAATCGTTATCGTAATCTCTGGATTGCATCAGCGCCCAAAACGCTTAATCATGGGAACCAGCATATTAACGGGGGCTATGTCACCTTATGTTACTTTAAACATTTGTTTAACATATGTGTTTGTATATGCATGTATCTAGAGATAAATATAGCGCCTTTTAAGTGTCTCTCAAAAGCTCTGTACACAATCATCTAGCTTATCTAAGTAGGAGCGTGTTAAAATAGTTTGAAATGCTTGTTGAGAAGTTAAGTTCAACAGTATGCATATGCACGAAGACTGTTAGAAAGGTTTAACACAGGAAAAGGCACAAAGCGCTCGAATTGATGCGCAGAAGCGCGGCACCTGCATATCTCCACGGCCGTTCATTAGCGCTATCTTTTGTTGCTTTATGTCTTATACATTGTGTTTATACGTGTATTATGACGCTGCATAAATAAAACAATAGAAGAAGTACAGTAATCAAAGCGTCGAAGACAACAACAGAATAAATGAATAATTAAGCGGATAACCGTTAGCCTTAATCATTATCGAAATGTAAAGGAAGTAGGCTGTGAACATGGCGTCTTCAACTTTCATCTCTGAATGGGACTCTAATTAATAAAGTGTATAGAAACATACATGTACACCCACATACTGTCTTGGGATCCTACCTTCGTCGTGGAACCAAATGGCCAGGAAGCGGAACATAATAGCGCCACAGATGGCTGAGTAGAATCCACGCCAGTAATTGCGCACGGCGAAGTAACTGGTTGTGACTTCGAGGCTAAATAAAACGCCTGCGACGAAGAAATAGAAACCAGAAGAAGAAAAGTTGGACTTCCGTTGTAGTCTTGGATTACCGTAATTACATGAATTACACTTTCTATAACATCGTAGTAGAAGTTATTTTATTTTTAGGATGTTTAACAATGTCAGTTATAAACAAAAAGAGTTTCAATTGCTTTTGAAAGAGTGACTCCTCTCGGTCTCCTAAATAGATATCGAATACTTGCATGTAACTCTACATCTAGAGACCTTTTTTCGTTTCTAATCTAATCTCAATTATCTGGTGATAAAGGTTATCGTAATGCACAAAACATCAATCGATGCTTTGTGATGATACCAAAGAAGAGGAAAAGGAAAACCGAATTTCAGATTTTCAATCACTTAAAGTGAAAACCGAAGTTCAGATTCTCAATCACTTAAAGGGAAAGCCGAATTTTACATTCTCAGTGGCTTGGGCAGAACCTATCGAGATGCCCGAAGTCTTACCTCCTATTGGTGCAGCGAATGTGCAGGCCACTCCTACGGCTGTAGCCGCTGCCAAGACTTCTGCAGTCTTCGATTCATTCTGTTCAATGCAGTAAACACCCAGTTTAGGCTAACAACAACAATAGGTGTTATCAAACTGTAGCAAATAGACCTCCAGGTCGCTCTATGCGGCAACAGTAGGTCTAGCTGTAGCGACGACAACAATAAGAAGTAGGCTAATTTAGTCTCAAGGCGGCCTAGATTATGTCTGAGATGTTTTAAAGGCGCTATATAAATCATCAGTATTCGTACATACATACCAAAATACGTAAATGCATACATACATACATACATGCATACATACATACCTACATACATGCATACATACAAACACGCATACACACACATACATACATACATACACACATACATACTTACACACATACACATATATATACATATATACATATATACACACATACATAGTATACATAACCATGCATAGATGTATATTTTCATAAGAACCGACCTCTAGTCCGGGCTGGAATCTTGAGAACAGCCGTGACAGAAGATTGGCTGAAATGCTGGCTACGTGCACGAACGGACCCTTAGAAAAACATAAAACGACGATTATACTTTCAGCAAGTGGCTCATTGGCTAACCAAATCCAGTGAGAACATGCAGAGCAAAGCGTCGGGGGTCCTCGTGAGATGTTGATAGACCCATACTGATGGCGTCCTGAGTGCAGAGGTAAAAGGTTAAGTGGCTGTCTTCAACTGTCAACTTCGGCAAACTATGAAATGGCTTTATAATGTAAGCACTCGACAACAGACAAAAACATCTGTCAAAAAGTCCAAGAAATGCGTCGATTTAATCTATCTACATTAATTCATAACACGATAACAGAGTCAACAATCCAAAGTTCAGCTTCCTGTTAATTGTTTGCTTGCATTTCATTTATTCATTCGTTCGTTCGTTCGTTCGTTCTTTTGTCCAATCATTGATTAAACATGTTCGTTCAATTTTTCGTTATTTCCTTCCTTCTTTCCTTTCCTTTTTCTTTATTTCTTTCAATCATTACAACGAAGTAATAAACAAAGATTTTTTGTTCTTTTGTCAATTCATTCATTCTTTCATTCATCCGTTTGTTCATCCGTCCGTTCTTCCCTTCTTTCATTCCTTATTTCTTTCCTTCTTACTTTCGTTTTCTTTCTTTCCCTCCAGCGATGCAATAAGAAAAACGAAGTTCGTTTGATTCTTCATTCGTTCTTTTCAGAGCATTTCTATGGCAACTTTGAAATATACATACACACATACGTATATAAATACATACAAGTATACACATATACACGGAGTGGCTTACCTCCTTTCCGATGAGAAGGCCACTCCCCAGGGCCGTGGACAGTCCGACGACCTTGGCCACCAGTGTATTGAAGGTCAGATATTCATTAAGAGTGACACCTCTCATGATAGTCTTGATCTCCGGTATACCAGAACCTAACAACAATTTAAAATATCTGAAATTACTGAAATTATCTGAAATTATCTTCCAATTTTCATTCGTTAATTATTTCACCGTTTAGTTGCTAAGGATTCATGTCTAAACACAAGTCAGCTACAACACCAATAAATATAAAAAGGCTGAGTCTTAATGGCATATTGTGCATACAAAAACACACGAGTAAAACAGTAAATATTAGGCGCTACTACTTTTAAACATTTACTACCGTTCAACTGCATCAGCAGGAAAGTTTGGAAAGCATTGTCTATTTTGTTATATGCATCCAGTGTTTATTACTTATTTGAATGATGCTCTACACACATACATCTGAGCTACATGTAAGGAAGACAGGGCCGGAATAACCACTCGGGGATCTCATTCAAACTATGCACCGGGTTATCGTCGTCGCACTGTATGTGGGATCATGGGTCTTCACGAAGACATACGATAGTCATGGGGTATAAAAATACGTAAAAGCAGTTGGTTGCATGATTAACGTTTGGAATTTTGCAATGGGACATTGACGTGAATTCTTATTTAACACTAAAACTAATTCTTGTTCCTGTGAACGAACAGCTGGTATAATGAATTCTTTATCAACTTTTGTAACTGCAGAAAACTCATGACTTCCGTCGGGGGCTCCTGCAATTGCATACTTTGCATACTTTGCATACTTCGCATACTTTGCATACTTTGCATACTTTGAATACTGGTTTATCCGGCCCTGCATGAAGTTGATGTGTTGTCACTTTCATTTATTAAGTATTTTTACGTATTTCGATCAAGCGTTCGACGTTGCATTAAAGGTAAAGGAAACATACATGTTGACAGCTTTATAGAAACTGCTCAGCAGGGTGCCCTTTGTCCCGCCTTTCCCCATTGCCTTTCAGACTATCTAATCTAATATATATATATATATATATATATATATTATAAATAAATAAGAATATAACAGTTACATTTCCGCATGCGTTTCGCTCCTATCAACAGGTCTCCCCCCACTGATGCCAACCATGACTTGCATCTTGCTATTCATGCGAAAGCGTCGTCACGAAATCGATGGATTATTCTGCTGACCACAGTAATCCAACAACTGGACCAGCCTGGATACCTTTTACAAAGCGTTACGTTTACACCTATATCTCTGGGTGACAGCTGAGCTTATATGTGACTGCGCCACTGCCGTAGGCCTACTCATGATGTGGTGTCAGCTCCAAAACTCCACTCTTCCACCAGACATCCGATCCCTTGCCTGTTCAACAGTTCAAGAAACATTTTCTGCCCGTCTTAAGACGTTCCTATTTAGAGACCGTTAGGTAGCCGTGCTGCAGCGTCTTTGCGAGTTACTTAAAAGGCGCTTTACAAATTTAGTGATACATACATACAAAATTGATAAAGGGAGAGGTATCATCTTCGTTGTGAGATAGCGACGTTAAATAGAAACTGCTGCGAGCTTATGCATTCTGCATCCTTAAACGAAGAATGCAAAAGTAGAGTTGGCTATAGGCTTTGAAAGCAGTACGTCGTCTGTACACCGACGATGGTAGAATAAGACGATGGTAGGCGAGGAAAAGGCTGGCAACGCAACGTCTTTATTTTTATACGTATGCATATCTGAGTATTGAGGTAATGTATGTATGCATGCATGCATACATGCATGTATGTATGTATATATATATGTATGGATGCATGTATGTATGTAAGAAACACTTAATATTCCGCCTTTTTGAGACTTCTCAGAAGCGTCATTTGCCGGTGCAAAGAAAATGACGTCGCTAAAACATGATATCAATGACAACCTCTTAACTTAAAACAGATGGGTCTTGTTCTTGGTCGATGCGAGTATCGTGAATGGCTACGTACCAACAGCATGATTTCCGACTAGATGCGTGAAACCGGTAGAAAAAAAGACCATGATCATTGGAAAGAGAATCCACATCAGATACTGAATTCCCACGGAGTGCGAAAACGCCACAAACATCCACTTACGAACTAGACAACAACCATCAACGCCACATCATTAGAACAGTTTCAATACAATCAAGCAATTTCCTCTATCCATTATGTAACCCTATTCATACAGGTATTTTAACATTTTATGTAATGTAAGGCAGTAATGTAAAAGATAAGGTAATGTCATACAAATCGTATTATAACACAAAATTATGGCTAAAGTAATAAAGTTGTAACTGTGATTTTCTAGTCACCTGACCTTCTGTTTGCTTAGAAATGAACCTGTTGTCCTTAATGAGCTTTTACACCACTTAGACTACCGTAGACAATGTTTCTGAGAGGTACCTAAAAGGCGCTATATGAAATGTCCAGATACGTACATGCAAACATACAAACATACACACATACGTAATATATACATACATGCATAACATTGGTAATTACAGCCTACTAAAGCAAATTACTGGCGATTCTCCTTTTCTTCGCATTAAATCGTTCATAATTGTGGCGATTGACTGTGTGTATTAGGCTACGTACAGTATAGAAACGTGTATTAAGTGTACTAGCATTTTATGTATGTATATATATATATGTATAGGTTGCCCAGCATATAGTTATATTAAAATAATATTTACGCACGTCAAGAGTTGCTAAGTAATAATAATTAAGGTGGGATTCTTTGAGAGGACTTCGCAAATGCAAGCATGGAATTAGCACTGAACCTTTGAATTCAACGGTTGTGATACGGTAATGTACATGAATTTATATTGCGCTACGTTTAGCCTATAATTTACATTTAATTTAAATTTAAATTTGGTAATGTACACACAGTCTCTTAAGGCGTAACAAACAAGCAAAACGTTCAAGCAAAAGCAGACACTACTAACATGTTGCCATTACTATAGACTGCGCTAAACTTATTGTACAATTTCCTGTTAATTATTTGCATGTAAAGTAACATTTGGCGCTTTGTAAAGTCCCCTAAAAAGACGAGGACAACCGTCAATAACTGCCTAATTTAAACTGCTGCTATCAGTCGCCGTTAGAGATCGCACATATTTCAATATGTAACTCGTTGACCCTGATATTTCAACGAGTTGGCTCAACAAGTTGCTGTCGCTTAATATCCAGTAACTTCTCTGCCATAAGACAATTAAATGGACGTTGCTACTTCAACGTAGCTACTCATAATAGCTCTCTGTTTAGTTCCGACAAAACAAAACCACCTTGAAATTGAGAAGGTACCAATAGTCACATTATTTATGCTAAACGTGTACAATTTATGTTAGGCTATCTTAAGAGCCGCCAATACTTTATGCGCTTATGCATCGTATTTCAAGGATAAGCATCGTATTTCATGATCCTTGATACATCATCTTAAAGTACATAGAAAGCGCTCCACGCGTAGCTATCTAGACTCACTGAACTAAATAGATGGAGGTTGAAAATGTGTGTTGATAAGAGTTAAATAAAATAGTAAGTACGTGCATTGGTAGACTGTTCGAAGAGGGTGGTCCAACACATAACATGCCATGTTGGGCTCAAGCTGACACGATAAAAGTTGCAAATCCAAGATCAACAAGGTCATCAGCAGATATGATAAGTGGAAGCTTGACAATCATTATCAGTCTTATCGAGTCGCTATAAGCATTCGCATGTTCGCAGGAGGCGCGGCAAGTAGGGAAACTTACGGAGGCTTAACCTATAGTATAGAACTGTTGCTAGGCATTACAGCGCTTTTGTGGGTTTATTAAAAGACACTGTATCAAGTGTCTTGCTCCATACATACATAATATTACTTATATACAATCATACATAAATAATACATACATGAATAACACATACATGCATACATGTGAAATCTATTTACAAATGTCAGGGTCTGTATACATTATTATATAATTTTAACGGTGGACATACGTACGTACAAACGTACGTAGGAACATATAGTTGGTCGTTATGGCAACGTACCGATGTGACATCGCTCGATAAAGAGGTCCATTCCGAAACTCAGAATCGCCATGACTACACCGAGAGACGTCAGGAAGATCCAGTCGCTGCCAATACTCCCGACCATCGCCAGCCACCCGTCGTGACAGTTTTCTAAGACAACAGCATGACAATACAATCGCTTCTTTGCCGCCGTCGCCATTACGAGCCAAATAAGAACGACTGCGTAAATAGAAAAGCCCCAAGATTATGTGGCTAGGGTGATGGTCACGCGTGCGTCACGCACACGTCCTTCAGGACAGTCAGATGGGCGGCGATGAACAAGGCCCCAAAAGATTACCGGGGTCTCTGTGCTCAGTAGATAGGGCGACCCTGACAGCCATATTTGTTGGGCTCACATTTGAACTTAGCTCATCATCAGTTGCCATTAGTGGTACAGTGCAGGCCACCTAGGAACCTAATGAACACATCTGTCTGGGGAGAGGGCGAAAAAGAGAGGTTAATGAATGAAGGAATGAATTTACGACAGGAAGAGAGAAAAGCAAACTAGCGTAGGACCAATGAAAACGCGAATATTTGGATTAATCAGTGAATGAATCAACAAATAAAAAAATAGCGAACGAAAGAGCGAAAGAATGTACAAATAAAGGAATAAAATTGAAAACGAACAAGAGCTGAACCAACGAATGGACGAACAACTGATAGAACGATAGAACGAGTGAACGAATGAACGAATGAAAGAACGAATGAACAAATGAACGAATGAAAGAACGAATGAACAAATGAACGAATGAAAGAACGAGTGAACAAATGAACGAATGAAAGAACGAATGAACAAATGAACGATTGAAAGACGTATAATAGTATAGTTGTTAAAATTTCAAAATTCTGTAAACTAACTGAACGCCTGGAGACATTTTGACAGTGGTTTGTGGGTCTCCTTGTGTTCCTGTCTCCTGATTCTGAATCGTTGTCTCGCCGACTGTCTTGCAGATTTGCTTAGAACATTGGTATAATGGCCGTACATCTGAAGACATTTCACACCATTGCAGATTATAATAATAATAATAACAGTAATAATAATAATAATCCAAGAACTGCTTTAGCGCCATTATATTATATACCTATATATACACTATATATATCGGTGGCATATATACTATATATATATCGGTAGTGAATATATAAACAAATTTCTCTTCATGACTGCTTTTCTAATTTCATATCCGGAAGACTGTTCCCTTCTTGATTAGAAAGACCCGATTGAACAGAAAGAGGATCACCTGAAATCCATTTACAAATGTCAGGGTCTGTATTTATTATTATCTAATTTTAACGGTGGACAGGCATTGCGAAGCCGCGCTTAACGACATACTTAATGTGCATGTATATATACATTTTAATGCTGTATATCATGTATTCTGCCAGCATGTTCACACAGGGCTCCTATGGGACTCGCATTCCCATGTGGCTCCCTTATAGGGCTCATATGGCTTGCATAGATGTTCACGGGTATATATTTTAAAATTTAATTTGATGGTAAATATACGATATGTAAGAATGTTATGATATGTAGGCCTATATAAAAGGGCATTGAGTTAGTGCAGGCCTATATATTATATATATGTATATATGTATATATACATATATGTATATATGTATATATATATAATAAGGGCATTGAGTTAGTTTCTATTTTCGGCGAAAGAATCTGTTTGCTATGAATAGCAACACCGTGGCCGAAGACGAGCGGATTCACGAGCACTTCAATGAGATAGCCAGGTCATAAGGTCAACATCTCAACGAAACAATAGAGCCTTCTGCTAGAGCCACTTAGCCACCCACCCGGCTCTCCTCCTTAGCCCTCTTCAAAGTCTTCCTCCTCTTAACTCCAAAGAGAAGTGTGATCGAGCGTCAGCGATCACCTGACTACCGTGAATTCGGCAGAAGTTGTTTACTAGCAAAGCTCCGTTTCCCTTTCATGATCTTCAAGCCAAAGGTCAACACAAGATGGCCTTTCGACACAACTTGGTATTGTTGATCTGGCCACCTATCACCTTCCGCTGCCGGAACTAATCAGAACGTAACGAGGAAATAATCAGGGCCTTATTATTATTATTATTATTATTATTATTATTATTATTATTATTATTATTATTATTAAAAATATATATATGATTAACAATATATTATTATTATTATTATTATTATTATTATTGTTACTATTATTATTATTATCATTATCATTATCATTATCATCATCATCATATCATTATCATTATCATCATCATCATCATCATCATCATCATCATCATCATCATCATCATCATCATCATCATCATCATCATCATCATCATCATCATCATCATCATCATCATTATCATTATCATTATTATTTCTGCATTCATTTATGAATTTGTTATTTAGCGCCCATATCTGATGACAAAATATCAAACAAAGGTGCTGAGAAATTGTGCGTAAAGAACTTGCTTGTTCGAGTCCTTGCACAGTAACCATATCGGAAAGGGTCGAATCCGAACACTCCTGTTACAGTGCTAGCGCTTAAACCAGTCGGCAGCCGTGTTACGTGCCGACCGCAAGCTAGGAAACGGGTAGATACATTCGAAGCATTATCTTGGATTTTCTTTTTGGAACATTTTCCATCAAGCGCTCTGTTGCACTTGACTCTGTTTGCCAATCGTTTTCAAACTGTCTTAATACGGACTTCTTTAGGTCAGCTAAGTAGTCACTTGGGCAGCGGTTTTGATAGTTACTTAAAGGCTATATACATAAAATATATGTGACATCGCATCGTAATTATTATCGTCTCCAGCTGCTTTAGACATGATTGTCTTTGACAAGGTCTTTGTTATCACAGACAATAAATCAATTTGCTGTCATCGTTGTAAAACACTTTTGGATTGACCTTTTACATATTGACCTGATTGCGGCTTGGCTTTGGTGCGTCATCGGTTGATGCCTTGTGCATTAGACACCGGAAGTTACTAATTGTTATTATTAATATTATTCTTCTTCTTATTATAATTATTCACACGCTTCTTCATCAACTGATGGACAAGCAGCGTGCTCCCATCGGTTGAAGAAAGCACAAACACGATATCGGTAATTAAGTATAAGAGGAATTTCATCGCAAATTGCATTTGTACTCATAATTATACCCTCCCAAAGGTATGGCAGGCTGAGCTGGTTCAGATGGCTTTGTATTTCGTGGGATGGTCACCCGCCCAAGAACTAACTGTGCTCGACGATACTTAACTTCACTGTGCTTACCATCGTCGCATCCACAGCACAAGGGCCGCCACCGTTTTCATCTTATTTCCCGCTATCTTTGCATGTACGTAATTGTAAATGTAATGGTAATTTGAGATTTATAAAGCGCCTCTTAGAAGATAAACTCAATAGAGGTGCTTCCGACCCGAAAAAGTAAAATCACTGTTAAACAGTACAGTCTTCAGGCGGCTGTGGAACACTGTATGTATGTGTGTATGTATGTATATAGGTATTTACGTAGGTATGTATGCATTTTCGTATGTATGCATTTACGTATGTATTTATGTATGTATGTAAGTATGTATCATGTATGTATGTACTTATGTAAGCAAATATGTATGTATGTATGTATGAGCGTATGTATGTATTTCCATAGAATAGCAGACAATCTAAACAAACAGTGATTATAGTAGCATTGTGATTTATTGTCAACAATAAGAAAGACGTTTTCAATGATGATCCTGACTACTGATCATTATAAAAATAGCGATGCGATGTAATATGTAATATTGTAAACGCATAAACTTAGTTTATCAACCCTTCAATATATTCAATTATTAATATAATATGTGCTTTCTATATAAAAACTCTGTTGCATATTTCTATGCATATTTACTACAGATATAAATAATGCTTCAAAAAACATATATGCATATGTAAAGGGGCTTGATTATGTATTATTATATATATACAGTGTGCATATATACCTACACGTATATGCATAGATATGTATATGTATATATACATGTATGCATACTTATATGTACTGCACACAAATCCTCTTTTTCCTCTTTCTCATTATTATCACCGTAATCGTCGCTATCGAATGGACTGAGTCTTACGTATTCAACTCATGTTAAATTTCTAAAATTTCCATCTACCCCTTTGCGCTCTACTAAAGGAAACAATGACTAGTGTTTCACTTAACCCTGTTTGCACGACTGAGGACGCAAACCTTGGGTTTTCAAGATTGTCATGTGTCATGGTTTTTCTGTCGTTCTTATTACTGAAGAGCTTTTGAGGCTGGCCTGGGCATAGCAAGGTGAAGTTGCCGTTCCAGTTAAGTCCCTCTACCCTATGTAACGCCCTACGTTGGACTTAGTTAATACTTTCACCACTGATGGCATTGTTTCATTGCAGTTAATTATAATCAGTTGTTCGCCTCTTCATAACGATGAGGTGTGAGACGGTCTCTGAAGGAGATATACATACATACATACAAACAAAAAAGCATACATACATATTCAAATTCATATATACATACATGCATACAAAACATACATGCATACATACGCACGTACGTACAAAATAATATTAGTAATTAGTAACTTCTAATGCGTCTGTGTCTAATGCACAAGGAGGCATCAACCGATGGCGCACCAAACCCAAGCCGCAGTCAGGTCAATATCCAAGTCAGTCCACAAGACAGAGAGGCAGTTTACGAAGGGTAATCAATCTGAAAAAGATAAGTGTTAAGTTGAGAACGAAATGACAGAAGCGACTGAGCAGAACGAACAGACACAGGGAGGGAGTTCCTGAATTTAGGTCCAGCAACTGGAAAAGCCCGTTCACCAAGAACAGTTCTAGTCCAAGGTATGACCAGAGAAAGACAATCAGATGACCTTGCAAAATAATGGTAAGTCTTGGAATAAGGACTGATATACATACATACATTTATACATACATACATACATACATAAATATATATATACATACATACATACCTATATACATACATATATATACACATGCATTGATTCATACATACATACATACATACATAAATTCATTCATTCATACATACATACATAACAAATACACAGAGCAGAGTTTACTAACCAGCGTCTCATTGTAGCCGAGCGATTTGACCATCCGTCCATCGCGAACGAAGACTTGTCCTCCGCCAAATCCGTATGTCGCCTTTTTGCCTTCCATTGTTCCTGGAGTCTTCACTCTTTCTTTCTCGTCCACACAACACCCCTTGACCGTAGCAGCTCCGTCTTCTTCCCCTGTTACTCCTCCGCCTCCTCCTGTTGGTGATCGCGTTCTTCAACCGGGTTGTATCAGTCCGTAATGCTGGCCCTTCAAGCAGCTCTCAACCTGAGCTCACCTGTTTAAGCCGGTGCTGTTCTTAGTTATACAGACGAATGTACCCTCTCTGCGCTTTCGTCGGTCACTGAACGACTACCGACGGTCGCTGGCGCTTGATTGTGTCGCCCTCTGCACGCAACAACGCTTCTATTTATTCTAAGCGAGGGGTACACTAAATCTGCGCCTCTCTCTGAATACGTATATGTACAGCTTTCTCTTTCTCCCTCTATCTTTTTCTCTCTCCACTCTTTCTCTTTCTGCCTCTTGCTCTCTGTCTCTGCCTTGCTCTGTCTCTGTATCTCTATGTCTCTCTTTGTGTCTCTCTGGCGCATAACACGACAATAACAAACTACGCCTTTGAAAATATTAATGATCTAAGACTGCGTTCTAAATACATCAATACACCGTGTTCAAATAAAATGACAGCAATTTAAGTAATCCCTACAACTCAGTAATTTAATCGTGTTAATATTGCATTCCTTTTCAAAGACTACAATTAAATGGGAAGATACCGATCATTTCCATTCTTCTGTTGAAACTAGGATCAAAGAAATGTAATGTAATATTATACAGCATCGCTTCAAGGTGACTCTTAACATTTCAAGCATTTTAATGTAGATATCTAGGAGCTTAATATAGAGCCAGTTGGTAACTTAAAACTCACTGCATGTACTTGTTTAAGTGGTGTTATGTTAATAAAAAAACAAAGTCATATGCAAATAAATAATGCTCATATAGAAACTCAGGAGAATCGATTCATTCACAATCACAAAACGAATGATGAGTCAACCACTGATGTACTTCTATTGTGCTTGGTTGAAGTTCTGAACGTTGGAACAATCAGATTCCGTTGCCATTTGGCGGAACAGGGAGATTGAAAGCTTCAAAACACAAATAAGGTAACATACTATCTACCTCACACACAGTCGAATTCACTTTAACTGTTTACTCGTTTTACTTTATCTTAATTTACTTCACTGCATGGGTGCAGAGTGAGCCTAAGATCATGATATGCGAAGTCCATGATACCGTAACCAAAACTATAGACGAGGATGAAGTTAGCGTAGAATATTGTGTATGCCTGGAACCGCTGGAACCTTAGTTTTACCTTACTTAATCTTACATTGCCTTACTTCACTTTTCATTACCTTAACTTAGCTTACTTTACCTTATCTAATTTATCTTACCTTACCTGCCTTTTTACCTTACCTTACTTCGCCCTATTTTATTTTACCCTGTTTCAACTTAAGTGTCTTTTTTAGGAAATATGGAAATTTAAGGAAATATGAAACAACCATGATTTATGTCGCATATGTGTAGATATTTATATAGCGCTCTTCTCCTCTTAAAGAAGCTGAAGCACGGCTATCTAACAGATCTGAAGAGGTGCGACTTAAGATGAACTTCTGGTAAAGATCGAATTTTTTGTGAGTTTAGGCCTTCGGATATCAGAATGCGACACACACTGTAGCCCGAATATGACTGAGTTATGGTGTTATCGAGTTCAATTACCTGCTGCGTCGAATAAAATGACGAGTGTCAATTGCACGGGGACGCACAAGTCTATCACCAGAGCATCCAGAGATAAAGTCCGGCGACGATAAAACATGCAGCAATTTAGACCCACTTGTTGCTCAAGTGCTTTGCCTGTACGTGCTGGCTGTTTTTATAGCGCCTTTATAGAACCTCTCAAAGACGATTTGTTTGTGATGTTTTGTGGCTTCAGCTGAAGGACGCCATTAAACAAAGAATATGTGTAGATATTTATACAACATTTAAATATAACATTAGACCAATGTTACATTAGCCATTCGTGATGACTGTTCAAGTAGGCCTAATCGTAAGTGACCAAACGTTACTAAGTGTAAGTAAGTAGATAGTTTGCATGTAAATATGAAAGTAAGGACAGAAGAAAGACAGACAGACAGACAGACAGACATGCAGAACAGTATGTAGGCCATTAGTGCGCTGGACTTGCATATAATTTATTTTAAGTTTCATTTATGTACGGATTGTACATAACTTGTTTAGTTTCCTCATGTAATGATAATTGGTTTATTTGCATTTGGTTGCCATCGTGCGTTATCGATGTTAATAGGCGACCCTAATTAAGCGGGACCCTGGTCCATTCTGGCTTTGCCTTTTGTATCCTGGCAAACTGTACGTTTTATGTGTAACCTGATATGTTGAATTTGGAATCAATAAAAGAGTCAATTAAAAAATCAATGGGCTAATACAGCAAACGTTTTACTGTGGGCGTTTGATTTTGTTGCTGCGTCAAGTGTTCCAGGTTTTTATATGAGCATTAATTCAGTTCAATTCAGATAACGTAATAATCTGGAAAGTTCTGTAGCGCTGTTACCTCGATGCACAGGGATTCATTTGATGGTCGCTTAAAAAACCGCGTTTCTAAACCGCAGTATCCCTCACCTACAACACACTTCAATCCTTCCAACCCTCCTATCTTCGTCAATTATTTACTATCCAACCACTCCGTTCAACCCGCTCCTCATCTGTCCTAACACTTCTTCGCCCTCCCGTCACCTCATCCTTAAACTTTGGAAATCGCTCCATAGCCATAGCTGCCCCACCGCTTTGGAATAAACTCCCGCCAGAATTGCGACAGTTGTCTGGTCAAACATACGAACTCACCAACACTTCACCTCTTTCGGTTTCTGCGCAGGTCTTTCACTCAAGACTGAAAACACTTCTTTTCCAGAAATCTTATCCTGATTCTTCCTCTTCCCCTCATCTCTCTTCTCGCTTCAATTTCAAACAGCATCCACCTTAGCCGTCCGACTGTCTGAGTGCCTGACTCCTGGATCTTGACCCTTTTGCCTATCGATTTTGTTTTGACTGAGCGCCTGTGAATAAGCTGGTTCCCGCGACTTAGCTTTTGTTGAGCGCTGTAGAAATCTCGAGATTACGATTACGATTACATTGGACAGAAATATCCGAGGTTCAATTTGGCTTTCAACAAAGAGCAGGAGACAGGCAACGGAGTAAAAGCAATTCGAAAAAGATAAGATTTTATTTCAGAATTGAACAACTTAAGTGAATTGAAAAGCAAGCAGAAACAGGCAGCGAGCTTAAAGCGCCATCGTGTATTTCTATTTGAAAGACAGCGCAACTGAAACTAGTAGCTCAGCGTAGGGTTGTAGGACAGAGATTCAATGTTGACTAATCCAATTGCTAAAGCACCATTGCAAGAACACTGCAAGAAATGACTCACGTCAAATAAAGGAATGTCACTTATTTGCAATGACTTCCTGCTTCACGATGATATACCCTTCTGGTAACCGGAAGTGTAAGTAGGGGGAATGTAAATGCAAATGTAATTGTAAATGTAAATTTAAATGTAAAATCAGCCACGCTATCTAACGGAACATATGGTAAGAGCATATGATAGATTTTGTCACGTATTCTTCGAGAGTTTATCGATAATATCGATAATAAGAGACTTTTAAGTTTCGACTTAATTGCCTAGATGTCAGGCTTCATTGCCAACTAAATCACGTATCCTACGTAGTCTGGGATAGGAATCTGCTCATTATAATCCTATTCAATCTTCTGCCATCGTTCAACACCGTTCATAAAACTCAACATACAGCCAAATGAAACAACGCCTTTTGGTATAAAAACCCACTTATCGGAATCCAAGAGTCCCTAATGCAACTATTAACATTCTAGGTTCGAAGCAGCGATTACTCTTTACAATACGTCGGCATTTTACAACGTCCAACGATACCTCCAACAAAGCGTTTTCACCCGACGGCGTCTAGTTAAAAAGCATTGTTTTCTGGTCCACTATTTTTAGTGCTGATTGTTTGAACGCATAAAACTTTACTCGACTCTAATATTATTACGAAATCAAACTCGGAATGACTTTATTCGATTATTTGTTACAGAACGATAACAAATTAATTAATCCTTAGTTTATTAGGGCTAAGTGTAATGACCTATTGACCTCAAGAGGGGCGAAGTTCATGGATCAAATTATAAGAAATACTTCTAAAAGTCACCTGCTTTAGAAGAAATACTTCTAAAAGTCATCTGCTTGACTTGATTTTTCCTCGAATAAGACTTCTGTTCTCAACTGAAGAATGTACAGGAAGTCTGTAGTATTTTAAAATATGCACTAAAAAGTAACAGCTGCACAAGAAGCCGTCTGTAATTAATTACACTGGTCAACATAGAAATCTTTACGTGCTGACCACGAATTGTTCAGCACATACAAATTGATAAGAACTGACTAATTTCATTTCAGTAACATGACTTTTGTAAAAATTTGTTGTCCAATTATTAATGTCATATTGATTTTCGTATATTTCATAGCGCCAGTATTTAAATGCAAGGCGCCAGTTGAAGTTGCAAAGCAATAGTGTATGTATGTATGTATGTATGTATGTATGTGTGTATGTATATATGTGTGTATGTAGGTATGCATGTAGTGTATGTATGCATGTAGTGTATGTATGCATGTAGTGTATGTATGCATGTAGTGTATGTATGTATGTATGTAGTGCAAGTAGGTAGGTATGTATGTATGCATGTATGTATGCACGTATGTATATATGTATGTATGTATGTAGCTTATGTATGTATGTATGTAGTCCATGTATGTATGTATGTATGTATGCACGTAGTGTATGTATGCATGTATGTATGCATGTATGTATATATGTATGTATGTAGCGTATGCATGTATGTATGTAGTCCATGTATGTATGTATGTATGTATGTATGTAGGCATGTATGTAAGCATGTATGTAAGCATGTATGTAAGCATGTATGTATGTATGTATGCACGTAGTGTGTGTATGCATGTATGTATGTAGTGTATGTATGTATGTATGCATGTATATATGCATTATGTGGTATTTATGTATGTATGCATGCATCTGAACACCTTTCAATAACCTCTCAAAGCTGCTCAAATGCCTTTGAGGGGTTCCTTGTGGATTTTCTTGTTCTTTCCCCTGGATTGTTATTTCTGAATGTGAAATGACCATCAACTGATGCCCCGTGCATTAAAATGTAAATGTACGGTTATATGCTGCGACCGTATGACATCGACCTTGCTCAATTTTCAATGAATTATCCTTCACCACCGCTGCCAGTTTGAATGGGCGCCACGCCATTTAAGGTTTCCGTGTATGGACAGTGTTAATCCGAGATTTAAATCTCTGAAATAGAGCCACTATCGGTATACATTACAATAGCAACAAACGCTATAGAAGTTTCCAGATTAGATGATTTAGCTTCTGATGTCAGGTCAATAAATCTGTCTAGGGTTTGATCTCAAAAGGTGACAATCAGAAATAAGAAATCTTGAATCTAAGGAGTCTTATTAGAGCCGTGCTTGCCCATTTAAAATAACCCCGGTGCTTCTATAGCGCCACTCCATTCAGTCAATGCTAGCATAGAAGATCTGCAAAAAGTCTGGATTGTTGCGGTCAAATCGTACCGCATCCGAACAGACATGCATCTTACAACGACATCCTAGTTCGAACAAGTTACAATGAACTGAAAGTGCAAGTCTTGGATAATAATAATTAGCAACTTCTACTGCGCCGGTGTCTAATGGATAATGCATCAACCGATGGCGCACCAAAGTCAAGTCACAATCACGTCTATACCCAGAAGGTCAGTCCACAGGACAGACAGGCAACCCACGGTTGATAAGCAATTTGCTAAGTTTTAAGTTGAGAACGAAGACAGAAGCGACTGAGCAGAACGAACAGAGACAGGGAGGGAGTTTCAAAATTTAGGTCCAGCAACCGAAAATGCACGTTTACCCAGAACAGTTCTAGTCCAAGGTATGACCAGAGAAAGACAATCAGAAGACCTTGCAGAATAATGGTAAGTCTTGGAATAAGGACTGATTTTAAGTAGTGTAGTTGGCCAAAGTTCAGTGTTGTATAAACTGCAAGTGCCAATTTGAAACAAATCCTTTTGTTGAATGGGAAGCCAGTGTAAAGATTTAAGCCCAGGGTTATATGCTCATATTTTGAAGTATTCCTTTGAATTATTTTTGAAGGATTCCTGCTTCCCATGCAAAGCAGGACAAAACTGTGCTGATTAATTGAGTACTGCTTACTCCATGTTACATTGTAACTATGTGTTAGCCCTGCACTGTAACACGGAGTACGTAGTCTCGAGTCCAGTTTGATAACGGTGATAAGAAGGTCTTCAGATTAAATTACTCTACCGGATGCAGTTTTGCTTTTTTCACATAAAAGTCGGCTAACGTCACAATACTCAATTATTAAGTCCTCACAAAATGACGTCATTATCCTTTGTTTTATCACCGATCTCCCTGGCATTCGATTCATTTCTTCCGTCGAAGGCAGACGAAGAAGACCGTGAAGGCGAAGGACGGTGTTGATGAAGACGACAAAAATGATGAAGACGACGACGAAGATGATGAAGAAGACGATGAAGAACAACGGTTCTTGAACTGCGTGGCAATCCGTCATCGAAATGAAGAGAAGACAATCGAAATGTATGACAAAAATTTTATCATCGCCCTTTAAACGACCGAAAATAATCGGTCAGTAAGTAAGTAAGTAAGGAAATAATCATGAATTGAAAAAGTAATTTAGTGTAAATAAGAAGTTATCAAATAAGTATGAGAGTAAGTACTAAAAAAAGAAAGAAAGCCAAAGTAAAAAATTATGGCGCGGGTTTTCTTCTTTTACTGCATCTAATGTTCATAATATCTTTAGTCAAATATTTATATAGCGCGCTTAAGCGAAACATTAAGAACCGTAAATGTGTCGAGTCGTCTGATCATCAAAGTAAAATGTTGAGAGGTCTTTCTGTTTGTCTCCGTCAAGATATTTTGCATAAAGAGAAAGAGAAAGAGAGAGACGAGAGAGAGAGACAAAAGAGAAAGAGACAAAAAGAGAAAGAGAGAGAGAGAGAGAGAGAGAGAGAGAGAGAGAGAGAGAGAGAGAGAGAGAGCGAGAGAAACCGACCGACCGGCGACAGAACGAGACTGACAAGCGAATATTTATCGGAGACTGAGTTCATGCTACGTAGGATAATAATATCATTGCGTTTCAAATGATCTTAAGTTCGATAGGATTTTATTCTCTATGCTATGATAAGCCGGAAGCTGATGTTTTATGTCTTCAACGAGCGACATGGCAACCTTTACATTACATTACTGACATCTTAAAGAAGTGGTAAGATCGAGAGTACATATGCTGTAGGCCTATAATCCGTTTGATTTCCTTAAATTTCGTAATCATAACTGTAATCGCAGACTGGAAAATTTCTAAAGCGCCACTTAAAGGCGAAGACCAGGGCATTAGCTTATTCACCAGCGCTGCGTCAAGTCAGAGGGTTGTACAGAGTTAAGTTCCGATTGCCGGGAGACCAGAGAGGGAAGGCTACTACAGGAGTTGTTACGAGAAGTAAGAAGACCTTAGATTGTATGGATCAGGATAAGAAATTTTTTTAAGAGATGGGACATATGGAAAGACCAAGGAGTGATAAGAAAAACTATGTTGGGTAAACGAAAGGAGAAATATATTAAATTAATGTGTAAGGTAAGACTATGATAGGCATTATGGTCAATTTATTACGCGCCCTCCGTAACTGTATTAAATATCAAAGGCGAAATCCTTCGAAGACTCGTGTGGTTCACGCAGTCTTGATCTTTCGAAAGAAGTCGACAAAGAAGAAGAACACATCTCCTTGAAAATCATTTCTCAAGGTTTTCAAGGAGCAGTAGCGAACCGTCAATTATAGGTGGCGCTATATGGTAAGATGAATGGGGTCTTTAGACGGTCTCTAAACGATATTTCGTCTGTCGCCTTTAAGCTGCTGTAGATGGCGCTATACCGTAAGATGAATGGAGTCTTTAGATAGCCTCCAGACGATACTTCGTCTGTCATATTATGACTTCATATATGTCGAATCTTAATTCTGCTTCCTAACTGATTAAAGCTTTTAGGCGGTCTCAAAAAACGATATTATCTCGTATTATGACGTCATATCTAAATTTATTCTGACCCTAAGTTTGCTAAGTTTGACTTTCAGGCTCTGAACTTAATAGGTTTTATTCTCACTGCCTAGCAACCAAAGGAGTCGCTCACAGACTGTACTAGAATTAATTATTACACTGAATTACAAAATGACAGTCATCTACGAGTACACTGCTGACATGTTATTGTGCAAAGCATTATTGCTGTACAAACGTGTACATACCTGAACAAATGTGAGCGGTATGTTCCACTGATTGTTCGCACGGTCCAAATAGTTAAAATAACTAGGCCTAACACAAACTACACCAGATGCTGAACGTTCAAGTAGGCCTATAGACGAACTTCTACAAAGGCCCCACTACATAATATGTCGATATCGTATAATATTCGGCCTCCACACTCTAGTACCTCATCCCGCCCTTTACCTTCTTTAGATCGTGTGGATCTATTTGTTCCTTGTGTTAAGTCCTCTCTTGCTCAGTAGAGGGCTTTTACTGTTGTTGGTCCAACTCTCTGGAAAGAACTTCCGCTATCTCTTCGTGCTAGGGTCACTGTTGTTAATAGAGCTCAGTCAGCTCGTTGTTTAAAGACGTTCTTATTTCCCAGGGGCTCTCACGCTGGAAGGCCACTGAGTAGTTTGTTCTGTAAGAAGCGCTATATAAGTTATCAAATACAGTACAATACAGTGCAATATAATATGTATAATAGTATCGTAAAATCGTATGATATAGTGTAATATGCTAGCAAACTCGATACTTCTACAGCGCCTGATGAAAGCTTAGTCAGTGGAAGTAGCTTATTCACAGTCAAAGCAAAATCGATAGGCAGGAAGTATTCGGTTCCAGGGCAAGATCCTAGAGTCAGACAGGCAGACAGTGGATGGTGTTTGGAATTGGAGCGGAACTAGAGATAAGGGGAAGAGGAAGAATCAGGATAGGATTTGTGGAAGAGGAGTGTTTTTAGTTTTGAGTGAAAGATCTGTGCAGAAATTACAAGGGGGAAGTGGTGAGCTATATTACACTTATGTTTCATTTTTTAAGTTTCATGGAAGCTAAATAGAATTTTCCACAGAGCTTTTAGGAATCAAATAAAAACATTATTCACAAGTAAAACCAAGACAATAAAATACGTTAAAAACGAAAATCACAAGCCAATTGTTTGAAATATATCTTCTTGAATATTTAGCATGGTACTATATCTTCGTGAATATTTAGCTTGTCAAATTGTTATGGCGCTGCGCTTAATTAAGTGCTGAATTTGTGGGTCAGATCATAGATCATAACAGTAATCATAAACTTATAATTTCTGAAGCGCTACCAGAAAGCCAAGCGCTTGGAGCCGGTATTTTAATTAGCGCTTCGTCAAGTACGAATGGTTGTCCAGAAGTGCCGTATGTGAAATATAGAAGTTCAATTTCCGGGAAACCAAGGAGGAAACTGGAAGACAGTCTTTACAGAGGAGATGTTCTGGTTATTTGAAAGCGCTAAATGGAATTGAATGAATCCGGGTAAAATTTTACGAAAGTGGGACGATTCTAGTTTGCATGGAAAGCACAAAAAATGATAGATAGACTTAATTAGACTAACAGGCCTACTGAGAAGCTGGCATGGATGCTGATGGATCGAAATTCAAGTATGAAGTTGATCGTCAAGTGAAGCACGGTGTGTGGGATCTGGTTGAGCTAGAAAATTTCCGACAGGGCTTAAGTGGACTAAGTCACATTTAAATAAACTCGCCGTCATTACCCAAAAGTAAACATGCTATCGAAAAAGTCTTATATACCTGGATACACAAAGATTAAAACGACACCACAAAACCTGTTCAGTTTAATTTGGACTAGAGTCAACGCATGCAAATAATTGAAAAATGGAGTCACCAGCTGAAATGGATGGGTGACACAGGTATGAGCGAGGCTGGGGCTCCACCATTACCACACCACATGAAAGACAGTTCTAGCAAAAGCCCTGATTGGAAGTTCTGAATAATGAGAAAATATAACACAAATACGCACGTAAAAATATGCAATCACATGTTCATATTCAAGTATGCTTATATGGGCAAAGATTAAAATAAGCAGGGCGCTTGTTATCGCTGCAAAAAGCAGGTGATTGAAACTGGAGTTAACAGCTTAAATGCATGAGAAGTGATAAAAGTATGTAAATACATGTTCAAGCATTAAGGAAAAAGTAGGCAACATCTACAATTATGCACAATTACATAAAAAGGTAATAAAGTGTGATACAGAAACTCTTGGTCTTAAACGCTACAGCAATTTGTTCATATTAATTCAAAAATTAGCAAAAGGAAACAGGTAATTGAAAATGCAGCCTGACACTTAGCACTTAGCACTTATTTCCTAACACTTAACAGGAAAGTTTTGGCAACTAACGCTTAGTATATAGCACTTAGCACTGAAGATTTAATGCTTAGGAATTAGAACTTAAGATGTAACCCGTATAACACCTAACATATAGCACTTATTTCTTAACATTTAAGATTAAGATTTAAAAATTAACACTTAGCATCTACCACTTAGCACCGAACTCTTATTTCTTAACGCTAACACTTAACATTTAGCACTTAGCACTTAAGATAACGTAGAATTAGGACAAGATTTAACACTTTGAACATGTAACACTTAGCACTTATGCAAAAGCATTTAAGACTTAAGATTTCAAACTTTACACTAAGGATCTACCAATCAGTACTTTGCACACTTATTTCTTAACACTTAACATGCAAGTTTTAGCAACTAATACTTAACATTTAGCACTTAGCACATAAGACTTAAGGCTTAGTAAGTAAGACTTAAGATTTAAAACGTACATCGCCTAACAATTAGCACTTATTTCTTAACATTTAAGACTTAAGATTTAATAATTAACACTTAGCATCTAACACTTAGCACCTAATTCTTTTTTCTAAGCACTCAACACGAAAGTTTAGCGACTAACACTTAACATTTACCACAAAGCACTAATGATTTAACGCATAAGAATTAGGACCTAACACTTTTCACACTGACACTTAGCACTTATGATTTAGAATTTAAAGCTTAGGAATTGAAACTCAACTCTTAGCATGGAACACTTATACTTAGCACTTATTACTTAATACTTAACACGTAAGTTTTAGCAACTAACACTTAACATTTAGCACGTAGACCTTAATATTTAACGCTTTAGAATTAGGTCTAAACACCTAAATGTATAACATCTAACACTTGACACTTATTTCTTAACATTAAAGACCAAAGATTTAAAAATGAACACTTAGCATCTAACAACAAACACTCAGCACTTATTTGTTAACAAATGCATATAAGATTTAAATTGAACTTTAACACTTAGCCTTTAATACTTTGCACTCAGTACTAATTCCTTTACACTTAAAAATAAGTTTTAGCAACTAACACTTAATATTTAGGACTTAGCACTTAAGACTTAACATTCAAGAATTAGTACTTAAGATAAAACACACGTGACACCTACCATTTTGGACTTATTTTTTGGCATTTACCACTTTGAGATTTAACTCTTAACATCTAACACTTAACACTTAGCACTTATTTGTTAGCACTTAAGATTTTAAGATGTAACACTAAGCATTTAACACACAGCTCTTTCAACTTGTTTCTTAACACTTAAGACGTAAGTTTTAGCAACCAACACTTAACACTTAGCACTTAGAAGTTAAGATTTAACGCTTCAGAATTAGAACTTAAGATTTAAGACTTTTAGAATCTAACATTTTACGTTTTTTTGCATTTAAGGGATAAGGTTTGAAAAAAACAATTAATATCTAACAACTAACACCTTGCACTTACTTCTTAACACTTTACATTTAGGATTTAGGATTTAAACCTTAGCATTTAGCCTTTAACACTTAGAACTTACAATGTATTTCTTAGCACTTAACACGTAAGTTTTAGAAACTAACACTTAACATTTAGCACTTAGCATTTAAGATTTAACCCTAAAGAATTAAGATGTAAGATTTAACGCATTTAGCACCTAACACTTAGCGCTCATCTTTCTTCATTTAAGACTTAAGATTTGAAACTAACACTTGGCATTTAACAATGAACACTTAGCACTTACTTGTTAACACTTTACATTTAGGATTTAAGATCTAAACCTTAACACTTAGCCTTTAACACTTTGAACTTACAATGTATTTCTTAAAACTTAAGAGATAAGTTTCAGCAACTATCATTTAACATTTATCACTTAGCAGTTAAGATTTAACGCTTAAGAATTAGGATTTAATATTTAACACTTTTAACAACTAACACTTAACGCTTAACTTTTTTCATTTAAGACTTAAGATTCGAAGCGAACACTTATCATCTAACATTTAGCACTAAGCATTTATTTCTTGACACTTTGCACGTAAGTTTTATCAACTAAACGTTAAAATTTAGCACTTAAAACTTACAACTTAACGCCTGAGTAATAGGACTTAAGGTTTAAAACATATAACATCTAACACACTTTACCCTTAAGTTTCTAACATTTAAGACTTAAGAATTGAAAAGAAGACTTGGCATCTAACAAATAATAGCACTTACTCAAGTTTTTCTGTCTTAAGCAAACTTTATTTACTTCTTCCGTCAATCCTCTTCCTAAGACTTTCGTAAAAACTGTCTCTCTGATCTTTCAATTTCAAGTAGTTTTGACACACGTTGAACTTTCAGTTGCTTTAATTGGCTTTCAATTTGAAATTTCCGTGCAGAATTTATTTGCTTCTTTAGTATTGTCTAAAAGACTCTTCGTTTCTTCTTGACATCAATTCTCATTCGTCCGTACAAACTTGCGCTCTGCGCTCTTAATTTCAATTAGTTATCATACACACTTCATCTTCAGTTGCCTTAATTCTCATTCAAGTTGAACTGTCTTAAGCATTCTTTCTTTGCTTCATCTTTGAGTTCTCTTATTGACATCGAGCATTTTGCCATTTGTGGTCAAATGACCCAATTGGAGTCACCAGCTGAAATGGATGGGTGACACAGGTATGGGCGAGGATGGGGCTCAACCATTAGGTCAGAACAGGATAATCATGTAATTAAAAACTCACGCAAACATTTCTTTGAAATTACACGTTCAAACACACAAAACCATATAATTCCACGTTCATGTGTAAAAGCAACTGGCATTCAAGTCGAACTGTCTAACCGAACTTTGTCTGCTTCTTGAATTCATACTCTGTTTCATTCATTCGTAAAAACTGTCGCTCTACGCTGTTAATTTCAAGCAGTTTTCACATGCATTGTAACTTCAAATGCTTTAATTGGCATTCAAGTCTTAAACATTGTCTGCTTCTTGTACTCGTCCTCTCTTTCAGTCTTTCTGTCTGTCTTTCAGTCTTTCTGTCTCTCTGATCTCTCAATTTCAAGGAGTTTTCACACGCCATTCAACTTCATTTCAAGTAGTTATCACACCCAGTGCACCACCAGCTGTCCAAAATTCGCATTCAAGTTGAACTGTCTTAAGCGGACTTTATTTCCTTCTTCAGCATAACCTCTTTTCGTTCTTCCGTAAAAACTGTCTCTCCGATCCTTTAATTTCAAGCAGTTTTCACAAGAATTGTAACTTCAATTGCTTGAACTGACATTCAAGTTTAGCTGTCTTAGGCAAACTTTGTCTGCTTCTTGAATTCATACTCTATTTCATTCTTTCGTAAAAACTGTCGCTCTCCGCTATTAATTTCAAGCAGTTTTCACACGCATTGTAACTTCAATTGTTTGAATTGGCATTCAAGCTTAGCTGTCTTAAGCAAATTTAAGCTGCTCCTGTCTATTGTCTTCCTCTGTCTTTCGTAAAAAATTAGCACTTGTGATTTGAAACTTAGCACTTGGGATCTAGCACTTATTTCTTAACACTTAAGACTTAAGTTTTACCAACTAACACTTAACAATTAGCACTTACCATTAAGACTTAGGATTTAAGATTCAACACTTTTAACACCTAACACTTAACGCTTATCTTCTAGCATTTAAGACTTAAGATTTGAGATTTAGCACTTAGAATCTATCAACTAACACTTACGACTTACTTGTTAACTCCTTACATTTAGAATTTCAGATTTAAATCTCAACACTTAGCCTTTAACAATTAGCAGTTAGCTCTTATTTCTTAACACTTAAGGCGCCAGTTTTGGCAACTAACACTTAACATTTAGCAATTATCAGTTAAGATTTAACGCTCAAGAATTTGTGTTTAAGATTTAACACTATTAAGAACTAACACTTAGCGCTTATCTTTTTGCATTAAAGACATAAGATTCGAAACTAACACTTAGCATCTAACAACTAACACTTAGCACTTACTTGTTAACACTTTACATTTAGGATTTAAGATTTAAACCTTAACACTTAGCCTTTAACACTTAGCACTTAGCACTTATTTCTTAGCACTTAAGACGTAAGTATTAACAACTAACATTTATCATTTAGCACTTAGCAGTAAAGATTTAACGCTTAAGAATTAGGATTTAAGATTTAACACTTTTAACACCTAACATATAACGCTTGTCTTTTAGCATTTAAGACTTAAGATTTGAGACTTAGCAGTTAGCATCTAACAAATAACACTTAGCACTTACTTGCTAACTCTTAACATTAAGGATTTAAGATTTAAAAATTAACACTTAGCCTTTAACACTTAGCAGTCAGCTCGTATTTCTTAACAGTTAAGACGTACGTTTTGGCAACTATCACTTAACATTTATCACTTAGCAGCTAAGATTAAAAGCTTAAGAATTAGCATTTAAGATTTAACAATATTAACACCTAACACTTAACGCTTATCTTTTAGCATTTAAGACTTAGAATTCGAAACTAACACTTATCATCTAACACTTAACACTAAGCACTTATCTCTTAACACTTAGCAGGTATGTTTAAGCAACTAACCGTTAAAATATAGCACTTAAAACTTATAATTTAACGCCTAACTATTAGGTCTTAATGTTTAAAACAGAACATCTGACGCCAAACCTTTTTCTCTAACATTTAAGACTTAAGAATTAAAAAGAAGACTTGGCATCTAACAAATAATACTTAGCACTTACTCAAGTTTAGCTGTCTTAAGCAAACGTTAATTGTTTCTTCCTTCAATCTCCTTTCAAAGTCTTTCGCAAAAACTCTCTCTCTGATCTTCTAATTTCAAGAAGTTTTGACACACATTGTACTTTCAGTTGCTTTAATTGGCGTTCAATTTGAAATGTCTGTGCAGAATTTATTTGCTTCTTTAGCATTGTCTAAAAGACTCTTCGTTTCTTCTTGACATCAATTCTCATTCGTCCATATAAACTGTCGCTCTGCGCTCTTAATTTCAATTAGTTATCATGCACACTTCATCTTCAGTTGCCTTAATTCTTATTCAAGTTGAACTGTCTTAAGCATTCTTTCTTTGCTTCATCTTTGAGTTCTCTTATTGACATCGAGCATTTTGCCATTTGCGGTGAAATGACCCAATTGGAGTCACCAGCTGAAATGGATGGGTGACACAGGTATGGGCGAGGATGGGGCTCAACCATTAGGTCAGAACAGGATAACCATGTAATTAAAAACTCACGCAAACATTTCTTTGAAATTACACGTTCAAACACACAAAACCATATAATTCCACGTTCATGTGTAAAAGCAATTGGCATTCAAGTCGAACTGTCTAACCGAACTTTGTCTGCTTCTTGAATTCATACTCTGTTTCATTCATTCGTAAAAACTGTCGCTCTACGCTGTTAATTTCAAGCAGTTTTCACATGCATTGTAACTTCAAATGCTTTAATTGGCATTCAAGTCTTAAACATTGTCTGCTTCTTGTACTCGTCCTCTCTTTCAGTCTTTCTGTCTGTCTTTCAGTCTTTCTGTCTCTCTGATCTCTCAATTTCAAGGAGTTTTCACACGCCATTCAACTTCATTTCAAGTAGTTATCACACCCAGTGCACCACCAGCTGTCCAAAATTCGCATTCAAGTTGAACTGTCTTAAGCGGACTTTATTTCCTTCTTCAGCATAACCTCTTTTCGTTCTTCCGTAAAAACTGTCTCTCCGATCCTTTAATTTCAAGCAGTTTTCACAAGAATTGTAACTTCAATTGCTTGAACTGACATTCAAGTTTAGCTGTCTTAGGCAAACTTTGTCTGCTTCTTGAATTCATACTCTATTTCATTCTTTCGTAAAAACTGTCGCTCTCCGCTATTAATTTCAAGCAGTTTTCACACGCATTGTAACTTCAATTGTTTGAATTGGCATTCAAGCTTAGCTGTCTTAAGCAAATTTAAGCTGCTCCTGTCTATTGTCTTCCTCTGTCTTTCGTAAAAAATTAGCACTTGTGATTTGAAACTTAGCACTTGGGATCTAGCACTTATTTCTTAACACTTAAGACTTAAGTTTTACCAACTAACACTTAACAATTAGCACTTACCATTAAGACTTAGGATTTAAGATTCAACACTTTTAACACCTAACACTTAACGCTTATCTTCTAGCATTTAAGACTTAAGATTTGAGATTTAGCACTTAGAATCTATCAACTAACACTTACGACTTACTTGTTAACTCCTTACATTTAGAATTTCAGATTTAAATCTCAACACTTAGCCTTTAACAATTAGCAGTTAGCTCTTATTTCTTAACACTTAAGGCGCCAGTTTTGGCAACTAACACTTAACATTTAGCAATTATCAGTTAAGATTTAACGCTCAAGAATTTGTGTTTAAGATTTAACACTATTAAGAACTAACACTTAGCGCTTATCTTTTTGCATTAAAGACATAAGATTCGAAACTAACACTTAGCATCTAACAACTAACACTTAGCACTTACTTGTTAACACTTTACATTTAGGATTTAAGATTTAAACCTTAACACTTAGCCTTTAACACTTAGCACTTAGCACTTATTTCTTAGCACTTAAGACGTAAGTATTAACAACTAACATTTATCATTTAGCACTTAGCAGTAAAGATTTAACGCTTAAGAATTAGGATTTAAGATTTAACACTTTTAACACCTAACATATAACGCTTGTCTTTTAGCATTTAAGACTTAAGATTTGAGACTTAGCAGTTAGCATCTAACAAATAACACTTAGCACTTACTTGCTAACTCTTAACATTAAGGATTTAAGATTTAAAAATTAACACTTAGCCTTTAACACTTAGCAGTCAGCTCGTATTTCTTAACAGTTAAGACGTACGTTTTGGCAACTATCACTTAACATTTATCACTTAGCAGCTAAGATTAAAAGCTTAAGAATTAGCATTTAAGATTTAACAATATTAACACCTAACACTTAACGCTTATCTTTTAGCATTTAAGACTTAGAATTCGAAACTAACACTTATCATCTAACACTTAACACTAAGCACTTATCTCTTAACACTTAGCAGGTATGTTTAAGCAACTAACCGTTAAAATATAGCACTTAAAACTTATAATTTAACGCCTAACTATTAGGTCTTAATGTTTAAAACAGAACATCTGACGCCAAACCTTTTTCTCTAACATTTAAGACTTAAGAATTAAAAAGAAGACTTGGCATCTAACAAATAATACTTAGCACTTACTCAAGTTTAGCTGTCTTAAGCAAACGTTAATTGTTTCTTCCTTCAATCTCCTTTCAAAGTCTTTCGCAAAAACTCTCTCTCTGATCTTCTAATTTCAAGAAGTTTTGACACACATTGTACTTTCAGTTGCTTTAATTGGCGTTCAATTTGAAATGTCTGTGCAGAATTTATTTGCTTCTTTAGCATTGTCTAAAAGACTCTTCGTTTCTTCTTGACATCAATTCTCATTCGTCCATATAAACTGTCGCTCTGCGCTCTTAATTTCAATTAGTTATCATGCACACTTCATCTTCAGTTGCCTTAATTCTTATTCAAGTTGAACTGTCTTAAGCATTCTTTCTTTGCTTCATCTTTGAGTTCTCTTATTGACATCGAGCATTTTGCCATTTGCGGTGAAATGACCCAATTGGAGTCACCAGCTGAAATGGATGGGTGACACAGGTATGGGCGAGGATGGGGCTCAACCATTAGGTCAGAACAGGATAACCATGTAATTAAAAACTCACGCAAACATTTCTTTGAAATTACACGTTCAAACACACAAAACCATATAATTCCACGTTCATGTGTAAAAGCAACTGGCATTCAAGTCGAACTGTCTAACCGAACTTTGTCTGCTTCTTGAATTCATACTCTGTTTCATTCATTCGTAAAAACTGTCGCTCTACGCTGTTAATTTCAAGCAGTTTTCACATGCATTGTAACTTCAAATGCTTTAATTGGCATTCAAGTCTTAAACATTGTCTGCTTCTTGTACTCGTCCTCTCTTTCAGTCTTTCTGTCTGTCTTTCAGTCTTTCTGTCTCTCTGATCTCTCAATTTCAAGGAGTTTTCACACGCCATTCAACTTCATTTCAAGTAGTTATCACACCCAGTGCACCACCAGCTGTCCAAAATTCGCATTCAAGTTGAACTGTCTTAAGCGGACTTTATTTCCTTCTTCAGCATAACCTCTTTTCGTTCTTCCGTAAAAACTGTCTCTCCGATCCTTTAATTTCAAGCAGTTTTCACAAGAATTGTAACTTCAATTGCTTGAACTGACATTCAAGTTTAGCTGTCTTAGGCAAACTTTGTCTGCTTCTTGAATTCATATTCTATTTCATTCTTTCGTAAAAACTGTCGCTCTCCGCTATTAATTTCAAGCAGTTTTCACACGCATTGTAACTTCAATTGTTTGAATTGGCATTCAAGCTTAGCTGTCTTAAGCAAATTTAAGCTGCTCCTGTCTATTGTCTTCCTCTGTCTTTCGTAAAAAATTAGCACTTGTGATTTGAAACTTAGCACTTGGGATCTAGCACTTATTTCTTAACACTTAAGACTTAAGTTTTACCAACTAACACTTAACAATTAGCACTTACCATTAAGACTTAGGATTTAAGATTCAACACTTTTAACACCTAACACTTAACGCTTATCTTCTAGCATTTAAGACTTAAGATTTGAGATTTAGCACTTAGAATCTATCAACTAACACTTACGACTTACTTGTTAACTCCTTACATTTAGAATTTCAGATTTAAATCTCAACACTTAGCCTTTAACAATTAGCAGTTAGCTCTTATTTCTTAACACTTAAGGCGCCAGTTTTGGCAACTAACACTTAACATTTAGCAATTATCAGTTAAGATTTAACGCTCAAGAATTTGTGTTTAAGATTTAACACTATTAAGAACTAACACTTAGCGCTTATCTTTTTGCATTAAAGACATAAGATTCGAAACTAACACTTAGCATCTAACAACTAACACTTAGCACTTACTTGTTAACACTTTACATTTAGGATTTAAGATTTAAACCTTAACACTTAGCCTTTAACACTTAGCACTTAGCACTTATTTCTTAGCACTTAAGACGTAAGTATTAACAACTAACATTTATCATTTAGCACTTAGCAGTAAAGATTTAACGCTTAAGAATTAGGATTTAAGATTTAACACTTTTAACACCTAACATATAACGCTTGTCTTTTAGCATTAAAGACTTAAGATTTGAGACTTAGCAGTTAGCATCTAACAAATAACACTTAGCACTTACTTGCTAACTCTTAACATTAAGGATTTAAGATTTAAAAATTAACACTTAGCCTTTAACACTTAGCAGTCAGCTCGTATTTCTTAACAGTTAAGACGTACGTTTTGGCAACTATCACTTAACATTTATCACTTAGCAGCTAAGATTAAAAGCTTAAGAATTAGCATTTAAGATTTAACAATATTAACACCTAACACTTAACGCTTATCTTTTAGCATTTAAGACTTAGAATTCGAAACTAACACTTATCATCTAACACTTAACACTAAGCACTTATCTCTTAACACTTAGCAGGTATGTTTAAGCAACTAACCGTTAAAATATAGCACTTAAAACTTACAACTTAACGCCTAACTATTAGGTCTTAATGTTTAAAACAGAACATCTGACGCCAAACCTTTTTCTCTAACATTTAAGACTTAAGAATTAAAAAGAAGACTTGGCATCTAACAAATAATACTTAGCACTTACTCAAGTTTAGCTGTCTTAAGCAAACGTTAATTGTTTCTTCCTTCAATCTCCTTTCAAAGTCTTTCGCAAAAACTCTCTCTCTGATCTTCTAATTTCAAGAAGTTTTGACACACATTGTACTTTCAGTTGCTTTAATTGGCGTTCAATTTGAAATGTCTGTGCAGAATTTATTTGCTTCTTTAGCATTGTCTAAAAGACTCTTCGTTTCTTCTTGACATCAATTCTCATTCGTCCATATAAACTGTCGCTCTGCGCTCTTAATTTCAATTAGTTATCATGCACACTTCATCTTCAGTTGCCTTAATTCTTATTCAAGTTGAACTGTCTTAAGCATTCTTTCTTTGCTTCATCTTTGAGTTCTCTTATTGACATCGAGCATTTTGCCATTTGCGGTCAAATGACCCAATTGGAGTCACCAGCTGAAATGGATGGGTGACACAGGTATGGGCGAGGATGGGGCTCAACCATTAGGTCAGAACAGGATAACCATGTAATTAAAAACTCACGCAAACATTTCTTTGAAATTACACGTTCAAACACACAAAACCATATAATTCCACGTTTATGTGTAAAAGCAATTGGCATTCAAGTCGAACTGTCTAACCGAACTTTGTCTGCTTCTTGAATTCATACTCTGTTTCATTCATTCGTAAAAACTGTCGCTCTACGCTGTTAATTTCAAGCAGTTTTCACACGCATTGTAACTTCAAATGCTTTAACTGGCATTCAAGTTTAGCTGTCGTAAGCAAACTTTGTCTGCTTCTTGTACTTGTACTCACTTTCAGGCTTTCTGTCCGTCTTTCATTCTCTCTGTCTCTCTGATCTCACAACTTCCAGGAGCATTGCAGCATCCGTTGCTTTAATTGACATTCAAGTTTGGCTGTCTTATGCAAACTTTGTCTGCTTCTTGAATTCCTACTCAATCTTTCGTAAAAACTGTCGCTCTCCGCTCTTAAATTAAAGCGGTTTTCACATGCATTGTACTTCAATTGCTTTAATTGACATTCAAGTTTAACATCTTAAGCAAACTTTGCCTGCTTCTAGTACTCGTACTCACTTTCAGTCTTTCTGTCTGTCTTTCAGTCTTTCTTTCTCTCTGATCTCTCAATTTCCAGGAGCATTGTAATTTCAGTTGTTTTAATTGACATTCAAGTTTAGCTGTCTTAGGGAAACTTTGTCTGCTTCTTGAATTCATACTCTCTTTCATTCTTATGCAAAAACTGTCGCTCGTCTCTCTTCATTTCAACTTCTATCTACTCTTCAATAAATCAATCATTTCCACTCTTCTTTCGACCGAATAATTCTCTTGTTTTGTTTCCTTCTTCTGTCTTTAATCATAAAGATTCATGTTCACTTCCTTAGACTAGAAGTATGATTCTTCGGCTACAACAATTAACTCAATTTAGCATTGCACAATAATAGAAATAGGGAGCGTTACAAATTGGGTCATTTTACCGAAAATGGCCGCATAGACTCAAATTTGGGGTAATTATTTTACAAACTTAGAGTTTTGGCACCAGTTATGAAACCAAAATTGATATATATATATATATATATATAGCTAAAAACTATTCTTGCACAGCTTAATAGCAATTTTGTCCTTTGAACAGAAAACAGAATTTTAAGTTTTTGAATTAAACCTTTTCTCTTAAAGAATTCTGAATTTTATTGTTTATTGTGCAGTCCTCTTTCTTACTCCCGAAAGTGCCACAAAAGTCCACATTTCTCAAGCTTTAGCACTGACCACGAGATCTGCAGTCTGTCGAAGGTAATTTGAGATGGAAAGCGTCTCTGTACACGGATGAATAAGCCAAATGTTTTGAAAAAGTTAATATGCAGTTTGTTAAACGCTTAACAAGTTCACTTAATATATATCTAGGACACTAAACGTTGAGCGCTTCGGGCAAATATGCATAATAAGCCTCACTTTTATAATTCAAAAAGCTTATTTGAGTATCTTTTTGAGACTGTATATGTTCAGGATCTAAAAATAGAGTGCATAATCAACATATTTAACAAAGCTGTTTTATAAGAAGTTGAATTGGGAAACTTCACCCTGTTAGAAATTCTTGTTTGGCTGGGACAGTATTTTGCCATTTGCGGTGAAATGACCCAATTGGAGTCACCAGCTGAAATGGATGGGTGACACAGGTATGGGCGAGGATGGGGCTCAACCGTTAGGTCAGAACAGGATAATCATGTATTTTTAAAACTTACGGAAATATTTGTTTAAATTTACACGTTCAGACATACTAAATCAAACAAGCATATGTACAATACTACGATTTTAAGAAATTGATTGATGCCAATCGCCACAGCATATCGATTCTTGAAGTTAAAACTGAATCAAAACAAGCAAGGGTTTCAAATTTTTCCCGAGGTGAGTCGTGTTGGCTCTACTACTATTACTCTTGCACATATAGGGCAGAATTTAAAAAAAATCAGGAATTGAAGTAAGAGTTGCTTTCTAAGTAGCAATTAGACTTGTTGGGCCTAGTCAGCTTTGTTATGTGGATTTGACAGTAAGTTTTACTTAGAAGTATAAAATCAGTTCTTTAATTTTTGCAATGGCTCTTAGGTGATCGTTTCGACTTCATTCAAAATATCGCCCTTTATGCTGGCTAGCCACTTATTAAAAAGCCGCTAATAAACAGCTGTATTACAGTCACTTCAAGTTTTAAGTGAAGCTATCGCCTTCGTGTGAATTTTGATGTTGATTTATCAATATTCATCTTGTTTGAAATTTTGAGTTAAACTTGACGATGCCAACGCGGCGAATTCCGATTTTTAAATTTGACGAATAGACTAATTTTATGTTGTCACATCAAGCCAAGTTGGGCCGATCTTTCTCTACAGAGGTGTTTTATCTGTACGAATCTACTTTAGGCTTCGTGATCAATCGCCTGCTTCCGTCACTTTCTGTTCGTATCATCCGCAACCATCTCGTTCCATGGTGCGACTCGTAGTGCAGGATAGTGAGGCCAGACAAGCGCCGTTTTCAAGACAACAGTACTAGACAAAGACAGTATGGAATGGATTCGGTTTCTGAAAAAGAAGCCCCCGTTCTTCCAGAACCAGATCAGGTTCTAATGAGAAAAACTGTCAATCCCTCTCCTGCAGCTTCGCAGACAAGGTGGTGCATCGGACTCACAGTTCTAGCCGAACTGGAGCTGTCAGTACTTCAGCTCAGCCTGAGGAAGGTCCATGCTTGCGCTGGTATAGGCAGAAGTTTTCAAGCGAGGTGGAAACAAGCAAGGCGTTACTTCGTTGCAAAATTTGTGATGAAGGACCAATGTGAATAGGTGTTCATCATAGCAATACGTAAACACGTTGATTGCATATTAATGATTTATTTTATTTCATGATAAGTCACAATATTCTACAACGAATTTGCAAATCAAAAAGTTTCATGAAGTCATTAACTTGCGACTTAATTGCATCAATCGTAAAAATGAACTTTTATCGAAATTTGGAACCCCAACATAAAGACAGACTGCAGCGCAGGGTTACCATATGAATATACTTAAGATTCATTTTGTAACTGGTTTACAATAATCAAAAATCTTATAAAACCGCACTTGAAATTGATCTCATATCCATACAAATCCATGGATATAATTACAACACTGTTATGACATGATTTTTAGAAATTTTTATTTAAAATGTTCATTTTGCGTGTTATAAAGAAAGAGATTACGATATTTACCAGTAGTTCTGACGTGTGTTAAATGTACTGCAGCTTTTGAATTGTAAAATATAATATAAATGAAAGACGCCTTCTCAGTCTTACTACTTTCCAGTGCCAAAATTCAAGAGTCGCTCCAAATTAATACCGTATTCCGCAGCTTTAATCTCCACTGTTAGCCAACTGTTTAATGTCTATCGTTTTAGAAACCTTTTGCTCTACATTAGGCAAACTAGCGTTACTTCCTGTAGCAGCGAAAAATAAGATAGGGCCTAAACAGATTACATTGCTAGTATGCACATTTGGCCACAGTAGTAAAGGTCTTCATTGTATCACTTTAACAAAATTTGCCACTTTTCAGAGAACAATTCAGCGCCGCTGATTCTAAGTCAAGGTCATTCCCTTTTCTACGGCCATGGTTACATCTTGTAATGACCAGCACTAGTTTTAAAGGGAGGTAGGCATACAGATAGACACGCTGGAATAGTCTCAACCATTCTCCATTTTATTTATTGAAGCTTGCATATTGTAATGACCAACACCAGCATTCAACTGGTGACAGACACGCGGGTTAACTAAAGCTGAAGCGAAAGCGCTACTGTAGACATCTCGTGATTAGCTAGTACCAGTTAGTACGAACAAAACTTTTTCAAAGTTTCCGCTGCAGCACAAGGACCAAAACCCTGCTAGGCGAAAGGTGACTGAGGGGTTCCTTAAACGTTGCGACATTCTGATACAGGCTAGAACACAACATCATTGATCCATTATATGATTCAACTAAGCCTCTGCACGTATAGTTAATGAACAATTTTTAGTATTAAGCCCATACTAATTATAATCATACTCTGCAAAACTGATGTTCTTGCGTCTTTGTTAAGGTAGTGCAATTTAGTATAATCGCATATTTATTAACCGCCTATATCAACATTAGTCCTCAAAGGCTGGTTGAAAGATATTTCGACTGCAGCGCAAAAGCGATAGCAACAACCCAACGGCCCGACAACTTATTCTTGCGGGTCGCAAGTCTTGACATAGAGTTGCCAATTTCATAACTAGCAGCAACGTTCGTTGGGCTCGCATTGGGGTCGTAGGTGGCCACTAGTGGCTCAATGTGGCCAGCTACTGGCCCAGTGAAGGTGCCAATCTGAGATATGACGCACCGGGAAACGAAAACAAATGACGCAGAGGTGAATGGCAAACGAGCCACCCATGCAGTATGCAAGTTATTTACTATAGGGAAGCAACCTTGTTAAACACGAGTGTCATTTCAGAAAGTCAGGAAGTAATTTTACCGATATACATACACAGTTTTCGATAAAAAAAGTGGATAATTTACATCATGGGCAAAATTTAGCTATTCGCTTCATTCATAAGAATCCGTTCTTATTAATAAAATATAAAAATAACTAGAAACGTAAAATTACATCACCATTTGCTGCCAAAAAGTATAGGAATCGATAGATATACTTCGAAACATCTACCAATAGTCGAATTAGGCCCCGTAAAACGAACGGTCGGAAAAAATACGAAAGAAAGTTCTGCAGATCCTGTAGTTATATTTGGATCTTGTGTAGGCAAGCAATGTCTAATAATCACAGAACTCGTCAAATATCTAGATAAACCTGATAAATAGTTACGCTGATAGTAGTTCATGAATATACAGTAGCGGCTCTACAGGGGAGTCGGGGTAATTGCCCCAATTGAGCTCTTTGTCTCCCACGTGTGCTTTCCCAAAATTATGAGCTCGCTGAAAATCTGACAAAGAGAAGAAGAAAACATCATTGAAATAGTGGCAAAGATAAAAGATATTGCCAAAATGTGGTTAGGGATATTTTTGTGAAATTACATTTGTTCCAATGACAGGAACTTTTGGGGCTTACAACGAGTCCTCAAAAAGCCTCAACAAATAATAAGGCTGCCCAGAATGTTTGCTGAACCAACCGACCATTTTCAGTTATGAAGTCCCCAAAACATGTTAGTATTTTGGCGGACAGTAAATAGCATCTGGATCCGAAATTGGAGGCAATTCCTCTTGGACTCCAATTTTGGAATACCTTGTCTCCCGGTTAGCATATACTGTATCATTTAAAGCGACAAAGCTTTACAATTCTTACCCTAACGATAACTAACAAATCTAGGTACACAGTGTTACAGTCGACACAAGAGATTTATTAAACCGCGTTTCCTTTAGCCAAAAGTGGTTTGTACGCAAATAAGCGTGTTTCTATCAGCGAACAAAATAAGGCACTTTCTCCAGTGGAACGTCGTAATTGCGCAGCCATATTGGACCAGCGTGAACAACATTGTCGTTCACTACGTCTTTCCAATTTCCTTCCGGTAGATAAATGTCTCGCTGTCTTGCACCTTCTGTGATTACAGGAGCCACTAAGATGTTGTCACCAACCAGGAACTCAGTCGATGACCTCAGAGCTTCTTCGTCACTCGGAGCATTCCACCAAATGGGTCTTATAATCGGAGTCATGTTATCGATAGCCTCATTCATCACTCGTCTTGCTTCGGGTACCACGAGTTTCTTGTGGAGAGTCAGCAGTTCTTTAGACAAGGTCACAATCTCGTCGTCATAGTAGAAAGGAGGAATGGAAAAGTGAATTATTGGAAGAAAGGCTGACAGTTGTAGCCATCGCAAGTACAGTTCTCTTGACGGCCTTTCCTCATAGGACGATCCGCCAATTGCATCTGGAATAAAGAAGGGATACCCAATGAGTCCCATCGTCAATACGGTTGGAATGATGGTTCCAAGACCTCCGGTCTGATTCCACGTCGACGTCCCGTCGCCTAGGCGTATTAGAACAGGAATATGTTGGCTTCTGTAGGCGGATTGGATGCTGACCAGATCTCCAAAGGACGAAGACATTTCGACATTACGCCTTGTGTAATCATTGGGATCAGAGAATTCACCGTCGAAGGTCGGATGAGCAGGAAGAGACAGAACTTCTCCTCCAACAAAAT
This sequence comes from Norana najaformis, assembly GCA_964023275.1. NCBI lineage: Eukaryota > Metazoa > Annelida > Clitellata > Crassiclitellata > Hormogastridae > Norana > Norana najaformis. The sequence goes on from OZ029925.1 coordinate 13,251,511, forward strand.
GGAAAGAATCAATATCGTAGCTATTCTTGAAGTGGTTAAGGCGCTGCATGTGCCAAGTCGTGGCATTGCTAGACATGCCGATAACTCCTGCTACACCTCGGATCCATTTAGGAGTGCGTGGTCCATTCCACCATCTGGTAAGACCTGGAACGTCACCGCTAACATCTTGTACTAAGAATCCTTTAAGTGTAGCTTTCTGGAATGAGCGGCTGTTGGTGTTGAACTGTGGGTGCGACCAAACAGAAACTTTGAATTCATTTTCGCGAATGAATTGCACCATTTCCTTAGGATTTTCGAATTTCGAAGCAACAAAAGCCAAGTCACCGTACTGTTCCTCCCAACCGTCATCAATCATGAGAAGGCTGGGAGGAAATCCATTCCTTCTAATATCTGTCACGTAATTCTCCAGCAGCGACTGATTATATTCGTCTTTGAAGTAGGGCCACGTCGACCAAACTGGATTCAGAAGCAATGCCTCTGGAATACCTTCTTGTCGTTTTTTGGCGAACAAGGAAACTGCAACTGAGTGAGCCTTTTGAACGTCATCTGCTATGCATATTGTGTAGTTGAGGTCTGCGCTGAAGCCCTCCTGAGTATTGGTATACGTCGCATGGCTAAAGTCAGAATAAATGCAAAGTTGTCGGTCGGTGTTGTTGAGGATGGAGTTGAATGAGTTGATGCTTACGTGAAGCGGAGAATTCTCCTGAACTACGATGGCTACTCCCTTGGAGCTCAGCCAGTAACGTTCCAATACTGGCCCGAAACCGTTTTCATCGTGGACCGCGCTGCTGACAAAAGGCCGCTTAGCAAACGTCGACTTCTCCAGAGGCCAAGCGTCAAATTTTGTGGAAACACCTCCTCCATACCAGTTAGCATCATCCAGGTCAAAGCAGTCCGATTGAGTAACTTCCTGCGACAAGGCCAACCACCTTACCTCGTAACATGTTGCGTTTTCGGTTTTGTTCGGGTAAATCTCAAGTCGTTCCAAACGCTTCCACAGAAGGCAGAGTCCGTGTCCCTCCAAGTCTGTGTCCGAGCAGTCGTATGGTAGTTTACCAGCTGGACGGCTTCTCCACAAATGACCAATGAGAACTGGCTTACTGTCGGAGTTGCTGATCTTAATGTCGAGTGTCTTTTCGTTAACGACAATGTTCTGCCCTCGGTAGATGTAGTAGAACTCTTCCTCATGGAAGTGATAGATGACGATCAGGCCAACGATGATAAGCGCAAATAGGAATATGACGAACGCTAGCAGTTTGCACTCTTTGGGTTTCTTCGGCATCGAGAGCCTGGAGAAGATGCTCCTTCGGCCGCCATATCTCAGCGGATTCGACTCGTTATTCTCCATTTGCTAAAACGTTACCAATCACCAAATTATCATCATCATCATAATTATCATTATCATTATCATTATTATTAGTAGTAGTAATAGTAGTAGCAGCGGCAGCAGCAGTAATTGTATTTCTGCATTTTATAAGCGCCACTATCCAACGACTAAGCATCAATCGATGGCGACAATCACTTATGAAAGAAGAACTTGCTTAAGATCCCTACAAAATAATCATTTCAGGGGAGGCTCGAATCCGTACTTTCCGCGCTCTATCAAATCGGCTACCGTGCCCACTTGAGCCTTTACAAAATGTTGTTATGTGACCTTGGCTTTAGTAAAATTCCAGTTAGCAGAGGTTTTGCATAGTGTAAGCCTGTCTTGAGCTTGTGTGAGGTAAGTGAACTGTGACCTAACGAAAGAGATGTTGCGTCAGAAAAAGGAAGAGAATCGAGGACTTGATGTGAAAAGAGTGGGGTGAGTTATGAGGATGAACTCCTGCCATTTAGACAGTGAAGCTGCAAATGGAGGGTTGTCTTAACAAACAGTAAGACAGGTTTTCAAACTTGTCTTGACAGCGCAGGACTTTGTTGAGCTACATTTTACCCTTAAGAGACCACACATAATAAAATTTAGCTTTTACGTATGAATTAAAAAATATATAAATGCATTCCCGTGTATGTCTGTATGTATGTGTATGCATGTATGTATGCATGTGTGTATGTATGTGTAATTATATCCAAAAATACCTAGATAAAAATTTACAACACAGTGAATGTGGAGATTGCAGCGAGTTGTAAGACTTTGGAATAGTCTTGCAAATGTTCGGAGGAGGATGTGCATTAACCTTAGCGGTCATCTGCAATGGTAAACTGTAAGCTTCGGCCTAATTTGCCTAATATCATCGCGTGACCATTGCACCGTTACATCGCCAAGTCGTTAGGATTCAGAATCATTAACAAAGCAGCGGTTAAATCAGTGGGCGAAAATCGATCCAGTCTAATCAGATACGAAAGTCGACAGGAGAGCAATAAACCGAAGAACGAAAACTCGTAACTAAGATATTTCTCCTGTGAATGCATACATTAGCTTATATTTAGGCTACATTGGCTTGCATTTAGACTACATTGGCTTACATTTAGGCTACTCTGGCTTATATTTAGTCTATAATGGCTTACATTTAGGCTACATCGGCTTACATTTAAGCTACACTGGCTTTCATTTAGGTCTGTGATGTCAATCGGGATTAAGCTAAGACTATAACTAGGGTTGCCTATTCGCTAGTCTTCCCTGGAGTCTTTAGACACCATTACCCGGGAAGAAGAAATCTCCCGTTTTCTTCTTTTAACGAGTTTGGTTTTGAAATTGAACAGACAAAATCTATTTAAACTATTCTGGAAGCTTTAGACTTATTTTGTCAAAATTTATGAAAAAGCTAAAATGATATCGTGGCTAGGGGTCTGACTGTAATTTGCAACCAAGAGCAGAAAGTTCAGAGCTATTGAGAAAACGTGAAGGTTATCATAAGAACAGCCAGATAGAAACTGCCAGAATGGAGATAGAACTGCGGAAGAACCGCACCTCGCGTTAAAAGGCGAGCTCTCCACCAATCCCCTACCATGTCGAGAGTGATAAAGAAAGAGAGAGAGAGAGTGAGTGAGTGAGAGAGCGAGTGAGAGAGAGAGAGAGTGAGAGAGAGAGAGAGAAACATAGAAAAAGAAACAGAGATACAAAAAGAGAGTTAGAGAATAGCAAATTGTGCTTCTATACCGCTCAGAATGAAAGAATGCCAGTTAAAATAGGCTAATCTAATTTAAGTATAAGCGAAGTTACAGTAAATAAGTTAAATTAGAAGAGTATGATTGTCGTTGAACCTGTTTGAGTCGAAGAACCGTCTGGTAGTCTTTTTCATAGTCTTTATCTAGGTTTGTCTCATCGTCTTCATGTCCCCCATCTTCATGTATCTGGTTTCCGTCTAAGTTCTCCAGGTTGTAACCGGATGTCGACGGCCCAGAGTTGTTGTTCGTCGATGCGTCAAGTGCCGTTGCGCTTGAGTGATTTCGGTCTCCGACTGGGCCGACAGAGGGCAACACCTGCTTCGATTCAGCTGGCTCAAGGACCAGGACAACGGAGTTGTCTCCAGTCGACTTCTTCTGGCCTTTGCTATCCATCGAACAGTGGGTTCTCAGACTGTAAGACTAAGAAAAAGAACAATTGGTCATTTATACTTTCCCAAGCAGCACGTATCTCATTATTATGTCTACAACGGCCACGTGTATTGCGTTTTCGACTAGATCCAAAAGATCGGGCAAACTAAGCTAGGATAGGTAAAACAAGGAAATGTAAGGTAAGGCAATATAAGGCAAGACTGGGCAAGATAAGATAAGGTGCCGCAAAACAAAGTAAGGTGTAGTACAGTATTATATGGTAAGGGGAGGTATGACAATCAATAGATGGGAATCTGTAAAAAGCTTCATCTGTGACCTTACGTTTCTAAATCAAATGATCTAGGTAATGTAAGTCCAGTCTACACTGGACTTACATAATTTGATTTAGAAAAGTCACAGCATGTTCTCTCGGCTTATAGCGCATTCAACATCACGTTTTTGTTGAAAATATTTTGTGATGGTCATTTTGGTGATCATTCTACTGGTGATTCTGAATCTGTGTTGTCGTCAACTTCAAATCTAACTTCACTGACAATATTTACGAACAATTTCTCAGTATATGCCAATGCTCTTGACATTGTTTTTATAGCACCGTGTGTGTTAGACGAACAGTTGCACATATAACATTATATGCCTTCGGACGTAGTACGGTACTCATTGTATAACAAAATAAGATGTTGTTTGGAAAAGTGATGCAACTGCTACAAAGTCTCTATCACCATAGTGATCTGTAGTCGCTATGGGTACAAGCGGAGCAGAAATAGAAAAACATCTTTCTGCCCTGGCAGAAATTTGAACCCGCGGCTTACGGGTTGACAGACCAGCCTGCTAACCACTAGATTATTGACCATGGCTATATATAGTCGGGAAAATGGTCTCTATCGAGGTTTTAAATTGAGGAAAACAATCGCTGGCGGAACCACCTAAATGGATGAGTGATGAAGAAGAGTAGTCAACAGAGTGATACTTTATGATACTTTATGATAGTATCATCAGTTGGGCCCAGTTTCGCTTTTTCATCACGCTCAAATGAGACGCTTAGTGCCAAACACAGCCAAAATGAACAAAGTCTACATTGACTGCATCTATTATGCATGGAGCCTAGTTTCAATTATTTCAAGGCTATCGGCGCTATTGCAGAAGCAAAAAGGAGCTCCAGAAATATCCATATATAGCCTGCATGGGTGCATAAATCTGTCTCTGCCACTGCCTTTAGTCGGGTAGTGCCAGTCCCAAAAGTCTGGATAAAGAAGGAGGGCGACGTCAACGGCCTTTGATGCCATAAGATGTCGTTAAACATTGGAACTACTACTACTAAAACTTGTGTGTTGCATTGCAAGCGCTTAACAAATCGGTCAGAAAATACATTTTGTTCGATATTGGATCAGGTTTGAAGCGCCTCTGATGAATGAGTCTGTCTTGAAGAGGAGCTATATAAATCTGTGACTACATTTACAATTAGAAAATTTATACGGCGCCTTTCGAGAACCCATAAAGGCACTGAAACAGAGCTGGCTATCTAGCTGATCTAAAAGAGCATAACACGTTTCTTGAGCTCTCTTCGGTGGTAAAATCAAAGGCAATGAAGCCAACGAAAGGAATAAACAATGCAATCCGCGCATGTTTCAGTCAGTGTAATCGCTCATTTATTGTGCTCCTCTATTTGCAACAATCCATAGAAACGTGGCAATCTAGTTAAAGGATGTTTCGGCTGAAATGCAAACATGGCAACAGCAATCCAAAAACCAGACGACCTTTCCTTACACGACTCGACTAGAAATTGTCAATTTTACACGACTCACTATAGGATTCGAACCCCAAAAAGGTGAATGAGAAACGCATTCGGAATATCCTAACCTAATAATGTTAACAAAAACAGTAACACAACAACAGCTTACCTTAGTTTAGGAGTTAGTATCAATATTCGAGGTTATGAGAGCAAGAATAAGGTGAGCGACCGCTCTTATGTGGCCACTCTGTCAGCTCATTCGCTGCGGTGCAGCTGCAACTGGTTGTTACGGTTCGACCAGTTAACCGGTTTTTAACAACTGGCTTCTTCCAGTTCGACCAAAGTCCTCTCGTGGTGCGGACGAACTGGATTAAATAATACATGCCAGCTCCATATGTGGCCATTAACTCGCTATTGAAATTATTATGAGTCTCTCCGCACATCTGCTTCCATATCTCTCTCTGTCTCTGTCTCTATCTGTCTCTCTGTCTCTCTCTCTGTATGTCTTTCTGTCACTATGTCACTGTGTTTGTCAACGTCTGTCTGCCTATGTCTGTCTGTCTGTAAATGTCTGTAGGTGTCTGTCTGTGTTCGTCTCTCTCGTTTATATAGATCAACAATATATACATATATATATACAGGCTAATAGGGCCTGTGAAGATCCCAAAATATGGACTGTTCTGTATCCTTCCCAGTCTGCCCGCCCGTAATTGTCAATATATATATATATATATACACCTAGTTCTAACTGGATCACTGCTAAAGGATAAATAATACTTATTTATTTATTTATGCGTATGCATGTATTCATAAGATTGTATGTTTATGTATGTATTTATGTAGGTATGTGTATATGTAGGTCTATGTTCGTATGTATACATGCATGCATGAATTTATCAAACAATAATTATAGCGCCTTTTAAGAACCTTTCAAAGCACTTCTGCTCTTTTTTGACTGTTTTTCTATTGCCACGCATATACATGCGTCAATCCAGCTTAAATCAGTAGCGTAATTGATTGATTAAGATGCTGTTAGAGGAACAACAGATACATCAGATACTGTTCGCAACAACCACAGAGACAAGCTTGACTCAGTCTGTCTCAAGCAGATGCGAATTTTATCCACTGAAAGAAGAACCCGACTAAACCCACGATCCAGGTGCGTTAAGGTCAAAACGCACTTGTTTTGATCATTAGGAAAGCCACATGTGCAGCGCTTGGGAAAGGGGCCGCATTAAGTGTATTTATGCATAGATATATATACATACATACATGCGTACTTACATACATGCATACATATATACATGCACACATACATACATACACATACATACATACACATACATACATATACATACATATATATATATGCATACATACATACATACATACACACATACATTCATGCATACACATATTATAAACACACATGCATATATACAATGGAAGAGAGTTGATTCAAGGTCGTCGCTAATAAAATTGCAATTACTCAAAGCGAGTACTGAAATACTTAGCATATAATGTATAGGCCTAACCCAGCTCTGTGGCTAGGAACCTATATGTGTATATATATATGTATGTATATATATACATCATGTATATATAATATATAGCTATATGTAAACCCACAAAATATACAACTAGATCGTTTGCTATAAATATATTTGTATAGCCTTGTTTACGAATAAATCTCATAGTTATTATATGCAACATACACATAAACCATGAGCAAATACGAATTGAATAAGCAAAACATCAGCTGATTGTACCTTTAAAAATGAGGCTTATACGAAAGTCATTATCTTTCGCGTTCCTAACTTCGCATTTATGTAACACGAGGAGGAGGAGGAGGAGGAGGAGGATGATGATGATGATGATGATGATGATGATGATGATGATGATGATGATGATGATGATGATGATGATGATGATAGACGTTATACTCTTGCTACTGTTGTGATACTGGAAGACTCTGTGAGCATTTGTTTGCAAAGACTGACACCAGTTGTTGCCGGCATAGAAAGAAGTGAAAACCACGTAGATTACACAAGTTTTGTTACTTGGACATATGCTTCAGTTGACGACTGCAAAGCTAAAGCAGTTGAGTTTCACAAAGACCAGCATTCGAATGCGCTATCATCTATCCAACTTTCTTGTGCTTTTTTGTCAACTCTTTGCTCTCTTCACCTAGACTGGGCCGTGAGTGCCCTTGGTTCGGTATCTTGAATCGAATTAACTCCAATCCAATTAATTCTAAAGCGCCATTATCGTAATGCAAAAAGTATTAGTCGACAGTTGCTTCAACTGAAAACGTTGTCAGAATTGTAGAAGCGCTATATAAATCTACTGAATTGGTAGATCTAGTAACGCGAGTAGGAACGAACGAACGAGCGAATGACTGAAGCCCATCGTCACTATATTTCATTGTCTGGTATCTCAGACTAGGCGCCATCTGTACTCGAAAATCTAAACTGGACGCATTGTTCAAATGGGAAGCAGTGCGATCAAATCTGAACAGGCGACTAAATCATCGAAAAGAGCAGAGGCGAGGCTATAGCAGTACATTATCATCAGAAAGTTTATCAAAGCTATCAGGATTATACTTCTTGAGAGGATTCATTTGAGGTTGCTATGTAAAATGTCCACAAATACATGTCACAGTTAAAAGCCTCGCTCTGAATAAGCATACATCAAATGGAAGCTGTCGTTGTATTGATATTTAGGGAGACATTGGTATCGACAATAATGACCTGCGGAGTTAAGTAGTCCAACAATGCAATCTGTGGACGAGCCAGGACACTGAGGTGAAAGGCCGATAAGCTAGCCTCTCGGTCACTGTACCACCTCCATTAATATAGTGGAAAGACTCAACTGGGAATAAATTGGCCTTTCGTTGCCTTCAATCGGCGACTGAAACAAATTCTACATCTGTAAGATCGAGGTTATTCATTCTCAGGTCGTGATCACTTGAAATTCGAACCCATGGTGCTGGTGAAAGACTTTACCAGTAAGCCACGAAACAATTCAGACGGTTTCCAGTTGCTTTGGTCTGATTTGGTGAAGATAGAAAAGAAAAAGGAAAAGGATAAAGAAATAAAGCAGGACCGCAGCGATGGTGGTTAGACAAAATCAACGAAGACATAGCAGGACCTGAACAAAACATGGTAGAAAAGCACTAGATTTGACGAATCACCGAAAGGAATGGAGATCATTTATTTGCAGCTATCGCCGACAAATTGCTCGTACCAGGAACTGATGATGATGATGATGACGACGACGATGGTGACAATGATGATGATGATGATGACAATGATGGCAGAAAACTTATATCTGCGTGTTTAAGAATGTGCGTTGCAGATTAAACAGGTATATTTACCTTTCCGCCAACAGAGGAGCAGAGTAGGCGTGGCTACCTGGGAGGCACGAGGTGCTGTGGCTGCTGAGAGACTTTTCCAGGCGTCGACTGACGATGAGAGCGACTCAGTTGTCTGATAAACACCGTCTGAGGCCTGATATAGGAATCAACAACTCTGGTCTGCTATCAAAAGCACTGGTATATCTCTGCTGAGATTTATATATACGTGCATCCAGTGTGCGCCCAATTGTAGCAGTCCTCACCTTCAGTTACCCTGTCTCCTACTGCGCACGAAGCGACGAGGCGAAGCTGCTGCTTTCGATGGAGTCCGGTTCAGCGACTTCTTCTTCATCCGTGTGATGACGATGGTCTTATGCTGCCGATGATCCCTCCCTCCCTCCCGACGCTACCGCCCTCTTCTGGCGTGGAGACCACCTGCCATGATAGCCTGCCAAGCGCTGTGCGCTGCGGCGCTGAGCCTTGAAGGCTGACTGGCTAGGACCGTGGTCTAAAGTTCACCGAGAGGATAATCGGGACCCAATCCGTAGTCGATTTGTTGTCTCCAAAGTTCAGTCAGAACCAGCTTTCGTTCTACTGTAGATGTGACGCGTAATTTGCAGGAACTCTGTCCATCGCTGCATCTTGGTCTAATCCTGTTTGTCTCTATCTGCCACACACTCTGTCCCTCTCTCTTTCTCAGTATGTCCCTCTCTGTCTCTCTCTTTTACCCACTTCGGCTCTCTTTCTCTCTCTCTCTCTCCCTCTCTCTCAGTCTCTCTCTCTCTCTCTCTACCTCTCTCTCTCTCTACCTCTCTCTCTCTCTCTCTCTCTCTCTCTCTCTCTCTCTCTCTCTCTCTCTCTCTCTCTCTCTCTCTCTCTCTCTCTATCTATCTATCTATCTATCTATCTATCTATCTATCTATCTATCTATCTATCTATCTATCTATCTATCTATCTATCTATCTATCTATCTATCTATCTATCTATCTATCTATCTATCTCTACCTCTCTCTTCGTTTTCCCACCTACCTCTATATCTCACCTCACAATATCTCTCTACTTTTTTCACTTCCTCACTGTATATGTTCGTCTCTCTTCTTCTATATATGTCTTCATTTCTCTCTATCTATTCCAATCCGTTCCTTTCTTCTTCTCCTTGTAATGTTTTCATAGTTTCCTGGGTATCAAACTTTGATGGAGCGAGAAATGGGAACTGAGATAAATGGAAAAGAGATAAACAGAGAACGACACGCACGCACACACATACATACACACACACATACACACAGTAGCTTGAGAACAGAAAACAATTTAGAGCTAAAACACAGTGTCTGTCTCTCTGCGTCTTTCCCTCCGTCTCTAATACTCTCCTTCCATCTCCGTCCCTCCCTGCGTAGCTTCTTGACGGCCACGGCGGGCGGGGCCTGAGAGCCCTCGGCGGTTGAGCAGAAACTACACTGGCGCTCGCTGCGGCTTCCATTGCCTTACGCCTACCTTGCCCGAGCAAACCCAGGGACGGCTAGCGAGAGAGCGAGCGTTGGTCGCCGCTGCTTTGCTGGATCGCTCTGGCTGGGAGCGGATTCCAAAATAACGCAAGGTCGGTCGTCCACGGACCAGTAATTATGTTCCCATTAAACGCCGGCAATATTATATCCCTACACGTCTAATATATGGACCATTATACCCTCCAAATGCATATACAGGTCAACTGCATTTGGCATCACATATAAACCTATTAGCCTTCATTGGCAGTCTATATGCAGTAGACCGATTGTAATGGGTCAAAATATTTGCAAGTATTCGGATTCCTATGGTCGTGTCTGCGCCTCAGCTGAAAGATCCTGCGACCTCAGGACTCCGTAGCTGAGGAGGTCATGTAGAGGCATGTGAAAAATAAGGTCTTTCTGTCACTGGTGTCAATCACGACTCGCATAGATACGTCGCACCTTCTTTGAGCCTCTCAAAGCCGGTCACAGGCTGTCAATTTGATGTGAAAGTTTGCTGAAAATGGACGAAGGTCCAGATAAATTCACGCACATATTTGGGTCCTATGAATTCAATTTGATTGGAATGTGCAGTTATTCCTCAATCGTTGCAATCCGTAGCTGTCAACTCGTTTCTGTGGGATTCAGGCTAAGAACGACACGAATAAATTATCTACCTGTATAATGTCGTCTTCATCAATATTAAGGTCCAAATTTCTTAGCGCCACACAAGAGCAGCGTCAGAGAAACCATCTTATTCGCCGGACCTTAAATTTAGAAATTAAATCTGATAATGCCAGGCTTTGGGTCTAGTTTTAGGTCGAAATCCGGAACATCAAGATCATATACAACATTGGCTATGATTAATAAGGAGGAAAGGGTTTACAGTGTTGTGGGATATTCGCAAAATGGTGAAAATGCAAATCGGTACAAGACCGCTTATAAATTTTAATTTAAGTGTGGAATGCAAGCAATCATCCACGATAAGAGGTAACACACTTCGTCACGTGCCTATATAGTTTATCGACCCCGATAGATGGATAATTGAGCTAGCACCAAATGCCTACATTGTAATCCATAGATGATCACACATCTTTGTAATAACGTTACTTAATTCAAAGTGAATCAACCATCTTAGCGTCGTATTAACAGCACATAGATATCCTCGTCTGATCTATCTTTATCACTTCACTTTTCAGGACTTGTACTGTACGATAGCGTTGATAATTATTAGCTCTATTGTATTAATATGCACTTTACAAGTTCTCGTTAAACTGAAATTCTACCTAACAGTACTTGCGGTGAAAATTGGCATTGTAAAGCACCCCTAGAAGTATCTCGCTACTTACGATATTCATTGCTGTCATGTAGGCTCCGATGCATGAGTGTATAGTTTCCTTTTAAGTTTCCTTGTATACGGATCTATGAAATGCCAACAGACTTCAAACATATCCTATGCGCTGTTAATACGCCGCTGAGATGATTCACTTAGAATTATGCCTAAGTAATTCTGTTAAGTACCTCTTGGAAGCGTTTAGATACCTATCCTAAGTGGTGTTCGCGTTTATCAGACCTAAGAACAACAAGTTCACCGTTATGCAAACAATTCTCAGTCAACCGGAAAAATCGCCACTGTTCAATTAGTTTTCTAAAGCGTATTAATGTTCACTTATTGCTCTCATTAATTTTGTTTTCAACGCCTTAGAAATGCAGCTTATTATTAAAATGAGCATTGCCCATTCAGTTATTCTGCAGAGCTGAAATACTCAGAGCCTACTACTGTGCTGTAAAATCGGAGAAGTGATACAATCAGACCCTCTTGAAACGATGAGATTATTTCCTGGTCGACATTTGACAGTTCGTCTTCCCTTGCCAACTCAGTGAAATCGTACATGGATAGAACCATCATTTTAATTGAAGTGACTGTTTGGAAGAAACTGCTTGTAAGAAGTGTGTATAAACCTAAGTCTTACCTGTGTAAATGAATTCACCTGCTTTTACAAACAAGATTTTCCAACTGCATACGGAACAATATATCACTGTTTTGTTGTTTATATGCAATACATGCCTTGAACTTCACAATCGAACTTTTGCACTTTTCCACAGAGATAAGTAGGCCTATATCAATTTTATGCAAATGCATTATAGGACTACATAATTTCTACGATTTACCAAAAACCTATGGCAAAACCGGGAATGGGCTCAACTCTAGATCATGGATTGCCATTCTATCCATGTACGATTTCAATTTGGCCGTGGTCTCGTTATTAGTCTGTTTGCAATTTATAGATCCGTACACAGGGAAACCTCAAATAAATCCATTTACAATGTGATTTGACAGGCTGCATGGAAATCATAAACTGAAAGCATACTCTGTGCAGCTCATGCCCACGGAGATCGTAATATATTCAATGTATGATTGCTGTAGTTTTGACAAATATTTTTCCTAGAATGCGCCGATTGTTTTTGACCTCAGCTGTAACAACGGTTGTCGGCACTCAACGCTGAGTGAAGTGTATGCGCCAACTCTGTCACCCGCTGCCCTCTAGCGAGTGAATGGACTGTATCAGGCGCCTCTCTGTTTAGGCTAGCGACCTCTGGTGAATAAAACAGAAATAGAGCTCAGTCGGTGTTCGGGCTGACTGTTACAACTTTACTTCTGCCTAATTTGTTAGGCCTAAGCTACGCTAAGCATCAATCGATGGCGCTGAGCAAGCGTGCGGGAATGACTGGCTAAATGTCCCTACACAATAACCGTCTCAGGATAGGCTCAACCCCGTATGCTCCGCCTTACCAATAGACGGCGGTGCCCTACAAAGCCGTGAATGAATCACGTGCCTGAATGTTGTCTCCTGGCCTACAGGTATTCATACCTGCTTGTCACGTGCCTTAAGAACACCTGAGTGGAATCACCAAAAAATCCTTTTCGAAACGGAAGTGCATTGACGCATTCTGTGTGTCTAATTTGTGTTTGGATGCACACAGTGTTGTTGAGAGTGTAACTGGTCGTGTAGGCCTAAGCCAAGGTCACGTTATCAGGCGATCTGACCTGAAATTTTAAGGCTTCTTCGCATTCATCGGACAACGGTTAAGGATTACCGTTTTAAATGGATACCACGCACAGGACAGGTAGGTCGATTCGTCTAATCATTGCTGGTTCGGTGATTTTAATCATCTGAATTAGTAAACAATAAATGACGATAACCATTTATTTAACTACTGGACCGTAACAGCCAGGCAGGAAGATCCATTTTCCTTTTTTTTCTTAATGTGATTTTCAGTATTTTGGGTTATGTCAGCGAGTGACTGCGGATAAAGAAGAGGGTTATAGGGCACAGTTTTTTCGCAAGTGGGGTGGGTGGGTGGGTGGCTACAATGGGCTGTGTGTTGTAGGAGCTGTCACCTGTGTCACGGTTAGTTTGCTAATATTGATATTTACATGCGGTAGCAGGAGACGGAACTGAAGACTTCTTTAGCGCTATTAATATTCTACTACAAGCGTTGTCAATAGATCGATGTTTGTATCGAATTGAAACCGCATCAGCCTATAACTGTTTCAGTTATTTAGGTAGACCTAAATGTGGCTCTGCGTAATCATTGTACTTGTGATTGTAGCAGACATTTGTATAGCGCCTCCAGGATTTCTTAGAAGCGCATACAGAAGCATAAAGTGAGACGTGCAGCCCACTTTCAGATGATTGCCTTAAAAAGTTTTGATTGATTGAAGTCTTTATTGAGCCCCATAGAACAGTTAAGCTACAGTTCGTTCCTTAATTAACAACGCTCTTGTCTTTAGCAGTCTTCTTTCCGAAGGTTGGTCATATGATTGCCTTTACAGTATTCTGATTGAGGTCAAAGGGGAAAAGGACTTAACGTCACGCCCAGTGGTGTTCCTAATTAATTAAAAACAAAGTCAGGACGGCATTATTAACATTTTCGTCTCCAGCAGCTTTGCTTTGAATAATTTATATATGCAAGTACAAGGAACATTTTAAAATAGACCCTACATATTTGACTAACAAATAAGATTTAACATGGCTCTTGAATTGGTGCCTGGTAGACGAACTAGTGAGTTCAACAGATAAAGAATTCCACGCAGTTGATACGGTTATCAAAACAGAAAACTGTCGAGTGTTGGTGTTGACAAATCCGGCGGATTTGTTTGATCAAAGTGCGATTTGTAGAGAAGGAATGAGAAAGGTCTCGCTCACTGGTTTAGACAGCGTCCCACCCAATGAAGATGCATTACCTGACACATGTTGCTGCTGCCTATAATACTTCGTCTCGTTGCTGCAACCTTAACTAGCAACCTCGATTTAATGTGAAATGGCGGCAGGCTGATCTAAACAACCACATATCTCGCTAAAGAATGTCACTTATTTAAGCTAAAACTAATCGATTGTGATTCTATTTTCTGTTATTAAAACATAACAGGCTCTATACTGAAAATAGGAATATATTTTTAGGCATTAAGACGCTTAATATTTTGTTACAATTAACTATTTCCACCCTGCCTCAATCATGTTTAAGATGAGTTGAGTTGAATCGAGGTGAAATGATTTGAGGTAAGTTGAGTTCAGAATTTTAGGTAAGGTCATGTGAGATGAGGTGATGTGAGGTAATCACTGCTTCATTCTTTGCACCTGTTAACAAGTCTCCAGAAGAAGCTCCTGGAGTTTGCAAAATGTTGAGGTACCGTATGTTAACCCATTGCTTTTGACCTGCAGAGTCCAGATACGAACACAGAAAGATTTCGGTTATGGAAAACATCTGGGCGACGTCTACGGAATAAAATGATAATCTAGAGTTTTCTACCAACAAACAAACCGTTAAATACCCAAAATATTGTAGTGACTTGTATCAGCACAATAGTTATTTTTATTTTTAGGGATCTGTCGTATCCGCTGCATAATCATTCTCTTCTTCGTCTCCACGTACAGTAAGTCGCATCTCGTTAACCTTTGGTCTAGCATGGGAATAATATTTTTATATTTATTCTTTTATTTTATATTTATATTTATTTATATATTTTTGTATTCATTCGGCGCCACTATCTAGTGACAAAGCATCAATCGATGGCGCTGAGAATTTGTGCTCAATGTTCCTAATCAATTACCGTCTCAAGGGCGGATCGAATCCGCACTCTAAGGCGAGTGCTTAAACCGATCGGCTATCATGTCACAGTCTCATTAAATAAAATAAGATCCGTAGGGTTCACAACACTTTTGCCTGCGTTGTTACACGTTCTTTATCATCAGTCTTCGCCAGTTTGACCGGCTTCCTCTTGCATGGTACATTAAGTTAAAAATAACAGGGGCTTGACTTTTAAGCACCAGCCGTCCATTACATCTTTATACATGCACTGCTAACGCCATATCGTCCCCAAAGATTACTGCGTTCTTCTCATGCTGGGTTTTTCATATCCTCTGTCACAAAATGCCCGACTTGACAAATCGCCTTTGTTTAGACCTGGCCTTTGCATGACTGCATCTTGGCTCCTAACGAACATTCATCCGCACCTCACATTCAGGTTCACTGAACTTGATCGCATTATTATGTGTATTATGCGCACACTCTGATGAAAGAGTTCAAAGAAATGCTTCTGACTGACTGATTTATTGGAGTCTATTCAGCCGCTCCTTCCTGAAAGAGCATTGAATTTAAGCTACTGACGCGCGGTAAAATACGGATACTGTCATTCATATTTCGTGATATTAAACGTGAACAATGTTATTCATATTTCGTGATATTAAACGTGAACAATGTTATTCATATTTCGTGATATAAAACGTTGACAGTATGATTGACATTTTGTGATATGTCTTGCAGAGAATCTAGCAGAAGCAGTAACATTGGAATTCTGTCAGGTTACGGATCACATGACGAACAACTCAAGAGAGACTGGGGTGATTAAATCGCCGGGGTTTGGGATCAGCGTAAGTGATCCCAGTAGGGTACCCAACTTATGCACAATCTACATCACTGTCTGTCCTGGATGTCGGCTCAGACTCACCAACATAACCACGATCGACTGTTCCTCAACACGGAGATGCTTCCTACGGTTAGAATATCCGCTCTTATAGCCGACTGTCTGTCTGTCTGAATGCATGTATGTACATGTATGTATGTAGAGTATATATGTATGTAAGTGTGTATGTGGGTGTGTCTGTCTGTCGGTCTGTCTGCTTGTCTGTCTTACTGCCCATATGTATGTCTAAAAATTAATATTAAGTTTGTGTCTGCCTTTCTGCTTGTCTGTCTTTGTGTCTGTGTTTCTATCTCTCTTATGATATTTGGATGCCTCTCTGGTTAGTTAATAATAGGTAAAGGGAAAGTTCCTCGAATGCATATATTTGCTCACCAGTTTTGTAACAGAGTTATAGCACTGTTGTTGAGCAACTTCGGCCTACTAAAAGGAAAGTGTAGCTGAAATTTTTGAAAGGTAAACACTCAGTCCATTACCAATTAACCGATCAGTCTGTCGGTGTAAATATGGCACCAATAAAAGATAATAATATTTAGTTTGAATCGGGGAGATAGGGTTACCACGAAACCTCAGGAAAGGAATAAGGAGGGAAATAACTCTCTATAACACACGTCTTTCAACATGTTAGGCAGATTTACACTTAGATCAGCCGAACTATTTCTGCTTCTTGCTCATTCCTCAGACCAGCAAATATGGCATTCGATCAGTGGATATTTTGGCGCTTGCTGTGCCTCATAACAGAACATTCATAGGCTCTTGGGTCTTTGTTATTCGTGGCTGGACAAAAGCTTTGTAATTCACTGCTCGATTCTGTGCGTTCTGTCAGTTCTTTAAGGTCATTCTTGTCACCGTCTAAACTTGGACTCCCCTGTTTAACTTGTTTACCCACCGTATCTTGACTTCTTGGTTTCCCTGATCAATCGGATTTCGACCAGTCTTCTCCAAAGGATTACAACTGGGTTACGGTTTCACTTGAAGCAGACGTAGAGTTTTTCATTGAGCAGTCTGATAACAACGCTATAGAAATCGTTAGTTTACATTGTATTGGAGTGGATTCGGTTGGATTGGATTAGATTAGACTCTATAATTAAACTAATAGAAGATAAGTGTTACCTTGTATCTAAAAGCGTTAAAAAGGAACCCCAGAAAATGAATAAGTTTTATGGCACGCGTTTTTCTAGGCCTCGATCAACAGGTCGTCCTCAGAGGCGTGGTTCTGGAGTTCGAAGGTTAGCTTTAACTCCAAATGCAGAGGTGAAAGGAAAACGCGTTAGCTCTCCACCTTCGAGCTCGGTTAAAGTTATAATCTGATGCCAATATGACGATGAAATAAAACTACACATTACTTTTGTCTTTGTGCAAAATTCTACTCAGCTGTTACAACAGACAGCACACATTAAATTAATCAATGTCGTTTAGTGTAACGTGACAACAGATGATGCTGTAGTGGTAAGTGGTTGGTGATTATCTGTCGTTTCTGGGTGACAGAAGTGCATCCGTGGAGCTTAAAGGAATCCCGATGGCGAAGATCTTTTTCAACGATTCGACGTCGCTGTTAAACGTAACGAGCATCGGGCGAAGCGTGAACCTCGTCTTCCGCAAGTCTCCCAATGATGCAGTCACAGGACAATACGGCTTCTACATTTACTACAGAGTCATGAGACGTGAGTGATGAAAACAAGTGACGCAGCACGGTCGTCTGTTGTACGACATGGCAGTCTATTCGGTAGCGTAATGGATCTGTAATACAACGATTGCGGGTTCGAGCCTACTGAGCGGGCTTTGTGTAACGACCCTGAAAGAGCTGTTTACGCACACTTGTCTAGAGCTTCAGATTCCGATTTGCTTATTTTTAGCGCATTAAATAAATCAATATGCAGGAAAAATAAATACTGAATAAACAAATACTTCTTTCGTAAAAATATTTGCATTGACGGTTATAGCAAGCATCGTTACTGGAGCCTATAACGTCTCCCCACGTAATTGACGCCCATGTATAACAAGACCACCCATGTATAACAAGACCACCCATGTATAACAAGACCACCCATGTATAACAAGACCAAGCATATTTAAGTATAGTACTGCAGACTCCCATTTCCTCTTCGAAATCCTATAACCTTCCCTTTGGTCTAACTGGCCAGGTTTCGATCTAGTCCTTTGATCGCCATGACTAATATGAAAATGCAAGGCCTATATACACTGCATTTATAGAGCGCCACTCGCGCCGTTGGCAACAAATAGCGCATGACATAGAAACCCCTTCTTTCCAGTCATTATTGAAACAAAGACTAAAAGATGGATTTATGTAATGGCGCTCCTGATTGTATGTAGCTGAACCCATTGAGTACAACTTCGATCCCACCAGAATGTCAGGCACGATTTCCAGTCCGGGATTTCCAAACCGCTATTCGTCAAACGGAGACATCTTTACGTTCCAGTTCGAACCCTCGAATGTCGGACACTATTTGCAACTGGGCTTCAGCGACTGGTGCTTGTCCAAGTACAGCAAGATCATGGTCAGTCATGTTCAGTCATGGTCAGTCATGGTCAGTCATGAAAACTCTTTCAACTGTCATATCGTTTAACTCAGTTTATCAGTTGTAGTGTAAAGTAAGGGGAGGCAATGTAATGTACGGTAATCGCATGTTTAGACCCAAATCCGGCACTGCCTTCAGTCGGGTAGTGCCAATCCTAAGCCTGGATCAAGGAGGAGGGCGATGTCAACGCCCTTTGATGCCATAAGATGTCAGTAAACTACTACTACTGTTTAGACCGATTAACTGCCTCTGTCAACAACAGTCCTTAGCAAGGGGCCAAGAAAGAGGCTGAAGGTGCCTTACCCCTCCGATCACTTTTAACTTAAAAGATGTAAATATTTGTCGTCAGAAATATGGAAAGCTAAGAACTGATGTTGGTGATGTCTAAAGGAAGAAAGGTCGGCAGATTTGTGAGAAAGAGAAAAATGTCATTTAACTTCTGGGCTACGACTATAAAAGCGTCGACACAGTTTCTACAGCTTTTCTTAACTGTCCCTTATCGGCATCCGCAACAGCACCTCCCACTCTCAGGACCGCTTTTGAAGACAATTACTTTGGGCTGAAGGACATTTTTGGCTGAATCACAAACACGACAACTACAAACTAACAATCAGACTACTCGGCTTGACAACGAATCATCGTAAGTGTCACATGACGAACCAGGATTCGAACTTCGGACGTACAGCAGTCTTTCACCTCACAAAAGCGCTGTACACATTATGACCACCTAACTGTTCTGAACAAGTGCAATTTAAGACAGTTTGAATTGTATGCTGCACATGAGTAAAATGCAACAGTACGTATTTTTTGCATATATGCGTACTGCTGCAGAGTCATTTGCAAGACAGTTTACCTGGAACTGTTAACTTGATTTACAGATACAGGCAGGGTATACCTCCACGACTTACGATTATCTAAGTGAACGACCATTTGTCACGACATTCCAAAAACCCATTCTGATCACCTTCGAAACAGGAATTGGAGACACAGCGCTAAATTACATTGGATTCAAAGCCACTTACATGTACACTTCCGGTACGTAACAGTTCCTCTATATGGGCGCAATGGTAGTCTGTTCGATAGCTGAATTTGTAAGCTACGATTGCAGGTTCGAGTCTGCTGAGCGGACTGCGTGTAACAACCCTGGACAGGTTGTTTACACGCACCTATCTTTGTCACCAAGCAGTAGAATTGGGTAAAGAAGTAAGCTTGGAAGTATATGGCAAGTCCTGCGATGCATTGGCCCTCTGTTTAGGACCTCGGGATTCGTCCATTGCCGGCTCAAAGGCATAAGAGTAGGGATTAAAGCTTCCTCTACGTTCCACTGTGGAACATGGGAGATCTACTCTATTTGCGCTGGTGTAAAAGGCATTAACACCGGAAGATATTACATGTTGTTCTCATGAAAATGTCTTGCACATGGTAATAGTTGGCTTGGTGTTCAATTTATTACATGCATTGCAATGTTATAATTCAATAAACGCTTCCAGTACGAATTCTTATCTTCATACATAGGTTCTTTGAGCCACAAACGCCGCAGACATCCTATACATCAGCTGCTGCTGCTGGATTCACCTCAAGCTTTAGGCCTACATGTTCTGCTGCGCTGATTAATCAGAGAATGATGCGATTTTCTAATTTTTCTATTGAATAGATCCACATGAAAATGACAAACCTACGAAAGGTAAGAATTACTTGATCGATTCCATTTATTTAACCTTTACTCACAGCACGACTAATAAACGATTATTAACTATTCAAACACGTTTTAGTTTGCCCTTTGAAAGATATAGGCCTATTATTTATTTTTAATAACAATTTGTTTGTTCGCTGCTTGTAGCTAATACAAGTAATTTTAAGTGTGATTAATCGTTCTCATTGTGTTCATGCGTTGACTATTGATCCATGCATCTGGTGTTCGAAACCCAGTGAGTCAGGTAAAACTGACAACCTACAAGATAAGGGGTTTGCTGAATTGAGTAGCCCAACTCTGAATGATCCTTCAATAACCAGAGCCGCTCTTCTCTGGATCAGTAATTAACGATGAGTGCCTGAGCTGATCTGACGTGCCCTTACCTCCTTTCAGTTCAGTATTAGTTACTTGAAAGGCCAATTGATTAATTTCTTCTTCGAATGTTTGAATGATTGATTGATCTATGTGGGCACTTGATTGACTGATTGTAATGCTCCGTCGGTTTAATCGATACCGAACCGGTATAGCGATATGTTAGATAAACCGAAACCGAAAACCGAATCGACTTTGAGAAAAACCGAATGAAAACCGAAAACCGATACCGAATTTTAAAAATGGTACTAACCCAGCTCTGACTGACTGAGTGAGTGAGTGACTGTCTGACTGACTGATTGACTGACTGACTGACTGACTGATTGACTGACTCGATGTCTGACTGGTTCATTAGTTAATTCGTTAGTTCATAAACTTGGTCATTGGAAGATCCGTTTCTCTGATGCGCCATCAGACAGGATTTACTGATTCTCAGTTAAATTTATTTTCAATAAAGTTTATCGTCTCTTTTGCTTTTATTGCAGTCGGAAATGACGTATTGGACTCCACGTTTGGCGGGAAAATCAGTTTCTTGCACCGTGGACCTGGTGTAGTCGATTATGTCTGGGTCATTCCGAGGTCAGACCTCATCGGTTCAGACAAGACTCAGCTGAAACTCAGAATAGACACCACAGTCGATCTGCGTAGGAAACATTCCTAACTCCCAGACTTGAGAAAATCCTATTACCGAACCCTTCCTGCCTATCGATTTTCTTTTGACTGAGCGCCTGTGAATAAGTTTGTTCCCGCGACGAAGCTTTCGTTGGGCGCTGTAGAAATCTCGAATTTACTATTAAGAGTTCTCTTATCAACAAAATACACAACTTCAATAAATAAATATCACACATACTATCACACATACCAGATGCATCTGAAAAAAACTGAGTCATAACTCCGGTTCTGTGAAAAAAAACACATTAGACGTCGGTACACATAATGTGGGTGACCATAAGCAGTAATATTTCTTATACCGAGGTCATAATGCAGCCAGCACAAAGTCGCCGGATATATCCGGCACTCTGGATAATACGATTGATTTCCTGCGCCGGATAAATCCGGCAGCCTAGAGAGTTAACCGTCTAAATACTGTATATATGTATGTATGTATCGAGACACTTAATATAGCTCCATTTAAGTAACTTACAAAAGCGATTTGCGAGAAGAATCTAATTTTGTCATTTTTACGATTGGCTTTAGCTTATGGTGCTCTGAAAATTCGCTCTGGACCAACGTCCGAAAACGTGGAAGTCAACTGGACAGTTGGAAATTCGCTGTTCAGTGAATCAGGCTTCTACCTCCGTATCAGAACCAAAGTCACCTTCGCATTCAATGCCGTCTTTGCATGGACGGAAAAAGCCGACATATGGGAACCGGGTGAGGCCAACAAGACTCTCGTATCAGGAATCGCCAAGAGGAATCTATATAATAATAAGCATAGACGAGTACTTGAGTGGTCCTGCAGTCTGGCCAGTAATACGAGAACAGTTTTAAAGTTGCTTTCATGGTCCGTCGCTAACAAGAGACAGAAGGGAAGGCACGGACAGAAACGGGGCAGAGGAAGGGAGGGGAGGTGAAGAGGAAAGGCGGAAAGGAAGAAGGTGGAGAGCAGGAGAGGGAGAAACTGGGTACAATACAGGATTTCTCCATAGCAGATAATTGCTGCTCTAGCGCGCAGATGTTATTCGCCGGACACTTTTTGCAGATCTATCTGGTTGTCTTCGGCGCTGTCAACTCCGACAGAAATGCTATGTCCGTCGGTGTGACCGTGTCTTTACGTTCGTGTGTGTGTCTGTGTGTTTGTATGTTTGTCTGTCTGGTATGAAACCAAAAATAAAGACGGTCAGTTAAGACAGTCGTCGTCGTCGTCCTTATCACTGATTTGTCGTCGTTTGTTTTGGTGCAGCCAACTGTAGGACGGGTTTCCTTTGCACGTCTTCGTTGGAATGTCTAAAATCGAAAGATCTCGCCTGCGACGGAATCAAACACTGCGACGACGCATCTGACGAAATCGGGTGCTCTGCAAGTGAGTCAGAACAGAAGTAGTGATGACATGGTAATCGTAATCGTAAACTCGAGATTTCTTCAGCTCATAGCGAAAGCTAAGTTGTGGGAATCCGCTTAGTCACAGGCGCTCAGTCAAAACAAAATCGATAGGCAGAAAGGGTTCGGTCCCAGGTCAAAGTCCAGGTGCAAGGCAGGCAGAAAGTAATAGTAATGTTGAAATAACTAAACTTGGTTACTTCTGAATATGCAATTTAATTGGGCATCACGAAACTGACGGCTCACCGTCAATGGGACGATCACTTGGAGCGGAACAGGTATGGTCACTCGCATGTTGAGGCTTGAAAAATAGAGTCGCTAACATTTCATTAATATTTTTGTTGTTCTTCGTTAATTGTTGAACGTGTTGCTTCTTGCTGTTCTGTCTATCGTTATCCTCGTGACCGTATTGAACTTTTGACGCTTTATTCAGATCTAGTTTATTCTAAGTGTTGGTACCATTCGTGTCGTTTGTCTTTTTCAAAGTTTCGAAGCCGTGTCCTTCCTATTGGATTTGTCGAAGAAGACATCAGGTGTTTTGTATCACGAAAAGATGCGATGGGACTCGTGACTGCCTCGACAGTTCCGATGAAATCAACTGCCCTCTCTCAACAAGTCTGTATTATTACTTATACACTTACCTGCACTTTTCTTCTTTCTTTCCTAATCATCGGCATCCCATATAGGGCTTAATACTTTATTTATTTCACTGAACACTGTATTGTATTTTAATGAACAGGGCGCGACGAGTAGAGAAGTAGAGAAGGGAAGGGGAAGCCCTCAAGTTGCGTCGGACTAGCTCCTCATTTATGATGATATATTAGCCGTACATGAAAACTCCCGTGCTGGTTCAGATGGCCCCCATTTAATTTCTGTAGCGCCCACCAAACTGTCACGGCTGCAGCTCCTTAGCACATCTTTACTGTGTAGTATGACACATCAGTTTACTTACTTTATACTTGCTCAACCGTTTTTTAGCGAATGCCATCTTCGCCTCGCACCCTTCCTTAACTTTCCCCTTCGTCTGTCAATCATCCAATTTCTCCCTTTCGCCATCCGATCAGCGTCCCCCTGTGCCGCCTGTCTCTCTCTCGTTCTCTCTCTCTCTCGTTCTCTCTCTCTCGTTCTTTCTCTCTCTCTCGTTTACCTCCACCTGTCAGTCACGGGCGTCTTATCCGCCTCTCGTTAATGACATCCTCGCCTAACTGTTCTCCAGTGTTCCATGCAAATTAATTACACAAACAAATTAGCTAAATTATCCGACATAATACTGTCTACAATATGCAAAAACCTAAAATCCTCATTGTTTTCCAAATTTTCACTACACTTGCCTACTCAGAAATACTCTGTGAAACACTCAACCATGCATCTTGATATCGCCTCCTGTCATTTGTGTTATTTCCAGTGAGACCATTTGCCACGACGACCTTGGACTCTTATAATCCCTACGCCAACTACAACACTCTGTCAATCGCTCTTCCGCTCGTCATGCTTGGAATCATCATCGTCGTCGTCGTCAGCTTCATCATCTGCATCGCCCTCCGACGAAAGCGACATATGTCCGCCATTCGACGAACCGCACATCACGAAGCGTCACCTGGTGCATGGAACACTGACGGAAATGTCAACAGCAGTAAGATTTTCTGCTTACATTCGACTGAAATTTGATAATGCCACTTACAACAACAGTTCAGAAGTGAACATTGAAGCCGACACAGGAAGCATCAGCCAAAAAGAGGCTGGATAAGGTAATCTTCCAGTTTAGAGCGAATGATAAGCTTAGTAAGAGAATCGAGGATATTAGGAAATAGAAAGTCCTGCTAGAGGGATCATTCAACTCTGAATAAGCGTCGGCCAAAACATGAACCAGGAACAGCATAACTTTCCAGAAGATGCTGATCGAAGAGAGGATCGGCCTAAAATATGTTAATTGTATTAAAAAATATCAAAACTTTACAGCAGAAATGTTTATCTCATCGAGAAATGCTAATTCAGTGTGATGTGTTAAGTACAGTGATTTAATTGCATTCAGAAATGTCGTTTGCATTATGAAATGCAGACTCGATTAATTTGTATTCAGTAACAAAAGTCAGTTAACGAACAGCCGAGGTCGAGTCAATGGAGGGTGTGGCTCAAACTGTGAAGTGTTTCTTCTTTGTTGCAAAGGTATTGGATTTCATCGATTGAAATTAATTCTCCGTGTTTCCAAATTTTAATAGGCGCTCATTGCATACCCAATTCCGAGATTGTCTCTCCGCCACCCTACAGTGAAGTAGCTCTCAACAACAACCAGGTAATCAAACATAACAGATCAGCTTTAGTTATTGTAATAAGGGTGAATGCTCATTTGAGATGTTCTCAAAAATCAAAATATAAATGTCTACGGTTATTATAATTTATCTATATATACACAACTAAAATATAACTCTTCGAACACTTATAGGGATACATGTACACGCTAGAAGGCGGGTGCTCAACCAATCAGCTACCGTGTCGTAGTTGTATATATTACATGCATGGCGACAGAAAATCTGAAATGCCTGTGCTATTGCCATAAAATCAGACATAAAACCGGTCAACCGAAACCGATTTTAGACCAACAATTGAGACCATATTCGGAGTACCAGGTACAAGGTTGCGCTAAAGGTGGCGATATCTCCAACTTTGTGTGAGTAGCATATAACAAGGTAACGCCTGTAGTTATTTACAATCCAACCACTCAGCTCAACTCGCTCCTGTTCTGCCTTAACACTTCTCCACCCGCCCGTCACCTCATCCTTAAAATTTGGTAATCGCTGCATAGCCATTGCTGCACCGCCACTCTGGAATAAACTACCCCAGAACTGAGACAGTTAGGCTATCTGACCCATTATACAAACTCACTTAAACTCCACCGTTTGCACTTTCTGTATTGGCCTTTCACTCAGAACTGATAACACTCCTCTTTCACTGACCCTAGATCACAGATCCTATCCTGACTCCTCTTTTTCTTATCTCACCGCTCCAATCCCAAATATCACTGATGGTAGCAGCCACGCTGCTCTCTCTGTCTGACTTTTGAATCTTGACCTCGAACCGATTTGGTTTTGACTGAGCGACTGTGAATAAGCTGGTCCCTGTGACGTGGCTTTCATTTGGGCGCTGTAGGAATCTCGAGATTACGATTACGATTAGTTGGAGACTCCAGCAGTTGAGAATAAGCACACGGCAACTGGAACGCATAGGTGCTAATATCATGCGCCAAGTTCATGTTGCTGACTTACCTGGAAACAGCCTATGTAAGACAAAAACGGAGAGCGCGAAAAGATTTTATCGCATTGATCTGTTATATGCTCAGTTGGTAATTTGAGTACAAGTGTAGTTGAAAGATCGGTGCATTTAGCAATTATGCATTGAAGCTCAAGTACTGTTGTAATTGAAATGTTCGTTTATTTAATAATACATGCGAAAATCAAAGACTGTGTGTCTTTCCAAGAGTTAATGCTACGTTACATATTGGGCGAGTCGACAGTTCGCAGCCCGATCAACGGACAACTTCGGATGGTCGTCGACATATTAATATTTTACCCGAATGATAAATGATCTCTTCGTGTTTACAATAGTGACCGTAGAAAATGAAATTCATTTATTTAATCATTTAATAGGGACCCTTATACTGCGCCTCTTCGAGATAATTGTTAAGAAGCGCTCGGTGAATAAAATGTTTAGACATATGCATACATACAATATTAATAATTTTGTCTGTGATTTTTAATCGGCGCAATGCTACACTTTTGCCTGGTGTAGGCTGAAACTGCTTTCAGTTGCGTGAACTACGATATCATGAGTTAATATACAAAAACACGTTATCCTATCCTAACTTAATCTTTAGACTATTTATTAATTAGGCTATTCCATTATTAGTTGCAGACATTTTTATTATCTCTAATGAATTTATCATGATAGGCCTAATGATTCCTATAGGCAACTTAATATGTTCAGCTAAACTATTTAAGTGAAAGGACCGCTCGAGTGTTTGCTATACATGTATGGCGTGGCGCCAATCAAACGGGCAGCGGTGGTGAAGGATCCCAATAAATTCATTAAAAACGAGCATGGTCGAGGCTATACGGTCGATATAGACAAACATTTACATTTAGCTAACATGTACTCGTTTGACTAATTGGCTGTAGTTTGAATGAATTTATTCAGTGAGTGAGCGAGCGAGGAAGCGACTGGACTGATTGACTGATTGACTGACTGACTGACTGACGTTTTGATTGCTTGAATGCTACGATTAATTGCTTGCTTGTTTGACTGACTAACTGGTTGTTATTATTTATTTATTTCCTGCTTGGTTAGGGTTTCGCGACCTCGCCCGGATTACCCGCCCCACCGCCGTATGAGAAAATTGCGAAACCCCTTGCACCAGTTGAACTCTCAACACTCCCTCCACCTTATTTGCCATCGGACGAAACGGCCAGCATGCAGCCACCTCGCGAGCATGGTAGAACCAGTCCACGTCATTCTGGTGAGCAAAGAATCAGCGGATCAATGGATCCACTGATACGTGGTGACAGCCAGCGCAGCCAGTGTTGAGATCGCATGGAGGCCATTAAAACGCTCCAAAGAAAGACAGTTGCAGAAAGGCAACGATTTATGCCTCTGAAGAAACCGGTTCTAGTGAAACCGATATCATCGACAGCAGCGCGTGAACTCCTTTTTATATTGCCATGTGTAATGTAAATTAGTTTCGTTTATATCGAGTCTTAGAGGGCACAAGAAGTAATTGTTTTTAAATTTTTAGTAATTCCAATTTCCCAAATAATCTTCTGTATTAAAATGTAGGTTCAGCCGTATAATAGTTGGGTCTTTCAACCGAAAATTAAGGAAGCATTAGTGATTGATGATCACCGACGTTTATGTGGCTGTCAGGGCCGTTGACATCGACCTCGCATGATCTTTTGTCAAAATCTTATTTAAATAAAATGAAGGCCTAAACAATCAACTATCACATCTGAGGACTACTGTTGGAAGAGATAGATCTAGGTGCTTTAAATTAGAGATAGATCTATGTGCATTAAATTAGAGATAGACCTACGTGTATCAAATTTTGCTTTCGTTGGTCCTACATCCTGGAACAACCTTCCTCACAAGACTAGAAATGAGCTATTCAGCCTGTCACCTTCTTTGTTCCGCAAGCTCTTGAAATCTGTCCGGTTTGACCGCGGGTCTTTTCTGATTGGTCGGGTTCGCTACTGATGAGTTTATTCTTGAAGTTGCGTTTTATAAGTCTTCGTTATGTTATGAATACTCCATTAGGACGATATTTGGTATTGATTCTGTTAAGTGAACACACATTAGCCTTTAAAATATTTACTGTACTTTAAATGAGTTGTTTTGTCTGTTTTTAAAATAAACTGTTTCTGTGAGCCAGATTTTTTCAAGTTACTTGCATGGGTCTGTTTTCCCACTGTAGATGAAATATATATAAATGTTTGTATGTATGTGTATGTATGTATATGTGTAAATGTGCGTGTATGTGCATGTATGTGTGTATTTATGCATATGTGTATAAGTAAGTAAAATTATGTTAAGATGCAAATGTTGGACATTAGTCATATTGGTTAATCCAACAATGCTCTTTGTAAGGCGACTTTGAACTGCTTCAACTTTTCTTCTAGCAGTTGCACTGCATCAGGTCCAGTAGTCCAAAATTTGTCGAACATAGGTGAGGAAGGCCTTTTCGAGAACTGCAGGGTCTTTTAAATAAAAGTACGAAGTATCACGTTGGCTCTGATATGACCTTTTTGGGTTATTGAGAAAATGTGGTTATTGAAATTCAGTTTAGAATCAACAGGCACACCCGTGTCTCTTGCTTTTGTAACACAAGGCAGCTCAGCAGTAAATAAGGAGTAGTTGGAAATAATCTGTTGGATATTGGATAACCTGGGGCTCAAAGCGATGAAGCTCAGGGTGAAGCGTTTGCTAAATAGCAACTGCCAATTGCTACTTGTTCGCCACTTCTGTTAGTCTTTGCAAGGGCAGAGACAGTTTAATGTCGTGATTCTCAAGGATTGTGGATATGCTGGGTAGGCATGTACTGAATCGATTACCTCATCATTTCGGTACTGGAATCAATAGAGCCAAGAAAAGAATCCTGAAGACTGCAGAAACACCCATATCCACGAGTGATCGCAAAGGGTGCTGGAAACAAAGTGGATGTTGGAGTGTTGACATGTCACCCAGAGCAGTAGGCGCCTGAGATCAGAAAGCGTGTGGTGTTTGTTTTTTCTGTCGATTGAAGCACACGGATCAGTTTCTTTTCAGTTTTGCCCTACCATGAATTGCTTTCAACGCTTGATTTCCCACTGGGTGGAACTAACAATAGGGCAATGAATGACGTTCATCAGATGTAAGCCTACAGTGCAATGCGTGTTAGCTTTAGGGCTGCCTCGAGTAACTGCGCACTAGTGAGTACTCAATCCCAAAAACGAATCGAGTAGTTGTTTACTACTCGAGAATTTCAGCTATGTTCTATGGGTGAGATTCATGTCCGCACATGGTATGCACTCAATCTGAGTGGCTTGAATTAACTGTGACGCAGCGGTTTAATCGGCAGAGGGCTTGGTTTTCAAAAATTACGAATAAGAAATAAAAACATGTACACTGTTGTTGAGGAAATCGTAATAACAATTTAATATATCGGTATTCGTTCATGCAATAGGGATATGACTGGGAAGCTCAGGTTGAATGTGGGCAAGAGGTAGTTTCTAAGTAACTCAGTCATGTTTGGGAAGGAAATGACATTTAGGCAGCTCCTCAGTTTCTGGTTCTTTCTGAAGTGAGTTTTAAATTGTTAAAGAATATCCAGTAAAAATCATGGCTGTTTAGCGGCCACTAAGGGAACCCAGTATGCTGCAGTAATTACAGAGGTGTGGGGCATCGTAGCCGATTGGGTAGGGCGCTCGGTTTGTAAGGCGGAGAGTAGGCCTACGGTTCAAGCCTTCCATTAGACGGCTATTGAGTAGGCCTAAGGACCTCGAGCAACTTCTTCAATCACAATTGCTCAGCGCCATCGATTGATGCTTAGTCATTCGAAAGTGGCGCTTGATAAAGTCAGAAATACTAATAAAATAATAATAATAATATGTAGACCCTATAATAAACTAAACTCTGGTCTTATTGTATATGTATATGTTTGGGCGAGTAGTGATTTACCCAATAAACTCGCCAGTACTCGAGTTCTCGACAAAGTAATCGATTTCTTCGGGTTCGGTATTTTTGGTTTTCTGAATACTGACTTGGGTACCTGTTTCTGTTTTGCTGCAAATCTCGATATCTGTGCGGCATCTGTTAATTGATTTGATAATGTTTATTTAACTACGCCGTCATATCGAGATGACTGGCGTAAACCACCAGTAATCACTAGTCAACCTATATTTATAGTAGGCAGTTCTGTCTAGAGGCTGGTCACTCACTTACTGACCGCACAGCATCGGCCAACTGGTCCACGGGTGGGCGGAGCTGTCATGTATAAGCGGAGTTCTTTGGCTATACACGGCAATGTTCAATCCGCCTTATTATCTCGAAGCTGGTTGAGTCAACCCACCTTTCATACGCGCAGTGAACACGTGGGCGAGAAATTCCGAGTCATACTGAGCCGCAGTAAGGGCTGGGCTCTCTCAGCACAAAGTCAACGGTGTTAACGGGTGCTAACGATGTTATTTATGTATACGATCCGATCTGATCGAAAGCTGTTGGTCTGTATACTCAACTTGGATCTAAGCTGCTAGTCATTTACCTCGTTTAGGGCATTTTGGCCAGGCGTATTAAGGCTTGTTGTTTTCTGCGGAGACCTTTGAGAATGGACGCCATTTACAGGACAGGTAAGCCATTCGTCGAATCACTGTTGACTGTGACTGTGGTAGCATTTCGTCAATAAACAAGTGTTTGGTAAATTGTTGGCCCTGCTTTAAAGTTGGCTGCAAAGCGTTTATTGGAAGTGATGGGCTTTATAATGATGCAAGGTGAGTTCTGTGGGGTTGTTACCGTTGTTTTAGAATCGGGTTTGTAATGTGCACGTGTGTGGGCGATGTTCAGAGGGATTATGATGTAGGCCTGTTGTCGTGGAGTAAGTCTGTTTAAAGTAACTGTGATGTGTCAAGCGGTGCTACTGTTTCGTGCTTGGTATGGCTGTCGAGGGTTCTGTGTTGATGGTACGCTGTGTAATGTATTTGTTGTGAGCACCCATTAAATTGGACTTTGGTTCAGAGATACTGCGCTGTGGATTGCATCCGGTTTCGGGTTAATTGATTAGTTTGGTCACTTTAGACGTTTTAAGTGTATGTAATTGTTTAGATTGCTGAGGCTGAGCTTTGCGCTCGTTTCACGTGTATGTGTTTAGGTTATTTGTGTGGAGTTTGGAATGTATTGTGGAAGAGCAAGGTTAAGGTCGCCTCAAATGCCTGAGTAACAGCCTTTAGCGCAGACGAATAGCATTAACTAAGCAGATACTGTATGGTGTGATGCGGGGGTTTTCCATGGGGCGGGATTTCCTAGTCTGCTAGCCCGCAGCGGTTACGAGATACGCCGAAATGAGTCTAGGGGCACGGTTTCAATACGATCGTTTCTCGTGAGACCATGATTAAGAGGCTCAAAGTACATTCGGTGAACTGCTGCGCGCGACAAACACTGCCTTCTGTTCTTGGAAATGCCTAATGAATACTCATACACGAATATAACTCTTCAGCCAGCACGAGTAATAAGAGGGGCCTAGCTTAAATAGGCACAGTGGCCGCCCTAACAAATTTTTAAAGCGCTACATAAAAGCTTATCGCTGGTCTACAGCTTGCTCAAGAACGCTGCGTCAAGTCAGAGGGATTAAATACCGTGGGAGTTACAATGAGAGAGAGAGATGGATAGATGGATGGATGGATGGATAGATAGATAGATAGATAGATAGACAGACAGAAAGATAGATAGATAGATAGATAGATAGATAGATAGATAGATAGATAGATGGAGAGATAGAGAGATAGCGAGATAGCGAGATAGAGAGAGAAATATTGGAAAGCGATGGGTTGGATAGGCCTAACTTCTAGAAAAGGTGGGGCTTTAGTTTTGTATGGATCCTTGAGGAGTGACAGAGGGACTTTGAGGTGACTTATAGGCAATTGGATGGTCAAAAGTTGGGAGGGAGCTGTTGCCGATTTAGCTATAGGCGTGGGGAGTTCGCTCCCCCTCTTGGTTATGTGCCGGGGCCGCTCAGACCAGACCCGTGCATGGTGGACTGCCAGAATGTGGATCCCCTCTGAAAATGCCTTTGCTCCATCCACGCAAGCAATCCTCTAGCCAATTCAGCTGAATACATTAAAGGCGCTCACAAAACTTCCAGATTCGCAACCAAGATCACCTACCAGGGATTTACTTGAACCTCACTAAATGACTTTTATCTCCTTGATCCCGCTCTCAAACTTCATTTCTCAACTATAGAACGCTCCAGTTGAGAAACGTCTGTAGTGCCAATGTTATAATAAGCCAGGTATCGACCGATAGTGATGCTAACCCAATGGCAAGCCGCAATCATGGAACAGTCAGGTCGACGGAATCTAGCAGATCAATGTCATTTAGAACTGAACGACTTCGGGCGGGGAATGCAACCAGGAAGAGACAGAGAGTGTTTAGTTGTGATCATTAGGCCAACATAGGCGAAAGATCAAAGTTTGGAGCCAGACATTGCAATGACAGGTCCGCATGAGGCAATCGGATGAACGAATGCAGTATATTTTTCTGTATATTTATATAACGCCCCATTATTTAATGCCTTACATCAATAGATGGCGCTAAGCAATTGTGTGTGAAGGACTTGAGCATGGTATCTAAACAGTAACCGTTTCCAATTATGCTAAATCTTGCATACCATTAGGTGTAATACCAGGCGAGCGCTCAGTCAATCGGCTGTTCTGATGGCAGTTCTTCCCAATCATCATAGAAGGAAAAGGAAGGCTGTAAGGCTGGTCAGAACTGAAAACCTTTTAGGGTAAACGAAAATACATAAAATAGAAAAAGCGTTAAAATCTTGCTGAGGGGTAGAAATTCTGTAAGTAGTGGTGTTGAATTTTTGCAGTTCGCTTTGCTCTTCTTAAACTGCGAAGTTGTGTTATAATAATAGCAGGAAAAGCGCAATAAATACTTTAGCATTTTTTCTATTCTCAGTTTTCGGATGGATCCGCTTGCTTTTCGTCTCCTACTTCATTTCCGGAAACAGTGAGTAGGCTCAAATCGTATCTATACGTGTAACAGTTGTTGCTGTTTGCGATGTCTTGGTAAATGAACGTGAGTTATAGCAATCGCTGTGACCGTGAAAGGTCCTGAAGTAAACGACACTCACCAGCAGTCAGCTTCCTATGCCTTAGTTTTACTGTCCCTTTAGAAATTGTTCCAAAATTTCATAAACTATATATAGTCCAAGCATGTTTCCCTAAAAATTCGAAGCAACGACGGCTGATGCCTTGGGTAATTAATAGCAGCGCTATTGAAGTCCAGGTTGATTTAGATTATCAAATTACGACGATTTTCAGTTTATGATGGTAATAAATGTAAAGCCAAATAGATTGCTATTACTATTAATTTATTAATTTATAAAGCCAGCTCGTCTATAATGTGTGCACTGACCGCACACTGTCAGTGGGAAGATCAGGCGGCGAGAGATGCCCTATCTCATCCGCCCTCACGTGCGAGGTCAATAAAAATGAAGTTGTTAAAACACTTCACACCCATGTCTAGCTTAACTTCCGTTCTTCATCTAACTAGTACTTCTTCAAAGTCAAACAATAAAGCACCCTATCCTTCCGTCTTAGACAAGATGTTGGCCAAGCGGAGTTCAGTGAAAACAGCCTCTGGAGAATGATGTTCAAAGAGGCGTGTAATAAATGAACTATACCTTAATAGTCCTTTTGCGTGTACGGCAACTGACAGGTCAACGTTTATGGTGCTTTGCTTTGCCCCACAGGAGATCTGGTGGACGCAGAGACCCTGGTCTTCTGCAACGTCACGAACTACGTCACAAAGAGCCTCAACGAGACAGGGCAGATTTTGTCACCTGAGGTCATGAACCAGGATGATGACTACTGCCATATGGACATGTTTGTATGCCGTGGATGTCGGGTCCAACTTGTCAACATCACCAGCAATTCATGCCTTTCACGGTGACTATAAACTAAACGTTGCTAGAGGTATCAGATCCGGTTGCCGAGAGAGAGTACCGATATAATGACGTAATGAATTACGTAATTATATCGGTACTGTCTTCCGGCAACCGGATCTGATACCTCTGACTTGACGCACTTTCACGAGTTGAATTTTTCGATTTCAATTGTTAGTATGAATTATATTCCAGTGTACAAGGCATGTGTGGAATTCGTTTGACTAAACATCGGTCTAAGAGCCATTTGCGGCGTTTGTTTTAGTTTGATGTTGTACTTGTTTGCAGTTACGTATATGTGGATTTGGAGAAAAGAAGAATGCTTTTCCCACTCGTTAATCTGGCATCGCAGAACGGCGACTTCGTCAAAGGCGGGAATCCACTAAGACTGAGCTTATGGAAAATACCTGAGGGTGATATCTGCAAGCAGCAAGGCGGAATTATAATCGACTACAGAATCCTCAGACGTAAGTAAATATTCGTCCGTAAAGCGACATCACACGACATATTGTCATATTCCTCTACTACTTCTAAACAAAATAGTCTGATAAACCACGGCCAAACAAAAATCGTCGCAAAGTATTAATGCCAATTGTTATTAAGATGCCAAATCCATTTATTGTGCCGAAAATGGGGCTATGTGAAAGCCAATGAAATAGAGTTAAATGTCAATGACGAATTGGTCAGCTATAGTTCACATTCCAACTTTGTGTGTAGGGCAGCAAACTGCATCAAATGAGTCATTGTACAAAACCCGGTCAAGGTGGATGAGGTGTTAGCGAGTCTAAGAAGTCATAAAATAGGCTAAAGAACAGAGGTAGTGGGCTTGTAATGCTGATGACTGATGTCGGTGGGAAGCCGCCAGTCCTTGCAAGCTTTTATTAGGCGAAATATCTGGGAAGTAATTGACCTCATGTAATTTGAAGTCAATCTCTTAATATATATTATTTAAGGGATTGGGACTTAAAGAATCCTAGTTTTCTATGCTCAAAGCACATCACAATTAATATTTTGTTATACTATTATGACAGCTTGTGCTTTGTTTGAGCCGTAGGC
Source organism: Norana najaformis (assembly GCA_964023275.1). Lineage (NCBI taxonomy): Eukaryota > Metazoa > Annelida > Clitellata > Crassiclitellata > Hormogastridae > Norana > Norana najaformis. Next base: position 13,286,446 of record OZ029925.1, read on the forward strand.
AAATATAAGAAAGTCGAAGAGTGTGTGGTTTATAGATGTATTTCAGTGTTCGGTGGCCACACGGCTCCGAAACTTGATACTAAATCTATACAACTCATTCGATCATATCAAGTTTCAAAGCAGTCGGCGTTCAGAGGTTCTCATTTGCCCTTGGTCAAACAGCTGATTTCCCGTACATTAGGCATTTCAGCTTTGATAATTATAATCACTGGGCTAAGCTTCCTCTTCAACAGTTGACATAGAAATCTAAAGTTTCCCTGACCGAACGAATTTCAATCGGGCTTCTTCGACGGATTATAATTTGTTTACTATGCTTTCAGTTGAAGCGACCATTATCGATGATGTGTGAATTATTATGAGAGATCTACACAAATCTTTATAGGCCTATTATGATAGATTAGATTGGACTACACCAGATTAGATTAGACTAGAAAAGGCTACATTGGATTAGGCGAAGAATTGAATGATTAGAAGAAAACTTGTAAAATATATTTCAGCTGAAATGACGTATATAAGGCGCCAAGGTACGACTGGAGATTGGAACACAATTCGCAGTCCGAATTTTCCCACTCGCTATTTGACTACTGGAGACGTCGTTACCTACCAATTGGTCCATACTGGATCTGGATTTGTCCGACTGATCTTCACCGACTGGTGTATGCCTGAGCACGGCGTGATCAAGGTCAGTGACCGCTACATTTTAAATTTCTTTCGTTTTGATGGACGCATCGGACACAAAGCGAATTAAACAATATCTAGTTTTTTTTGATTTTTAGAGGCATTATTAGATTTTGTATTAGTTTGCTTATTTAAGAAAAACTGAGTCTCATTATTTTCATTTTTATGCATCAAGATTTTGCCATCGTATGCGTGTACTTTCTTCAATTATTATTGAACATTATTATACTTGATGTGATATCTTTACCTATTTGTGTGAAATCTATCACAGATATACTTGGATGGCCTGCATTCTGATGGCAAAGCTCTGACTTATAATAACCGAAGTGTTCGGCCAATTGTCGTCTCAACTGGTAGAGTACTTATTTTTGACTTCAATCAAGCACTGGAAAATACAGGCGATTGGTACTTGAAACGCTACGTGGGATTCAAAGCCAAGTACGAATTTGTTGCAGGTAAGACTTGGAACTTACAACGACGTCCAGTCGTTGAAAAATGATATAATTATTTTGACGAGAAATACACAGAATTAGCAAACATTTTGGAACCGGCAAAGTGTTTTCAAGCGTGCAGTTTCTGAACATATATGTTTGAAAGCCGGTTCATTCATTTAATAGTGTGTCCAATGTTCTGGGCTCAAGACCAGCACAGTGTAGGACTTGCCGTTTACTCCTCAGCGCAACCCAATATCAAATCTTACCGCTTGGTGACTAAAGCAACTACGTGCGAAGACCATTATTAGTTCACCGCTGTTATCAGTGTTTGCTCAGACAACTTGAAACGCGCAATCGTTGGATCATGTGGCAAACCAGAGTCAACGGAAGGGAACACAATCTATGCAGTTTTGTTACCCCGTTCAGATTGTTTTAAATTCTAAATGCGTTTGTATTTTGTTTTACTTCAGATTCCAGTTGGCCGGAAAAACCAACGTTAGGTATTAAATTAATAGACTCTGTATCAGTTTTTTTCCAGTGTTTTTCATTTGTGACGTAACTGAGATCTAATCCACTCATTATCATAATTCTTTAGTTCGTTCTTTCCTTTGCTTAATTAGACAATTCGTTCATTTGGTTGCTCACTAGTGCTTTTCATTAAGGCTCGCAGTAATTCGTTTATTTGTAACTCTTTTACACACGCACCTAACTCATTTAATCAGTAAATCAATTAATAAATCAATCCGTTACTCATTCATGCATTCGTCCGTTCAATCATTCACTCGCTTGTTCATTCGTTCACTTGTTCTTTTGCTCATTTATTCCATCTATTGATATCACTCAATCAAAATAATTCATTAATGAATCGATCATTCTTTTGGTCTGTTAGCTATCTGATAAAATTATGTTGCTAATCTTTCATGAATAGGTTATCCTTCTTTTGTTATTTCCAGTTGGTAATAAAGTGTTGGACACGGATCTTGAAGGTGAAATACGTTTCACTCATTCTCATCGAGACGTTGTCGACTACGTTTGGATGCTTCGCAAGCCGTCCACCCTAGCGACTTCTAGTCTCAAGCTCAGAGTTGACACCACAATGAACATAGGTGGGCTAAGATCAAACTTTCTTCGTGTCTTGCACATACGATCTTTCCTACTTAAATATATTTTCCTACTCGAGTGTCTTCTTGACTGATGCAGTATTTTAATAGCGACATTAGGGCCTAGTATTTCAACAGCGACATTATGCCTAATATGCTAATAGCGACATTAGGGCCTAGTATTTTAATAGCGACATTAGAGCCTAGTACTTTAATAGGACCAGCAGCAAAATCAGCAACAGCAACAAGATAACATCAATGATAAAAATAAAAGTAATAGGCAGTCAGAGTAAAGGCAACAGCAAGGATAAAATGAAAATAAAAATAATAGAGAATGAGGCATTTTCTGGACCATAGATTCTCTGGAAATCCGCCGTGGACCGACATCTGATGGTGAACTAGTTTCTTTGGAAAACCTGACAGCACCGTTTTCCATTTACGAAGAATCCGGTTTCTACGTTCATCTTCGACACAGCGTTCAACCAGGAACAACAACAGAGTTTTCGGCCGTCTTTATCTGGTTCAGCAAGTACACAGATAAACTTTGTAAGTATTGTCATTGTCTCCCTTTGTTTACCTTTTCTATTTCTGACTGTATTGTCCTGTCTCTTGTCTATGTTCCATATATCTGTCTGTCCGTCCGTCCACCAGTCGGCCTCTGGGGATTCGACCCTCTACCGAACCGAACCCATTGTATTCGACCTGGGGATTGTCTCAGATGAACAGCTACGAGTATGAACAGGTTAAAATTTTTACTATGCGATGAGCTTTGAGAACAAATGTCATGTGATGCTAGAGTTCGCTTATCAAGAATATTTCATTTGTGAGTGAACCAAACCGTGGCAATCGGACTATATAGACGAGTAGAGGAGAACATGGAGAGATTTAAACGACATTGTTTTGCCACCGCACGACATATCAAACCGGTTTTAAATATGAAGCCAATGCAGTTATTTAAGTATTGGAGTGATATGCTCTGTATCGCTCATATCATGGTACGATATGAGTGATATACGTTGGTTATTACTCTAGATATGAATTTTGAACTTTCTTCAAGTTTTTAAGTTTGATATTGCGATATTAGTAATAAGAGTATCTTTGATTCCAGACGATAGCTACTAAAACATTTGCTAACAAGACTTGCGAAGACAAGCTGCTGTTTTATTGAAAGTCTTGTAGCTATCCCAAAACAATCATTATCTTTCGTCATCATCATTTTCATCATCATCGTCTTTACAATCATAATCATTAATAAAGGCAGTATCGTCGTTTTAACAATTCGCTTGTAGAAAAGCTGAGAAGGTGATTATTTCTATATTTAGGCGCCCGTCATCGCTACGACGACAATATGTTCTCCTGTCCAAATACGACGCATTGTCTCTCAAAACGCCTCTTCTGTGATGGTATCTCACACTGTGATGACGGATCGGACGAATCCGGGTGCGACTTAAGTAAGCAGCGTGTCCATGCAGATGATGTTCATTTTAGCAATTAAACGGAATAGGCTTGGCAATGTAAGAATAATGATGAGTTCTCTGCCCGGAGGCAGGTCATTGGCTTTATACCACCCGGGATGAGATGAGTGAGGTGGTTTCCCGTTGCCTTCCTCACAGATAATTGTGGATGAGCAAATTGTCCAAGGTCGCTACGCAGTGGCTTGAGGCAGATTCGAACCCGCGACCCTTCGGTTACGAGGCACAGACCATACATCTACACCACCGCGTCCCCCGTAATGTGAGAGTAATTAGTCATGAAACCGTTGTTCATATGCATCTATTATGCCAACCAATATTAATCATCGGGCTACGTACGCATGCGTAAAAAAGTAACCCATTTTTTGCCATTTCTATTCAGATGAACTTAACTTTAAAGGTCACCTTCGAATTTCTGAATGAAAGGTGGCAGTATGTGATACCAGTGCGCATCATCATAAAAACATTTAATAAAATTACACGCGTGATATAATACAGCAAAACCTAAATATAAATAGCCCTAAATATAAATAGCCCTAAATATAAATAGCCCTAAATATAAATAACCCTAAATATAAATAGCCCTAAATATAAATAGCCCTAAATATAAATAGTTCTCGTGTAACCTGTCGTAGTTTAGTGGTATGGTTTACGCAGCAAAGGCGGTAACTGTGGTTTTTGTTTTGCTTCTTGTGTTGTTGCTATGGCGTTGCTGTTAGACAAAATGCAAACAATACATTAAAATTTGCAGTTTTTTGCCGCTTTTGGGCATGTAGCGGTGTCCGTCTCATTATAAAGTACTGGTATCCATTCAGCAATCGATGTTCCCTATTAAGTGAATCTAATTATAGTTCGTAAATGCAGATAGCAAGCCTAATTTGATGTACATGCAGAGAGAAAGCCTAACTTGATGAAAAAATTTGTTGATGCAATAAATACTACTCTTTTTGTGCAGTTATACGAAAAATCCTGCCGCTGACCAAGTTCCAACTATATATTTGTTTACATGGTGATCTGCAGTTCTCGTGATTAATTATATGTTTAATTTTAGTACAAGAGTCCTGTCGCTTCCGCCATATTTGTCCAAATGAAACTCGTGTTATATGCTTCAACATGTGCGATGGCATAAACGACTGTGAAGATGGCTCTGATGAAATGGGTTGTGCCCCTAGGAACCGAACAAGTAAGGCTTTCATTCGTTGTCAGCAACAGTTTGAATATGCATCACGATTTTATAACTTTTTATGGAGTGCTAAGCGCAGCAGAAATAAGTGGAGCTTGAAACACAACAGAAATTCAATGTGAAAACGGGTTGAATCGTACTATAGACTATTGCTGTTCAGCTTCTGATAGACGCTACAGTGCTTTTAAGAAGTACTTTAGATGTGTTTCTTATGCCATTGTCCATGCTGTATGTCATCTATGCGTTATACGTGTTTTTGCCACTTCTATTGTGCTGTTCTCAACAGCACAATAGAAATGCATTTTATTTTATTTCAATAATAACTGTTTATAAGCGCGTTTAGCTTCTCTGTGGCAGGCCTGAGCTACAGGATTTAAGTTTGGGCTTTGTGAGCAAATTAATATATGCTTTTGTTTTTAGGCAAACACTAATTATTTCCAAAGAAACTGATGCCTAACAGATACAAATGCCATAAAAGTGCAATTACACCATCAATTTATATGATTATATTAACATGATTAATATTGTTTTTCTTCTAATATATTTTACCTAAACGATTCCCACAGGCTATTCTGCATTGCTTGTTAGGGATAGGCCCCTATATAGTGCTTATAATATTAAAATCTTTAGCTCTTATTTTGAGCTCTTTAAGTGCTTAGATTTCCAGATTTTAAATTTGAACTTTACCTTTAGAAAAATTGTGGCCCATATAGTGATACGATTTTCTAGTGATTAGCCTTCTTGTTTTTCCGTTTAGCTAAATTTTCTTCGTCATATACATCGACGGCTAAGGAATCAACCGAACATGCGACAACAACAGACATCTTCAACCACTCTGTATGTAATGACTGTAACTCATACACCTATAGCGTCCTAGTCATCGTTGTCTTACTCGCTTTGCTGAGTTCTGTCATCGTAATCAGCTCTGTCGTTGTCATCGTCTTTCGAAGAAAGCGACAACAATGTGCATCCGATCAAGTTGCGCTACAAGAAGAAGAACAGTTGGCGTCATTAGGCGTAAGGACAAGCATAAATTACGGTATGACACGTTCAAAGAATATCCTTGTGCAGAATTAAACCTTTATATTTATTTCCTACTAGGAAGTGTGATACTCAGAGTACTTTACGGCACGTGTTGAGGTTGTTAAATATCTTGCTTTACGTTGAAATCGAAGTTTTGATGGTTCTCTCTTCAACTGTTTTACATGTTTTAGTGCCATCGGTTGATGCCTCGTGCATTGGACCCCGGCGCTCTATAAGTTTTTAATTAATAATATTAATAATGTGGGTACGCCTTATGGGCTGGAGCTTACGTTCGGAGTTTTACCTTTTTTGATTTAGTTTGGCTTAGGTTCCGCTGCTGTCGGCACTGCGACATTTGGAATTATTTTTGATTTAACAGGTGTCAAGTACACAAAGAATTCAAACGATGACTCATCGTCACTTTACGATAGCACCACTATCCAACATAGTCAGGTAACTAAGTCAGTAGCGCTAATAAATGATAGAACCACTATCCAACATAGGTAATCAAGTCAATAGCACCACTATCCAACATAGTCAGGTAACTAAGTCAGTAGCACTAATAAATGATAGAACCACTATCCAACATAGGTAATCAAGTCAATAGCACCACTATCCAACATAGTCAGGTAACAAAAACAATAGCACCAATATATGATAGCTACCACTAACCAAGTCAGTAGCACCAATATATAATAGCACCACTAACCAAGTCAGTAGCACCAATATATAATAGCACTACTATCCAACATAGTCAGGTAACAAAGTCAATAAAAATTAGGCCAAAGGCAAAGAATAAAGTGACCGAACAAGTTGAAGACTGCAGTTAGTAACAAAAATTTAGAGACTTAATGAGATGTGGATTTCCATTATAACCTAATCAAAAGACTCCTATAGTGCCGCTTATATAAGACACAACGTCGCTATGATGTCAAACTCCAGTCAGTTCTGATAATCCGTTGGAAGGGAAAAGTTGCAATGCGGGTAATGAGTGAGAACAGAAGCCCTGTGTATAGCAAGCAATTTGGACAAGGTGCATTTTATGCTTTCTACTTTGAAATTATTTGAAAACTGAAATATTCGGCTGTAATAATAAATGTGCTCAGAAATCTAATAATTCCTTGTTAAAGTCGTAGTGACCCATGTGGACTTTAGTAATGCAAAGTTACTCAGCACTCAACAGGTTGTGCCGTAATATTTTGTACGCTTACATTTGAATTTTTTCATAAGAGATTAGAAAGGTGAATATGGCAGATCGGACCTCTAGGCTAACGACATATAGTGCAGCATTCGGCTTTAAATTGAGTTCAGTGAAGAATCACTGTAAAGGGTACATCCGATAGCAGATTCCTCGGTTCCTGGCAAAACCAGTCAGAACGATTCAGTAACTTATCAAAGTAGGGCCTATCGATGACATTTTGATTTCTTCTCTACCTGTGCTAGTATCTTGAGTCATATTTGATCTTTGCTTAACGCTTGAATCCTTTTTTAATTTCATCTGTGAAGGACAACACTACACAAGAAATGCCACCTCCACCGCTGTGCGGAGCAGGAGCGAAATCTCGTGCATAGTCTCGTCTTCGTCGCGATATTACTCACTGGACGGAACGGACATCTTGGATCTCGACTAAACCTATCTAACGGATCACGCCTTCGACGCGACCATCAATCGATGTTCTGTATGTCATCATAAAGGCGCTGTTAGATTGGGTAACGACTACAAAGAAGAAGAGCAGCATTCTCAAAAACCAACCCCGAGAGCCAGCCATGGAAATACAGTGTAAACGACTTTATTTCCTCAGCCTCAGCGTGTAAGTTGGGAGGTCGTCTTCTCCCTCGCAGCTTGATCTCCTCAGCGACAGTGTGTGGCCGGTGAACTCGTTATGTTGCCAAGTTAATTAGAGAGCTAGTGTAATAGTAATCTTGGAATAGCTCTCTGTACCGCGGCGACCCTCGCGCATCCCTTAAATTCAATTCTGGGTAGATGAGACAAGATTATATTAGGTCTTATTAATATCAGAGGCGCTTTTAACATTGGTGTATTCGGTGTAAACGCCGAGGGGCCCAAACGGTGCAAAGTACAATGGGTTCCAAAATACTTTTTGCACCTTGGTTGCATCGCGTGAGGTGAAAAGTCTGGGCGGACCCCTAGGAGAGCTTAAAACCAAGTACTTAAAAACCAACAAAGCGCCTCTGATTAAATTTCAGTATTTTTCAGTTGGTTTTATTTAGATTGCACGACAATAGACCTAGGGATTGTAGGCCATTTTTTCATCTATTCTGTATTCAAAACTGAAACCATAAAAAGCGAAATCCTATACTGTCTGCCAAGTGCTTCAGAACTACAAAGAAAACGACCTAACCCACGTTCCACCAAAAATAATCCTTCATCAATTTTATCTCCTTAATATGAATTTCGAATCCGAGTTCTAGAGGCCTACATAATTATGTAACGGTATTTGCTCTTTCCCAGTATCTTAGCTACCCTTAGCCACCCAATGCATTCGATTTACGAGTCTTTAATCTAGAGGATAGTGGCCTCTGTTATGTTCAGAGGGCGAATTTCATCGTGTAACCTCTTTATTACTTCCGCTCCATCCACGAATGTGTTCTGTTTATTTAGAACATTTCACGAATTTATAGGCGGACGAGCAAAACAAGATTTGAAAGTATTGGCGCTTATATTGCTTCTTTAAACGCTTAATTTCTATTGTACAACTGTCAATGCTCATTCTTAAACTGCGAAGTTTCTCAAATATTTATTTAACAATTATTAAATGCAGGTATATGTTTGAATACGAGTTCACTAATTTCATTGTTAAAAAACCGAGCCATCACCTGGTCAAACCAATGAACAGCGCTCCTACATTCTTGACCTTGGCCTCGTCACTACTAGGCGGTCTATCAATGAAAAGAACTAGGCCTACACGAGGTGCACCAACAGCCTAATTTCGTTTGTTTTCAATTAGTCAAAGCTAATACACTACTACCTGTATTACAATAGGAGCTCTTTGGTTTAACATTCTTGGCGTGTGTGCAACAAAAACCCGATTTCAACAGAGGGTTCAAAAAGCAATAACCACAATAACAGCAACTCTAGCTTTGAGTCCAACTTTTAAGATAAAACTTTGATATTTTATGTAATTGATCTAGATTACGTTATGGCCTGCGTTCAACTCATAACTTAGACCCTGCTAATCAGTTCAACTCATAACTTAGGCCCTACTAATCAGTTCAACTCATAACTTAGGCCCTACTAATCAGTTCAACTCATAACTTAGGCCCTAATAATCAGTTTGCCACCACCTGGGTATTTTGGCCTGAAACAAGACCTTTTGTTTTTTTTATTGAGAATTAGTAATAACAACGAATAAAGATACATAACAGGTATAAACCCATACGTAGCTGACCACGATTGAGGTAGTTAATTACTAACTAGTTACAAGTAAGCAACCATTGTTTGCCCATAATTCGACAGTTGATTGCAAGACCGTTTCTCGAATCGTAGTCGTAATCACGAAGTCGTATAACGCCTCTTCAAGGAATTTCCTCAGAGGCACTCACGACCCGACGACACAAGACCGCGAATTGGAACCTTTCTCTTTTTCACCTCTCGAAATTTTCAAGCAAATCCCATTACATTACAATAACATTAGAATATAAATTATTGGAATGTCCTTTTGTTAGGCTTTGGTTGTAGAATGTTGCAACAGAGCGCTTTGATTATTGGGCTATGCACAGTAGCAGTGGCGAGTTTAGGCCTAGCTATAGGCCGGAGGCGTTTTGCCCTCTTGGTTAAATGCCGGCGACCCGTGCATGGTGGGTGCAAGAACTGGCGCCCCTCCAAGCAAGCAATCCTGGATCCACCACTGCGTTGTAGAATGATGGGCGTTCGTTGTCTGATGTTGCAGTACAAAATGTTGGGTCTTGGCGTTACGGTGTTTCAGTGTGGAGCTTTTGGCTGTTTTTTCTTGCCTATTTCTAACTATTTGTATCTATTTTGGTGGCGTATCTCTGAACTAGATAAAAATAAAGGCGTTTTCGGTCCTGAATAGGGCTGCCAACCGTCCCGGATTCGCCTGGACAGTCCCGGAATTGGCTTTGTGCGTTCCGTGTCCCGGATTGATCCCTAATTGTCCCGGAATTTGGTGTAAATATCCACTTCACCAAATGGTGTTCTTCTTTTCGCACACTAAACTCGAACAGCCGACCGTAAAAAAGTTTTACAGAGTGGCCATGGAATAGGGGGTAGCTAGGTTAGTAGACCCAATAAATGACATCTGCAAATTGCATGCATCATGCATGTATATATGAACTTCGCTCGTGTTAGGCCCTGGAGGCTGGTAGGTTACTGGAATTTGATAAACGTTTCGCTCTTGAAGTTGAATCAGATTTTCTATATAGGCCACTTGTCTCTTGATGATTTGAGTCAAATCATTTGACTAATTTTTAGCGACTATTTGCAGTAGATCCTACATTAGGCTGACGCAACATTCGTTACATACAGTGATGTGGACAGGGTAAATTGGTACTGGCATATCGAGTGACTATGCGGGCATCCCGGATTGGCAGAATCAAAAGTTGGCAGGCCTGTAGATGGGCTTCTACTGTTGTTTGGGCAAGTGATACTTTAGTCTCAACAGCCAATACGTCTGAATGACGTACTTAGTTGCCTGTGTTATACACTCGGCGTATTTTACGCTGTGTATAATTAAACATAAGCTCTACATGTGAAGTTTCCCTGACGGGTGGAAGCTGTAAAATACGCAACAATAAATCAACTGACCAAGACTATGTCATCTTGTTCTTGTCCTTGTTCTTATTCTTGCGAACTTTATGAGTAATAACCCCAAAGCAATTTTGTGAAAATAGTTCGCGGGACAAATCAGTAGCTCGTGTTTCAAAATACGACTTACTGAGCCTACGCATGTATTTCAAGAGAACTGTTTAGCATTCATACTTTACACCTATCAGTGTATTTATTAGGTGGCTATAATTGTGCCATACCTCTTTTCACTCCAAGCACAAGCTATGATTCGTTGCGAGTTTCAGCTCGATCAATTTATTTTGAATTATATTGGCATTTCAATCCACGATTGGACACTTTCGTTATTCATTTCATCATTTTAAACTTTTATTACGCGAACAAAGTCGTTACTTTTTCAAATCTAACTGCTGAGGCAGATGACCTGCAGTGAGATTTTAAAGTATTTCCACTTTTGGTATTTTAGATATGTCATTTGCATTGTGTTCCTTTTAAGACTCATTCTTAAACTGCTAATTTGTTTACTTTAATTCTGTTAAGATCAAACGTTTCATGAAGCTGTTAATCGAAAGATATGATGATATATGTGATATATGTTCACAGTTGTACAATTGAATCTATGGATGTGTATTCCGTCGTCAATCGTTTATGGAGTTTTAATAAAGTTCTATAATAATTTGAATTTTCGTTCTTGTAGCAAACTTTTCAAAAGGAAATTGAGTTCACGACAAGTACACCATTAAAATGTTAGTCAGCAAATAAGTATATAAGAAAGCAAAATAGTAAGTAATCTTCACTTGTGAAGTGGACTACAGAGCTCATGGAGATAGACAATAAAAAAATAAGTAACACATGTGTAATTATTTATTGATAAATAGTTTTAAAACCATTAACAACTTCACAACAAACGTTCCCTTTTCTAACATATATGTTAGAACGAGTGTGATCTATATTTATAAATTGCAGAAATCGTATTAGCAATGATTTTACAACGCGATTTTAAATTGCTGAATTGTTAGACTATCCATAATCAACAATCAGTTAAATGACTTTGAAATGTATAATAAGTACGAACCACCGAAATAAAACTACTTTCAATGCAGTGCTTGAGTTTGTTTTACGTTCTAAATATTTGCGTGATGATATCGCTGTCGAAAGACATAAAATGTCGACGCGCTTGAAATTTGGCCAAAGCGATAAATAGTTGGAATTTTTGAGGACTTTTTCTGTTTGCCTAAATTCATGAATTGATATGTAATACGACGTCCAAATTAATTGTCAGTAATACAAAAAAAGAAAACGAGTGAATGCTTTTGTATTAGACAACTTTATCTGTAAAAGTCTTAAGAATCGTGTTGAAAAAGTCAACATTATTAAGAATGCGCTAGCTGCCAAATAGACAAACTCAACGATCAAATTTGTAATCACTCAGCTTTCTCATTCCAGTTGCGGTTGCCCGGAATAAGAGAATGCAGGGCTCTATTGTGTGGTGTGGCACTTTAAATTGTCCAATTAGATAAGTATCTACATATAAAGCTTGTAAAAGAAGTTTCTTAAGTTTCCACAACAGTTGCTGTTGAGATATCATTGACTCATTATGAAATATTTTTAAATGCCTACATTTCATTACTGCAAAATTACTACTAGTGTCAGATAGCGAGCGTTCACACCATTCGAGTTCTATAAATATCTGGAATTGTTCCATCGTCTTCAGCCAAATTCGCTAACCGTGCTTTAAACTGTAGCGACATTGTACACTGTCGTTAAAAGCGTGACTGAGTTTCTCTTTGCATTTGGTGTCCGCTGGGAAGAACTAGTTCTGAAAGGCATTTTCTTGCATCGGCTGTCGTTCATCCGGGCTTTTGTTCCGATCCACTCTTCTTCCGCAGCATCTGGTGCACGACTTCGTTATCTTCTGTTTCTTGTCAGATGCATCGTTCATATCATGCTCCAGTGCACTGCGCACCTATTCACAGCAAGTCACAATAATGATGACGACGACGACGACGATGATGATGATAATGATGATGATGATGGTGATAATAATAATAATAATAATAATAATAATAATAATAATAATAATAATAATAGCACGGTCCGTACACGGGGACCTTAAATGGGGTACCTACCATTCAAACGGGCAGCGGTGGTGAAGGATTTCACCCGATCAATTCACTGAAAAATAAGCAAGGACGAGGTCATACGGTCGCAACAGAAGAACATGTACATTTAAATTTACCTCGTTGACAGAGATAATCCCAACCAGTCGACCATCTTTCGTAACGAACGCATGTTGCAGACTCAAGAGAGAAAACATCGAATGAACCTGAGAACAGAAAAATTCAAATAGCGGCACATGCACAAATTAATTATCTGGTATTTTTGAAACAGTCAAAACCAGTAGCAATTGTAATAATAGTGGTAGTGGAATTAATGGTAGTGACAGTACTTTAAAAAGCAGTAGCAGCAGTAGTTAGTTAACTAGTTATTTAGTTAGTTAGTTGTCTACATATTTATTATAAATTTTCATTCATCTGTGGCAAAGGGGAAGAATTGTAGGTCGTCTTATCGAAGACTGGCGCATTATAATCGCCTGCGATTCCATACGCATAGCTCTCTACAGCGATACATTCAATACTGAAAGAGTATCACACCTTGTAGAGTGATGTTTTGTCGACCAGTTGGAAAGGCGCTGGATCGATGGAACAGAGACTTAGGTCGATCGTCTGATTCAGCTGCCACTCCAACCATTCCATCTCCTGCACATCAACAATTCATATCCATTGCCATTTTATAAAGGCACGAAGCAAATTTCCACATCACACACAGTGTACATAGACCGATGCGACGACAGCAAGAGATTCCTTTTTAAAACACCACGTATTAATGTCCACATACATACCACGCTTACACATACTCACTTTGTCGTATAAGATACCCATATAACGTGAAAAAGGACTTTAAAGCATGTCGGCTCCTAAATGTAATGCCAGTGCACACAAGCGTGGTTAAATGCGTAGCATCTATTGTCGTTCAAAAAGTTTAATCAGTTTGGTATTCAGATAAACTGCAACATACTATAGTTGCATACACGGCCAGTCATAGGCATAGTTTGCATTTACTATTACTACATTGAAGTGAAATCCATGCGAATACGGACCTCGGCTGAGACAAACCCGTGTGAAACTTCGAAGCCATTCAGTGCCTCTGGTTGTTTCGATTCGTCTAAAGGAAAGAAACATCAGAAACCTACACAACGAATTAACAGATAATTATTTCCTTCATGACAAATTGAATACATGTCGCTCAGTGAGGCGGTCCCGGTATGCAATGTCCGCTGGTTCTATGGGTAACACCCAGGGTTTGATTAACCACTCGGGGGGGGGCATGAAAACTATACACAGGTATACTGCGCATGGGATGGCATTCTATAAACAAAGTGTAGAAAAGTATGTAAATGCAGCTGGTTGAATGGTTGACTTTTTCAAGTTGCAAGATGGCCATGGCGTAAAGTCTTATTTTGAATAAAAATTAGGGACTCGTTCTTATGAACAAATGGCCGATACAATGAATTCTGTCAGTTTTTTGTCAATGCACAAAAATTCTGACTCCAGTCTGGGCTCCGTTAGAGGGGGCCTCATGCAATTGATTATGTGGCATAAAAGTTATTCTAACAATAGAACCAGGCAAACAATTCCACAAGATGAACTTTACAGCTGTCAAACACGCTTGCTGTTAAGTCTACGGTTCTTGCTGTCATTAATGCGTATTATTTTGACTAGTTAACTAATTAACTAATTAATTAATTGCATAGGCTTTTCAACTGCTGAACAACTCGGTTAGGCACGATCATTAGAAAAACTACCTTTTCTTCTGAACTCGTTCGGCATTTTGTGGCTTGAGTGAATTTAGCCAGTTAATAAGATTTGATAAAATAGAGTCTGGATGTGCAAGTGAAGTAATTTCGACTGATTTGTTCATCTTAGGAAATACACATAATAATTGGAATAGTAAACTGTTAGGACGGCGGAAATGCGGTTTGAATACCTTGAGTTTTTCGATCAACTTCATTATTGTTATCCAACAGATCCTCCTGCATAAAAGCAATTATAAGCGTTTTTGAGCGGTACTTAAAATGCATTATATCAAGCTTTATGATACATACATGCAAGCATATTGTACATTCATATGTATGTTTGCATGTATTTGGTGCGCCATCGGTTGATGCCTTGTGCATTTGACACCGGCGCTATAGATGTTGCTAATGTATACATACATACATAAAGAACAGTAAATTTACATTTATTTATATGCATATTATAATTTTTTTAACTTTCTAAACTGAAATTTGCTGTTTTAACCCGTGCTACTACAGAAATTAATGTGGCACTTTGACCAACATTTATTTCAGGCTTTTTTCTAATTATTATTTACATAGAGCCTTTTTGCTACTTTTTTATTACTGAAGGTCGCTACTCACAGTGTCTTGGTTGCTTGATTTGGTAGCGGTGGTTGATTCGTTGACTGCGATTGACTTCTCTTCAGTTTTGATTGTTTTCTGGAGGTTTTCCTTAATTTTGCTCAAATAATTGATTTTATTCTCAAGCGACAGTTGCTTGTTGAGAAGGCGATCTAGATCAAGACGATGAATGGACCCAAGAAGCGTCTTATTCTCTGTAACCAATATTTAAAACACTCGATACATTAAATCACTGAAGGATCACAGCAACTCAGTTGAAACTTCACCTGTGACATTCTCCATCTCTGGTTCTATTTCTGATGTCTCCTCTGAAATTCACAATTCGTTGTAAGGTCATGCAACACGTGAAAAAATTGCCTTATTTTCCTGAGCTCCGGCTACCTCACAGCCACACCTCCGAGGACTACAGATGATAGAGATTGCGTGCCTCAACATGCACATGACCACTGCATTGCCACTCGGTTACTTTGCCTCGCCTTGTGGTATCAATAACCAAATGTAAGCTATCTCTAAAACCTGGCTACGATCCATTCCACGATATATGCAACGTATTAACTTTATATTAAAGATGCGTCATCTGAAAAGCATCTTCAGCTGTGTTTCAGTCACTACAGTACGTTTTACTTCCCCATGTCCTTAGGATTGTTGAAGTGCAACCTGGCAGCATCACACTTGGTCATAAAGTAAACAAAGGTAAAGTGTATAAGTAACGTCAGGTTTATAGTAACTCCAGTAGGCATACAGGCAGAAGTAGTTGTTATCATTATGTAATTTCACGGTTCTTTCAGCATGAGCTCTTGCAATCGGCTTTTAGCACAGACCTGGAAGTGTTGGGGACCTTTTGCTGCAATGGACTCAACTTCTTGGCCTTCCTACTCCACCCGTTTACTTCATATAGATGGAAATTCATGGCGGGTATAATCTAATATTATCTAATCTAATGTAGTCTAATCTAACTTAATCTAATGACACAGAGCGCCATTATAATAACATACTAAGATGGCACTGGAAAAACAGATTCGCAATGCGGTCATCGGTCAGTCCATTGACGACAGTTAATCAATGAGACATCGTCGTCGTTTGCGGAACATATGAAGGAAATAACACAACAGCTAAAACAATTACACATTATGAGCCTAAACTGGGGAGAATGGTTGAACCATTGAGTTGCTTATGAGTGTGTTTGCAGGTGAATGTTTTTAAATGGTAAACCTTTGCTTTTGATGAGAGGGAACGTTCTGTATGGATATCGGTCGAGCATTTCCTCGATCTCTTTGTAGGTTGTCGTCTCGGTGACACTTTCTACGTCTTCTATCATGAACTGCTTGGCCCTCAGAGTGTGAACGCTACAACTCGCCAAACCATTAACAATCAATCAAGGTATATAGCTCAAGGTAACGCACTTTTTTACACGCCTCTAAAGAACTCCTCAGGGGCGTGGACCCGAGTTTTGAAAGATCTCTCAGCCGAAGAGCAAATACGAACACTGTTGTCTAAAACAACCTATTATAGTCTTCCAACTTGCGATGGCACTCATTTATCGACCTCAGGAAGGAGGAAAACTGAGTTGGTCCATATGGTCTGGGATTCCATTGTATTTCGATAACTAATGCGGCTCCCGGCTGCATGACTTTACTGTACTTGCTATTGTCGTTACAATTACACCATGGCGCTACCAGCTGTGCCGCAATAAGTGAGCCAAAGAATCTTCTTTATGCAGCGTTCTTACTCAATCTAGTTCCATTAATTATAGCCTGTAGCGATGTTGAGAGTTTAATAAGAACCATATTAATGTCATTAAAACGAACCTGGTCAATTTCTTATAAGTCGATGAAGAGGCGTTGACCAATGAAACAAAGAAAAATAACTATAATAGCAACTAGCCAATTCAATTTCTGTATCAACTGATGGTTCAGTGATGGAATCAGATAAAAGAGTTGGAAAATCCACAGGTATTATAAAAGAATGGCGTCTTACGTATGAGTGGCATTGATGGCACCAGGTAAAGAATGGGTTGGAATACTTCCTGCTGTAACACAAGAAGTAGTTGCTTACGTCTCTGTGGCGTTGATGGAACCAGGAAGGAAGGGAAGTTTCTTGATTTCAACGATCACATCAAAGATCGACAAAGTCATCTTTTTTGAAATGACGCACGCAATCAGAACAGCCACCTACAACCATTGACCTTTTTAATATAGCGCCTACCAAAGGAAAAACTTTCAGTTTCGTGCCTTTTTGCAGACTGGTCCATATCTATGGAGTTCCTTTGCCGATCACTTCACTTTCTCTTTTCCTGTTTCGCAAACAGTCGGATTGAAGACTTTTCGTTTTTTCAGCTACCGATGCTTTTGAAGTGAATTTATAAAAATAGCGCAACATAAATGTCTGGTGAATAATAATATCGATATGTAACGCCAGTTAAAATCATCATTCTAATTTGGATGTTAATCAAACGCTGGGCAAAATGTCTAATGGCTTCTAAAGCGCCGGCTATGATGTGAATGAGCTGAGCAGAGTCTTACAATGCAGGGCAGAACATGTCCAATCTGTCCGGTCATTTCGAAAGCTATGACGACTGTGGAGACGGTGTGGGTGACACTTCCAGCGAACGCCGCTGCTCCTACGATGGCATAACCACCTGGCAGGACGGCATTACCACCGATTCCATCCGGAAAACAGATAGCAAGCACTTCACCTATCAGACGACCCACTCCAGCACCTGAAGCAGGGCAGAAACGGATTAGACTGTGCCATCCAACAATCAACCCATTCTGTTGCAGGAACAGAAAACGATGAATAAGAATTTGTGTTCTTAGATAGCAAACATGTCAAGGTGGGATGCAATCAGGTTTAACCTCAGAACTTCACTAATGCAGTCACTGCAATGAACAACTCTTATCGAAAATTCGAAGCTATCCAATTCAACTATAAGATGTGTACCTCGACCGTAAACAATCGGTAGGAAGATCGGAGGGCGAGGGCGAGGACTAGCTTACGCCTATAAGTATGCAATAATTTACATATAAACACATATCGCACCATATATATGTACTTTCATACTATATGCAATATATATATATATAATGTATATTATATGTATGGTCAAGGTTTAGGCAGAGTCGTTTTTCGAAATGGCGCTATGCAGAAATATACATCCAATTCACTTGTAATCAGCAGACATAATGGAAAACCACCTTATTCACAGAATTCAAGAACAGGACCTGCACTTCACTTACCGAGGGTGAAGGAGGGAATGAATATTCCTGCTGGAATGGGTAAAGTTGTCGCTACAGCGCACATCCAGAACTGAACAAACAAACTTCGCAGTTTATTATTATTATTATTATTATTATTATTATTATTATTATTATTAGTAGTAGTAGTAGTAGTAGTAGTAGTAGTAGTAGTAGTGGTAGTAGTGGTAGTGGTAGTAGTGGTGGTTGTAGTGGTAGTAGTTGTAGTAGTGGTAGTAGTAGTAGTAGTAGTGGTAGTGGTAGTAGTGGTGGTTGTAGTGGTAGTAGTTGTAGTAGTGGTAGTAGTAGTAGTATCATTAGCATTGTTACTGTTATTGTCATCATTATTATTAATACTACTATTACAATCGTAATATATCTAAGATGATGATGACGACGATAAGGATGACTTTATTTATTATGTCGACGACGATTATGTTGATAATGGCGACGAAGATAACGACAACCACAGTAACAACGACGATGACAACATCAGCAATGTTGAGCGTGATGTCATAGTCGTTGTTTGCATACCCTGACGACGAAAAAGAACAAGAGAGTGACGAAGATGTTGTTTAATGGGCCTTTCCAGGATTTAATCAGAGCCTCGTCTTCGTAGTTGCAGGCGATTCCGCTGGACCACGTGACGTTGCTGAACAACTGACGAACTGCGTCTGGATTTGTCAGCTGACACAACAGTTAAACATCTGATCTCATCCGATGACGTGAGTTTGTCTATTGGACCGTTTTTATGTTATATTGAATAACAAACGAAGATCGAAACCTTAGTCCACAGGTCTGATCAACTGAAGAAGTCCACTTGAAAACCAAAAGGTAAGAAGGACCATAAACAGGGCAGGGTGCAGTTGGTAAGTAGGTTGAAACGGGTGAGTTTTGAGATAAGACGCTGAACGAATCAAATAACTGGCAAAACCGACAGAACTTCGGACCAGCCACCGAGAAAGCGCACAACTACTCTAGTCCGATGCATTCGTGCATTCTTTCGGAATCAGTGACTCTCTCGCTGACTCGCTTGTTTACTGACTCACTCCCTGACTGACTGACGGAATGAATGAATGGCTCACCTAATCATTCACCCACACTGACGACTGAGTGATCAAGTTTCTTTCAAAGTACTGTGCATCTAGTGCATTTCTGGTTATCATTCTCTGAATGAATAATGGCAATTTACTTGTCCTGATTAGTTGAAAAGCACCAGACAGTGACTGAGTCTCATTTCAAGTTGTTTGTCTGCAAAAGAGACAAGCTCACCATTCCGCCCATGTATTGTCCGAAACCAGGAGGAAAGAACAGCGACATGACGAGCAGTGTGACTAGACTTGGGTAGATGAAGCGACTGCAATGGAAAGAAAACAACGCCAGTCGCAATATACACGGCTTGTAAATTGAAACTCATATCTAATAACCAGCTAACTACAAATGTGATACAAATTACGCATTTATTTACCGCCACTATCTAATGGCTAACCATCAATGGATGGCGCTGAGCAATTGTAAGTGAAGGTCTTGCTCAGTGTCCCTAAACAGTGAAGGGTTTCACAGGAGGCTCGAACCCGTACTCTCCACGTTACAAGCCGAAAGCTCAAACTTTGTATTCGAAATGTATAATTATAGCACTCACTGTTGACAAGAGGGGTTTTTTAACTGGCGAAATATAAATTTCTTGCCATAAGATATTACATTAATCGCTTTGCTTGAGCACTTACTTGGTCTGAATCATGGACTTAAATATTTTGTTGTTCCTAACGAACAGAACGACTCTCTTGTGCGCGTATATGAACAACACTCCACCAAATCCACAGATAATTCTATCGAAAATAAAACAAGGCACCAGAATCAAATATGACAAAAAAAATAACAAATCGTAGTTACTGTCATTGGCGGCTCTAGGCTTTTCTAATCGGGAGGGCAACGGGAGCCAAGCAACTGGAGGGAAGTCAGCTGGATATCTGGCTTCTTACAGAAAACTGAGAATGCTCTAAAATATTTTCGTATTGAGTCACTAGATGATAAGAGATCTCAATTTGAGCCAATGATTTGTTCACCTTAGTTGCCTCAAGTTAAAACAAAACAATTAAAAACATAACACAGTTGTCATGTCAGGGTTGCCTCACCAGTCCCTCTGGTTAGGATTATAATTCACACCCATTTCTTATGCATATGAGAACTTAAGTAAAAACGTATAACCTTTGAAGTACTGAAACAAAATTCCTAGCCTCTTAAGTACTGACTACTATGCTATCGGGTAAGAATGAAGAGCCTAAATCACTCGCATGGGTCTGAAGACCTACTGTATAGGCAAATTGCTTACCCAATAGCGGAAAATGGTAGGATTTCTCCTGGAACAAAAAGCGTGCCACGAGCTAAGTTGGTTCGGAAATAAGCCGTCAGAGTTACTACAAAAGAAATGAAAACATAAGATTATATTTTGCAGCGAACTCGGCCACTACAGTTATAGACTAAAGGTGAAACCAAAATACTTAACTAATTTATTACTTACTCACTGGAACTTACGTTAACCGTAATTGAACCAAATGGAACATGTATCCTCACTGTGCCACCCAGTGGAATATAAATTAATGCATGTTCTATTAAGTTGTTCCATGAAGACTGCTAAAGCATGTGTAACATTACTGAACCAGCAGAATAAGCCTGTCTTTTTATGAGGAAAGCGTGTCTTTTGAAACCCATTGTACAGCATATGTTTTGCGTGGTTAAACCCACTGGAACAAAGTGGTGGAACTTCATTGAACATACCCTCCTTGTGGAACCAAATTGCGAGAAAGCGGAACATGAAGGCACCGACGAATGCCGAGTAGAATCCGCGCCAGTAGTTCTTAACGGCGAAGTAGGTCGCTGTTACTTCGATGCTGAACAACACACCTAAACAAACAAGTTTACTACCTGTTTAGAGACCAATACTTAACTAGGCAGCTAACGAACCCTGGTCGTCAAACATTGTCAAAAGCCTGTTACAATTCATCATCAGTCACTGTCAACAATATCAACTACAAATAATAATAATAATAATAATCATTATTTATTATTATTACTATTATTGTTATTATTATCATCATCGTCATCATCATTATTGTTATTATTATTATCATTATTATTATTATTATTATTATTATTATTATTATTATTATTATTATTATTATTATTTACCCTAGCTACTTATGATCCCTCGGAATTTCAAAGCTTATGGACTGCATTGTTCTGGGATGGCTAGTCTTCGGTGATTATTATTATTATTATTATTATTATTATTGTTATTATTATTATACTACCTCCGATTGGAGCAGCGAAGGTACATGCCACTCCTACAGCGCAGGCCGCTGCCAGGATTTCCGCATTCCTCCATTCATTCTGTCAGGTTAAAAGTCAAATTAAAATTTATTAATCTGAACATAAGTTCAAAAAGATATCAATAGCCACATCAATGGCGATGTTAGTTCTAAAATTATTGTAAAAATTTCACAGTTTAAAAGTAAGTGTTAACGGCAGGACTACACTACAGAGCAACTGCAAAACAGGAATATTTAGTAAGCGCCGATAATTACTATTGGTAATCGACATCGACATTAAGGTATGGTTAATATTGTGGAGTGACCTTCTGGACTGACCTATCGTAATCGTAATCTCTAGATCTCTACAGCGCCCAATGAAAGCTAAGTCGCGGGAACCAGTTTATTCACAGACGTTCAGTCAAAACAAAATTGATAGGCAAAAGGGTCCGGTTCCAGGTCAAGATCCAGGAGTCAGGCAGTCAGACAGTCGGACGGCTACGGTGGGTGATGTTTGAAATTGAAGCGAGAAGAGTGACCAGGAGAAGAGGAAGAGTCAGGATAAAATTTTTGGAAAAGAGGTGTTTTCAATCTTGAATGAATGACTTGCGCAAAAACTGAAAGAGGTGAAGTGTTGGTGAGTCCGTATGATGGGCCAGCTAATTGTCGTAATTCTGGCTGGAGTTTATTCCAGAGGGGTGGAGGCAGCTATGGCTATGGAGCGATTTTCAAATTTTAAGGATGAGGTGTCGGGATGTCGAAGAAGTGTTAGGACAGATGAGGAGCGGGTTGAACGAAGTGGTTGGATTGTAAATAATTGACGAAGATAGGAGGGTTGGGAGGATTGAAGTGTGTTGTAGGTATTGAAGTGTGTTCTGTTATTTTAAGCCAGTGAAGTGATTTCAGAACAGCAGTGATGTGATGGTATTTGGGAGATTTTGTGACGGCACGTGCGAGAGCATTCTGGATAGCTTGAAGAAGATTTATCTGGGTTTTGTCTATATTGGGGAAAAGTGAATTACAGTAATTATCTAATTGCGGCTTGGATTTGGTATGCAATCGGTTGATGCCTTGTGCATAAGACACCGGCGTGTTAGAAGTTACTAATTACAATTATTACAATTACATTGGCATGTAATATAGATCTTTCAAAAAATAAATGTAAAACGTTTGAAAATTAAAAAAAAACATTATCAATTTTGGACTCTTCCAGTGACCGAAACTCTGAGTGAATTTCGATTACTTCCAGCTGGAAAGTAAGAAAACTGACGGATCTGACCTCTTTTCTGAAGCAGGAGAAAAGCCTCGATAGGACAGCGGCTGAGATGCTAGCGACGTGAACAAATGGGCCCTGAGCAAAAACAAACTGGACTTTATAGAAACATGTTCCAACACAATTCATACAAAGAAACATGTGAAGAACTACATTTCTATCTGCCACTTAATACTATTAAAACAAAAGAATCTATAAGACAAAGGTTCGTCCCATTAGTTCCTCAAAGTTACACAGTCATATCAAATATTTCAACTAAAGCCCACACACAATGAGAAGCTTAATATTCCTAGAGTTTAGGCTTTCGACAATATCCTTTAGTATATTGTGGTGGATCTTCTTGTTATTTGAGCATATGAAGAACTTTTTGTGCTTACAGTAATCTCAGACAATGTCTTTTTAACTTACTCAAATGGTGATGTACTAAGTGTCTAGATACTAAATAACTACGACTTATTCACCTCTTTTCCGATAGGTAGACCGCTGCCAAGAGCTGTCGACAATCCGACGACCTTTGCTATCAAAGTACGCAGAGTTAGATACTCGTTCAACGGAACACCTCGCATGATTGTCTTCACTTCCGGAATTCCGGACCCTGCAGAACAGCATTCATGTAGCGAATGCTTCATCCAATATATAATACCACTAGATTAGGTAACGGTTACTATTAGATGCTTAACTGATATCCGTAGATCGTTCAGCTGAAGTGCAAACATTACATCAGCAACCAACATGTGTTTCTTGCACTTTATGTAACGTTTCTCATTCAAATTATAGTGGTTTAATTTGCATTTGCATGAATCAGTACTATAACAATCGTTCTTGCGGTTCTTCAAGATAATTTGAGTTTGTAGGCCTAGTGCAAATGCGCATGGCAGATTCAAGTAAAGGGTCTGTAATTTTTTGAACAACACACAACCTTATATTTTATTACTTAACATTACATACTATTTTCTCATAATACTTTACATGATGCAGAATAATAAAAAATCATTGCCATAACAATATAACTTTGTTTTAACTGACTGCATTATTATTCTTCAGTGGAATTCTTTTGTCTGACTTCACTTCCTATTGCTTTTCAGTTATTGATGTTTACTGAGTTCCTGTTGTCTTTAGCTAATGAGTCAGAGTTACTACTGATGTGTTTTCCGTAGTGGATAGTGAAATGAAGCCAAAAATTGTCTCTATCCCTAACTCGTCGCCATCAGGCTGTTCCCATCCCCAACCAGTTCTCAGCACCTATGTTCCCATCCCGTCGTTATCAGGTCTTTACCCATCTCCATTCCCAATGAAGCAAAATAAGATAAAGATGGTCACGCATATTAAATAATTTTACTAAATTCGAACAGTTCTAAATCAGAGCTGTAGGCTTTGGCTGGCAGATTATGTGCTTTCGTGATGTTACTAACCGACGGCAAATGGTCCGACTAAATGAGTGAATCCAGTTGCAAAACAAACCAATCCGACCGACAACAGAATCCAAATAAAATACTGAAGAGGAACGGAAAAAGAAAGCGCCTCAAACATCTTCATACGACCTGAAACGCACAGTAAGCTACACGGAGAATAAACTTAAAACAATTAATCGTCTCCGAATGCACCTAACTCATACAAAAATCTCCAGAAAGATTAAACTCATGCAACCTTTCATCTAAAGACTATCAGAATGAGTTTCACCTTCTCAAAAATAAATTCAACAGACTTGCATCTCTAAAGAAATTAGTCTTTCGTATTTGGAGAAACCACAAACTTAGCAATTCACCTTCATACAGTTTATATTCAAGTAAACATTTCAATCGATTTATAAAGGATACAAGCGGTGTCATGATCGAGAGAAAAAACAACTACTAGTTCTAATCTAATTTAATGACTTCTGCAGCGCCGTTAACACAAGGCATAAGGCATCAATCGAATCGCTTCAATTGAATCCATAGTTTAAAAAATCGTAATCCGTTGGGTACGAATAACAACATGCTCATTTAGCAACAGACGACTGTATATTTGGAGAAGCCCGGTCGAAATCTCATAGGTCATGTCAGCAAGTTGAAACAGATGACTTAGTAAGTTAAGACGTGAATAACTCTAGAAAACTGACACAAGGCAGATAAAAGGACCTTGAATTTCATAGGCTTCGGACCAACCATAGGGAACTCTGGCATCGCGATAAATGTGCCATAGAGTCACTGAGATTAATTAAGCTAGTCTGCTGTTGCTGTGTCTTACCCGTGTTGCATTTGTCCATGATGATGTCCATGATGAAGCTGAACAAAGCGACAACAATACCCAGCGCCGTCAGGAGAATCCATTCACCTCCCAACCGATTGTAAAGAGCGAACCAGGCATACTGTATGTTCTCTGTTTAATATCATCATCGTCGTCGTCTTCATCATCATCATTACAATCATCATAATTATGTCACCTCTATCATCAGCGAAGCCGTCATTAATTTGTTATCATCATGATTGTCGTCGTTGTCATGTATTAGTAGCAGTGTTAGTAGTAATAGTAGTAGTAGTGATGGCAGTAGTGGTAGAAGTAGTATTAGTAGTAGTAGTCATGGTCGTTGTTATAGTCATGATCACATCATCTTTATCTTCTTACCGCAACTGCTCTACTCGACTCATCAGCTGCTCCCTGCACTCAGTCTGTTTCTGTTAATGGAGCCACACTTGAGATTTCCGTTCCTGGAATTTTACTCTGCCCTTTGAACACCATTCCCCACGAACATAATATCCTGTTGCACTTATAACGATGTCGGAGCAACAGTAATGAGCTCATGTGGAGAGTGCCACAGGCACCAAATCTACAACCTTACCCATTACTTTACATTACAGTCATCAAATCTAATTCCATACGCAGGTCATTTGATTGAACTGACCGAAGATGCGGAGATACTTCGGCGGTAGACGGAGTTCACTGATGTTCCAGCAGCAGCAGGAACCGTTGTCCTCTGCATTGTCCTTAGCGATGGCTTGTCTGACAACCGTTGAATTCTTTCCTAGGTAGCTGCGCGATATCTTGCGCAGAATGGTCGTGTAGTGACCATGGACCTACGAGAATAACAACAACATAGTATACTCGATGCTATCTGCACTCAACGCCGCAGTTGCAACTTACTGGCCCTTGTGTGTCCGACCCAATGGGAAACATTTCGAACATCTATCTATTTAAAAGGCTAAGATACGTGTGGCCTTTGTCCCTGGTTCATTTAGGACGCCTAGGCGGTAATGTCGGTCGGTGATCGAATTAATAGGCCTACATTCAGTCGAGGAGAAAGAACGGAGTGTGTGAGAGAAACTGAAAGCAACCGGGGTTTTCCCAGGTGGAACATTTGCCGAACTAGCTCGCGTATATTCTGCGCGAAATGATCTTGTAAACTAGGAATGCAAATATATTCCCTGGACTCCTCTGTTATAGATGCTTCAAATGTATTAAAAATGTTAACATACTTCTGTTATTGCATTTAATCTATGGTTCCTCTTTCTGGACACCGTGAAGGTATTGATGCCATACAGTTGAAAAATTAAATAAAGTCCTTTCTTTAAATTTGGTTACTTCATTTGGAATAGCTATGAAAGAAAGAATGCTATCAGGAGAAGTAGTGGTGTTGATGCTACTGTAAGTGAGAAGGTAGTATAATTATAAATTTCTAAGTAGGTACACATACAGAATGCACATGGGTCTCTGCAATAGACTGCTTAGCGATGCCTTTGAAATAATATGTTTATTAGTTCCTATGTTTAACGACATCTTATGGCATGAGAGGGCGTTGACGTCGCCCTCCTCCTTTATCCAGGCTTGGGACTGGCACTACCTGATGAGTTTAGAGAAACAACTAAGTCAAGATAAACGTTAAGAGGATGACTGACCGGCGTTTCGTTGTATCCGAGATTCTTAACCGTTCGAATACCACGAAAGAACATGTTAGAAGAAGATGCAACGGAGTACACGAATCTGCAGAGAGTCGTCGGTGGTCGTATCGCTCTGCCAAATGGCGTCCGGTTTTCTCTGCTGTAGGTCTCGTTATATTCGCAATCCATTGTTCATCAATATTATGCAAGAGGCCCACCCGCCTTCTGCCGCTCAGTACCAGTTGCCAGTCCAGCCACAACCAGATCAGTCTCGCTACGCTCCATTTGTCACAGTAGTTGGGTTTATGAAGATTAATAACTGATGACACAAGGATTACCGCAGAGCAGATGTCACTGTTCACGAGTCGCTTGACAAAGAATTCCTCCGATCCTGCTGACAGTCAACACTGACGCCATATATTGTATATAGACTATATATACGTACAAATATTATATATAAATGTTTTTTACTTTTAGTATTTGTACAGTTTTTGTAGTAATTTATTGCTTGACGCCCATTTAAATGCGAGGCGTTCATGCACATTTTAAATAGGCACCACGCAATTTTTAAAGCCATGGCGTAACGCAGGTTTTCTTAAAAACACAATATCATATTCAGATGACGTATTGATTTCTTACCTTTGTTAATTTTTGTTTCTACGCTTTATTGTGGCTATTTTTTTACATTAAAGTTTAAAAAATTGTCGGCAAAACCCATTAATTTGTTGGCAAACACAAAACCGTATGAATTGTTCATACTGCATGAGCACATCAACGGATTCAAGGATTTACAAAAGAAAGTGTTGGCCAACAGCAAATTCAAACTATAAACTTTAATGATTAGGAACACATTGAAAATCCGAAAAAAAGATATCGCGATATTTACAAAACCGAAACCGAACCGACTTTGAAGAAACGGACAAAACTATCTAAAACCGATCCCGACTTTAAAACCGATACCGACCCAGCTCTAATTGAGCGTGGAATGGAAATGCAAGTCTAACGATGACGGAAACCGAAAATATTTTCACAGTTACAATTACGATTATGAATAATCTAACTAAATGTGCATTGTCCCTGTGCGAAACTCACGTTCAACGTGGATACTGAAACTGGTGTTATCTTTTTAACCTAGAAATAGGTCAAATATCTACAAAGTTAAACTTTAGATCCTACAATGGTCAAAGGTCAGCTGGGTTGGATTACTTTAAGACTAACGTAACCAGTGCTGTTCAAAGTACTGGACCAAAATTCTTAAGTGAACTTTCTAGGGTGGAACTCCGTGAACTCATCCTCTCGTTTCCTCCGAAGACCTGTGAGCTTGTTCCTCTGCACTCTGACTAGTGGACTAGCGGAATTTGTGGACGATCTTCTTCCATTCCTTACTCTCCTCTGCAACCGGTCGTTGCAGTAGGACGTTTTAACGGTTTCCCAAAAGTGGTCCACTCTTCTTCCTTTCTTAAAGCGTCAGGGACTTGATTCAGACGATATGGTCAACTATCGGTCTGCAGCGAGTGTGACAATTTTATCTAACACCATCGAAAAATTGTAGCGTGTCAAACAGCATTTCATGTAGATTCTAATAATTTGCTCCCGATTAGCAATTTGATATCTGAAAACACCATTCCACCAAGCACTTCTTGCATCGCCTGCTTTCGGACGTATTTGGCGCCACGGATTGGCCCACGCTACCCTTTTGGCTCTGTTTGATGTCAGTGCGGCTTTTGACACGGTCCATCACGCCTATTCGTCGCTTATTCGTCTCATTTGGCATGTCTGGCAAGCTGCTTGACTGATTCGCTCTTTCTTGCAGTGGTGAATGTCTTGCACTGTCTTTTGTTTCATTCGTTCCGCTTGGTAGCTACTCCCTATGACCTGCCGCAGGGCTCCGTTCTTCGACCAATGAGCTGTAATTTTTGTACACCGCTTACACTGCAACTGTCCTGCACTCTTGTGGTCAGCACTAAATATTAAGCCAGCTCTGTTTTATTTTATTTTTATTTTATTATCGTTTTATTTTAAATGAACTTAATTTAATTTGCAGATTGCTGCTTTCAAAAATTTACAGATTGCTGCTTTCAAAAAAAAAAACCTGCATCCGACTCAACTGTTACAACAGCTGAAGTGAGCAAATTGGTTTTAGCTGCAAAACAAGAAGACAAAACACATATTGTTACGTATTCTTTAATACCTGAAATCTAATATACTATAAGTGTAGTGCTGTTATCAAAGTGAACTGAGACTTAGACCCCTTCGCGAATGGCATGTTGCTAGGTTATAGCACAGTGACAGTCTTATGTTTCTGTTATCGTACTCAATACCACAATTTCTGTCTAAAAAAAGTTTCACCCTGTGTTCAAGAAGCTTTTCTTGAATCTCTGAAGAAACTGAGTTCGTAATCTACAAGGCATATGTACGCTACCTGGATTGCATAGTAGATAAGCAGAATCCATTTTCGTCCAATCCATGTCCGAGGTTAATAAACGAGATTAAATAACACTTTTATCGCCATCGGCAATATTAATGTCATCTAACTCTGCCAACCTGTATACATTCAGCCCAACTGGATGTCTTCGTACGAAGTACGGCACTTTCTCCAGTGGAACGTTATAGTTGCGCAGCCATCTTGGACCAGCGTGAACAACATTATCGTTCAATATGTCTTTCCAATTTCCTTCCGGTAGATAAATGTCTCGCTGTCTTGCACCTTCTACGACTACAGGAGCCACTAAGATGTTGTCACCAACCAGGAACTCAGTCGATGACCTCAGAGCTTCTTCGTCACTCGGAGCATTCCACCAAATGGGTCTTATAATCGGAGTCATGTTATCGATAGCCTCATTCATCACTCGTCTTGCTTCGGGTACCACGAGCTTCTTGTGGAGAGTCAGCAGTTCTTTAGACAAGGTCACAATCTCGTCGTCATAGTGGAAAGGAGGAATGGAAAAGTGAATTATTGGAAGAAAGGCTGACAGTTGTAGCCATCGCAAGTACAGTTCTCTTGACGGCCTTTCCTCATAGGACGATCCGCCAATTGCATCTGGAATAAAAAAGGGATACCCAATGAGTCCCATCGTCAATACGGTTGGAATGATGGTTCCAAGACCTCCGGTCTGATTCCACGTCGACGTCCCGTCGCCTAGGCGTATTAGAACAGGAATATGTTGGCTTCTGTAGGCGGATTGGATGCTGACCAGATCTCCAAAGGACGAAGACATTTCGACATTACGCCTTGTGTAATCGCTGGGATCAGAGAATTCACCGTCGAAGGTCGGATGAGCAGGAAGAGACAGAACTTCTCCTCCAACAAAATGGAAAGAATCAATATCGTAGCTATTCTTGAAGTGGTTAAGGCGCTGCATGTGCCAAGTCGTGGCATTGCTAGACATGCCGATAACTCCTGCCACACCTCGGATCCATTTAGAAATACGTGGTCCATTCCACCATCTGGTAAGACCTGGAACGTCACCGCTAGCATCCCTTACTAAGAAACCGTTCTGTGTTGCCACTCGAAAAGCAGAAGTATCTGCGTTCAGACGTGGATGAGTCCAGAAAGAAACTTTGAATTCATTTTCGCGAATGAATTGAACCTTCCTTTGGATTTTCGAATTTCGAAGCAACAAAAGCCAAGTCACCGTACTGTTCCTCCCAACCGTCATCAATCATGAGAAGGCTGGGAGGAAATCCATTCCTTCTAATATCTGTCACGTAATACTCCAGCAGCGACTGATTATATTCGTCTTTGAAGTAGGGCCACGTCGACCAAACTGGATTCAGAAGCAATGCCTCTGGAACACCTTCTTGTCGTTTTTTGGCGAACAAGGAAACTGCAACTGAGTGAGCCTTTTGAACGTCATCTGCTATGCATATTGTGTAGTTGAGGTCTGCGCTGAAGCCCTCCTGAGTATTGGTATACGTCGCATGGCTAAAGTCAGAATAAATGCAAAGTTGTCGGTCGGTTTTATTGAGGATGTAGTTGAATGAGTTGATGCTTACGTGAAGCGGAGAATTCTCCTGAACTACGATGGCTACTCCCTTGGAGCTCAACCAGTAACGTTCCAATACTGGACCGAAACCGTTTTCATCGTGGACCGCGCTGCTGACAAAAGGCCGCTTAGAAAACGTCGACTTCTCCAGAGGCCAGGCGTCAAATTTTGTGGAAATACCTCCTCCATACCAGTTAGCATCATCCAGGTCAAAACAATCTGATTGCGAGGCTCTTTGTGACAAGGCCAACCACCTTACCTCGTAACATGCTGCCTTTTCTTTTCTTCTCGTGTGAATCTCAAGTCGTTCCAAACGCTTCCACAGAAGGCAGAGTCCGTGGCCCTCCAAGTCTGTTTCCGAGCAGTCGTATGGTAGTTTACCAGCTGGACGGTTTGTCCACAAATTTCCGACGAGAACGGATTTACCGTTAGAGTTGTTGATCATCATATCCAGTGTCTTTCTGTTGACCAGAAGATCATCGTGGCGATAGACGTAGTGAGAGCTTTCCTTGTGAAAGTAATGAATTGAAACTAAGCCAACAATAATGATCACAAAAAGACAACAGACGGCAATCAACATTGTGAATTCGATCGGTTGTGAGGCTTCAAAACTCGAAGTGGCGTTTTCTTTGTGTCTTGATTCTGGATATGCAGTGCTTACTGCTTGGAACTGAAAACAGGTTCATTTTAATCATTATATAGCACATTGTAGCCTTATCTCTTAAGGAGAATAAAGTTACCCTAGTGTGGAAATGGTCTAATCTAATCTGGGGTTCAGTTGGTCATAATGTTAGGTCACAAAAGGCTGACGAGTTTATTAGACTGAAAAACTGTAAACCTCTGTGTAAGTATCTAAGTAAAGAAGCAAGTAAACAAGCAAGCAAGTAAAAAATTATGAAGGAAACAGTGTCAATGTGTGCTTTAGCTAAATAAATAAACGTCTTGGCCTGCTTTGCGAGGTCTGGGCAACTCCCTACACCTTGTCTATCTCAAAATCTAGCCCAGCCTTTGATCAACAAATAGACCTGTAATGGCTGCAGTAGATCATCTTGCATTCTCGGAATGATGTTCTGCTTAGAAGCGACCATTCACTGATGACCTGTGATCTAGGACAACGGCGCTACAAGAGTTTACAAATCAAATTAGATCTTCTAAAACTGAGCTGAAACAGTATTGTTGCAGATAACACAACGTGAGTGATCTTCATAGATTCTATACAAACCGTTAATCGTTTCCGAATTCCTCTGTCCGATCCGGCATCAATAGTTGCGTTGACGTTTTGTGGCTGCACCGCAGAGGCTCTCCAGGGACCAGAGGAAGAGACTGAGGCAATCGACGCTTGCCTTATGGTGCCTGTGCTGCTACCGTAGGAAGCCAGACGCCCGTGACCGTCGAGAGGTGCTTCCTCCTCGACAGCCAGGACAACCGACGCCTTGTCTTGACTTGTCTGCAAACGGTGGCGATTAGTCTCTGACTCATTCCCACTCATTTTAATCCGATGCTCCAACGCAAACTGAAACGGTAACAGAGTTTTGCAAACTAGGTCTAACATTTGGCTTCTGTGTGCAACAACCTCTTGGGCCCTGTGTAGATCGTCATAATTAATAGCGTTTCATAAGTTGCCCGTTGCATAAGATCATTTTGTATGTTGTCTCTAATCAGATCGTTACACAAGTTGTCCTAAAACTATCGTAACAAAGATAAAAAAAATAGATCGTTCTAAAGTAGACCTAATAAACAAAGGCTTCTGCAAAAGTAGGCTGCAGTAGATCGTTACGTATGTAGACCTAGACCTAATTATCGGGAAATTGAGCAAGTAACCATCAACTGAGTGTGCAGCCAAAGAACTCGTTCGTAGCTCAGTTCAGTATACATGGCTGTAGGCAGACCGAAATTCTGAACAGGTGTTTTTTCCGGCTCATATACCTTAAGTCAAGGCTACTGATTGGCCTATGCGGTGGCTAGTTGGTTGAGCACTAATCTTGTATTGAGTGCATGGGTTCGAGTCCTTCTGGGTCAATCCTTAACGGAGGATTGTTTTGGGCTATCGATGTTCGCTTGCCATTAAATAGGCCTATAGACGTCATGTTTTGCAATCTACTGTTATCTAATCCGATCGAATTCAGTTTAATAAAATCCCTTGCAGAGTTTCTTTTTCGTTTGATGCATAAGGCGTCAATCGATGAACTCTTCAAGTGAAACCGTCGGCAAATTCGCGAGCTGCTGGAGAAGCCCGGTCGAAATCCGAGAGATCAGGGAAAGGAGAACCCAGGCTACGGTGAATAAGCAAGTCAAAGCAGAAGTTAGTAATCGTAATGGTAATCTCGAGATTTCTACAACGCCCTACGAAAGCCAGGTCACGGGAACCAGCTTATTCAAGGACGCAGTAGGCCTAATAAAAGACTATACTTGGTATGAAGGACGAGCAAGGAGCAGAGATAAGTGGGCTGATTTCAATGTAATACTTTCTTAACTTTATGTAAGATTTTAATCTGGATTCTTTGCTCGATGGGCAGCCTGTGTAATGAATGCAACATCAGAGTAATATGTTGAAATTTAGGGTTTTTTCTTATGGCTCCGGTCAGAGAATTATGAGCCATTTGTACTTCGGGCAAATTTCTCTTAGTGATACAAATGAGAGTTGAAATACAGTAGTGAAGTCTGCTAGAAACTAGGATATTAGCTAGTGAAGTTAAGACACTTTGAAGGATTTGAAATCTGATTCAACCAGTATGCCGTATGTGAACGTAAATGATTTGTACATGATCCGAACATGGCCAGAAAATTATATGCTGGTGTATAATGTTATGTCTAAACTGATTGCAAATTTAGTGCGATCCACCCCAATTTAGAGACTTCTATAGCGTCGTTATCATAATGCCAAGGCATCTGTCGATGGCCCTTCAGGTCAAAATCGCAATCAAAATCAGAAGCTGAGTATAGAATTCCAACAGGTCAGAGAAACCAGAGGCCACGCTACGGTGGGTAAGCGATCTCAATCAACAAGCGTTGTGAGCAAACTGAACAGACGTCAATCAAATTTATGGAGTTGTTGACCTGCGCCTTAGTGAAGGAATTCCGTTTTAGAATGAATGAATGAAGGACTCATACGAAGTTTATTACGGCCATTCAAGTCGGAAGCTTAGATGTGGAGCGGGATTAGACGTGGAACTGTCAAACAAAAGGGGTAACCGAGTATCGTCAGCATACTACTTGTAGTCAAGAGAGCTCTCAGCAAATAGTCAACCGAGTGGAGTGGTGTGCAGTCTGACTAGTAGCTGGCTTCGTAGTCTATACAGTATGACGTTATATGAATGTAATAAATATATAGACATTCTTTATTCTCTAGGGATTTTTAAGTTCTGAAGAATCGTTCATACCATGTGTGCAAATGGATCTTGTCTCTTAAAAGTAATTGCATTTTTACAGATATAATAAATATATAGACATTCTTTATTCTTTAGAGATTTTTAAGTCCTGGAGGAACACTTATACTTCGGGTATAAATAAAACTTGTCTCTAACACGTAGGCATGTTTGCATTTTTAAAGATATAATAAATATATAGTCATTATTTATTCTTTAGAGATTTTTAAGTCCTGGAGGAACATTTGCACTTCGGGTAAAAATAAAACTTGTCTCTAACAAGTAGGCCTATTTGCATTTTTTATAGATGTAATTATGTGCAAATCTATAGAGCACATAGGGGCCTACTGTATATGGTCTGCGGCCATGTCACGCATGTTTTCCCGGTCTGTCATTTCGGCAGATTGTTCGTCTCAGCGTGGATTTTGCTCGATGAATTCTTATATGTTCGGACTACTACTGTTACCGAGTTCGAGTTTCGGATTCATCTTTTGATTCCGCATTCGCCATTGTGTGTTTTCCGACCTTACTCGGTCGCGTATCATCGAAGTCTCGCCAGATCGAACCATTTCACATTCATAGATTGAATGAGTTCTCTGCCGGAAAATCGAGTCTCAGATCTGCAGACTACCTTAAGCCGTCTGTAATCGAGAAATCTTGGATGCGATGATGGCTCGAAAGGCGGAAAGAGTCTTCAGAATTGCATGGATCGATCGTCAACCGCCATGAGGTACGTTCTGCGACTTGCTGCGATGCATGTCTTTCTCGGGGTCTTCTACCATCAACAGGGGCCTGCTGGACGGTGGTGTTACCATGTAGGCCTACCGCGGATATCATCGCTTGTTGTCGTTCGTGTACAGTGTGCGCATTGGGGCTTGTGTTGAGGCCGAATGAGGACATTTCGACAATAAATCATAGTTAAAATAAAGTTAAATTCAATCGTTGAACTAAACTTTTGTAGTTTTGATTAAACTCGAATTATATTCCATTAGTTTTGGATTAATTCTGGGGTTCGTATATATATATATTATATGTATAATTGTGTGCAAATATGTGTATATATTGTAATTGTAATTAGTATATATGTATATATACATATATATGTATATATATGTATATTGTAATTGTAATTAGTAACTTCTATTACGCCGGTGGGTATGCACAAGTTTCAACAGATGGCGTATTGAAGCCAAGCCGCAATCAGGTCATTGTCGAAAAGGAATGTGACTGCCAGGCCTGTACATTTAATTATTCGGTACAGATGTCCTGTGTAGTGAATGTAAAATCTAAATGTACACAGTTTTCTACAGCGACCGTATGGCCTCGACCCTGTTCATTTTCCAATGAATTCATCGCCATTTAAGGTCCCCGTGTAAGGACCGTAGGGTCAGTTACCTAAGCGAGATAACATGGATCACAATCTTGGAATAAAGTTGATAAAGTTGGCCTTTATCTAAGCTGATGTGGAGAAATTGTGAA
This sequence comes from Norana najaformis, assembly GCA_964023275.1. Lineage (NCBI taxonomy): Eukaryota > Metazoa > Annelida > Clitellata > Crassiclitellata > Hormogastridae > Norana > Norana najaformis. The sequence goes on from OZ029925.1 coordinate 13,322,079, forward strand.
ATTCGCTTTGCATACTCTCAAAACATCATTGTACATGCAATAGGCCTATCCGTTGATAAGCCTATAGCTACATTATCCTTCGTGTGCTGCATTTATTAAGGGTGCAGTTCATACCCGCCTTGAGTAGCATAGGTATCAAGTGGACCTATACCCTACGCTGCTTAAATACACTTGCCCCTTGCTCCTAGGTCGTTCGGAGTATAGGCCAAATCGAGTATAGACCTACTCGGTGTGTACTCAGTGAGGTAATTTAATTTACACCAAATATAGGTGCGAGTGATGTCGACTTTTAGACAGTGAAGACCCATGTCATGTCAGACAATAATTATGTGGTCCACACATCTTAAGCTGAATATTAAGGCGCTATACAAAACTATATTGAAATCTTCAGGAAGGCTGAATGAGTCTGGATATACAAGCTTTGCCTTTTTATGGTGATATTTAGCCTATTGAACGATTGACTGCTCCTTGAATCTTGACCTGGAACGGAACCTGACCTTACCTGCTTATCTATTGTGTTTGGAAAGGCGCCTGTAAGTAAGCTCGTTCCCAAGACTTAGCTTTCTGTGGAGGCTGCAGTAAACGATTATGAACGAAGCCTTCGCTACAGAAGTAAACGCCGCAGTCCAGTAGAATATTTAAGATGCAAGGGAATAGAAGAGAAGCGCTCATTTATTGCACTCGTTCTTCTCATAGGCGTGGTTCTGGGGGAGTGACAGATATTTCGGCTGAAGCACAAACACGACAGCAGCAATGCAGCAACTGAACAACTTCTCCTTACGAGTTACATGATTCGAGAGCGATGAATTTATCGGGTGAGATCCTTCACCACCGCTGCCCGTTTGAGATTTGCATGTACAGACCGTTCGTAATCGTAATCGTAATTCCGAGATTTCTACAGCGCCCAACGAAAGCCGCGCCGCGGGAACCAGTTTATTCAAAGGCGCTCAGTCAAAACAAAATCGATAGGCAAAAAGGGTTCGGTTCCAGGTCAAGATCCAAAAGTCAAGCCGAGAGACAGCGTGGCAGCTATGGGGGTGGTGGTGGTGTTGTTTGGGGTTAGAGAGGGGAGAGAGACAAGAGGAAGAAGGGGTGTCAGGATAGGATCTGTGAAATAGGAATGTTTACAGTTTTGAGTGAAAGGCCGAAGCAGCAGTTGCAAGCAGTGGAACATCGATGAGTTTGTATCATGGGTCAGAAAACTGTCGCAATTGTGGGTGGAGTTTATTCCAGAGTTGTGGGGCAGCTATGGCTATGGCCGTTGCTGTTGGGGCAGCGAGTCGTCCATGTTGCACTGTGCGATATGTATCATAGGCTGTACAGATCTCATAAAACTTTAGGGTTAAGATCCATTCGACGTGTAGGGGCCTAAATATCCGGATAAATCGTTTAAAAACAACTTTCAGAGTGATGTCGCTGCGTGTAGGCCTACAACTCGTCGTCTGTTTAGGCCTATATCCAATCTGATAAACATTTGCATCACCTCTGATTCGTAATCGTTGTCTTAAAATCGATATCTCTAAAGCGTTATTTGAAAGCTAAACGCAGAATGCCAGCTTATTCACGACCGCTGCGTCAAGTCAGTGGGGTTGTCCAAAGACGCCATATCAAGAAGAACCATGTCTGGTTGCCAGAAGACCAGAGAGAGGGAGAGAGAGAGAGAGAGAAAGAGAGAGAGAAAGAGAGAGAGAGAAGGGGAGAGAGAGAAGGCGGAGAGGCGATGGTAAGGCGGGCTGTGTTCATGAATTCGTGTTTTTACCTGAAAGTTTGAACTGTGCGCAGATGTCAACTAAAACGAACGGATGAGATTTGGAATCAACAGCTTCTAAACCACGCCGCAGTCGAATATTCTTCACCTTCTCTAGAAACTGTTACTTTAGGTCTACGTATAGTTATAACAAATGTTTTGCCAATGCAGTGTGTATTTAGTATGGATCTAAGCTTACGCAACTATGACGAACGCCAATAGCTTATCAGCCGATACTTTCTTGAGAAAACATGTAAAGGCAGCTGCAGTGGAAATATTCACTTTAAATCTGGATGAAGCCGGTTAACTGCTTTTTTAAGAAAAACTGAGTCTGATTATTTTCATTTTTATGCATCAAGATTTTGCCATCGTATTCATGTACTTTCTTCAATTATTGAACATTATTATACTTGATGTGATATCTTTACCTATTTGTGTGAAATCTATCACAGATATACTTGGATGGCCTGCATTCTGATGGCAAAGCTCTGACTTATAATAACCGAAGTGTTCGGCCAATTGTCGTCTCAACTGGTAGAGTACTTATTTTTGACTTCAATCAAGCACTGGAAAATACAGGCGATTGGTACTTGAAACGCTACGTGGGATTCAAAGCCAAGTACGAATTTGTTGCAGGTAAGACTTGGAACTTACAACGACGTCCAGTCGTTGAAAAATGATATAATTATTTTGACGAGAAATACACAGAATTAGCAAACATTTTGGAACCGGCAAAATGTTTTCAAGCGTGCAGTTTCTGAACATATATGTTTGAAAGCCAGTTCATTCATTTAATAGTGTGTCCAATGTTCTGGGCTCAAGACCAGCACAGTGTAGGACTTGCCGTTTACTCCTCAGCTCAACCCAATATCAAATCTTACCGCTTGGTGACTAAAGCAATTACGTGCGAAGACCATTAGTTCACCGCTGTTATCAGTGTTTGCTCAGACAACTTGAAACGCGCAATCGTTGGATCATGTGGCAAACCAGAGTCAATTGAAGGGATCACAATCTATGCATTTTTGTTACCCCGTTCAGATTGTTTTAAATTCTAAATGCGTTTGTATTTTGTTTTACTTCAGAGTCCAGTTGGCCGGAAAAACCAACGTTAGGTATTAAATTAATAGACTCTGTATCAGTTTGTTTCCAATGTTTTTCATTTGTGACGTAACTGAGATCTAATCCACTCATTATCATAATTCTTTAGTTCGTTCTTTCCTTTGCCTAATTAGACTATTCGTTCATTTGGTTGCTCAATAGTGCTTTTCATTAAGGCTCGCAGTAATTCGTTTATTTGTAACTCTTTTACACACGCACCTAACTCATTTAATCAGTAAATCAATTAATAAATCAATCCGTTACTCATTCATGCATTCGTCCGTTCAATCATTCACTCGCTTGTTCATTCGTTCACTTGTTCTTTTGCTCATTTATTCCATCTATTGATATCACTCAATCAAAATAATTCATTAATGAATCGATCATTCTTTTGGTCTGTTAGCTATCTGATAAAATTATGTTGCTAATCTTTCATGAATAGGTTATCCTTCTTTTGTTATTTCCAGTTGGTAATAAAGTGTTGGACACGGATCTTGAAGGTGAAATACGTTTCACTCATTCTCATCGAGACGTCGTCGACTACGTTTGGATGCTTCGCAAGCCGTCCACCCTAGCGACTTCTAGTCTCAAGCTCAGAGTTGACACCACAATGAACATAGGTGGGCTATGATCAAACTTTCTTCGTGTCTTGCACATATCTTTCCTACTATATTTTCCTACTCGAGTGTCTTCTTGACTGATGCAGTATTTTAATAGCGACATTAGGGCCTAGTATTTCAACAGCGACATTATGCCTAATATGCCAATAGCGACATTAGGGCCTAGTATTTTAACAGCGACATTAGAGCCTAGTACTTTAATAGGACCAGCAGCAAAATCAGCAACAGCAACAAGATAACATCATTGATAAAAATAAAAGTAATAGGCAGTCAGAGTAAAGGCAACAGCAAGGATAAAATGAAAATAAAAATAATAGAGAATGAGGCATTTTCTGGACCATAGATTCTCTGGAAATCCGCCGTGGACCGACATCTGATGGTGAACTAGTTTCTTTGGAAAACCTGACAGCACCGTTTTCCATTTATGAAGAATCCGGTTTCTACGTTCATCTTCGACACAGCGTTCAACCAGGAACAACAACAGAGTTTTCGGCCGTCTTTATCTGGTTCAGCAAGTACACAGATAAACTTTGTAAGTATTGTCATTGTCTCCCTTTGTTTACCTTTTCTATTTCTGACTATATTGTTCTGTCTCTTGTCTATGTTCGCATGTATCTGTCTGTCCATCTGTCCACCAGTCGGCCTCTGGGGAATCGACCCTCTACCGAACCGAACACATTGTATTCGACCTGGGGATTGTCTCAGATGAACAGCTACGAGTATGAACAGGTTAAAATTTTTACTATGCGATGAGCTTTGAGAACAAATGTCATGTGATGTTAGAGTTCGCTTATCAAGAATATTTCATTTGTGAGTGAACCAAACCATGGCAATCGGACTATATAGACGAATAGAGGAGAACATGGAGAGATTTAAACGACATTGTTTTGCCACCGCACAACATATCAAACCGGTTTTAAATATGAAGCCAATGCAGTTATTTAAGTATTGGAGTGATATGCTCTGTGTCACTCAAATCATGGTACGATATGAGTGATATACGTTGGTTATTACTCTAGATATGAATTTTGAACTTTCTTCAAGTTTTTAAGTTTGATATTGTGATATTAGTAATAAGAGTATCTTTGATTTCAGACGATAGCTACTAAAACATTTGCTAACAAGACTTGCGAAGACAAGCTGCTGTTTTATTGAAAGTCTTGTAGCTATCCCAAAACCATCATTATCTTTCGTCATCATCATTTTCATCATCATCGTCTTTACAATCATAATCATTAATAAAGGCAGTATCGTCGTTTTAACAATTCGCTTGTAGAAAAGCTGAGAAGGTGATTATTTCTATATTTAGGCGCCCGTCATCGCTACGACGACAATATGTTCTCCTGTCCAAATACGACGCATTGTCTCTCAAAACGCCTCTTCTGTGATGGTATCTCACACTGTGATGACGGATCGGACGAATCCGGGTGCGACTTAAGTAAGCAGTGTGGCCATGTAGACGATGTTCATTTTAGCAATTAAACGGAATAGACTTAGCAATGTAAGAATAATGATGAGTTCTCTGCCCGGAGGCAGGTCATTGGCTTTATACCATCCGGGATGAGATGAGTGAGGTGGTTTCCCGTTGCCTTCCTCACAGACAATTGTGGATGAGCAAATTGTCCAAGGTCGCTACGCAGTGGCTTGAGGCAGATTCGAACCCGCGACCCTTCGGTTACGAGGCACAGACCATACATCTACACCACCGCGTCCCCCGTAATGTGAGAGTAATTAGTCATGAAACCGTTGTTCATATGCATCTATTATGCCAACCAATATTAATCATCTGGCTACGTACGCATGCGTAAAAAAGTAACCCATTTTTTGCCATTTCTATTCAGATGAACTTAACTTTAAAGGTCACCTTCGAATTTCTGAATGAAAGGTGGCGGTATGTGATACCAGTGCGCATCATCATAAAAAATTTAATAAAATTACACGCGTGATATAATACAGCAAAACCTAAATATAAATAGTTCTCGTGTAACTTGTAGTTTAGTGGTAAAGGCGGTAACTGTGGTTTTTGTTTTGCTTCTTGTGTTGTTGCTATGGCGTTGCTGTTAGACAAAATGCAAACAATACATTAAAATTTGCAGTTTTTTGCCGCTTTTGGGCATGTAGCGGTGTCCGTCTCATTATAAAGTACTGGTATCCATTCAGCAATCGATGTTCCCTATTAAGTGAATCTAATTATAGTTCGTAAATGCAGATAGCAAGCCTAATTTGATGTACATGCAGAGAGAAAGCCTAACTTGATGAAAAAATTTGTTGATGCAATAAATACTACTCTTTTTGTGCAGTTATACGAAAAATCCTGCCGCTGACCAAGTTCCAACTATATATTTGTTTACATGGTGATCTGCAGTTCTCGTGATTAATTATATGTTTAATTTTAGTACAAGAGTCCTGTCGCTTCCGCCATATTTGTCCAAATGAAACTCGTGTTATATGCTTCAACATGTGCGATGGCATAAACGACTGTGAAGATGGCTCTGATGAAATGGGTTGTGCCCCTAGGAACCGAACAAGTAAGGCTTTCATTCGTTGTCAGCAACAGTTTGAATATGCATCACGATTTTATAACTTTTTATGGAGTGCTAAGCGCAGCAGAAATAAGTGGAGCTTGAAACACAACAGAAATTCAATGTGAAAACGGGTTGAATCGTACTATAGACTATTGCTGTTCAGCTTCTGATAGACGCTACAGTGCTTTTAAGAAGTACTTTAGATGTGTTTCTTATGCCATTGTCCATGCTGTATGTCATCTATGCGTTATACGTGTTTTTGCCACTTCTATTGTGCTGTTCTCAACAGCACAATAGAAATGCATTTTATTTTATTTCAATAATAACTGTTTATAAGCGCGTTTAGCTTCTCTGTGGCAGGCCTGAGCTACAGGATTTAAGTTTGGGCTTTGTGAGCAAATTAATATATGCTTTTGTTTTTAGGCAAACACTAATTATTTCCAAAGAAACTGATGCCTAACAGATACAAATGCCATAAAAGTGCAATTACACCATCAATTTATATGATTATATTAACATGATTAATATTGTTTTTCTTCTAATATATTTTACCTAAACGATTCCCACAGGCTATTCTGCATTGCTTGTTAGGGATAGGCCCCTATATAGTGCTTATAATATTAAAATCTTTAGCTCTTATTTTGAGCTCTTTAAGTGCTTAGATTTCCAGATTTTAAATTTGAACTTTACCTTTAGAAAAATTGTGGCCCATATAGTGATACGATTTTCTAGTGATTAGCCTTCTTGTTTTTCCGTTTAGCTAAATTTTCTTCGTCATATACATCGACGGCTAAGGAATCAACCGAACATGCGACTACAACAGACATCTTCAACCACTCTGTATGTAATGACTGTAACTCATACACCTATAGCGTCCTAGTCATCGTTGTCTTACTCGCTTTACTGAGTTCTGTCATCGTAATCAGCTCTGTCGTTGTCATCGTCTTTCGAAGAAAGCGACAACAATGTGCATCCGATCAAGTTGCGCTACAAGAAGAAGAACAGTTGGCGTCATCTGGCGTAAGGACAAGCATAAATTACGGTATGACACGTTCAAAGAATATCCTTGTGCAGAATTAAACCTTTATATTTATTTCCTACTAGAAAGTGTGATACTCAGAGTACTTTACGGCACGTGTTGAGGTTGTTAAATATCTTGCTTTACGTTGAAATCGAAGTTTTGATGGTTATCTCTTCAACTGTTTTACATGTTTTAGCGCCATCGGTTGATGCCTCGTGCATTGGAAACCGGCGCTCTAGAAGTTTTTAATTAATAATATTAATAATGTGGGTACGCCTTATGGGCTGGAGCTTACGTTCGGAGTTTTACCTTTTTTGATTTAGTTTGGCTTAGGTTCCGCTGCTGTCGGCACTGCGACATTTGGAATTATTTTTGATTTAACAGGTGTCAAGTACACAAAGAATTCAAACGATGACTCATCGTCACTTTACGATAACACCACTATCCAACATAGTCAGGTAACTAAGTCAATAGCACTAATAAATGATAGCACCACTATCCAACATAGGTAATCAAGTCAATAGCACCACTATCCAACATTGTCAGGTAACAAAAACAATAGCACCAATATATGACAGCACCACTAACCAGGTCAGTAGCACCAATATATAATAGCACTACTATCCAACATAGTCAGGTAACAAAGTCAATAAAAATTAGGCCAAAGGCAAAGAATAAAGTGACCGAACAAGTTGAAGACTGCAGTTAGTCACAAACATTTAGAGACTTAATGAGATGTGGATTTCCATTATTACCTAATCAAAAGACTCCTATAGTGCCGCTAATATAAGACACAAGGTCGCTATGATGTCAGACTCCAGTCAGTTCTGATAATCAGTTGGAAGAGAAAAGTTGCAATGCGGGTAAGGAGTGAGAACAGAAGCCATGTTTCTAACAAGCAATTTGGACAAGGTGCATTTTATGCTTTCTACTTTGAAATTATTTGAAAACTGAAATATTCGGCTGTAATAATAAATGTGCTCAGAAATCTAATAATTCCTTGTTAAAGTCATAGTGACCCATGTGGACTTTAGTGATGGAAAGTTACTCAGCACTCAACAGGTTGTGCCGTAATATTTTGTACGCTTACATTTGAATTTTTTCATAAGAGATTAGAAAGGTGAATATGGCAGATCGGACCTCTAGGCTAACGACATATAGTGCAGCATTCGGCTTTAAATTGAGTTCAGTGAAGAATCACTGTAAAGGGTACATCCGATAGCAGATTCCTCGGTTCCTGGCAAAACCAGTCAGAACGATTCAGTAACTTATCAAAGTAGGGCCTATCGATGACATTTTGATTTCTTCTCTACCTGTGCTAGTATCTTGAGTCATATTTGATCTTTGCTTAACGCTTGAATCCTTTTTTAATTTCATCTGTGAAGGACAACACTACACAAGAAATGCCACCTCCACCGCTGTACGGAGCAGGAGCGAAATCTCGTGCATAGTCTCGTCTTCGTCGCAATATTACTCACTGGACGGAACGGACATCTTGGATCTCGACTAAACCTATCTAACGGATCACGCCTTCGACGCCACCATCAATCGATGTTCTGTATGTCGTCATAAAGGCGCTGTTAGATTGGGTAACGACTACAAAGAAGAAGAGCAGCATTCTCAAAAACCAACCCCGAGAGCCAGCCATGGAAATACAGTGTAAACGACTTTATTTCCTCAGCCTCAGCGTGTAAGTTGGGAGGTCGTCATCTCCCTCGCAGCTTGATCTCCTCAGCGACAGTGTGTGGCCGGTGCACTCGTTATGTTGCCAAGTTAATTAGAGAGCTAGTGTAATAGTAATCTTGGAATAGCTCTCTGTACCGCGGCGACCCTCGCGCATCCCTTAAATTCAATTCTGGGTAGATGAGACAAGATTATATTAGGTCTTATTAATATCAGAGGCACTTTTAACATTGGTGTATTCGGTGTAAACGCCGAGGGGCCCAAACGGTGCAAAGTACAATGGGTTCCAAAATACTTTTTGCACCTTGGTTGCATCGCGTGAGGTGAAAAGTCTGGGCGGACCCCTAGGAGAGCTTACAACCAAGTACTTAAAAACCAACAAAGCGCCTTTGATTAAATTTCGGTATTTTTCAGTTGGTTTTATTTAGATTGCACGACAATAGACCTAGGGATTGTAGGCCATTTTTTTCATCTATTCTGTTGACCGGACATTTAAAGAATCTCCTTTTGCCTGTATTCAAAACTGAAACCATAAAAAGCGAAAATCCTATACTGTCTGCCAAGTGCTTCAGAACTACAAAGAAAACGACCTAACCCACGTTCCACCAAAACTAATCCTTCATCAATTTTATCTCCTTAATTTGAATTTCGAATCCGAGTTCTAGAGGCCTACATAATTATGAAACGGTTAATACTCTTTCCCAGTATCTTAGTTACCCTTAGCCACCCGATGCATTCGATGTACGAGTCTAATCTAGTGGATAGTGGCCTCTATTATGTTCAAAGGGCGAATTTCATCGTGTAACTTCTTTATTACTTCCGCTCCATCCACGAATGTGTTCTGTTTATTTAGAACATTTCACGAATTTATAGGCGGACGAGCAAAACAAGATTTGAAAGTATTGGCGCTTATATTGCTTCTTTAAAAGCTTAATTTCTATTGTACAACTGTCAGTGCTCATTCTTAAACTGCAAAGTTTCTCAAATATTTATTTAGCAATTATTAAATGCAGGTATATGTTTGAATACGAGTTCACTAATTTCATTGTTAAAAAACCGAGCCATCACCTGGTCAAACCAATGAACAGCGCTCCTACATTCTTGACCTTGGCCTCGTCACTACTAGGCGGTCTATCAATGAAAAGAAGGGGCACCAACAGCCTAATTTCGTTTGTTTTCAATTAGTCAAAGCTAATATACTACTACCTGTATTACAATACTCTTTGGTTTAACGTCCTTGGCGTGTGTGCAACAAAAACCCGATTTCAACAGTGTTCAAAAAGCAATAACCACAATGACAGCAACTCTAGCTTTGAGTCCAACTTTTAAGATAGAACTTCGATATTTTATGTAATTGATCTAGATTACGTTATGGCCTGTGTTCAACTCATAACTTAGACCCTGCTAATCAGTTCAACTCATAACTTAGGCCCTACTAATCAGTTCAACTCATAACTTAGGCCCTAATAATCAGTTTGCCACCACCTGGGTATTTTGGCCTGAAACAAGACCTTTTGTTTTTTTTATTGAGAATTAGTAATAACAACGAATAAAGATACATAATAGGTATAAACCCATACGTAGCTGACCACGATTGAGGTAGTTAATTACTAACTAGTTGCAAGTAAGCAACCATTGTTTGCCCATAATTCGACAGTTGATTGCAAGACCGTTTCTCGAATCGTAGTCGTAATCAGAAAGTCGTATAACGCCTCTTCAAGGAATTTCCTCAGAGGCACTCACGACCCGGCGACAAAAGACTGCGAATTGGAACCTTTCTCTTTTTCACCTCTCGACATTTTCAAGAAATCCCATTACATTAAAATAACATTAGAATATAAATTATTGGAATGTCCTTTTGTTAGGCTTTGGTTGTAGAATGTTGCAACAGAGCGCTTTGATTATTGGGCTATGCATAGTAGCAGTGGCGAGTTCAGGCCTAGCTATAGGCCGGAGGCGTTTGCCCTCTTGGTTAAATGCCGGGGTCCCCGTGCATGGTGGGCTGCAAGAACTGGCGCCCCTCCAAGCAAGCAATCCTGAATCCACCACTGCATTGTAGAATGATGGGCGTTCGTTGTCTGATGTTGCAGTAGAAAATGTTGGGTCTTGGCGTTACGGTGTTTCAGTGTGGAGCTTCTTGCTGTTTTTTCTTGCCTATTTCTAACTATTTGTATCTATTTTGGTGGCGTATCTCTGAACTAGATAAAAATAAAGGCGTTTTCGGTCCTGAATAGGGCTGCCAACCGTCCCGGATTCGCCTGGACAGTCCCGGAATTGGCTTTGTGCGTTCCGTGCCCCGGATTGATCCCTAATTGTCCCGGAATTTGGTGTAAATATCCACTTCACCAAATGGTGTTCTTCTTTTCGCACACTAAACTCGAACAGCCGACCGTAAAAAAGTTTTACAGAGTGGCCATGAAATGGGGGGTAGCTAGGTTAGTAGACCCAATAAATGATATCTGCAAATTGCATGCATCATGCATGTATATATGAACTTCGCTCGTGTTAGGCCCTGGAGGCTGGTAGGTTACTGGAATTTGATAAACGTTTCGCTCTTGAAGTTGAATCAGATTTTCTATATAGGCCACTTGTCTCTTGATGATTTGAGTCAAATCATTTGACTAATTTTTAGCGACTATTTGCAGTAGATCCTACATTAGGCTGACGCAACATTCGTTACATACAGTGATGTGGACAGGGTAAATTGGTACTGGCATATCGAGTGACTATGCGGGCATCCCGGATTGGCAGAATCAAAAGTTGGCAGGCCTGTAGTTGGGCTTCTACTGTTGTTTGAGCAAGTGATAGGCTACTTTAGTCTCAACAGCCAATACGTCTGACTGACGTAGGCTACTTATAGTTGCCTGTGTTATACACTCGGCGTATTTTACGCTGTGTATAAATAAACACAAGCTCTACATGTGAAGTTTCCCTGACGGGTGGAAGCTGTAAAATACGCAACAATAAATCAACTGACCAAGACTATGTCATCCTGTTCTTGTCCTTGTTCTTATTCTTGCGAACTTTATGAGTAATAACCCCAAAGGAATTTTGTGAAAATAGTTCGCGGGACAAATCAGTAGCTCGCGCTTCATAATACGACTTACTGAGCCTACGCATGTATTTCAAGAGAACTGTTTAGCATTCATACTTTACGCCTATCAGTGTATTTGTTAGGTGGCTATAATTGTGCCATACCTCTTTTCACTCCAAGCACAAGCTATGATTCGTTGCGAGTTTCAGCTCGATCAATTTATTTTGAATTATATTGGCATTTCAATCCACGATTGGACACTTTCGTTTATTCATTTCATCATTTTAAACTTTTATTACGCGAACAAAGTCGTTACTTTTTCAAATCTAACTGCTGAGGCGGATGAGCTGCAGTGAGATTTTAAAGTATTGGCACTTTTGGTATTTTAAATATGTCATTTGCATTGGGTTCCTTTTAAGACTCATTCTTAAACTGCTAATTTGTTTACTTTTATTCTGTTAAGATCAAACGTTTTATGAAGCTGTTAATCGAAAGATATGATGCGATAAGTGGTGATATATGTTCGCAGTTGTACAATTGAATCTATGGATGTTTAATCAGTCGTCAACCGTTTATGGAGTTTTGATAAAGTTCTATAATAATTTGAATTTTCGTTCTTGTAGCAAACTTTTCAAAAGGAAATTGAGTTCACGACAAGTACACCATTATAATGTTAGTCAGCAAATAAGTATATAAGAAAGCAAAATAGTGAGTAATCTTCACTTGTGAAGTGGACTACAGAGCTCATGGACATAGACTATAAAAACAATAAGTAACACATGTGTAATTATATATTGATAAATAGTTTTAAAACCATTAACAACTTTACAACAAACGTTCCCTTTTCTAACATATATTTTAGAACGAGTGTGATCTATATTTATAAATTGCAGAAATCGTATTAGCAATGATTTTACAACGCGATTTTAAATTGCTGAATCGATAGACTATCCATAATCAACAATCAGTTAAATGATTTTGAAATGTATAATAAGTACGAACCACCGAAATAAAACTACTTTCAATACAGTGCTTGAGTTTGTTTTACGTTCTAAATATTTGCGTGATGATATCGCTGTCGAAAGACATAAAATGTCGACGCGCTTGAAATTTGGCCAAAGCGATAAATAGTTGGAATTTTTGAGAACTTTTTCTGTTTGCCTAAATTCATGAATTAATATGTAATACGACGTCCAAATTAATTGTCAGTAATACAAAAAAGAAAACGAGTGAATGCTTTTGTATTACACAACTTTATCTGTAAAAGTCTTAAGAATCGTGTTGAAAAGTCAACATTATTAAGAATGCGCTAGCTGCCAAACAGACAAACTCAACGATCAAATTTGTAATCACTAAGCTTTCTCAGTCCAATTGCGGTTGCCCGGAATAAGAGAGAATGCAGGGCTCTATTGTGTGGTGTGGCACTTTAAATTGTCCAATTAGATAAGTATCTACATATAAAGCTTGTAAAAGAAGTTTCTTAAGTTTCCACAACAATTGCTGTTGAGATATCATTGACTCATTATGAAATATTTTTAAATGCCTACATTTCATTACTGCAAAATTACTACTAGTGTCAGATAGCGAGCGTTCACACCATTCGAGTTCTATAAATATCTGGAATTGTTCCATCGCCTCAGCCAAATTCGCCGTGCTTTAAACTGTAGCGACATTGTACACTGTCGTTAAAAGCGTGACTGAGTTTCTCTTTGCATTTGGTGTCCGCTGGGATGAACTAGTTCTGAATGGCATTTTCTTGCATCGGCTGTCGTTCATCCGGGCTTTTGTTCCCATCCACGCTTCTACCGCAGCATCTGGTGCACGACTTTGTTATCTTCTGCTTCTTGTCAGATGCATCGTTCATTTCATGCTCCAGTGCACTGCGCACCTATTCACAGCAAGTCACAATAATGATGATGATGACGACGACGATGATGATGGTAATGATGATGATGGTGATAATAATAATAATAATAATAATAATAATAATAATAATAATAATAATAATAATAATAATAGCACGGTCCGTACACGGGGACTTTAAATGGAGTACCTGCCATTCAAACGGGCAGCGGTGGTGAAGGATTTCACCCGATCAATTCACTGAAAAATAAGCAAGGACGAGGTCATACGGTCGCAACAGAAGAACGTGTACATTTACATTTACCTCGTTCACAGAGATAATCCCAACCAGTCGACCATCTTTCGTAACGAACGCATGTTGCAGACTCAAGAGAGAAAACATCGAATGAACCTGAGAACAGAAAAATTCAAATAGCGGCACATGCACAAATTAATTATCTGGTAATTTTGAAACAGTCAAAACCAGTAGCAATTCTAATAATAGTGGTAGTGGAATTAATGGTAGTGACAGTACTTTAAAAAACAGCAGCAGCAGTAGTTAGTTAACTAGTTATTTAGTTAGTTAGTTGTCTACATATTTATTATAAATTTTCATTCATTTGTGGCCAAGGCCAAGAATTGTAGGTCGTCTTACCGAAGACTGGCGCATTATAATCGCCTGCGATTCCATACGACTGGCTCTGTACAGCGATACATTCAATACTGAAAGAGTATCATACCTTGTAGAGTGATGTTTTGTCGACCATTTGGAAAGGCGCTGGATCGATGGAACAGAGACTTAGGTCGATCGTCTGATTCAGCTGCCACTCCAACCATTCCATCTCCTGCACATCAACAATTCACATCCATTGCCATTTTATAAAGGCACCAAGCAAATTTCCACATCACACACAGTGTACATAGACCGATGCGACGACAGCAAGAGATTCCTTTTTAAAACACGATGTATTAATGTCCACATACATACCACGCTTATACATACTCACTTTGTCGTATAAGATACCCATATAACGTGAAAAAGGACTTTAAAGCATGTCGGCTCCTAAATGTAATGCCAATGCACACAAGCGTGGTTAAATGCGAGGCATCTAATGTCGTTCAAAAAGTTTAATCAGTTTGGTATACAGATAAACTGCAACATACTATACTTGCATACACGGCCAGTCATAGACATAGTTTGCATTTACTATTACAACATTGAAGTGAAATCCATGCGAATACGGACCTCGGCTGAGACAGACCCGTGTGAAACTTCGAAGCCATTAAGAGCCTCTGGTTGTTTCGATTCGTCTAAAGGAAAGAAACATCAGAAACCTAAACAACGAATTAACAGATAATTATTTCCTTCATGACAAATTGAATACATGTCGCTCAGTGAGGCGGTCCCGGTATACAATGTCCGCTGGTTCTATGGGTAACACCCAGGGTTTGATTAAGCACTCGGGGATAGGGCATGAAAACTATATACAGGTATACTGCCCATGGGATGGCATTCTATAAACAAAGTGTAGAAAAGTATGTAAATGCAGCTGGTTGAATGGTTGACTTTTTTCAAGTTGCAAGATGGCCATGGCGTAGTCCTATTTTGAATAAAAATTAGGGACTCGTTCTTATGAACAAATGGCCGATACAATGAATTCTGTCAGTTTTTTGTCAAAGCACAAAAATTCTGACTCCAGTCTGGGCTCCGTTAGAGGAGGCCTCATGCAATTGATTACGTGGCATAAAAGTTATTCTAACAATAGAACCAGGCAAACAATTCCACAAGATGAACTTTACAGCTGTCAAACACGCTTGCTGTTAAGCCTACGGTTCTTGCTGTCATTATTGCGTATTCTTTTGACTAGTTAACTAATTAACTAATTAATTAATTGCAATTAACTAATTGCATAGGCTTTTCAACTGCTGAACAACTCGGTTATGCACGATCATTAGAAAAACTACCTTTTATTCTGAACTCGTTCGGCATTTTGTGGCTTGAGTGAATTTAGCCAGTTAATCAGATTTGATAAAATAGAGTTTGGATGTGCAAGTGAAGTAATTTCGACTGATTTGTTCATCTTGGGAGATACACATAATAATTGGAATAGCAAACTGTTAGGACTGCGGAAATGCGATTTGAATACCTTGAGTCTTTGGATCAACTTCATTATTGTTATCCAACAGATCCTCCTGCATAAAAGCAATTATAAGCGTTTTTGAGCAAGCATATTGTACATTCATATGTATGTTTGCATGTATTTGGTGCGCCATCGGTTGATGCCTTGTGCATTTGACAGCGGCGCTATAGATGTTGCTAGTGTATACATACATACATAAAGAACAGTAAATTTACATTTATTATATGCATATTATAATTTTCTAACTTTCTAAACTGAAATTTGCTGTTTTAACCCGTGCTACTACAGAAATTAATATGGCAGTTTGACAAACATTTATTTCAGGCTTTTTTCTAATTATTATTTACATAGAGCCTTTTTGCTACTTTTTATAGTGCAGGCGGCTTCATTATTACTGAAGGTCGTTACTCACAGTGTCTTGGTTGCTTGATTTGGTAGCGGTGGTTGATTCGTTGACTGCGATTGACTTCTCTTCAGTTTTGATTGTTTTCTGGAGGTTTTCCTTAATTTTGCTCAAATAATTGATTTTATTCTCAAGCGACAGTTGCTTGTTGAGAAGGCGATCTAGATCAAGACGATGAATGGACCCAAGAAGCGTCTTATTCTCTGTAACCAATTTTTAAACACTCGATACATTAAATCACTGAAGGATCACAGCAACTCAGTTGAAACTTCACCTGTGACATTCTCCATCTCTGGTTCTATTTCTGATGTCTCCTCTGAAATTCACAATTCGTTGTAAGGTCATGCAACACGTGAAAAAATTGCCTTATTTTCCTGAGCTCCGGCTACCTCACAGCCACACCTCCGAGGAATACAGATGATAGAGATTGCCGTGCCTTAACATGCACATGACCACTGCATTGCCACTCGGTTACTTTGCCTCGCCTTGTGGTATCAATAACCAAATGTAAGCTATCTCTAAAACCTGGCTACGATCCATTCCACGATATTTGCAACGTATTAACTTTATATTTAAGATGCGTCATCTGAAAAGCATCTTCAGCTGTGTTTCAGTCACTACAGTACGTTTTACTTCCCCATGTCCTTAGGATTGTTGAAGTGCAACCTGGCAGCATCACACTTGGTCATAAAGTAAGCAAAGGTAAGTGTATAAGTAACGTCAGGTTTATAGTAACTCCAGTAGGCATACAGGCAGAAGTAGTTGTTATCATTATGTAATTTCACGGTTCTTTCAGCATGAGCTCTTGCAATCGGCTTTTAGCACAGACCTGGAAGTGTTGGGGACCTTTTGCTGCAATGGACTCAACTTCTTGGCCTTCCTACTCCACCCGTTTACTTCATATAGATGGAAATTCATGGCGGGTATAATCTAATATTATCTAATCTAATGTAGACTAATTTAACTTAATCTAATGACTTACACAGCGCCATTATAATAACATATTAAGATGGCACTGGAAAAACAGATTCGCAATGCGGTCATCGGTCAGTCCATTGACGACAGTTAATCAATAAGACATCGTCGTCGTTTGCGGAACATATGAAAGAAATAACACAACAGCTAAAACAATTACACATTATGAGCCTAAACTGGGGAGAATGGTTGAGCCGTTGAGTTGCTTATGAGTGTGTTTGCAGGTGAATGTTTTTGAATGGAAAACCTTTGCTTTTGATGAGAGGGAACGTTCTGTATGGATATCGGTCGAGCATTTCCTCGATCTCTTTGTAGGTTGTCGTCTCGGTGACACTTTCTACGTCTTCTATCATGAACTGCTTGGCCCTCAGAGTGTGAACGCTACAAATCGCCAAACCATTAACAATCAATCAAGGTATATAGCTCAAGGCAACACACTTGTTTACACGCTTCTAAAGAACTCCTCAGGGGCGTGGACCTGAGTTTTGAAAGATCTCTCAGCCGAAGAGCAAATACGAACACTATTGTCTAAAACGACCTATTATAGTCTTCCAACTTGAGATGGCACTCATTTATCGACCTCAGGAAGGAGGAAAACTGAGTTGGTCCATATGGTCTGGGATTCCATTGTATTTCGATAACTAATGCGGCTCCCGGCTGCATGACTTTACTGTACTTGCTATCTTTACACTATGGCGCTACCAGCGAGCCAAACAATCTTCTTTATGCAGCGTTCTTATTCAATCTAGTTCCATTAATTATAGCCTATAGCGATGTTGAGAGTTTAATAAGAACCATATTAATGTCATTAAAACGAACCTGGTCAATTTCTTATAAGTCGATGAAGAGGCGTTGACCAATGAAACAAAGAAAAATAACTATAATAGCAACTAGCCAATTCAATTTCTGTATCAACTGATGGTTCAGTGATGGAATCAGATAAGAGAGTTGGAAAATCCACAGGTATTATAAAAGAACGGCGTCTTACGTATGAGTGGCATTGATGGCACCAGGTAAAGAATGGGTTGGAATACCTCCTGCTGTAACACAAGAAGTAGTTGCTTACGTCTCTGTGGCGTTGATGGAACCAGTAAGGAATGGAAGTTTCTTGATTTCAACGATCACATCAAAGATCGACAAAGTCATCTTTTTTGAAATGACGTACGCAATCAGCACAGCCACCTACAACCATTGACCTTTTTAATATAGCGCCTCCCAAAGGAAAAACTTTCAGTTTCGTGCCTTTTTGCAGACTGGTCCATATCTATGGAGTTCCTTTGCCGATCACTTCACTTACTCTTTTCTTGTTTCGCAAACAGTCGGATTGAAGACTTTTCGTTTTTTCAGCTACCGATGCTTTTGAAGTGAATTTATAAAAATAACGCAACATAAATGTCTGATTAATAATAATATCGATATGTAGCGCCAGTTAAAATCATCATTCTAATTTGGATGTTAATGGAACGCTGGGCAAAATGTCTAATGGCTTCTAAAGCGCCGGCTATGATGTGAATGAGCTGAGCAGAGTCTTACAATGCAGGGCAGAACATGTCCAATCTGTCCGGTCATTTCGAAAGCTATGACGACTGTGGAGACGGTGTGAGTGACACTTCCAGCGAACGCCGCTGCTCCTACGATGGCATAACCACCTGGCAGGACGGCATTACCACCGATTCCATCCGGAAAACAGACAGCAAGCACTTCACCTATCAGACGACCCGCTCCAGCACCTGAAGCAGGGCAGAAACGGATTAGACTGTGCCATCCAACAATCAACCCATTCTGTTGCAGGAACAGAAAACGATGAATAAGAATTTGTGTTCTTTGGTAGCAAGCACGTCAAGGTGGGATGTAATCAGGTTTAACCTCAGAACTTCACTAATGCAGTCACTGTAATGAACAACTCCTATCGAAAATTCGAAGCTATCCAATTCAACTATAAGATGTGTACCTCGACCGTAAACAATCGGTAGGAAGATCGGGGGGCGAGGGCGAAGACTAGCTTACGCCTATAAGTATGCAATAATGTACATATAAACACATATCGCACCATATATATGTACTCTCATATACTATATGCAATATATATATATTATGTATATTATATGTATGTTCAAGGTTTATACAGAGTCGTTTTTCGAAATGGCGCTATGCAGAAATATACATCCAATTCACTTGTAATCAGCAGACATAATGGAAAACCACCTTATTCACAGAATTCAAGAACAGGACCTGCACTTCACTTACCGAGGGTGAAGGAGGGAATGAATATCCCTGCTGGAATGGGTAAAGTTGTCGCTACAGCGCACATCCAGAACTGAACAAACAACCTTCGCAGGTTATTGTTATTATTATTATTATTATTATTAATATTATTATTAATAGTAGTAGTAGTAGTAGTAGTAGTGGAAGTGGTAGTAGTGGTAGTAGTAGTATCATTAGCATTGTTACTGTTATTGTCATCATTGTTATTAATACTACTATTACAATCGTAATATATCTAAGATGATGATGACGACGATAAGGATGACTTTATTTATGATGTCGACGACGATTATGTTGATAATGGCGACGAAGGTAACGACAACCACAATAACAACGACGATGACGACATCAACAATGTTGAGCGTGATGTCCTAGGCGTTGTTTGCATACCCTGACGACGAAGAAGAGCAAGAGAGTGACGAAGATGTTGTTTAATGGGCCTTTCCAGGATTTAATCAGAGCCTCGTCTTCGTAGTTGCAGGCGATTCCGCTGGACCACGTGACATTGCTGAACAACTGACGAACTGCGTCTGGATTTGTCAGCTAACACAACAGTTAAACATCTGATCTCATCTGATGACGTGAGTTTGTCTATTAGACCGTTTTTATGTTATATTGAATAACAAACGAAGAAGAGCCATTGTTATATTGTATTGAATAACAATCGAAGATCGAAACCTTAGTCCACAGGTCTGATCCACTGAAGAAGTCCACTTGAAAACCAAAAGGTAAGAAGGACCATAAACAGGGCAGGGTGCAGTTGGTAAGTAGGTTGAAACGGGTGAGTTTTGAGATAAGACGCTGAACGAATCAAATAACTGGCAAAACCGACAGAACTTCAGACCAGCCACCGAGAAAGCGCACAACTACTCTGGTCTGATGCATTCGTGCATTCTTTCTTAATCAGTGACTCTCTCACTGACTCGCTTGTTTACTGACTCACTCCCTGACTGACTGACGGAATGAATGAGTGACTCACCTAATCATTCACCCACGCACTCACTCATTCACTGACGACTGAGTGGTCAAGTTTCTTTCAAAGTACTTGACTTGTGCATTTCTGGTTATCATTCTCTGAATGAATAATGGCAATTTACTTGTCCTGATTAGCTGAAAAGCACCAGACAGTGACTGAGTCTCATTTCAAGTGTTTATCTGCAAAAGAGACAAGCTCACCATTCCGCCCATGTATTGCCCGAAACCGGGAGGAAAGAACAGCGACATGACGAGCAGTGTCACTAGACTTGGGTAGATGAAGCGACTGCAATGGAAAGAAAACAACGCCAGTCGCAATATACACGGCTTGTAAATTGAAACTCATATCTAATAACCAGCTAACTACAAGTGTGATACAAATTACGCATTTATTTACCGCCACTGTCTAATGGCTAACCATCAATCGATGGCGCTGAGCAATTGTAAGTGAAGGTCTTGCTCAGTGTCCCTAAACAGTGAAGGGTTTCACAAGAGGCTCGAATCCGTACTCTCCACGTTACAAGCCGAACGCTCAAACTTTGTATTCGAAATGTATAATTATAGCTCTCACTATTGACAAGAGGGTTTTCAATTGGCGCAATATGAATTTCTTGCCATAAGATACTACATTAATCGCTTTACTTTGAGCACTTACTTGGTCTGAATCATGGACTTAAATATTTTGTTGTTCCTAACGAACAGAACGACTCTCTTGTGCGCGTATATGAACAACACTCCACCAAATCCACAGATAATTCTATCGAAAATAAAACAAGGCACCAGAATCAAATATGACAAAAAATAACAAATCGTAGTTACTGTCATTGGCGGCTCTAGGCTTTTCTAATCGGGAGGGCAACGGGAGCCAAGCAACTGGAGGGAAGCCAGCTGGATACCTGGCTTCTTACAGAAAACTGAGAATGCTCTAAAATATTTTCGTATTGAGTCACTAGATGATGAGATCTCAATTTGAGCCAATGATTTGTTCACCTTAGTTGCCTCAAGTTAAAACAAAACAATTAAAAACAAAACACAATTTTCATGTCAGGGTTGCCTCACCAGTCCCTCTGGTTAGGATTATAATTCACACCCATTTCTTATGCATATGAGAACTCTAAGTAAAAACGTATAACCTTTGAAGTACTGAAACAAAATTCCTAGCCTCTTAAGTACTGACTACTGTGCTATCGGGTAAGAATGAAGAGCCTAAATCACTCGCATGGGTCTGAAGACCTACTGTATAGGCAAATTGCTTACCCAATAGCGGAAAATGGTAGGATTTCTCCTGGAACAAAAAGCGTGCCACGAGCTAAGTTGGTTCGGAAATATGCCGTCAGAGTTACTACAAAAGAAATGAAAACATAAGATTATATTTTGCAGCGAACTCGGCCACTACAGTTATAGACTAAAGTGAAACCAAAATACTTAACTAATTTATTACTTACTCACTGGAACTTACGTTAACCGTAATTGAACCAAATGGAACATGTATCCTCACTGTGCCACCCAGTGGAATATAAAATAATGCATGTTCTATTAAGTTGTTCTATGAAGCCTGCTAAAGCATGTGTGATATTACTGAACCAGCAGAATAAGCCTGTCTTTTTATGAGGAAAGCGTGTCTTTTAAAACCCATTGTACAGCATATGTTTTGCGTGGTTAAACCCACTGGAACAAAGTGGTGGAACTTCATTGAACATACCCTCCTTGTGGAACCAAATTGCGAGAAAGCGGAACATGAAGGCACCGACGAATGCCGAGTAGAAACCGCGCCAGTAGTTCTTAACGGCGAAGTAGGTCGCTGTTACTTCGATGCTGAACAACACACCTAAGTAAATAGGTTTACTATCTGTTTAGAGACCAATAGTTAACTAGGCAGCTAACGAACCCTGGTCGTCAAACATTGTCAAAAGCCTGTTACAATTCATCATCAGTCACTGTCAACAATATCAACTGCAAATAATAATAATAATAATAATAATAATCATTATTATTATTATTATTATTACTATTATTGTTATTATTATCATCATCGTCATCATCATCATCATCATTATTATTATTATTATTATTATTATTATTATTATTATTATTATTACATCCTAACTCCCACACAAAATCCAATCCTTCCGTACTCCATGCGCCGCTGGTCTCCAGTGCGACCGCCACAAACTAGTGGGTTTGGGCTATAGTGGCGTATTTTAGCCTGTTGGCTGAGACTGCCCGGTTTGCAGCTTCACTTGGTCCGGTTGAAGCAAAACCTAGATGTGACGCTGCAAATGTGTCAGAAACTGTCACATCCCATGTAAGACACCTTCCGCGAGACCACGGGATAAGAGTCACGCCATCCGGTCGTTTGCCATCTTCCCTAGTGAGTCCCAACGGTTCTTTCTGAGCAGGGATGTTCGCTCTGGTAAGCACTCTCCATATAATGTCGTTGAGCATGTTATGGCGTTGTTGTCTGCCAGCACTCTTTTTGCAGACCAGACCGTGAAGTCCTCTGGCGTCGACTCTTTCGCCACAGTGACACATATGTGGCTCGCACAGTGTAGTTCCCAGTCGCATTCCAACCGCGGTCCGTATCACCTCATCCGAAAGACGGAGTACCAATGCGGTTACTGGAGGAGCCAGCATCCAATCTCCAGAGTGTGGTGCTTGAGAGGCCAAGAGACGAGCGCGGTCTAGTGAGTTGTTCGCAGACTAATGTAAGCTCGCCGACGCCTTGCTTGTCCAGCGACTGTCCCATTCCCTTTGTCGATGAGCTGCTGATCCAGTTGGTGGTTCTGCACCCGTGAAGACCATCCATGCATTCAGTGCGGTATTCACTAGCTCGTCTGAGGTATCGGCTGATTCTGGCGGTAGTATGTGTGTTTGGAGATCGCTTGTGCTTGCAGCAGAGGCCAAGAAGGCAGAAAGTGCCAGCGTAGAAGCACAGCGAATCCCAAGACCGCCATCCCTAACCGGAAGGGACGCCTGGAGCCATTTCTCATCCGACAGTTCAACATTTAAGATAGTCGGTAGTCCATCTCTTAAAAGAGAGTCAAATCTGGTTAGACTGGGGCATTCGGTGCAAACGGTTGTGCGCATTGTGTAGAGCAGCTTCGGAACGCTCAAACCGTTTCGCAACAGCACTAGGGCGTCATGTGCGTGAAGCATTGACAGCCTCCCAACTGCTCGTTCCAGATCATTTGCCTTCTCATTCACCACCTTTTCAACGGCTGGCCCCGGCATCAGTGGTGTGCCCAATAGTGTTGCCTCTCTTAATGGTGTATGGTTGAAGCCGGAGAACGCGAGACTGTTGACTTGATTTTTGTCATTCTGGAAAACAATCTCGCATTTGGCGCGGTTAAGTCGAAGTCCGAGCTTAGCGGATTCCTGGGCGATCAGCTGAACATCCAGGGCCACCACATCCACACTGCCTCCCACTGTTAAGTCATCGAGGAACGCTATTTTCAACTCGGACTTCAGCTGTTGCAGGATTGGCTGTATTGTGATGCAGAATTCCATGGGGCCCATCGGGTCACCTTGCTGGGTACCCTCTTCTGATCGAAGAATATTTGATCCATGTTTTAAGAGCGGTCTGCAAGAATATGCGGCGTGAGCGAAGCGGTAAAGCTCAGGAATATCTCTTGCAACCGCTTCTAATAGAGAGTCTCTGCGAAGGGTGTTGAAGGCATTGGCGAAATCCAGTTTGACTAGAACGGCATCAGTCGACATAGAAGCGGCCCAGCGGCGGGTTGCATGTACTGCTGCTTCGGCGCCTCCTGGTACGCCAACGCCCAGCTGGATCGGGGCGAGCAGTGGAGATAATTTGGTCACAGCGTGTGCGTTCGCACATTTGGCTGCTAGGCGTCGCCTATTATTAGCTTAGGGAATGCATTGTTCTGGGATGGCTAGTCTTCGGTGATTATTATTATTATTATTATTATTATTATTATTATTATTATTATTATTATTATTTCAGCTGAAGCTATTATTATTATTATTATTATTATTATTATTATTATTATTATTATTATTATACTACCTCCGATTGGAGCAGCGAAGGTACATGCCACTCCTACAGCGCAGGCCGCTGCCAGGATTTCCGCATTCTTCCACTCATTCTGTCAGGTTAAAAGTCAAATTAAAATTTATTAATCCGAACATAAGTTTAAAAAGATATCAGTAGCCACATCAATGGCGATGTTAGTTCTAAAATTATTGTAAAAATTTCACAGTTTAAAAGTAAGTGTTAACGGCAGTACTACACTGCAGAGCAACTGCAAAACAGGAATATTTAGTAAGCGCCGATACTTAACTACTGGTAATCGACATCGACATTAATGCATGGATAATATTGTGGAGTGACCTTCTGGACTGACCTATCGTAATCGTAATCGTAATCTCGAGATTTCTACAGCGCCCAACGAAAGCTAAGTCGCGAGAACCAGGTTATTCACAGGCGCTCAGCCAAAACAAAATCGATAGGCAAAAGGGTCCGGTTCCAGGTCAAGATCCAGGAGTCAGGCAGTCAGATGGTCGGACGGCTACGGTGGGTGATGTTTGAAATTGAAGCGAGAAGAGTGACCAGGAGAAGAGGAAGAATCAGGATAAGATTTTTGGAAAAGAGGTGTTTTCAATCTTGAATGAAAGACTTGCGCAAAAACTGAAAGAGGTGAAGTGTTGGTGAGTCCGTATGATGGGCCAGCTAATTGTCGTAATTCTGGCTGGAGTTTATTCCAGAGGGGTTGGGGCAGCTATGGCTATGGAGCGATTTCCAAATTTTAAGGTTGAGGTGTCGGGATGGCGAAGAAGTGTTAGGACAGATGAGGAGCGGGTTGAACGAAGTGGTTGGATTGTAAATAATTGACGAAGATAGGAGGGTTGGGAGGATTGAAGTGTGTTGTAGATATTGAAGTGTGTTCTGTTATTTTAAGCCAGTGAAGTGATTTCAGAACAGGAGTGATGTGATGGTATTTGGGAGATTTTGTGACGGTATGTGCGAGAGCATTCTGGATAGCTTGAAGGCGATTTATCTGGGTTTTGTCTATATTGGGGAAAAGTGAATTACAGTAATTATCTAATTGCGGCTTGGATTTGGTATGCAATCGGTTGATGCCTTGTGCATAAGACACCGGCGTGTTAGAAGTTACTAATTACAATTATTACAATTACATTGTAATATAGATCTTTCAAAAAATAAATGTAATACGTTTGAAAATAAAAAAAAATATCAATTTTGGACGCTTCCAGTGACCGAAAGTCTGAGTGAATTTCGATTACTTCCAGCTGAAAAGTAAGAAACCTGACGGATCTGACCTCTTTTCTGAAGCAGGAAAAAAGCCTCGATAGGACAGCGGCTGAGATGCTAGCGACGTGAACAAATGGGCCCTGAGCAAAAACAAACTGGCCTTTATAGAAACGTGTTCCAACACAATTCATACAAAGAAACATGTGAAGAACTACATTTCTATCTGCCACTTAATACTATTAAAACAAAAGAATCTATAACACAAAGGTTCGACCCGTTAGTTCCGCAAAGTTGCACAGTCATATCAAATATTTCAACTAAAGCCCACACACAATGAGAAGCTTAATATTCCTAGAGTTTAGGCTTTCGACAATATTCTTTAGTATATTGTGGTGGATCTTCTTGTTATTTGAGCATATGAAGAACTTTTTGTGCTTACAGTAATCTCAGACAATGTTTTTTTAACTTACTCAAATGGTGATGTACTAAGTGTCTAGATACTAAATAACTACTGTTGTTAAATTCGTCCTAATAAATTAAACTTCATTTCAAGCATAGTTTTCGTCTAAAATACAGCAAACGAAAGTAGAGAAAAATTGGGTACGAATAGCAACATGCTCGCTAGTAGAATTTTTTATTTCATTTCGTCGACTTATTCACCTCCTTTCCGATGGGTAGACCGCTGCCAAGAGCTGTCGACAAGCCGACGACCTTTGCTATCAAAGTACGCAGAGTTAGATACTCGTTCAACGGAACACCTCGCATGATTGTCTTCACTTCCGGAATTCCGGACCCTGCAGAACAGCATTCATGTAGCGAATGCTTCATCCAATATATAATACCACTAGATTAGGTAACGGTTACTATTAGATGCTTACCTGAGATCCATAGATCTTTCAGCTGAAGTGCAAACATTACATCAGCAACCAACATGTGTTTCTTAAACTTTATGTAACGTTTCTCATCCAAATTATAGTGGTTTAATTTGCATGTGCATGAATCAGTACTACAACAATTGTTCTTGCGGTTCTTCAAGATAATTGAGTTTGTAGGCCTAGTGGAAAGGCCCGTGGCCGATTCAAGTAAAGGGTCTGTACTTTTTTCAACAACACACAACCTTATATTTTATTACTTAACATTACATACTATTTTCTCATAATACTTTACATGATGCAGAATAATAAAAAATCATTGCCATAACAATATAACTTTGTTTTAACTGACTGCATTATTATTCTTCAGTGGAATTCTTTTGTCTGACTTCACTTCCTATTGCTTTTGAGTTATTGATGTTTACTGAGTTCCTGTTGTCTTTAGCTAATGAGTCAGAGTTACTACTGATGTGTTTTCCGTAGTGGAGAGTGATATGAAGCCAAAAATTGTCTGTATCCCTAACTCGTCGCCATCAGACTGTTCCCATCCCCAACCAGTTCTCAGCACGTATGTTCCCATCCCGTCGTTATCAGGTCTTTACCCATCTCCATTCCCAAAAAAGCAAAACAAGATAAAGATGGTCACGCATATTAAATAATTTTACTAAATTCGAACAGTTCTAAATCAGAGCTGTAGGCTTTGGCTGGCAGATTATGTGCTTTCGTGATGTTACTAACCGACGGCAAATGGTCCGACTAAATGAGTGAATCCAGTTGCAAAACAAACCAATCCGACCGACAACAGAATCCAAATAAAATACTGAAGAGGAACGGAAAAAGAAAGCGCCTCAAACATTTTCGTACGACCTGAAACACACAGTAATCTCCACGGAGAATAAACTTAGAACAATTAATCATCTCCAGATGCACCAAGCTCATACAAAAATCTCCAGAAAGATTAAACTCATGCAACCTTTCATCTAAAGACTATCACCTTTCACCTTCTCAAAAATAAATTCAACAGACTTGCATCTCTAAAGAAATTAGTCTTTCGTATTTGGAGAAACCACACACTTAGGAATTCACCTTCGTACAGTTTATATTCAAGCAAACATTCCGATCGATTTAGCAAGGGCACAAGCGGTGTCATGATCGAGAGAAGAATCAACTACTAGTTCTAATCTAATTTAATGACTTCCGTAGCGCCGTTACCACAAGGCATAAGGCATCAATCGAGTCGCTTCAATTGAATCCATAGTTTAAAAAATCGTAATCCGTTGGGTACGAATAACAACATGCTCATTTAGAACAGACGACTGTATATTTGGAGAAGCCCGGTCGAAATCTCATAGGTCATGTCAGCAAGTTGAAACAGATGACTTAGTAAGTTAAGACGTGAATAACTCTAGAAAACTGACACAATGCAGAAAAAAGACCTTGAATTTCATAGGCTTCGGACCAGCCATGCATAGGGAACTCTGGCATCGCGATAAATGTGCCATAGAGTCACTGAGATTAATTAAGTTAGTCTGCTGTTGCTGTGTCTTACCCGTGTTGCATTTGTCCATGATGATGTCCATGATGAAGCTGAACAAAGCGACAACAATCCCAAGCGCCGTCAGGAGAATCCATTCACCTCCCAACCGATTGTAAAGAGCGAACCAGGCATACTGTATGTTCTCTGTTTAATATCATCATCGTCGTCGTTCTTCATCATCATCATTACAATCATCATAATTATGTCACCTCTATCATCAGCGAAGCCGTCATTAATTTGTTATCATCATGATTGTCGTCGTTGTCATGTATTAGTAGCAGTGTTAGTAGTAATAGTAGTAGTAGTGATGGCAGTAGTGGTAGTAGTAATAGTAGTAGTAGTCATGGTCGTTGTTATAGTCATGATCACATCATCTTTATCTTCTTACCGCAACTGCTCTACTCGACTCATCAGCTGCTTCCCGCACTCAGTCTGTTTTTGCTAATGGAGCCACACTTGAGATTTCCGTTCCGGGAATTTTACTCTGCCCTTTGAACACCATTCCCCACGAACATAATATCCTGTTGCACTTATAACGGTGTCAGAGCAACAGTAATGAGCTCATGTGGAGAGTGCAACAGGCACCAAATCTACAACCTTACCCATTACTTCACATTACAGTCATCAAATCTAATTCCATACGCAGGCCATTTGATGAACTGACCGAAGATGCGGAGATACTTCGGCGGTAGATGGAGTTCACTGATGTTCCAGCAGCAGCAGCAACCGTTGTCCTCTGCATTGTCCTTAGCGATGGCTTGTCTGACAACCGTTGAATTCTTTCCTAGGTAGCTGCGCGATATCTTGCGCAGAATGGTCGTGTAGTGACCATGGACCTACGAGAATAACAACAACATAGCACACTCGATGCTATCTGCACTCAACGCCGCAGTTGCAACTTACTGGTCCTTGTATGTCCGACCCAGTGGGAGACATTTCGAACATCTATCTATTTAAAAGGCTAGGGTTAGGGTTAGGGTTGGTCTTTGTCCCTGGTTCATTTAGGACGCCTAGGCGGTAATGTCGGTCGGTGATCGAATTAATAGGCCTACATTCAGTAGAGGAGAAAGGACGGAGTGTGTGAGAGAAACTGAAAGCAACCGAGGTTTTCCCAGATGAAACATTTGCCGAACTAGCTCGCATATATTCTGCGCGAAATGATCTTGTAAACTAGGAATGCAAATATATTCCCTGGACTCCTCTGTTATAGATACTTCAAGTGTATTAAAAAATGTTAACATACTTCTGTTATTGTACGTAATTAATCTTTGGTTCCTCTTTCTGGACACCGTGAAGGTATTGATGCCATACAGTTGAAAAGATTAAATGAAGTCCTTTCTTTAAATTTGGTTACTTCATTTGGAATAGATATGAAAGAAAGAATGGTATCAGGAGAAGTAGTGGTGTTGATGCTACTGTAAGTGAGAAGGTAGTATAACTATAAATTTCTAAGTAGGTACACATACAGAATGCACACGGGGGGGGGGGGGTCTGCACTAGACTGCTTAGCGATGCCTTTGAAATAATATGTTTATTAGTTCCTATGTTTAACGACATCTTATGGCATGAGAGGGCGTTGAAGTCGCCCTCCTCCTTTATCCAGGCTTGGGACTGGCACTACCTGATGAGTTTAGAGAAACAACTAAGTCAAGATAAACGTTAAGAGGATGACTGACCGGCGTTTCGTTGTATCCGAGATTCTTAACCGTTCGAATACCACGAAAGAACATGTTAGAAGAAGATGCAACGGAGTACACGAATCTGCAGAGAGTCGTCGGTGGTCGTATCGCTCTGCCAAATGGCGTCTGGTTTTCTCTGCTGTGTGTCTCGTTATATTCGCAATCCATTGTTCAATATTATGCAAGAGGCCCACCCGCCTTCTGCCGCTCAGTACCAGTTGCCAGTCCAGCCACAACCAGATCAGTCTCGCTACGCTCCATTTGTCACAGTAGTTGGGTTTATGAAGATTAATAACTGATGACACAAGGGTTACCGCAGAGCAGATGTCACTGTTCACGAGTCGCTTGACAAAGAATTCCTCCTATCTGCTGACAGTCAACACTGACGCCATACATTATATATAGACTATATATACGTACAAATATTATATATAAATGTTTTTTACTTTTAGTATTTATACAGTTTTTGTAGTAATTTATTGCTGACGCCCATTTAAATGCGAGGCGTTCATACACATTTAAATAGGCGCCACGCCATTTTTAAAGCCATGGCGTAACGCAGGTTTTCTTAAAACACACTATCATATTCAGATGACGTATTTATTTCTTACCTTTGTTAATTTTTGTTTCTACGCTTTATTATTGCTATTTTTTTACATTAAAGTTTTAAAAATTGTCGGCAAAACCCATTAATTTGTTGGCAAACACAAAACCGTATGAATTGTGCATACTGCATGAGCACATCAACGGATTCAAGGATTTACAAAAGAAAGATTTAGCCAAGATTAACAAGATTAACCAAGATTTTACACTGGTTTGCTTCTATTAAACTGCGTCTACGGAATTGGACAAACAGGCGTTGTTCACATCCCGTTTTTCAGATTCGTTCAGGCCAAATTATGTAGATCATTTACTGTCTTGCATGATGGGCAGCTTTTCTGGACGGGCATTATGAGTAAATCAAAAGCCTCGGATTACAATTAGTCTCAAATTTGATTATCCTTAATTTGGGGTTCCTATAAATTCCTGCTAAATCTTAAAGACCAGACAATGTTATTTCAAATGTGAATTGTTTTCAAATTGTGATCCAAGTCGCTATAAGTGGTATTTTCGAATTCAAACCACATTTATGGCTAGTGAGAGAATATTTCCAAGTGTGGGCTAGTGTGCTTTGATAGACGCTCATCGTTCAGGCCACAGCACTTTGAATAATTAATGTTCATATTGAACGATTTGGCGAAGGGCGAATATAAAAGATGACAATTCACCAATTAAGTCGCTTCGTTCCTGATCAGGAGTCGTGTGCAGAACTATACAGATGTCTTAAGAACTGATAACGCAGTTAAACACCTAAAATGCAATTTTATCGTTTACCATACAAATTTGTTACACTAAAACAGCTCTGCGCACTGTAGGCCTACTGGTGCAAAGTGCTGACCAACAGCAAATTCAAACTATAGACTTTAATGATTAGGAACACATTAAAAATCCGAAAAAAGATATCGCGATATTTACAAAAGCGAAACCGAACCGACTTTGAAGAAACGGACAAAACTATTTAAAACCGATCCCGACTTTAAAACCGATACCGACCCAGCTCTAATTGAGCGTGGAATGGAAATCCAAGACTAACGATGACGGAAACCGAAAATATTTTCACAGTTACAATTACGATTATGAATAATCTAACTAAATGTGCATTGTCCCTGTGCGAAACTCACGTTCAACGTGGATACTGAAACTGGTATTATCTTTTTAACCTAGAAATATGTCAAATATCTACGAAGTTAAACTTTAGATCCTACAATGGTCAAAGGTCAGCTGGGTTGGATTACTTTAAGACTAGCGTGACCAGTGCTGTTCAAAGTACTGGACCAAAATTCTTAAGTGAACTTTCCAGGGTGGAACTCTGTGAACTCACCCTCTCGTTTCCTCCGAAGACCTGTGAGCTTGTTCCTCTGCACTCTGACTAGTGGACTAGCGGAATTTGTGGACGATCTTCTTCCATTCCTTACTCTCCTCTGCAACCGGTCGTTGCAGTAGGACGTTTTAACCGTTTCCCAAAAGCGCTCCACTCTTCTTCCTTTCTTAAAGCGGCAGGGACTTGATTCAGACGATATGGTCAACCATCGGTCTACAGCGAGTGTGACAATTTTATCTAACACCATCGAAAAATTGTATCGTGTCAAACAGCATTTCACGTAGATTCTATTAATTTGCTCCCGATTAGTAATTTGATATCTGAAAACACCATTCCATCAAGCACTTCTTGCATCGCCTGCTTTCGGACGTATTTGGCGCCACGGATTGCCCCACGTTACCCTTTTGGCTCTGTTTGATGTCAGCGCGGCCTTTGACACGGTCCATCACGCCTATTCGTCGCTTATTCGTCTCATTTGGCATATCTGGCAAGCTGCTTGACTGATTCGCTGTTTCTTGCAGAGGCGAATGTTTTGCACTGTCTTTTGTTTCATTCGTTCCGCTTGGTAGCTACTCCCTATGACCTGCCGCAGGGCTCCGTTCTTGGACCAATGAGCTGTAAATTGTGTACACCGCTTACACTGCAACTGTCCTACACTCTTGTGGTCAGCACTAAATATTATGCCAGCTCTGTGTTTTATTTTATTTTTATTTTATTATCGTTTTATTTTAAATGGTCTTAATTTAATTTGCAGATTGCTGCTTTCAAAAATTTACAGACTGCTGCTTTCAAAAAAAAAACTTGTATCCGCCTTAACTGTTACAGCAGCTGAAGTGAGCAAATTGGTTTTAGCTGCAGAACAAGAAGACAAAAAACACATTGTAATGTATTTTTTAATACGTGACATCTAATATAATATATGCGTAGTGCTGTTATAAAGTGAATTGAGACTTAGACTCCTTCGCGAATGGCATGTTGCTAGACTATAGCACAGAGTGACAGTCTTACGTTTCTGTTATCGTACATATTACCACAGTTTCTGTCTAAAAAAGTTTCATTCTGTGTTCAAGAACTTGAATCTCTGAAGAAACTGAGTTCGTAATCTACAAGGCATATGTACGCTACCTGGATTGCATAGTAGATAAGCAGAATCCATTTTCGTCCAATCCATGTCCGAGGTTAATAAACGAGATTAAATAACACTTTTATCGCCATGGGCAATATTAATGTCATCTAACTCTGCCAACCTGTATACATTCAGCCCAACTGGATGTCTTCGTACGAAGTACGGCACTTTCTCCAGTGGAACGTTATAGTTGCGCAGCCATCTTGGACCAGCGTGAACAACATTATCGTTCAATATGTCTTTCCAATTTCCTTCCGGTAGATAAATGTCTCGCTGTCTTGCACCTTCTACGACTACAGGAGCCACTAAGATGTTGTCACCAACCAGGAACTCAGTCGATGACCTCAGAGCTTCTTCGTCACTCGGAGCATTCCACCAAATGGGTCTTATAATCGGAGTCATGTTATCGATAGCCTCATTCATCACTCGTCTTGCTTCGGGTACCACGAGCTTCTTGTGGAGAGTCAGCAGTTCTTTAGCCAAGGTCACAATCTGGTCGTCATAGTAGAAAGGAGGAATGGAAAAGTGAATTATTGGAAGAAAGGCTGACAGTTGTAGCCATCGCAAGTACAGTTCTCTTGACGGCCTTTCCTCATAGGATGATCCGCCAATTGCATCTGGAATAAAGAAGGGATATCCAATGAGTCCCATCGTCAATACGGTTGGAATGATGGTTCCAAGACCTCCGGTCTGATTCCACGTCGACGTCCCGTCGCCTAGGCGCATTAGAACAGGAATATGTTGGCTCCTGTAAGCGGATTGGATGCTGACCAGATCTCCAAAGGACGAAGACATTTCGACATTACGCCTTGTGTAATCACTGGGATCAGAGAATTCACCGTCGAAGGTCGGATGAGCAGGAAGAGACAGAACTTCTCCTCCAACAAAATGGAAAGAATCAATATCGTAGCTATTCTTGAAGTGGTTAAGGCGCTGTATGTGCCAAGTCGTGGCATTGCTAGACATGCCGATAACTCCTGCCACACCTCGGATCCATTTAGAAATGCGTGGTCCATTCCACCATCTGGTAAGACCTGGAACGTCACCGCTAGCATCCCTTACTAAGAAACCGTTCTGTGTTGCCACTCGAAAAGCAAGAGTATCTGCGTTCAGACGTGGATGAGTCCAGAAAGAAACTTTGAATTCATTTTCGCGAATGGATTGCACCATTTCCTTTGGATTTTCGAATTTCGAAGCAACAAAAGCCAAGTCACCGTATTGTTCCTCCCAACCGT
Source organism: Norana najaformis (assembly GCA_964023275.1). Taxonomy (NCBI): domain Eukaryota; kingdom Metazoa; phylum Annelida; class Clitellata; order Crassiclitellata; family Hormogastridae; genus Norana; species Norana najaformis. The sequence continues at coordinate 13,356,011 of OZ029925.1, forward strand.
CATCAATCATGAGAAGGCTTGGAGGAAATCTATTCCTTCTAATATCTGTCACGTAATTCTCCAGCAGCGACTGATTATATTCGTCTTTGAAGTAGGGCCACGTCGACCAAACTGGATTCAGAAGCAATGCCTCTGGAGCACCTTCTTGTCGTTTTTTGGCGAACAAGGAAACTGCAACTGAGTGAACCTTTTGAACGTCATCTGCTATGCATATTGTGTAGTTGAGGTCTGCGCTGAAGCCCTCCTGAGTATTGGTATACGTCGCATGGCTAAAGTCCGAATAAATGCAAAGTTGTCGGTCGGTTTTGTTGAGGATGGAGTTGAATGAGTTGATGCTCACGTGAAGCGGAGAATTCTCCTGAACTACGATGGCTACTCCCTTGGAGCTCAACCAGTAACGTTCCAATACTGGACCGAAACCGTTTTCATCGTGGACCGCGCTGCTGACGAAAGGCCGCTTAGAAAACGTCGACTTCTCCAAAGGCCAAGCGTCAAATTTTGTGGAAATACCTCCTCCATACCAGTTAGCATCATCCAGGTCAAAGCAGTCCGATTGAGTAACTTCCTGCGACAAGGCCAACCACCTTACCTCGTAACATGTTGCGTTATCGGTTTTGTTCGGGTAAATCTCAAGTCGTTCCAAACGCTTCCACAGAAGGCAGAGTCCGTGGCCCTCCAAGTCTGTTTCCGAGCAGTCGTATGGTAGTTTACCAGCTGGACGGTTTGTCCACAAATGTCCGACGAGAACGGATTTACCGTTAGAGTTGTTGATCGTCATATCCAGTGTCTTTCTGTTGACCAGAAGATCATCGTGGCGATAGACGTAGTGAGAGCTTTCCTTGTGAAAGTAATGAATTGAAACTAAGCCAACAATGATGATCACAAAAAGACAACAGACGGCAATCAGCATTGTGAATTCGATCGGTTGTGAGGCTTCAAAACTCGGAGTGGTGTTTTCTTTGTGTCTTGATTTTGGATATGCAGTGCTTACTGCTTGGAACTGAAAACAGGTTCATTTTAATCATTATATAGCACATTGTAGCCTTATCTCTTAAGGAGAATAAAGTTACCCTAGTGTGGAAATGGTCTAATCTAATCTGGGGTTCAGTTGGTCATAATGTTAGGTCACAAAAGGCTGACGAGTTTATTAGACTTAAAAACTGTAAACCTCTGTGTAAGTATGTAAGTAAAGAAGCAAGTAAACAAGCAGCAAGTAAAAAATTATGAAGGAAACAGTGTCAATGTGTGCTTTAGCTAAATAAATAAACGTCTTGGCCTGCTTTGCGAGGTCTGGGCAACTCCCTACACCTTGTCTATCTCAAAATCTAGCCCTGCCTTTGATCAACAAATAGACCTGTAATGGCTGCAGTAGATCATCTTGCATTCTCGGAATGATGTTCTGCTTAGAAGCGACCATTCACTGATGACTTGCGATCTAGGACAACGGCGCTACAAGAGTTTACAAATTAAATTAGATCTTCTAAAACTGAGCTGAAACAGCATTGTTGCAGATAACACAACGTGAGTGATCTTCATAGATTCTATACAAACCGTTAATCGTTTCCGAATTCCTCTGTCCGATCCGGCATCAATAGTTGCGTTGACGTTTTGTGGCTGCACCGCAGAGGCTCTCCAGGGGCCAGAGGAAGAGACTGAGGCAATCGACGCTTGCCTTATGGTGCCTGTGCTGCTACCGTAGGAAGCCAGACGACCGTGACCGTCGAGAGGTGCTTCCTCCTCGACAGCCAGGACAACCGACGCCTTGTCTTGACTTGTCTGCAAATGGTGGCGATTAGTCTCTGACTCATTCCCACTCATTTTAATCCGATGCTCCAACGCAAACTGAAACGGTAACAGAGTTTTGCAAACTAGGTCTAACATTTGGCTTCTGTGTGCAACAACCTCTTGGGCCCTATGTAGATCGTCATAATTAATACCGTTTCATAAGTTGCCCGTTGCATTAGATCATTTCCTATGTTGTCTTTAATCAGATCGTTACACAAGTTGTCCTAAAACTATCGTAACAAAGATAAAAAAATAGATCGTTCAAAAGTAGACCTAATAAACAAAGGCTTCTGCAAAAGTAGGCCACAGTAGATCGTTACGTAAGTAGACCTGGACCTAATTATCGGGAAATTGAACAAGTAACCATCAACTGAGTGTGCAGCCAAAGAACTCGTTCGTAGCTCAGTTCAGTACACATGGCTGTAGGCAGACCGAAATTCTGAACAGGTGTTTTTCCGACTCATACCTTAAGTCAAGGCTACTGATTGGCCTATGCGGTGGCTAGTTGGTTGAGCACTAGTCTTGTATTGAGTGCATGGGTTCGAGTCCTTCTGGGTCAATCCTTAACGGAGGATTGTTTTGGGCTATCGATATTCGCTTGCCATTAAATAGGCCTATAGACGTCATGTTTTGCAATCTACTGTTATCTAATCCGATCGAATTCAGTTTAATAAAATCCCTTGCAGAGCTTCATTTTCGTTTGACGCATAACGCGTCAATCGATGAACTCTTCAAGTGAAACCGTCGGCAAATTCGCGAGCTGCTGGAGAAGCCCGGTCGAAATCCGAGAGATCAGGGAAAGGAGAACACAGGCTACGGTGAATAAGCAAGTCAAAGCAGAAGTTAGTAATCGTAATGGTAATCTCGAGATTTCTACAACGCCCTACGAAAGCCAGGTCACGGGAACCAGCTTATTCAAGGACGCAGTAGGCCTAATAAAAGACTATACTTGGTATGAAGGACGAGCAAGGAGCAGAGATAAGTGGGCTGATTTCAATGTAATACTTTCTTAACTTTATGTAAGATTTTAATCTGGATTCTTTGCTCGATGGGCAGCCTGTGTAATGAATGCAACATCAGAGTAATATGTTGAAATTTAGGGTTTTTTCTTATGGCTCCGGTCAGAGAATTGTGAGCCATTTGTACTTCGGGCAAATTTCTCTTAGTGATATAAATGAGAGTTGAAATACAGTAGTGAAGTCAGCTAGAAACTAGGATATTAGCTAGTGAAGTTAAGACACTTTGAAGGATTTGAAATCTGATTCCACCAGTATGCCGTATGTGAACGTAAATGATTTGCACATGATCCGAACATGGTCAGAAAATTATATGCTAGTGTATAATGTTATGTCTAAACTGATTGCAAATTTAGAGACTTCTATAGCGCCGTTATCATAATGCCAAGGCATCTGTCGATGGCCCTTCAAGTCAAAATCGCAATCAAAATCAGAAGCTGAGTATAGAATTCCGACAGGTCAGAGAAACCAGAGGCCAGGCTACGGTGGGTAAGCGATCTCAATCAACAAGCATTGTGAGCAAACTGAGCAAACTGAGCAGACGTCAATCAAATTTATGGAGTTGTTGACCTGCGCCTTAGTGAAGGAATTTCGTTTTAGAATGAATGAATGAAGGACGCATACGAAGTTTATTACGGCCATTCAAGTCGGAAGCTTAGATGTGGAGCGGGATTAGACGTGGAACTGTCAAACAAAAGGGGTAACCGAGTATCGTCAGCATACTACTTGTAGTCAAGAGAGCTCTCAGCAAATAGTCAACCGAGTGGAGTGGTGTGCAGTCTGACTAGTAGCTGGCTTCGTAGTCTATACAGTATGACGTTATATGAATGTAATAAATATATAGACATTCTTTATTCTGTAGGGATTTTTAAGTTCTGAAGAATCGTTCATACCATGTGTGCAAATGGATCTTGTCTCTTAAAAGTAATTGCATTTTTACAGATATAATAAATATATAGACATTCTTTATTCTTTAGAGATTTTTAAGTCCTGGAGGAACATTTATACTTCGGGTATAAATAAAACTTGTCTCTAACAAGTAGGCCTATTTGCATTTTTTATAGATGTAATTATGTGCAAATCTATAGAGCACATAGGGGCCTACTGTATATGGTCTGCGGCCATGTCACCGCATGTTTTCCCGGCCTGTCATTTCGGCAAATTGTTCGTCTCAGCGTGGATTTTGCTCGATAATTCTTATATGTTCGGACTACTACTGTTACCGAGTTCGAGTTTCGGATTCATCTTTTGATTCCGCATTCGCCATTGTGTGTTTTCCGACGTTACTCGGTCGCGTATCATCGAAGCCTCGCCAGATCGAACCATTTCACATTCATAGATTGAATGAGTTCTCTGCCGGAAAATCGAGTCTCAGATCTGCAGACCATGGCACCTTAAGCCGTCTGTAATCGAGAAATCTTGGATGCGATGATGGCTCGAAAGGCGGAAAGAGTCTTCAGAATTGCATGGATCGATCGTCAACCGCCATGAGGTACGTTCTGCGACTTGCTGCGATGCATGTCTTTCTCGGGGTCTTCTACCATCAACAGGGGCCTGCTGGACGGTGGTGTTACCATGTAGGCCTACCGCGGATATCATCGCTTGTTGTCGTTCGTGTACAGTGTGCGCATTGGGGCTTGTGTTGAGGCCGAATGAGGACATTTCGACAATAAATCATAGTTAAAATAAAGTTAAATTCAATCGTTGAACTAAACTTTTGTAGTTTTGATTAAACTCGAATTATATTCCATTAGTTTTGGATTAATTCTGGGGTTCATATATATATATATATATATATATATTATATGTATAATTATATAAAACTATATAATTATATGTACAGGCCTGGCAGTCACATTCCTTTTCGATAATGACCTGATTGCGGCTTGGCTTTGATACACCATCGGTTGAAACTTGTGCATCGGACACCGGCGTAACAGAAATTACTAATTACAAATATAATATATATGTGTGTGTGCAAATAAATATATTGTAATTGTAATTAGTATATATGTATATATACATATATATGTATATATATGTATATATACATGTATATATATGTATATATATGTTTATTGTAATTGTAATTAGTAACTTCTATTACGCCGGTGCGTATGCACAAGTTTCAACCGATGGCGTATTGAAGCCAAGCCGCAATCAGGTCATTGTCGAAAAGGAATGTGACTGTCAGGCCTGTACATATAATTATTCGGTACAGATGTCCTGTGTAGTGAATGTAAAATCTAAATGTACACAGTTTTCTACAGCGACCGTATGGCCTCGACCCTGCTCATTTTTCAATGAATTCATCGCCATTTAAGGTCCCCGTGTAAGGACCGTAGGGTCAGTTACCTAAGCGAGATAACATGGATCAAGATCTTTGAATAAAGTTGGTCATAACCAGTCTATCTGCCTTTATCTAAGCTGATGTGGAGAAATTGTGAAATTCGCTTTGCATACTCTCAAAACATCATTGTACATGCAATAGGCCTATCCGTTGATAAGCCTATATAGCTACATTATCCTTCGTGCGCTGCATTTATTAAGGGTGCAGTTCATACCCTCCTTGAGTAGCATAGGCATCAAGTGGACCTATACCCTACGCTGCTTAAATACACTTGCCCCTTGCTCCTAGGTTGTTTGGAGTATAGGCCAAATCGAGTGTAGATCTACTCGGTGTGTACTCAGTGAGGTCATTTAATTTACACCACATATAGGTGCGAGTGATGTCGACTTTTAGACAGTTAAGACCCAAGTCATGTCAGACAATAATTATGTGGTCCCCACATCTTAAGCTGAATATTAAGGCGCTATACAAAACTATATTGACATCTTCAGGAAGGCTGAATATACAAGCTTTGCCTTTTTATGATGATATTTAGCCTGTTGAACGATTGACTGCTCCTTGAATCTTGACCTGGAACGGAACCTGACCTTACCTGCTTATCTATTGTGTTTGGAAAGGCGCCTGTAAGTAAGCTCGTTCCCAAGACTTAGCTTTCTGTGGTGGCTGCAGTAAATGATTATGAACTAAGCCTGCGCTACAGAAGTAAACGCCGCAGTCCAGTGGAATATTTAAGATGCAAGGGAATAGAAGATAAGCGCTTATTTATTGCACTCGTTCTTCTCATAGGTGTGGTTCTGGGGAGTGACAGATATTTCGGCTGAAGCACAAACACGACAGCAGCAATGCAGCAACTGAACAACTTCTCCTTACGAGTTACATGATTCGAGAGCGATGAATTTATCGGGTGAGATCCTTCACCACCGCTGCCCGTTTGAGATTTGCGTGTACAGATTGTTCGTGATCGTAATCGTAATTCCGAGATTTCTACAGCGCCCAACGAAAGCCGCGCCGCGGGGACCAGCTTATTCAAAGGCGCTCAGTCAAAACAAAATCCAGGTCAAGATCCAAAAGTCAAGCCGAGAGACAGCGTGGCAGCTATGGGGGTGGTGGTGGTGGTGTTTGGGGTTGGAGAGGGGAGAGAGACAAGAGGAAGAAGGGATGTCAGGATAGGATCTGTGAAATAGGAATGTTTTCAGTTTTGAGTGAAAGGCCGAAGCAGAAATTGCAAGCAGTGGAGCATCGATGAGTTTGTATGATGGGTCAGAAAACTGCCGCAATTGTGGGTGGAGTTTATTCCAGAGTGTTGGGGCAGCTATGGCTATGGCCGTTGCTGTTGGGGCAGCGAGTCGTCCATGTTGCACTGTGCGATATGTATCATAGGCTGTACAGATCTCATAAAACTTTAGGGTTAAGATTACTTCGACGTATAGGGGCCTAAATATCCGGATAAATCGTTTAAAAACAACTTTCAGAGTGACGTCGCTGCGTGTAGGCCTACAACTCGTCGTCTGTTTAGGCCTATATCCAATCTGATAAACATTTGCATCACCTCTGATTCGTATTCGTTGTCTTAAACTCGATATCTCTAAAGCGTTATTTGAAAGCTAAACGCAGGGTACCAGCTTATTCACGACCGCTGCGTCAAGTCAGTGGGGTTGTCCAAAGACGCCATATCAAGAAGAACCATGTTTGGTTGCCAGAAGACCAGAGAGAGGGAGAGAGAGAGAGAGAAAGAAAGAGAGAAAGAGAGAGAGAGAGAAGGGGAGAGAGAGAAGGCGGAGAGGCGATGGTAAGGCGGGCTGTGTTCATGAATTCGTGTTTTTACCTGAAAGTTTGAACTGTCCGCAGATGTCAACTAAAACAAACGGATGAGATTTGGAATCAGCAGCTTCTAAACCACGCCGCAGTCGAATATTCTTCACCTTCTCTAGAAACTGTTACTTTAGGTCTACGTATAGTTATAACAAATGTTTTGCCAATGCAGTGTGTATTTAGTATGGATCTAAGCTTACGCAACTATGACGAACGCCAATAGCTTATCAGCCGACACTTTCTTGAGAAAAAAATGTAAAGGCAGCTGCAGTGGAAATATTCACTTTAAATCTGGACGAAGCCGGTTAACTGGTTTCGAACGGCCATAGTTTCGGAACCAGCGTGAGCACGTGACCGCCATTGAATTTCGTTGATTTGTTGTTTGGTCAATTGCAGAAGAAAGTTACCTTCAATGTGACCGCTCTTTAGGCAAGGTTAGACTGACATCAACGGTCCTGGCAGTCAAAAGTGTCATTAAACACAGTTTACTATTGTAGGAAAGGCTCTGGGGTCGTTTTTGGCTACATGGTTAGGCTGAAGGTAACGGGAGGTAGGCCAAATCGTCGTTCATCAGTTATTCACGCGCCTGTGAATAAGCTGGTTCCCTCGACTTAGCTTTCGTTGGACGCTGTAGAAATCTCGAGATTACGATTACGATCACGGTTCTTGAAAGTCTCATACTGTAGTATACCCATATTGGATTCTTCCAGGAAAATATAGCCTATGCTGAAGTATTGTCTGAACATTTTGACTCATAAATAAAATTGACCCAATCCTCCCTGTTGGTTTTTCTTGGCTGCATCTTTTCAATAAGCGCTGTACCGAATGGATTTTATTTGATTATTATCTAGAGGCCTATGATACAGGCTAATGCTTGTTTTCATACTTACTTATTTACTGAATGATCCTGGGTATTAGTTGCACCGTTCGTTAGTCGAATCGAAACAAAATCTGTCTAAACCTTTTCGCAAAGAAAAGTAAATTGCTTGCGATGGGTTGAGCCGGGCCATCGTCATCCTTGATTATATCGACATCTAAAACGAAGGAATCGATGCCAAAACTTGGACTGCGTATTTCATGATATAAATTGCGCAGCGAAGACAGTTGTATTGAGAGGGCGAACACCGTGAAGAATCGTAATTATTGGTAATAATAATCCAACAACTTCTGTTGCGCACTAGAATAATGCCCAAGGCATCAGACGATGGTCGCTACTAAGCAAAGTGGGTGTGCATACCAAATTCCATGGTAAGTCCGGTCAAAAGCCAGGAGAGAAATCCAAGAAGACAAACAACCTACGTGTAAATATAAGCAGAAGTAATAGCTACAGTATTAAATACTGTTGTTGACCTGACTGTGTACGGGTGTTGTGTGTAGGATGGCCCACAGTACCTGTAAAAGTGAGAAAAACACTACATGAACTGTGAAAATACTTTTGCACAACAGTATGCAAACTACTTAGAACACTGTAAGTAGCAAATGTATATTGATTTTAGTTGCTTCAGTAGGTAATAATTTAATTAGCTATTAAAGTGAGAATTAAGACATTGCTTTTATTAAATGCAGAGCAATGGGTGTGTTCAGTCTGCTTGGCCATTGCCTTGCCAACAGAGAACAATGTGTGGAATTTGTTGACCTCGTTGAAGTGGCAGCTTCACGTAAGGATGGAGTCGAGATTTTGTGTGATTTTTATTGCGTTGAACACTTGTTGATCACTTCATTCTGGAAAAGTCTTTACCTTGTCTCTGAAAATCCATACCTGGATCTTCTTGGAGGTGAATATGCTTCACTGGGCGAATACATCAGCAAATTAATTGATGATTTGCGCTCAGTCAACATAAAGCTTGTGATGTTCATCGATGGAGCAAAAGGAACTTCAGTGGAAGGCTTCCAGCAGAAATGGAATACATGGAAGACAAGACATTTTAGAGATCTTAGAAAGATTCGAGAGAGGTTGGCTGTTTTGCATCAAAATCACAGAATGGATCTGCCGATGGAAGATAGTTTCCGACCAGTTCTGCTGGAAGTACAGATCCTTGAAACTCTGCAGCAGTGTGGTTGTGAGGTGGTCCAGTGCACTTCTTTCGAGGCCGACTTTGTGATTGCAAGAAACTTTAAGAATCGGCCGAATGCATTTGCTATTCTGAGCAATGATTCTGACTTCTGTGTTTTTGACAATTGCAAGTTTATTCCATTTGAGCTGTTTGACATGAATGGAGACCTCGGTCTTCGGGAAAAACAACGACTACCAACAAAACCAGCGAAACTTCGGGTCGGATTGATATTATCGTCAAAAGTCTGGACTTCACTTGGTGTAAGGTTTTGTCTCAGTTCTGTGACTTTATGAAAGCTAATTTTGCAGCTTCAGATCATATGAACAAACTTCTTGTAAGTTTTGTATACTGTTTTGGTTAGATTTTATTTAAGCTTGAAAAGAAAGTTTCTGGAACGTGTAGACCAGTGTAACTTGAAAATAATGGATGAAACTTGTTTGAGGATTAAGCAAAGTAGATAGTTACTTGGGGAAGCTCATAATCCAAATGGACCTCAGATATGGTTGTATAGTAACTGGTTGTTGTCTGAGATTGTTTCTAGTATGTATATGGACATAAGTTGGCGTAGAGGGCATTTGTGGGAGAGGATGTCAGTCAACAGGGTGAAAACGGCAGTTCTTAGTCTAATCCAGATAGCGAGCAGTTAAAAAGTGATGCTTACCAGACATCCAGTAGATCTGCTGACTGAACCACGCAATTATCCACATCCTACGTAATATGTTAATTTACTACTACTAGAGAAGCCATGGTAAGGTCTTCAATCTGTAAATAAATAAATAGCAAATGAATTTGATGACTTTGGGCGATATCTTCTGCTATACAAATGTTCTGACAAGATATGTACATACAAACAAAAGGTGCTGCGTAGATGTTCAGCTACATACATAGACTTACATGCTGCATTGCTTGTTTATTTACAGTTTCACAGTCAGAATGAGATGATAGAGCTGAGCATCATCCGAGGAAACGACTTCACCAATTCCTATTTGCAGAAGTTTGGGGAGAGCATTGGTCTGGGGAGACAGAGTCAACTCGAGGATGCTGTGCAGTGGATTAAAAAGCACCACACTGTGGAGAATAATCCCATCTTGGCAGATGTGTTGGTCAGTTACTGCCCATCAGTCTGCTCCATCTTTGTCAGATGAAATGGTCGCTTATTCTGATTAGTTATAAGGATTCATCATTAATCCATTCCATCTGTAGCAGATGACGTGGTCAGTTTCTCAGCTGAAGTAGTAGTAGTTCTTCAGTTTAATGACAGCTTATGGCATCAAAGGCCGTTGCCATCGCCCTCCTGCTTTATCCAGGCTTGGGACTGGCACTGCCCCCAAACAAGGTAGTGGCAGAGTTTTTTCAGCTGAGCTGTAGGGATTCTCAATAAATCCACTTAATCTTTGGCAGATGAGACATTCAGTTTCTCTGCCCAGCTGCAGGGATTCTCCGTTAATCCAGTCCATCTGTGGCAGTTGGAATGGTCTGTGGTGTGGAAGAGTTCAAATTTGTCTGTCTGATCAGCCCTACAGATGTGAAGTTTTGCTAAGAAAGCAAAACCCTATACATTAAGAAGATTGAATTCAAACTCCAATTGCATGTAATTGACTACAGTAACACTATAGTTTACTAGAGTAAACACTACAGTAAAAGCAATTAATTAGCTACAGTAACACTCACAGTTAATTAACTTCGGTAACAATATACAGTAACACTATACAAAATTTGCTACCACTAGATTGCTTTTGAGCCTGGACATCCATTCTTGGGGTTCATTGTCTGTGATATTAAAGCCATTCATGTCGCAGAATCACATACCTAAGAAGGTCAGTTAGGTACAGATATAAACAGGCCACCATACTGCATTTCTAAAGCACTGTTTACACTTATGATGATATAATGCAAAGTGGTTTATGGCTGACTTGTCTGTGTTTTTTAGAAGTACACTACACCATAAATTTTATGGACCTGTCTCAGTTGAATCCTAAGAAATATAGGAGGGTCCTTTCATGAAATATGCTGGCTGAAGTAAAACCAGTATCTATCTGAAAACTTTGTTTTTGGGTATTTGATCCCATAGGAAATTACACCAGGGTCATTCGGTGTCAACTTAACCAGAAGTCCCTACCTCACCATTCAGATTTTTATAATTTGTGGCGAGCATGTAGACAAAATGTCTCATGGAGGCCTGCAAAAAAGTTTCATTCCTCAATACCTAGTAGTTTGTAAGGTACCCGTTTACACATGAATACACTTATATGCACAGTTGCGTCATGGTTCTGAACCACATCTATTTAACACACGAGACACATTAGCATGCACTATTAATACTTGCACTGCACCAGCTAATAGTCAGTCTCATGTTGTCATTATGTTGGACAGCCTGTATCAGCTGTAATAGCTGATACAGGCAGCCCAGCTACGTCCCAAGCAGGAGCTTAGCTGCTCTCTCAGCCAAGGTTACTACAGCTGTGTACCCATAGCTTGGCAGTCCAGTTGACAGGAGTTTACCTTTAAAATAATGTCTGGAAACAGCTGACATTAATGTAGCTAGAAACTTAAATTCTCTGGTATTAAACTGCTAACACTTTGTCCATAACAAGACAGCAATGTGACCTTTCAAATTAAGTGGACAAAATTGTCTGATATTAGGCTACAGTGCAAATGCTTTCACATAGGCATGTCTTAGAGCTTTCTAGCTACATTAGGACTTTGTTAATTATACATACCGCATTTCAGCATGGCCCACTTAACCTGCAATTCGTTAACACATGGTTTGTGGTGACTTTGGCACCCGATGACCACATGTAGACAGGGCTGCACTTAGTCACTACAAACATATCACGATGGCAGTTTGGCTTTTCAGCGGAAGGATCAGAGATTTGAAGAGGCCGTGAGTCATGCCAGGCAGTTCTACCAGCTGACTCTTTCAGCTGATGAAGTGGTGCCTCAGGACTACCTGACAAATTATATCGTTGATGAGGTTGAGAAAGGTCACTATCCATCCAACATCCTTGCAATGCATCAGGGCTTCTACTGGCATCGGATGCTGCTTGAAGATGAGGGCAGTCGTGATCCAGTTGCTGAAGCTGCATTGGCTCCACTGAGAAGCTACATCTACGCCATGGTTCTGAGTCCACGTAACAACAGAGTAGAAGAATTTGGCAGAACGCCAAACAGGGAGTTTGATCAATTCAATGTAAATCTCTTTCAAAGTTGAAGTATTTAAATCTCATAATTTCACTTGTAAACTTTTAAATCCCAGGTATGCCTGTTGGTTATCATTTTGTAGCTTGTCTACCAATCTTGCTTTTTGTTTCTCTGTTGCTGTTGCTTCTTCTACCCAATTTCAATTGATGTGACTCGTCTGTTGCTTCCGTTGTCAATATTTCTGCTGCCTGTTTAATTGAAACTTCTTTGGCCATGGTCATCCAATTGATGCTGCCGAGGATTTGCTGAACAGAAACATTTACCTTTTACCTGAAAGGGTAGCTTTTTAAATCGGTCATATGGTCATGTCTAGCACCTTTCATTATTTAAAAGGAACTGTAGAAATGAGCAAATTGTTGCGTACGTACATCAAATTTAGGTTTTGTAGCCTGTTTCACTTGCAGTTGTGATTATTTATATAGCAGTGTACAGTAAGTTATGAGTTACTTCTAGAGTGCTTTGCAATGCCAGTTATTAGTGCATTGGGCCTTATATCAGCTTCATCTATCTTCTTGTTCTGTGGGTGTTTAGTGTTGGTGTTGAGATTTTTTGGTAGTTACTGTTGTCATGTATTTTGTTTGTTCTTATTTGAAAAAGGCTAGAGTTTTGCATCTGGTGAATGTTTAGGTATTTCCTTCGCGGGCAAGATTTATCCCTAAAATTAACATGGTTCCAAAAGACAAAATATTCGCAAATTTGGGGACATTTCATCGAATCATGACTCACCAGGAACCACGTGAGTTTGTTATGTGAGGGAGAATACTCTTTAGTGAAATGCATGTATTCGGTGTTTTTGTTAAACCCTCAAAGCACTGTTTTTAAATTGTTCTGCGTAAGGATTTCGTTTATTAAATTTCTGCTTGTACTTGTGCTGAAAGAGCCTTAAATCCTCCAGAGACTTTATTTCAAATGATTGTGTAAATTACTTTTGACACACAGTCGATGAGCTTGTCAACATTTGCTTGTTTTGTTATACACCTCAGTGTCATTGAGTGCAAACCAATCAGCCCAGCTGATCAGCTGAGCTGACCTGGTTATGTGGAGGTTGCAGTTTGGAGATAGTCACAGTTTCTGGACATCACCTGATGTCGTTTCTTTATGTGGGAAGAGTGCTGCATTAAAGTCAGATGTTAACTGAAATGCTTGTAACATTTAAGTACGGTCTTTGGTTGTTTAGATTTTCAGACGGAGTGGCACAGGCGCTATGGTTGGCGCAACGGTTTCAAGTGTTACGTTCTGCGATACTTCCTTGTTCTGAACTTTGAGCAGAATTTGTGGGTAACACTGAACGAGTTTCTGCCACTCATTGCTCTGGTCTTCTGCCAAGTTGACGTCGAATTCTATCAGAGTAAGCACCTACAGCAGACTGATTGACGTCATGTTTAGATGGTTAATGGTTGGTTGACGTGTTTGTTAAGGAGTGAAGGCATCAATTGCTTAGTCAGCCAGCCTAGTCAGTGACTGGTTGGCTGACCTGATGACTGACTGGAGCTGATAACGTAATAATAATGAGGATCCAATCAGTTAATAGAGGGTCTGTCTAACTGCTGGTTGTAATCATCACTTACTGTTTTGTCACCAAACATTTTCTGTGCGCATTATGGCAACATTTTAATTTAAGACTAGAATCCATAATGACTTCTCTATCACAGACAATGAATGTTGGGCCCTTCATTAGAAATGCCTCCTAAGCTGCCGAATGTTGGTAATGCTAATTTTTTCTGGTATTGGATTATTTTATTGTCCGTGGCCTAGGTTTCCTGTAGAGTTATGTGTTCTGACTAACTGGTCCTGTTTTTATACATCACAGGACCATGTTAAAGCAAACCATTACGTCGTGAATGCCAAATTCAGATCAGCTTCAGAACATAACTTCACTAATGCAGAATCATTAGGATGATGGTCCTTGATATGGGTGGAGGGTTCCATTGTACAAGAGAGCATTTGCTTTCAAGATTTCTTTGCACGTGTTTAGGTCTGCGATTCCTGCCAGACAGCCGCTGTGTGACTCTTGGAAGCTGGTTTCAAGATATTTATCGTCACGCATTCTACTTCATCGGGAAACTGTTGCATTTATCACATGAATTTCCTCAGCCAAGCCACATCTTCTCTGGAGCCATTTGGACGGCCTTCTACATGACTTCTGTGCGAGACATGCGTGAGTGCAATTTACACATACTACACGGTTCTGTTTTTTATGTTTCTCTAATAATCTAATAGTTCTTGTTACACTGTTTATATCTTATGTTTATATACATCACCTTTGTTTTCAAACTTTTCGCTTTAATTCTTTTACAGTAATTTCAAACGTTAGAAGTACTTTGAAAGCGTTAGAACACACTGCAGTATAACATGAATTCTGATCTAGCATGTTCAAGGACGTGGATCCCAAATTAGTTCATTAATTAATTTAAAAATGAACTTGTTATAAAGTGACTTTGTTATAAGGTGGTTCTTGATGTGGCTCCCAATGACTGTTATAACAAGTTTCCAGTGTACTGCCAAACTTTACTCATCAGCATCAATCAATGGCTCAAAGCATGTGACTTGCTGAGGGTCCCTATGCTGACGTTGCTGTTATCTTGCACTTTTAGCCTAAAACCCGGCAACAGTAAAGATTTAACCACTGAGGACTTCTGTTGATAGAAGTTAAGGTACTATCAGGCATTCCCTGTTCTTACCCAATTACCTTACCATTTTTACTGAACTGAATACATTTTAAGAACAGTGAAGAGGTTGGAGGTAATATTCTGGAAAGGTGGAAACCTTGGGTGAACCTGAAAGATTTGAAAAGTGAATGCAAGAGTTGATTTTGATGCAGTGACAGAAGATGTGTCAGAATCCTGATGAGATGTAAATGGGATTTAAGTTGAGAGGACATAATGAATCGCTGATAATTGTTGATTGAAGCTGAATAATTTTGTTCTGTTCAGGTACTGTTGGTCCAGCAAACATCCAGAGGATTCAAAAGGATCTGAATTACATCATCCGTGAGAAACGTCACATCATCCATTACTTAGTGGAAGGACTGTTTCAATTTAACACAAAATTCTAAAACAATCTCAAGCAAGCTTTTAAGCTAACATGCCTGTAAATAGTGAAAATTACTCAGTAGTTGTTTTAGTCAAGTTTCTGTGGACTGTTGCCTATTTGTTGTCATAGTTTGTTAACGACTGTAACATAATCATAGTATCACTTGTGGTAACTGCAACTCATCTTTTGCTTATTATAGCAGGTTACTGAATGCAGGCTTACATTGTCACCCAACCAACCAGTTGCATAGTGTCGTGGTTCTGTAAGATATTCCTTCTTCTCAGCTCTAAGAATAATTATCTAAAATTATGAACTGAAGTTGTTGCTTGAGCCTCAAAGTCATTTCTGCATCAATGCAGAGGGAATTGTAAAAGAATTAAAGTGAATGGTTTGAAAACAAAGGTGATGTATGCTCATGTTAACTGTGTGTGACAGTTATTCAGTTGGTCCAAAGCTTGTATCAGTTTGAGGTTTTCAAATATAGGGCCTACTGAATTTTTTGCATGTTGATTTTATTTGGCTTAGCACTTAAGTTGACTAAATTTGAAACGGAAACAAATTAGAATAATTCCTACTGTATTAGTTTTGTCTTTAGTATTTTTTAGGCAAAAATCTGCTTATTTTATTTCATTTGTAACCAGAGAAAGAGTTAATTTTCCTTCTCAGGTCAACTTTAGCACATTAGTACTGATTACCACATTTTCTTAGATCACATATTATCCTTGTGTTAAATCATCCTGGATAACTAACTCACTATTACTATAATTTTATCTTTGAGAGCAAATTACTTATGTTTTTCTAAGGCCTACAGGCTAATGTTCAAAAGCAACAAAATGTTTGAAAAACATCTGAATCATTAGACCATCTCAATGACCAATTTCATCCTTTACACCCAAATCATAAATGAAAATTGGGTCTGATTTGTTGCTATTTAAAATGTCCAAAGTTCCAATGATGGTATATTAGCTTACTAGATGCAGTTAGTTTTATTATTTCAGTTAGTTAAAACTCGCTCTGTAGCAGCATTTTACGCCAAGGAAGAGATCGGTTTTTACATTAATACAGTGATCATGCTTGAAAGAAGTTGTGCATGGAGTAGGCTGGAATTGGGATGCCAAGTGATGTGCGTGGGGGTTTCCAGGCCTCCTTCCTGGTCACCATCCAACACGGAAACACTTCCTGCTGTTACGAGTCTAGAGCTGACGGTCAAAGCATCCCAGATAGTAGGGTAACAGGTCAGGGTGTTTCATCAGTCTTGGAGAATGTGTAAGCATGTGCACTGCTCTACTGTGTGGGCAATGTGTGAAGGCCAATCACCTGCTTACACAGTAAAAAAGAAATACAGTATAAAAAATTATTAAAATATCAATAAACCAACGCTTGTATGGTTTTCGTAAACATCTTTTCTTATCTGAAGAGATTTGCCAGAACAAGCACCATGAATTATCTCAACATGTGCATCAAATACATAAGAAAATCAAAACGCTGCTCTAAATAAATGCCCTTCACAGGAAAATGAGTTAGAAACTCAGACTAAATGACCTCATCAGATACAAACATTAAAATGCTCACACTGAGCCTCTGGTTCCTCTTAAAAACTAAATGGGGAACCAGCACAACTGTTAAAAAATCTCTTTCACCTCCAAAACTAACAAATCATTTCTGGCATCATTTCAATAAAAACAAAACTCAGTTGATCTTACTAAACTGCAATCTTTTCTCTCTGTAGTACCAGCCTCCAAAAATGAAACTATAAAATCTTGAATGGTTCCCATATAACTAAAATACTTCAGTTTAAAAACAGCATAAGAATTCTTGCAAATCAAAATTTTAGAAACAGAGTTTCAAAAAACAGTGCACATTGGACGCTTATTTTCCTCTGAGTCTTTTAATACATGTCAACAAAACTCCTTTATGGTGAAACACAAACATCAGTCCTCAAACTGTCTGCAAAAAAGTTGCTCGTTGGCACATAATACGAACAAAAAAGAAGAGTAAACACTTAACTATTCACGAATTTATTTATGTACTTGAGTATTTATGAAGCACCTTTTAAGAACATCTAAAAGAAATTAAACATACAAATTAAACAATCAATATTGCAGACCATATTTTGGAACCTCTGAAACTTTTTTATGAAACTAAAGATTTTCTTAATGTTTGAGTACCATGAAGACTCTTTCGCAAACCTGACAAACGTACCATCAAGGACAGAAATTAGTGACAAAACTGAGCAATGATACACAAAATTAACACAAATTATAAACAATTGATCCATGAGCTATCACAGTTGAAAAATCACACTTTATAAAGATGCTGATGACAACACTTAAGAGGAGCGACTAGTATCAACTGTAATGAAATCCAAATGTCTAACATTACTTTTTATTTCCTTAGGTTAAAAGCGTGAAAGACTAACAGATGCCAAAAATTACTCAGCCCAAGAGAAAACAGGCAGCAGAACATGCTGTATAGGCATCCGGTGTAACTCGTGGAATGAAGAGAAGGAGGAATTGGGAGGAAAGAAACCAACCTAACCAAACGAAATACTAAACTGGAATCGTCAAGAATCATGTAGCATTAACAATGGTCAAGTTTCATTACCCCTCCACAGTAAAATGTTACCTAATGCAAACATAACTGTGGAACTTCAAAAACAAAGACAAAAATTATCTACTGTTGGGAACTCAAATGCTAAACCTAACGCAACACAACTGTAGAACTACAAAGACTAAAACTTAACTACTGTCGCACTAAAAAAACAGCACACAAATATCCAAGGATAAAACATCATTATGCAGTATCACCTGATCACTTTTTCAGTATAAAGGTATAAATGAGAAACATGCCTGAACCAACAGACAAAATCGGTCAAAACAGAACGCAATACTTATAGTGAAGCATGTACTGCAAGATAAAAACGACTTGATCCGTCGTCTTCAGATGTGCTTGGCAAAACCGGCTGTAACCAGTTCATCACTGACAAACTGCCCAGATGACTGGATTTTCAAGGTGACTTTGCACTTGTCCATCTTTGAATCCTCACTCTGAATGGATGCCGTCATGATCTGTGAGGTGACGAGAGACTGGAAGACTGCGTTTGCTTGCTCTGTCCAACCACCAACAGCTGCACTGATGCCTACAAATTAAGTCAATCCAACTCACTCAGTTCTGTTCTGATCAACTCAGAATTACAAAATCTAGCATTGTTACATTTTCCAGCTCAAGCACAGACCATGACAACCAGTCAACCTTCACTGTGGGTCTTTACTCATAGCAACTTTAATAGTCCATGAACGGGTGGTATACAAACTGGCTTGAATTTGTCAGCTTTATTTGTTATTTAATTTAATAAAAAAACTTCCATAGCGCTGGTGTCTAATGCACAAGGCATCAGCACAAAATTCAAGCTACAGTCAAGTCAATATCCAGAATGTCAGTCCACTGAAACACAGAGGCAGCCTACGGTGGATTGGCCAACTCTGGTAGAATTTAAATCTGATAAATTGAGATTTTAGCTAACAACTGAATTTTTCAAAGAGCTGTTTGAACTGAACATGTCACTCAGGGGGGATGATGGTCACCTACCAGCAAGTGAGCAGTGAAAAGCCAGAGGAGGAAAACTCAAAAGTTCTGCTGGAAAAGGCCGAATGTGATTAAGCGGCAACGTCGCCTCGTCTCCATAGTCAATAAATCTCACAGCCAAACGATCTTCCAGAACATCCTTTACCACAACACGATACCATTCACCATATTCTACAGCAGAAAGACAGGCCAGTCAAAATATATTACAGTCCAAAGCTAATCAGTTGCCAACTATAACTTCACACAGCAAAAAAGGAACAATCCTGTTACATGAACAACAATTACAATACAATCTGAGTTAAATGTCCAGCTGCTCACTTATGAGGCAAGATACACCAGGATTTGAAAGCACATCCCGAACACCGTCATGCAGTGCTCAGTAAGTGATGCTCCTCCGGTCACTGCTTCATTTCTAATTTCTACATCTACAACTAGCATTTACTGCTTGAAACATCAGCTAAAGTTGTGGCCAAAGTGGGACTTACTGTTGTGAAATCCAAGACAAACTTCGTTCTTTTGAGAGACGATCTTACGAGAACCAGCAGAATCGGGAGGCGAAAGAGCTTGAAACTGGAAGTGGTTAATCATATCAGCCACTACAAGACAGCACACAGCATAATGTAAAACTTCACATAGCACCATTTATAATACTTTCTCAAAACAAGCAGAAAGCAGACCATTTACGAGAATATACAGAATAACTCTACACCGAAATAGTTGGGCACACCTGCATATACCAATCTCTTAACAGAGATGCCTAAACACATATAAGGTATGGTTCATGTTCTAGTTTGGCCAAAGGCATATTCATTTACAAAGACCTATCAAGAAATAGTGGACAATTTCTTACTTGTGCTACAGAGAATTCAAATTTATCAAATGCACATTTGTGACAGATACAGTAGATCATCTTTTAAGATTAATAAATTAATATAATAGTTATAAGAAATTATGCATCAGTATAACACGATTCACGTAAAACAGATTCACATTCATGCAGCAACATGGTGACTTCAGAAAACACAGAGGTAAGGACACAGGGAAGGCCAAGTAAGGGATCACAGTTACTGAGGACACAAGAAATGTGAACTCAGGGATCCCTGCTATTTAGGACACATAGAAATGTGAACTTGGGAATCATTACCATCAGGTACACATAAGAAATGTGAATAAAGAGAAAACAGATAATGAAGAAACAATAATTAACTTGTAAATCACACGTGATGAAGACACACAAAATGAGACAATCCTTCAGCTACTTTTAACTCAGTAAAACAGGTAATGAAGAAACAATAATTAACTTGTAAATCACACACGATGAAGACACACAAAATGAGACAATCCTTCAGCTACTTTTAACTCGGATGAAAAAATTAAACCTACTTTGGAGTAAGTCCTGACACCAGAACGACCCAGGGTTCGTTGGAACAGTCACCTCCACAGTCACATCTGATAATGGTCTCAACTGAGGTAAATCACTAAACATGAATATGGATCGCCTGCATCCTACGTCCTGTTGGACTCGATCACCATCACTGTTCTTTGGCACTTTGCCATCACTCAACTGGCCTTCTGATTGACCACTTGGCCAAGCATTTGATTCGGCGTTTGACTGAGCAATGGCTGCGGGGCAGTTTGACTGGCTATTTGACTGACCATTTGACTGAGGAATTAACTGAGTATTTGACTGAGCAGTGACAGAATGTCTGTAAGACTGGCCACTAGACTGAGTCTTGGACTGAATATCTGAGACACAACATGATTGACTATTACTTAAAGCATCTTCTTCAAAGACAGTGCAGCTCTCTCGTCCGAACTTCAAAGAGACAAGCATCTCACGCAAACTGAGTTCCCGATTTTCGCTTGGCAAGACAGTACAAACATCAACAAAATACTTTCCCTGGCGTGTAAGACTAGATGATCTAATTACAAAGGATGACACGTTCTCCGTGTTCTCTTGGAACCAACTGATTGCCTTCAGACTCCAGCGCTCATTTGGCTCTACAGGCTTCACACGATCGATAGCACAAGGCACTGCCTGCTTAGGCAATGCATCGACCAGTGCCGCAGGAAGACAGCGAATGTCAACGATATCAATCACATCAACATTTCCATAATCAACAAACTGTAGTCGGAACTTGGAATCCTGGCTAATGTCTAAGACTTCAGCTCGGTACCAGATCCCCTCAAAGTTAGCTGCAACAATCTCTCCAACGGCAGTCGGCCGGTAGGGCTTAGCTTCGAAGGCACACCACTCGTTCAGTTTCCTCAGCAGCTCAAAGAACTCACGCTGCACTGAATCTTTCTGCAACTGTACATAGAAATCGGATGGAGAATTCACGTGAACAATTGCCACCATGTCACCACAATTAATTGAAACCATTCCAGGCTTAACTGCAGCCACTGTTGGGGCATTAGCACCCGATACAGTATTGCAGACATCAGCTTGGTCCAGGTCAGGAGTTGCTGTACGCTGACTGACAGCCGATGTGGCAACACTGGCAGCTGCTGAGGCAATGCTGGCAGCTGCTGTATTCTGAATGGCAGCTGATGTGTCAATATTTGCAGCTGTTGTATGCTGACTGGCAGCTGAAGTGGGTTGATCTGCGGCGACTGATGTGGGCAGATTGCCAGACAATTCTCGTGTGACAGAACTCAAGTCTGATGCTTTGGTATCAGAGTTAGGTATAGCGGCAATCGTTATAGGTGGTTTGGCTGCTTGCTCACGCATAACAGTGGCACTAGTTTCTTCTTGGTGTTTTCCTGCAGAGTATGACATCATCCCTGGCCGACTGACGTTGTTTCTGATAGTGCAACTGGCATTTGTATCAAATGACAGACAAGTATTAAGAGTATTCGTCTCCTTGCCAGGAGGTTCATGACCGGATTCATCTCGCAATCTGGCTTCATTTGCTAAGTCCACAGCTCTACCACTCGATAACAGCTGCTCTCTGATGCTGCACTGATCGCCTTCTCTAACCATATCTACCAGACACTTGCCACTTTCATCACGCATAACAGATTGCACACAGAAATTAAAATTCTCACAGTAAGTTTTGAACCAGACACATGAATCTTGAGACCATTTCCCTGCAATGTCTGATCCAGTCAATCGTAAGAGGCCACAGCGGATGGCCTGTTGAGGCACTGCACTTAAAAACTCTGGAGATAAGGCACGAATGTTGCTAGCATCAACAGAATCCACATTGCCAAAATCCACAAAGAATAATTTGAACCTGTCCTGCGACAGAATCGTCAGCACCTGCGCCCTGAACCACATTCCGTCAAAGAGCCCAGCTACATATTCGCCCACAGCAGATGGCCGATAAAAGTCACGAGTCAAGGATGCAGAGCAGTGAGAAGTTAGGTCAAGACACAGCTGAGCAATGGACAACTGCACCGCTTCATCCGCTAGTTGGACAAAGAACTCAGATGGCGTATTTGCATGAATTACTTTAACGTTTGTATCACAAGTTAGCGGTTCATGACTGATTATGTTCCTCTGAAGCAAATCAGCCACATCATCATCAACCTTAACCACTTTTTCCACAACATTTCCACCTGAACTGTTTTCTGTTAGAGCTGAAGTCATACTGAGTTCTGTTTCCAGTCTGATGGTCTTTTCCACTTGTTTTGGGGAAATAGTCTGACCAAAATGATTGGAAATGATCAGTTCTTTAACAGACTCTTTTGATTTTGAGCCAACCAGGTCAACCATACATAAGTGGTTGCCGTTGGCAGGAACCAACGCCGTCTTCACTGTGCAAACGTCATTCTCAAATCTCTGCCTGAACCAGACAATGGCATCTTCACCCCATTCTCCTATGGTTTCATTGCCAACAAGACCTTCAATGGCACAATGGACAGCCAACCTTGGCCTACTCAGAACAGCTTTGGGCATTGTACTTCGAATGTTTCTGTACTCAACGATGCTGACATTGCCATAATCCACAAAAAACAGTCGTGCTCTGTCGCTTGTCAGCAGCTCAACCACTTCTGCCCGAAACCAGCAGTCGTCAAATAGGCCAGCTACGATGTCACCCACTTTGCCATTTGAATACGGAGCAGCATTCAGACCAAGCGCGCTCCGGTGGAAATCGGCCAAGAACTTGGCCATTTGCTCTTTGCTCTCACCATCAAACAGCTGGACATAGAAGTCAGATGGCGAATTTATATGAACTATACAGACTGTCTGACCAACAACAGGAAGCTGCTGACAAGGACTGCTCTTGGACTCAATGACTTCATCAGATCTCCCTGACTCCTGTAAATGCATACTCTTCTTTGCCTCCACCACACCACAGCTCCTTTCTTCTGCTGCTGGGTCATTCCTCTCCATGGCATCTGCTTTTCCATGAGGTGGCAGAGCACCCTTAGTGCTAGCCGACTGCTGCTTGAGAAGCTGATCAAACAAACACTCAAAGGACCCTGGAGTTTTAAGTTCGACCAAACAGATGTTGTCTGATGACTGGACTTCGACGGAAGTGACCACAAAACAAGATGTCTCACAGTTCAGCTTAAACCACTGAATGGCCTCAGGCGTCCAATCCCCTGAAAAACCTTCAGCTGTTCTAAGGCGACATCCGATAGCCTGCCTCGGAATCACACGCTCCTGGTATCCTTCACACAAAATGCGCACATCTCTCACATTCGTAACATTAGTGTTTCCAAAGTCAATGAACAGCAGTCTGACCTCATCTTCTGACATCATCTCTATGACCTGCGCTCTGTACCACAATCCCTCGAACAACGCAGCCACCAATTCTCCCACTACCTTTGGTCGATGAACCACTGAATCAGCCGAGTTACAATCTCTATTCAGCTGCTCCAGTAAGTCCCTCATCTGTTGGTCATTGCACAATTGAACAAAGAAGTCCGAAGGCGTGTTCACATGGACAACGCAGACTAATGTTCCACTTTTCAGAAGCTTCTGAGCTGCAGAAACACTCTTCAGTGGCTGCTGTTTTGCATTTAGTTCAGCTGAGTTTTCCATCGTTTCTCCACAAGCCATAAAAACTTCAGTGTCTGCAGATTTCTCTTCAGTACTGATTACTTTTGAAACTTCACTTTGACTTGAATTGACCAAGATCACTGATCTGGAATTAATGTCTTCAGACTGACTGTTTTTATTCTCAGTGACTTTTGGACCTGGCTGATTGCTTTCAGTGACTTTTGGATCCAAGTGATTGCTTTCTGTTACTTTTGAACAAGGCTGATTGTTTTCTATGATTTTTGGACCAGAGTTCTTGGTTTCTACTATTTTTGGACATGCCTGATTGTTTTCTGTAGGTTTTGGATATGCCTGATTGCTTTCTGTAGGTTTTGGACATGCCTGATTGCTTTCTGTGACTTTTGGCTGACTGTTCTTGAATGATTTGGGTCCTGTTCTAATCATCATATCTAATATCGGTCCTGCCCAATTACACCCAGTTGATTTGAGTTCTGATTGGTTGTTACCAGTTGATCTGAATCCCAACTGGTTATTTCCTGCTGATCTAAATTCTAATTGGCTATTAGCAGAAGACCTGAATCCAGACTGATTATTTCCAGATGGTCTGGGTCCTAGCAAACTGTTGCTAACTGGTCTCGGTCCTAACTGGTTGCCACAGGACTGAGCTTTAGGAAGACATTTGGCATCATTAGCAAAATGAACTCTCTTATCATTTGGTCGTTGAGCGAATAACATTGATGGCGCTGTTGGCTGCTGCTGCTCAACAAATAAACCACTGGCCAAGCGTGTGCTAAGGCACTTTTCTTCTGAGGGCTTCTGGTGATTGCTGGACATTTTCACATAACAATCCCTGACTGTACTAGTCATTTCCATCGATCTCAGGTCGACTGCATATCTGTTGGAGATGACATTGCAGACTCCAGTGATCGTGAACTGTTTTTCGAGACACAGATCCTTGAACCATTTGGAGAATTCACCATCTAGGCAATCACCTGATCCTCCCCTAGGAGTGGCACTGAGGTCAAACAGACAGCACGGCACGGCCATCTCCGTGAGCACATCCAACTGACATCCAAGAGGCAGAGGCCGTAGATAACTGCACGCAACAACATCAACATTTCCAAAATCCACAAACTCCAATCTACAAGTAGATGATGACACAACCTGCAAAACTTTAGCACGATACCAGATGCCGTCGTACAAAGCGCCCACAATTTCCCCTGGTCCATTTGGCACGTAAGAGGACAGTGCACATTTGATGCATCCATTCTTCAGCCTCTGCATCAGACAAAGGAATGACTTCTCCAAATTCTCATCCTCTACATGTACGTAGAAATCAGCCACATTGTTGATATGTACAATGCTAACAGCTGATCCAATTTCAAGTTTTGGACGATTTGTTGCAACTGAACTGGTAAATTTGTCAATCTGAGATGTAGAAATGGAGTCACAAGATAAGGATGATGACTGAGGCTTTGACAGGCCAGCATTTGAATCCAGCTTCAACTGAATAACTCCATCACGAATTAATTTATCCTTCCAGCTGATGTTCTGATCCTTTGAGAAAAGCTGCACTAAGTGCACATTTTCCTTCTCCTTTTCGACCTTCATCTGAAATGTTGCAGACAACGGAAGCAGAAAATCTGGGTTCCATGGCTGAACAAAAACCACTTCAGTCGGCTCCAGTAAAGTACAGCGATACACAAACACAGGGAAAGTTAAAAGAGAGGCATCTAATGGACCAATGAACTCTGCTGCAACACTGTCACAATTGCCATAATCAAGAAACATAACACGAACAGAATCTTCCGACGTGATCCCCCGGACGAGACCTCTGTACCATTTCTCGTCAGCACTGAAACGAGCAGCTACGACGTCACCTACGCTCGGACGGAAGGAACCCCTGTAACTGCAATAGATTTCATTAAGCTTCTCTTCCAGCAACTGCAACAAAGTTGCTTTCTCGATGGTCACAACCTGAACGTAGAATCCAAAGAAACAAGTCGCATCTGTAACCATCACCTCATAGACGTTGCCTTTCACAAGAGGATTTCGCACAAGATCTTTGAGTTTTGGAGCTGCATATGGCATGGATAATGGGATCGGAGGTGTTTCCAGTCGCTTCAGCAATCTCTCTGCCACTCCACCCATTTCTACTTTGAACTCATCTGCTGAACTGATTTGAAGAGTCAGTGGAGATGTTATGGATGTCTCTCCTTCTGAATTGGTTTCAGCGCCTGAAGGACGGTTTCCGCTGAGCACAAAGAACCCGGGTTGCAGGTCAGGAATGAACTCAGCCAAGCCATACTTGACCATCAGGTCATTGACTATCTCACCAGAGGGCAGCATCAGTTCGAGATGAACACAAGAACCGTCCACCTGACAAACTCCAGCTTCCAAACGTTCGGCATTAGTCAGGCGCTGAAAGTAGTTGACGGTCCCTTGAGTCCAAGCCTTTGAGCTGGCTCTGGGCCTGATGCCAGCCAGTGTGCAGTGGACAGCCTGGAATGGCAAGGAGCAGAATTGACCCTCAAGGGAGATGAGGCTGACCAGGGACATTGCCTGGCAGACGCCATAGTCCAGAAGGAAAGCATCGACTCCTGACCGATCAAAGTTCAGCACATGAACCCTCAGCCATTTGTCTGAACGACTGCACTTGGCTGCATACAGCATCCGCGCCGTAAGCCTACAAAGCACATAAGCCAATGACAGGATGGCTAAAGTGGGGGAATGCAATAGATGAAATGACATTAAGTGACAGGATGGCTAAAGTGATGAATGAAGCAGATGAGGTGAGGTCAAAAATGAGCATGAGTTAGTGACAATAGCCTTGCTTCCTCTTTCATGATCCTCTGGGTTAAGATGTAAAAATGTGTTCAATTACTGAAAACCCTTTCTACATGGACTGAACAATGCCAACAAATTTCATTAAGTTAATAAATAAAAGCCATGCTCAATAATCCAGAAAATAAAATTTTTTATATTCAGACATTACCTTTCAATAATTTTCAGTACAAAAACACGAAGACCACAGACAAATGTTATGAAAGGCATTAGACAGTAGCATTCCGTTAGAGTACATTTAGCAAGCAATGCAACATGATTGCCTTGTTTGACCAGTCAAACAAGAATCCCTTCAGTGATGGCTTATCAGTTAAACGGATTAATGACACTGTATGGCATCATAAGCCGTTGATGGCTTTTTAATGACTGTTAATGCATATTCAGCAATAAAACAGTTGACCAGTGTCTTACGAGAATCCCTTCTGTGATGGCCTGTTCTCATAGTGCTGTTTCATGTTGGTCTCGAGCTGCGGCAGCTTCTCCAAGTCATTCGATCCCGACAGAACATGAATCCAAAACTGAGACGGACTGACAATATTCAGCACTTTGACGTGTACCTTCGCTCCTCGGAAGAGATGCTTGGCAGCTGTGGGCATTCCATGAGTGGACCCCGCTATTTCTTTGACAACCTCCGATCCAGATGGAGATAACGGAAGAGGTGACAAACTGACTCCCAGCTGATCATCTGTGCTACTAACAACATCCACACCAGGTATACATAATCAATCTCAAACCACTGCATGTAAGTACGTATGTATCTGAGCATTTGTATAGCACCTTTTAAGGACCTCTCAAAAGCACTGTGAGCAAGGCTGTCTAAGGAAACCAAACAAGTAAGTCTCAACATAAGGGACTATACTGAAGACAATGAAAGCCCCAGGCGGGCAAAACTTTTCAATCATTGGCACCAGACTCGGGAACTCTTTTCCAGCAAATGTCCACACCGCAGTCTGTGCTGACCTTCAGAGCTTGACTAAAAACACATTTTTCTTGGATTTGTTCTGTGTCTTCTCGGATTTCCCTCTTGGCTTTTGACAGGACTAACCCCAGACTTTGGTAAGCTCACCAATTTTACTTAGTAGCAATCGTCAAGTGATGCCTTGAGCATTATTACAGTGTGCTACAGAAATTCTTGAATTACAGATTATATCACTCATTTACATAAACTTAATACGTTTCTGCATTTCATTTCCCCATAATTTGAGACGTTATATTTGTCAACTCAGCAAGAAAGAAATTCCATAATAGTTTATTTAAGTAATTTAACTTAGAACAATTTTATATTATTAGTATAATGTACAATATAGTACAGTTAATATAATAAGTACTTTGTAGACATTTGCACAAATGATCTTGTTTTATGCCTGCCCTTACATCAACATGGAAGCTGGATAACAAGTACAGATGAACGTTCCAGTGGGCAAGAAAACATTAATTGTTAAAAAATAACCAGGTCATTAATATACCAAGTGGCTGGTAAAATCCTTTCTTTCTTCATCTCTTGGTGCTTGTTCTGATCTGCATATAGTTCAGTAGTTCTGAAAAGATGCTTTGCAACTCCAGCTTCTAAAAATTCACTTGATACGTTTCTTCCGGCTGAACAAAAAGATTTAACCAGGTAAGTCAGCATAAGCAAATAAGCAGAAGGCAAGCAAGCCTAACTTTAGCACAAGATCACAGTACAGCTGGGTCATTCAATGAATGGTGCTGTATAAATGTTCAGACATATACCAGTTGTCAGCAATGGCAGTGAAAGCATAGGTTAAAGTATATTAAGTCAGTGGTATGTGTTCATGAATTACCTGCATTGCATTTCTTGGAAAAGTATCAGCACCAGTAGGAATTAGTCAGGAGTATTAGTAGGAAATTAATAAATGCCCAGAACTTCTGTCTTTCAAAGGTTGTTGTTTCTTCTTCCATCATTTATGGCATTTTCTTTTCTGTGTATTTTTTCCTTACTAGAGCCAAATCCCAGCAACTGAGGTGATAGACATGCCACGGCTTGAATGCCTACACGTTTCACTGTTACCCACTTAGATTAGGAACACATAGGTTCAGACTCATACATACATACATACATACAGATGTATACATACATATATAGGTGGCTTTCACCGAATGAAAACAACATTCAAGGATCAAATTTTGTAGCTGGTCCACCGAAAATACGTACCATCCAGACAGACAAAGCTCACGAAAATAAATGCAGTCTTCTGTAAGAAGTACCTTCATAGATCCATTAGCCATGTCACAGAACTTCTGAAAGGTTCTTACACGTTGCTGTGTAAATGCTCAGACTCATACATACATATACACTTATACATACATACATACATACATACATACATACATACATATATATATATACACACATTTATGCAATAGCCACAAGAGGTGCAGTGAGACTCGATTTGGCTAAAATGCAACAATAACTTGTTTCTTTCCCATGCAAAAAAAACAATCATTAATAAAAAGTCATTAATTATTAATTAATTACCTGAGTTAACAAGTATAATGCTGTGAACATTCACTGTCTTTTGGAAGCACCTGACCGAGTAAATCTGAAGAACTGGCAAGAGCGCTGAACACAGCTTCAAGGCTCTGTTTGACCAAACGCCACTCCCGTCAGCTGGCACAAGGTCATCCAACCGACAACGTACAGCCTAATCAACAACACCAGAGACAACAATAACATCAGAAAGAACATAGGGGAAATAAAAGCCACGTGACAGCGTTTCTGTCAAAATGTCCTTATGGTACATAATCAGACAATCCAGCAATCAATTTACCATAATTTGATTTCTGTGTAAGAATAAACACAAAATGCAATGCAACACAAAAATTTATATAACTTATAACTTACATAATATATGCACATATTTAAACAATAAAAAATACATTTTCATTTATGGATCTGGAAAATTATCTTCACTTTCAGTAACAATTCAAAGTGAAATAGACATAAGGCAGCAAAACAGAAATTTACAGGGTCACTGTAAAAACCAGTTGAAAAAAGATCTTCATATACAAACCAGTGAAGGAACTGAGCAGAATTCCTCTTCTAAGACACCCATTCGGGAAATGGGAACAGTTTCCATGTTTCCATAATCCACATATCGAACATCAAACGTTCCGTCACAATTGACGCTTTCGATGCGAGTGCGATACCAGCAACCATCAATGCTGAACTTAGACACACAGTAGTCGTTCACCATCAGCTGAAATGTGGACTGTGGAGCATTCTGAAGACCTGAATAGCGCTGTTAACACAAATTCAAAACAAACTCAAGCTTCTGAGAAAATTGCAGCCATAGGAGATTTAATATTATTAATAAAAAAACGTATATAGTGGCAGTTAACAAATACGAAAAGTGTGGGTAGCTGGATAAGAGAAAGGTCATAAAGAGGAAGCAAATTCCACAGAGATCTACAGATGAGATTGTGGAAGGTGTGGAAACTACAAGTCTTCCTTCAGAAACAACAGAGCAGAGGAAGTCTCTACCTGGTATGATGATGTGAAAGTCATGATCATGATAAGAACAACTAAGGTTTGTGCAACAATAGTCCAGGCATAATCATTCAAAACTAATGGCTAAACTTTGCAGTAGGATAATATGTTCAAATGCAAAACCTAGGGCAAGAAAGCTGTTGTGAGAACATTGTCTGCTGATGTAAGCAGGTCTGTAAGACCATGTATGACAGCAATTTCTGCCAATTGGTGCAACCATTACAAAGATTTCTTTGGAAAAAGGAAAATATCACAATTGTAACTAATAATCCTTGAAATCCTACACAACAAATCAGTTTAAAATGTTACACAGAAAATGGGTCTACACTTAGGTAATAAGATGGACTGACTTCAAATCTTCTTTAGTGACAGGATGACATCAAGTTGTTAAGGACCAGTACAACTAGAAGACCTGAACAACTACAGCAGATTTCAGAGAAGGCCCAATGTGCGAGGGCTGAAAGACTTGAAGCAAACTTTTTATCAGCGACTTGGGAGATTGACCAAGAACTGTACATACAATTCTGCCAAACACATTGAAGTTCAGCAACAGCAAGTGCCACTAGAGCTTGGATGGGTGAAATATCACATCATCTGAGCAAACTCAGCCTGCCATCCTTTGGTGTCAGTATATGAGTTGCAAGGTTAAAAAAGTGTCCTGTTGCTGGACTGCAGCTATCAAGTTTGCATTTGCAATGAGAGATCTCTGAAACCCATGGACAAACCAACTGATCAGCTTCCAAGAAAGCACAAAAACAAGTATTTGTTACTTGCAACCTATAAAATTAGTTTCATTTCCTGCAGCAATATAGCAAAATTAGACTTATATAAATCACAGATTTGAAATGAACTGTGTGGTCTGTTCTGAAATATGGAAATGTTTTCTAAGCTACGTCGTGGCAACCTGAACTTACCTTTTCTAGGCTCTTCTTAACGTTTTCCAAAACTTTGGCATTTTTCTTCTGCACAAACCAGATCTCGGATGGGGAAACAGGCGCAGTCGCCAAAACCACCTGTATACCAGGAAGATAAACAATATTCACAAATACTGTTGTCTTTGTTCACAACAGAAATCAAAACATCAACCAGTGTTTAATATCTGTCAGCTTTTCCTGCATCAGTTTCAGCTCTCGTAACTGCACCTCTCAGTATCGTGTCAAGAACACTGGAATTATGTGGTGTTCAAACTCTGGAAATGACTGAGATTCAGTATGAGAGTTTTGTTAAACATCTTCGCAATGCCTGTGCTTCAGTCGAAAACCTCTGACCTGTGCATCAGAGAAACAAAACACCATTTCAGGTGCACTGAAGACAGCTTCAACTGTGCAGTGCATCTGTTCCCAAGTAACCTGTTTTCCGGTCTCCATGACCTCTGGACTCTCATCTGGCTCTGTCCAAAGAACTGTAGCCATGGAATTTAGTTTTACTCAGAACCAACCAACATCTGACGTCTTATGTTATGATAATGGTCCTACGGAAGCCTCCAGATTAGACAAGAGTAGATTAGACTCAGCCTACAGAATGATGAGTCGACCATTAGCTATGGGTTAGCCTTGTCATGTGAAAGCTCTTTCAAAAGGGATTCATATCCTGCATTCTTCCTCATTTCACGACATCATCTGGGCAACTGTTGTTAGGGAGAACAAGAGAGAAAGATGAAGACAAAAGAAGAGGCAGCCATGGGTACGAAGTGTTAGCGACTTCATATTCTTAGCCTCAGCATATGAGGCAGGTGGCCAGTCCTCTCCCTTGCCACCTGATCTCCTTCTGACAGTGTATGGTCAGCATACTCATTACAGCTGTTTGCTAATAGTTTCAAGTGGAGCAGAAATTTCAAAACATCTTCCTGCCCTGGCAAGGAATTGAACTCTGACCTCTTGGCTGACAGTCCACCAAGCCACCCACAAGGCTATCTAACAAGAGAAGCTTACCAATAAACAACATTGTGTTACTAAAGCAGGAGTAAAATTCCATAGAGAAATCTTATTCAGCGCAGTTTACTCCAAGCAAAATCCAACGAAGCAAATTGACAGAGCTTAGTTGCTCACTTCAGTCAGTTCATCAATTGGTAGAGAAGATTCTTTCAACTTCAGATTTGTAGAAATTGTAGTCAACTTCTCACCATTTTCCAAATTCATCTCCTAAAATTATAAAGTCCAGACAAACTCACCTACAACCAACACCAATAACAGGTAACAAACACACAGCAATAACAGGCAGCAAGAACACATCAATAACAGGCAAAAACTACACGTCAATACAGGCCAAAGTCATTCACCAATAACAGGCAGCAACCAAACACAAATATCAGGTCAAACCACACACCAATAGATCCAATTACAGTTAATTAAAGCCAAACACCAATAACAGGCAAATACTTCATGCCAATACAGGTAAAAGTCATACACCAATAATTATAACAGGCAAAAACTACATGAAAGTCATACATAAATAACAGAAACAATAAAACACAAATAACAGGTAACTACCACACATCAAAAACTGGTAAAAACCACATACCAATAACTGGTAAAAGTCATACCCCAATAACAGGCAACAACCTTGTTCACACACTGCCATATAAACTCAAACTCACTAATATACTGCTTAAACTACCTTCAAAAAGCTCCTAATCAATTACACGCTATCAAATAAAAACCGATGTATTCCTATGGCTACAAAAAGCCATCATCACCTACAGTTGGATTCATAAGGAAAATGTAAACAACCAGCAAATATTTTAATTGATATTTTGAGACTATCATGATAAGGACATAAAACTCACTATAGATGACGAAAGTTCATCAACATCCACTCCAACAGTAAAGTCATTG
The DNA here is from genome assembly GCA_964023275.1 of Norana najaformis. Classification (NCBI taxonomy): domain Eukaryota; kingdom Metazoa; phylum Annelida; class Clitellata; order Crassiclitellata; family Hormogastridae; genus Norana; species Norana najaformis. The sequence continues at coordinate 13,388,984 of OZ029925.1, forward strand.
TCAAAATTTCCAAATTTCAAGAGACTACAGCACAAAACACAAATCACAAATCGATTAAAAAGTGAGTCATTTGACTTACTGGTGCATTTTGCAGTGCAAATCCACAGCATGTTAATGAGTAATTTCTTGTCTAAAATATAAGTCTTGGCAAAACATTTACTGGATTTCAGAATGCTGTCAACATGCATCTGTGTTAGACAATGCACAGACTGTCTCAGAAAATAACAGACCACAGACTGACTCAGAAAATAACAGACCACAGACTGACTCAGAAAATAACAGACCACAGACTGACTCAGAAAATAACAGACCACAGACTGACTCAGAAAATAACAGACCACAGATGACAGATTAACTACAAAGAAAACACATTAAACTGGACACAAAAAAACTAAAATGATGTTGCTCTGGATCATTCAAACAGCACAGCAATGCCTACGATCTCGGGCTGCCATAACAGAAAGCAAACAACTACAGATTCTCTTCCCATCAGTCATTCGGTTGCGAGGAAGACAACCGCCTTTCAGGAAGGGACTCAATAATACTTGCAATCTGTTTACTGAAACAGACTGCAAGTAATCTTCAAAGTGACTAACACTTTGTGCACCATGTTAATGGCACAACAGAAATCTCTGGATTAAACACAATAAGAAAATGTTCCATAGCTACACTGTCAGTTGGAATTCTCTACCTCAAGAAAAATCTGTTTGTTGCTGTACATAACCAAAAAACAAGAAATCTACCACTAACTGAGAGAATTAAGAAGAAAGCACCTGTCAGACTTTGACGGCTTTGACTTGCAGATGTTCCTGTGATGTGGCCAATCATTGCGCTGGCATATGTGACTGCAGTATGTTGTCTTACAGACCGAACAAAACAGTTTACCTAAAACAATTCATTAATGTCACCAGCCAGCTGTTCGGTTCACCTGCCTCATGACCTGTGCAGCCTGAAGTCTGTCTGTCTCTGACTGCCCGTCTGGCTTGCACCCTGATGATGATGATGATCGTAAACATTTTATATATATATATATATATATATATAACATGATATCTCATTCTCTCCTACATTCGCGTATTAGTAACAGAAGCCAAACAATAACACACACTGTTGCCAAGACTATGAGATCACGTATTCAGTTAGGTCGCCAAATGATGACTTTTAATAGTGGCATGGTTGTCTGTGCTATAGACAACTTCAGTTGCATCTCTTAATTAAGAATCTCTCAGATGTGCTATAAGAACAAACACTAGGAACAACTACTAAGAGTGCTGTGGAATGGCTTCAAGCAACATCACTTTATAGCACTTCTGAAAGGCTAAGAGATGCTACTGAAAAGCAACAGAACAAACTAAAGAAATGCTGTTCCTGTTGACATTTGCAGAATGACTTCAAACATTCATTTATCTCATGAAGAAATAAAGAAAGCAACAGTTAACGTCAGTAATAATGATACTGATAGAAGAAGAGCAGTCCATTAAGCTAACCCTGAGAGGCAGTGTTAGCGACTTCATTTTCTTAGCCGTGGCATATACGGGCAGGTGGCCAGTCCTCTCCCTGATCTTCCCACCAACAGTGTACGATCAGTGTACTTGATTTATAGTTGCAACCATTAGGAGCACAAATTCAGCAGAATGCCCTAAACACCTTTCCACACTAGTGAGGATTTGAACCCACAACTTCCGAGTTCAAGCCCAGCATGCTAACCACAAAACTATAATGTACCACCAAAAATAATAAAAATAATAACAATAACAATAATGATAATAGCAATACATTTTTGAATGACAGAGTTACCTGGTGTTCTGCAGAAGGCACAAAGCGAAGAGTGTTTCTGTGAGGATGAGACGCTGTTGTGAGCAGAGGCAGAAACTGCGTCTGTCTGGGGTTCATTCTGTCTTAACCCAGAAGACGTTGACGATTCAAAGCCTATTCAACAACAACCAATCAGAAAATTCCAGCAACATCACTATGTTGACCAGACCAACACCATAAAATCACCAACAGAACAGCCTCGCAATATGAAAAGACATTCATTACTTTCAATATATTCCATCCATCCAAGTGTCACATCCTCAAGCAATGACCACGACCACCACCACCACGACGACCACCACGACCATAACCACCACCACTGACGGCCTGAGAAATTTCTCTCGAAAACAGGCTATACAGATAAGCAAGTACAGTTACAACATAATCATTAAGCATTATGGCCATAAAAATAATATCATCCTCATTGTATCATCATTGTCATCATCATCATAACCATCAACATCATCAATGCTATCAGCAAGAGATCAACTCATCATCTCTTCCATTCGTATGGTACCTCTTAATAGCCTCCATTACAATTAATAGCCTCCATTACAGTAGCAATTCATGATGTTCTATTGCTAACCTTTCATCACGTTCTTGTTCTCTTCGTCTTGCCGTTTGACATTGGACCATGCCATTTGCTTCACTTGTTCACAACATTTATTCTGCAACTCCAGATTAACATCAGCCTCCTTCCCATCATCAGCAGCAGCAGCAGCACCAGTCTTACCCGTGCAAGTGATGCAGCTGTCACCAGCCGCCGATGGTTCCCCGCAGCTCTTCAGTCCAACTCCATGGCTGATCGTTGCCCCGACTTTGTCAGATGCCTTAGACATCAGCAACTTCGATCTTCCCATTGGGCGCTGCTGCTGTGACTGCTGCGGTCCCACTCGTTGGAAGCCCATCATGTCGGCCTTTCCAGGTCTTGTGCCCAACGTCTCAGTGTCTGACAGCATCTGGTTCAGACTAGAGCATGACCCTCTGCATCAAAGACAACAAATCAAGCACAAAATAAACTCAGGTCACATTTTGTATGTTAGACCTCTAAGGTTGAAAGATAATTTGGTTAAACAGCACCTACATACACTGGTTACAAAGCAATGCAATCACATTCATCGGTTACACAGTAATCCCACCACATACATCATTTAAGCAATCCAACACATATGCGGGTTACACAATCTAGCCATACACATTGACTACACAGCAATCCAACCAGATACACCAGTCAACACTCACCAGTCTAATTACGCCCACCGACAACTGTTTTTTCCTAGATTAACAGTATTCCCTTTTCAGTTAGCTTTTACATTTCATTTGCTGGCTTACAGGAGGAGCAGAGGATCTTTAATGTCCTCGTTTTTATGATCTTCTGATTGAATCAGTCACAACTCTTACATGAACTGCCAACTAAGATTCAAATCCAAGGACCAGAGTTGTGACAACCTGACGCATGTGGCATCATGTTAACCTCAACAATTTACGAAACAGAGAATGGCAAAGGCAGAGAACTGACCGCGCCTGACCAGCTGGACCAACATTGCTAGGCATTTGGCTCTACAAGAAAACAACAGCAAATTTATCACATCAGACTTCTCTTCTTAACACTGGGATCTCCTTTAATGCAACCGTTGGCAGTCACATCAAGTCACATCATGACTTAGTCATGTTGTGATTATGTGTTCTTAATCTCAACCAAATAAATGTAAGATCCATGTTCTCAAATTCAGTCTATAACTAAAAGTTATAAGGATATGTATACATACATACACATCTATAAGAAGGGCAATCATGAAACACGGGTGTACTCATCAAAAATATTTCTAATTCCAGCAAATTTGTTCTTACTGTCCCATCATAAGTGGCATCTGGTTACTAGTAACAAAAGGAGACTTAAGCTTCAGACATGCCCAATTTCTTTGTAAATTATTTCATAGTTTAAAATTTTGTGGCAAACAAACAACAAATTACCATTAGTACCAAAAAATAAACAGAAATCCAATAATTACATTTCATAGTAACATGAACTAACCTTTTAATTTTCATGCATTTATCAGTAGTCTTCAGACCGAAAGAAATGCTAGCAGTAGTGGAACAAGACAATCTATCCTTAAAGGTAGTGTTTTTCTTGAGTGAAACAGACAACTCAGCTTAACACATTTTCTATTACACAAGATGCACCAATACAACCAACAACAAATGCAGTGAAAGGCTGACAGATTTGATAATACAGAAACTAAGAGAAGAAAATAAGAGAATGATGAAGAAGACAGAAACTGACCCCTGTGTCCGACAAAGGTTTTCTTCGTGTAGCAAACCCTACTCGAAGTGTCGAGTTTGAAAAGGAGAAATTGTTGAAGCGACCGATAATGGCCAGGGCATCCTTGTGGGTGGCTGTATAGACATACCTAAACAGACAATCAACATATTCATTCAAGCTACAATCTTCTAATTATGATTACAATGCTTGAAATATAATTACAAGGTCTGAAAATTAGAATATTTCAATGATAGATAGAATATTTTATAATTAATTCTGGAATTATGTTTGAATTATGGTCAGAACTATAGTAGGAAGATTCGAATCAAGGTTACAGTGTTAGTGTTTGAATAATGGTTACATGAATTATGGTTATAGTTTTTGGCAGGATAATGGTTAGGTATGAATTATGCTTATGGTTTGCATTATAACTTTAATGTTTGAATTATGTTTAAAACACTTCAATTATGGCTACGCTGCCTGAATTATCGTTACAGCATTTGGCAGAAAACTGTGAGGATTATCACTATTGTCTTCAAAAGTTTATTCAGTTTCCAAATGCAAATCAGGCTCAGCTTTCAGTCAGACCATTCCTTTCATGGATGTGCAGCTGAAAACCAATCTACAATTGGTCCCTATTGAGCTGCTATGAGTGTGTAAAACTCTTCACTGTGTGTGAGTCTAGAAAGGTCTCAAGATGCTCACGCTATGATGCAGTTCCAGCGTTTGCGATCGGGAACTGTCTTGACATGCAGTATATCACCAGCTGAAGATAATACATTTCTAACTGCAAGCTGAAAATAACACAAACGATACTAAATTACTCAGACTGTGTGGGTTAATTAATTCTATCATCATCTATCCATTGAAATAACAATGGCAGCTTGGTCTTGTGGATACAACATTGGCACTTCAGCCAACTGATCAGGATTCAGACAAGTTTCTTTGGAAGCATGCAAACAAGTGTACTGTGACAATGCGCAAGAAATGTATGTGTTAATGTATCTAGACACTCAACAAGGCACCTCTGAGTACCTCACACCAGCACTGCCTACTGCAGCCTAAGTGGGTTAAAGATAATACGGTCAAAACGTTCATCACAAAGAAGATTGCTCAGAAAACTAGAAAAGTCACCACTGGCATCAATCAATAGGTATTAGTAAGTACATCAAAACTCACAAGTAGCTAACTAAGCCAAAACTTAGAGGAAACTGTCCAAGGTCAAAACCCAAAAGGGTATAACCTAACAGCCTATGGGGCCAACGTTTCCTGAAAAAGACATTCATTATGACATAAAGGGAACAAAGACTGTGTGGATTGAATATCAACTGCAATAGAGTTCTGGAGCAAAAGTCAAGGAACAGAAAAGCAAATCCCCCAAGCACCTGATGACAGTGAGGTTGAAGTGATTGAAAAACCTTGAGAAGTGGTCTGCGTACAATGGTCTGCATACAACCCTGTACAGAATTAAGATAGTAAAGCTGGGGATAATCTGTGTCCTTAGAAATGATTGGCCTAGTTTTGACGCCCATCTAATTCTGTGCAGCTATGGTGCACCAACAGACTGTAGAAGCAATACGATGTCCATGTCCAGTGCTCAGATTTCTATTCCTACTCAAAAAAGTAACAGAAATTCCTCTTGAAAGCCATGTATTACAGGTCATTCAACAAAACAATCAAATCTTCAAACTACATGAACTTCTACTCACACTCGTCGCAGTAGAAGGAAAACCGGACACAAACAGACAAAGATTTTCTTCTCCACTGAAACATTTGCACAACCAATTCATCACTCATCAATTGCAAAATAAATACCTTCTAACACTATATCTCACCTACTCTGCCCTGAGATCATGTATGACAATTTCAGTCATCCAGACTGGCAAAGCCAAGCTCTGAGTCCTGTCAACACTTGAACAGGACCCAGTCTAAACACGGACAAGAAAAACATGAAATAACTTGTTTCATTCTTTCCATTTGTTTCCACTGAACTGTGTCCATTCTGGTAGACTTACAGGAATGAAGTAGAATTTGACTTCATCTGCAAAGCTGATATATGTGCATCGCAGAAACACTTCGCCCAAACAGAAGCAAAGTATTTAGCCACAATTATCTTGGATGAAAAATGCCTATAATCTAAACATGTCTATTACTGCTGAAAAGTTAACTAAACATAAAATGTAAAAATGTCATTTGAAAGTAAGAATTATAATGTCAGTTTCTACTCTGATTCCAAAATTTATTTAACCTGGCAAACTGTCTTATTCACTTAGAAGTCAAGTTAAAACACTCAGATATCAATGCAGTGACATCAGCCTAGATCTAATCTAATCTAATCACTTCTGTAGTTCCATTGTAACAGGCATCAACACTCACACAAGCAAATACTGAAGTCAGAAGTGCCAAGCTACGTACATACTCCAACAAAGCACAACATTATTACCTCACAATGTATACATCATCCCACATTAGCCTCAACTGAGCCCAGTTATGGCATCCATTGGAAATGCAAATGAACTCATTCTTATCTAAGCTTCTGTAAAAAAACACCAAAATTCAGAAAGCTACAGAAAATACCGACAGAAGATACACACAGCTGTCTTAAAGGAAATCTCTGACCACCATATTGGTTGAACTCAGCGCTTTGATAAGCCTCGCTCATTGGGTCCATCTGACATCCGCATCACTGAATAAGAGAAACAATGCAAACTATTAATCAATCTCCTCAAAGAAATGTCTGCAACAGTAGACACTCACTTCCCTCACAATGCTCATGCACATCGGTTGTCTCACAATACAGCACAGTCAATGCGTCAATTGATTACAGTGCTTCAAATATAATTACACGGTCTGAAACCGAGAATGTTTCATAGTTAGAATATTTTACAATTAATTTTGAATTACGTTTGAATTAAGGTCAGAACTATAGTTGGAAGGTTTAAATTATGGTTTAACTGCTACAGGGTTTGGATAATGGTTTGAATAATCAAGTGATTGTTGCTTCGAAGCAAAACTGAATTCTGAAATCAAAATCCATTGCTCAGAACTAGCTGGGCAACATGAGGCCCCTACAACCAGAATACAAGCTACAGTGGATAAGAAACCTTGAAAGGAAGGACTTTCATCCCAGACCTGAACTACATCAAATAATCAACAAAGTGGACAAAAACAGGCAGCAAATTCCAAAGCTTTGGATCAGTGACTGAAAAAGCCTGGGAACCCAGTACTGTTCTGGCTCAGAGTACAATAACTGTCAAAACATCTTATAAGTGAGTGAAATATTTGAATCTTAGGGGAGAACAAAGATGAATGAGAAGTTGGCTGGCCAATATTAATTACCTTGTAAACTGTGAGACATGTTCTGAACCAGTGGCAGCTCCAGGATTGCTTTCATGGGGGAGGGGCATTTCCAGAGGAGTGCCACATTCTGGCAATACACCAATCACGTGTATGGTCTGAGGGGCGGCGGCATATAATCAAGAGGGGTGTGGGGGAGGGCGTACCGCCTCCACGCCTATAGCTAAATCCGCCACTGTTGTGAACCTCTCAACTGGACGCCAAAGCAACTATTGCAGTATGGGGTGATATGTTGGAATGTGACGTTTTTTCAGCCCGGCTAGGGGCCTACGACTGAAAACTCCAAGCTGTTAACATACTATACATGCCAGTCGATGGCCTCGGCCGGAGACATCACAGAATCAGCATTACGGTTCGTTAGTACAATGGCGGCAGCTCACGATCTACCAACTTTAGAAAATGGCACGATGGCCAAGCGGCTAACGCGTCCGATTTTCACCTTTGCGACCTGGGTTCAACTACCACGCCCAGCAAGTAAAATCGACAAAGACTGCATTGTCGAAATGTGCGAAGGGAGGGAGGTCATCTTCGATTTTGGCGCTTCCTTAAAATCCAAAACACTTTGCCAACTAAAGGGTACGAGAGCAACGATTTAAACCATTTTCAAATTCATCTAAGGAAACACGTTTTCATAACCGCAGAAACTTTAATATTGACACGCAGTAAGTTAACAATTTACCCCATGATTTGCAGTTTCTCGGAACTTTATTTCAAAAAATAAATGGACCACGCTAACTTTCATGCTTTTGACAAAAGAGGTATATATTCTAAAGAAGTAAGTTGACGTCAGCTATTACTACCAAGGCTCAAGTAAGTATGTAAATTAAATATCCTCACATAATACCTCACAAAAAGCAAGCACTGTGCAGTACCGATTTTATGTACTGACTTGAAATCTCTTTTATCTAAAATTGTTTGCTCATGCAACTGACCCATTTTAGGCATTGCATTTTCACGGCCTTAAAGCCAAGGCATCTCATCAACCCTGCTCCTCTTGCAATTTCTCCTCATAAATGTTTTTGAAAATTGAAAATCATGCATTTTATGAAAGTCCTATAACGACTCTTTCGCTTCTCCATATCTTTATCGTCGCTCCAATTTCAAACACCATTCACCGCAGCCGTCGGCATATTTGAGTAAGTGCTGATAAAAACATTCTGCACTGACCGTCTCCCTTCTATCCAGGGCCATTTGGTCCAGTTCTGTCTGAGCTAGCTGAATAGGTTGTATCGCACCATGGTTAACATAAGATGAATGGACATACAGTTGCTGCAAGAATCTGATGTTTGAAGAAATCCTTAAGCTCACGAACGCTTGAACATTTTCTTTATCTGTCTTTGAATACATGCCTGGTTTTGATGACCAGTTAGAGAAGCGAAAAACATTGTGTTGAATGATGCTACTGCACATATCGTGGGCGCATCCATAATGTTGCATGGGTACACGTCCTCCTAAAATTTGAATAGAACACCTGAGTAATTGCCCCCAGATATCTGCAATGAAACTAGAGTTGTATACATTTCTTCCTCTCCTACATTTCCGTTCAATTCCAAACACCATCCACTATAGCTGCCTGACCGACTCTTGGATCTTGACCTGGAACTGAACTCTTCTGGTCGATCGATTTTGTTTTGACTGAGCACCTGTGAATAAGTTGGTTCCCGCGACTTAGCTTTCACTGGGCGCTGTAGAAATCTTGAACTTAAGATTACGATTTACACAAGGGCCAATTAACAGGAGGCAATCTGGCAATGCCCCATTCGTGGGGCCATGCCACAGAGTTAACCTCCCAAACTGGTTTGAGTGATTGTTGCCCACAGAAATTTTGACGTAAGAAACGGCCAAGATAGCACTGGAAAACTAGAAAAGGGTGAAAAACTGGAAAAGTAAAGAGAAAGGATTACGAAAAAAGTGAAACTGAAAAAGGACACGAAAAATTCTAGAGAAAAGAGTAGTCATCGCAAACAGCCACAGAAAAGACTGAAAAATGTTCACGAAGAAGACCGAGGACTAACGAAGGTCATCAAATATCTTCACTTTACCAAACCTCTACCATGGTAAATTTGGTCCCTAGTCAACTTTTGGATCTGCAAATGCATTTATGTGAAGTAAGCATAAACAACTGAACACAGGGTGAGGCACATGTAGGAGCCCAGGGACGTGATCCCCAGAATTTGCACAGCAAAAAGTCTAATGGCACTTAACTTCTTGGGATTCCCGCCCAATAATCAATTCTTAGATTTGCATTTACTGTGCCTCTGAACCACATTTCTGTACAACTGTGCGCGCATTACAAATGTTCATGATAATAATGATAATAATAATAAAAGACAACCTAACCAATTAAAAAATCGTTTACAGTTGTTCCTTTTTCGACTGCTCACTTGAATCAAGCAAGGCTATAGGCCTGTATGTTAAACGATGCATTGTGCTCCTTTAAATAAGTTGCCTCCGTAAGCAGTTGTCACTTACACTGCGGCAAGTTAATTACGTGAAATTACTGCTTTGAGGCACAGATAGTGAAAAAGGTCAGGCAGAATGGACTCGTGCTCAGCATGATTCACAATACTGTTAGACAGTTGTATCCATTGGGTTTGAGGCCAAGCGATCAGTTCTCACTTAAGTAAATAAATGTAACACAATCCAAGTGTTTTGTATAACATTTATTAATTACATTAAATAATAGTTACACAACAGTGTCATAAGAAATTTTTTGCACAGCTATTTATAAACATAGCGCTAACACCATCAACAATCTGAAGTAAAAACTGCTATTGGCAGATAACATTGTTTGCAGTTTCATCTGACTCCAAGCCTCATAGTTGAGACTCGCACTGTTAAATTATATGGTGTTGTACCAGGTAATAATCAAATCAGAGTAATTCATGAAATCAGAGTAATATCATCTGCTTGGCTAGAGCTTTGTTACAACCCCTGGCGTGGAGTTCAAATTTAGAAGGCAAAATCACCATAGGTTGAAGGTTGTCCAGCATGTGAAACGGTTCAAAGCATTCAGTGTTGTAGCTTGTCAGCTCCTTCAGCAGGATATCCACTAAAAATTTGCCTTTTGATGTTTAACTTAGGCACAAACGGTAACCAACAATCTGGCCTAAAGATTGAAGACCCTGACCTTTCACCCAAGGCAGGAACAATAACATCAGCCACAGCAACTTTGCCTTACATCAATGCATTATTCACTTTAGAGTATGGACATCAGAAGTTCTAATGGGACTTAAAATTTCTCAGACTCAGGTCGATTTTATATCAAGGGTGGGGAGTTGACTTTTGGCTGCCAAAGCCCCTCCCCAATCCTCTGTCAATCCAACTATGGTTACAAACTGAATAATTTAATTTCATTGTTTCCTTCATTTTGAAGAAAGCAAATCAACATAAAAATGAAACTAGTACATATATCTGATACAGTTATAGTTACAGCCAGAGAAGCAGCATGCAGCTCTTTCACCCAATATGAAGAATTTTGTATCAATCAAAAGAATGATCAAGACATCGATCACAAGAATGACCAAAAAATCAAAAGAACTACCACCAGAACAATCATAAGAATGACAATGATCATAAAATGGCTGTGAGAATCATCACATGATCTTCAGTGCCAAGAAAGTGAAGCAAGACAATGGCCATGAACCACAGTTAGCAAAATTACAGCAAATTGACTGTCTAAAGATCTTCTTCTTGAACACCCTGTGCAGCAAGTTCTGCAAGGACATTTTTGAGGTAGTTGGGGTCTGGGTATCCGTGTCCTGACTGGTTTGTTATCTCCGTCTTATGGTGGATCTCATTCCAAACGACTGTATCTGATTCCCCCGTTGTCACTGATGTACCGATCGTAAATGTCAGCTTCCTCATCCAGGCCACTTTCAACAGCTTCAGTACCTTCAAAAACATCAATGAATCCTTCATCAGTAACAGGCAGAATGCCATTCATAGCATCAGAAATACAAAAATTTTAGTTACTATGCAGGCCAGCTTTAGGAAGAATTACGACAATCAGTTAGCAGTGATAATACCTTATTTATTCAGTTATCTTCTGTTCCATACCTTGTGAGGCACAGCTGCCAACTGGTTGAGTGGTTGCCTAGCGAGGTGGAGCATCTAAGGTTTGAACCTCTACTCAAATGATCACATTGTTCAAATACTTACCACTTAACTGCTTAGAGCCATCGACTGATGCCCTGGTATTATACATTGGGTTTATATCAATATCAGAAATTATGATGATAATAATAAAAACATAATAACAAAACACAATCATAATAATAATTCCTGAAAGGCTGATTTAGCCCAGCTAATAATAACTATTGAATGAATTATCGTATGAATTACGTGATTCTACAAACATCAATCCTCAGAGGCATGGTCATGAGGTTGAAGGAACTTTCACCTAAAGCACAAACACAACATCAATCCCACAACCGGACAACCATTCCTTATCAGTTAAATGGCTTGACAAGAAATTGTATCTAACAAGAGATTTCTTTTTAAGTCTCACCAGCCTGCCTTCGTCGTTATCTGGCAGATACCCAACTCGAGGAAATCCTCTGGCAGTGAACCTCTGTCCAGGATGAGGATGCATTGGACCCTGCCCCAAAAACACAACTCATATTAACTCATAACTAAATGCTGCACAATGGCACAATCTAGTGTTAACAATCATATGGCTTAAGTATAAGAAAATGGGTCACTTTTACCCTTGTGTATTAACAACAGTGGCTTTACAGGCATGTCAGTATTAGACTATGTGTTCAATTAGACAAAATTTGATTTGACTAGATTTTTGTAAGATTAGGAAGAGTTATTTAATATGGATTACTGAGGAACATTATTTGAATCATTTGCTTTGCTTTAGATTGTAGACTGCTATCTTGGAAATGCTTACATCATTATTAAGTCTTAACATAGGATTATACATAGCTAGATAACGGATGTATCTCGTCTAAATATTTAGAAAATTGTATTGCACCACTTAAACAAGATAACTATTGCTGATCATTTAAAACATAGCAACATAGGGAAATAGCACCATGAGGAATAATACATGCTACCAGATACTATACATGCAATGATGTAATGCACACACATACACACACACACACACCTCTACTATACCAGTAAAACAGCAAATATTAATATAAGTATCATGGTCAACTGGTCAACGTGAGAAACTCACTTGTTTGCCCGACTGAATGTTGTACATGACTTTGATCGTGCCGTAGCCTTCGTAGCCAGAAAGCGAAAAGCCTTGGACTGACATCGCCATGGTTCCTGTTGGACAATTCCCTAGCTTGGTGCCGTAGATCCTCTTACACGTTGGACACTGTATATGACTAATATCCTGCCAACAATTTCAACATTTCAGTTATAAAACAAACAAATTCAAGAGAAAGACAACATCTTTATCTTGAATTCTGTCCCAGTGCCGCAGATCATGTTGCATTATAATAAGTTTTGGAGTGCATAACAGTCTAGTGATTATAGGGCTGGACTGCTGATAGAAAAGTTGGAGCTTCAAATCTCCACCAGGGCAGAAATCTGTTTTGAAATTTCAGCTCCACTTGTGCCCCTAGCAAACTCAGCAGTAATGAGTACACTGACCTTCCACTTGTCAGTGGGAATATCAGACAGCGAAGGACAGGATTAGCCATCCGTCCTCACATGCCTAGGCTAAGAAAAATTAGGTCGGTAACACTTCACATCCATGGTTGCCTCTCAGAGCTTGCTTAAGGGACTCTTCTTCTTTTATACTTCATTGTTGGTCCCACTTGATGGAATCATCTCCCTCTTGCGCTGCGACTCGAGCTCTTCTCTCTCCTCCTCTCAGTGTTCTGCAGGCGCCTGTTTAACAGCGATTTCACTTTTTCGGATCAGAAGCACCTCTGTTGAGTTCATCCTCTAAGAGGTCCTTCATAAATCTCAAATTACAATTCATCAGATGTCTCCAGCAAAGGTGACTGAACTCACCTGTGAGTCATTTCTGCACATCTCGATGAGACACGGCCTGTGCAGCATGTGGTTGCACTTGCTTAACTTGATGGCCTCAGGACCGGCTGCTTCATCCACCGCATAGCTAGACAACTTACACAACGGCTCACAACATATGCAACACTCCTGAAATGCAACATCACGTAACATAATGACAGAAATTATGACGCATTCAGAGTTCCCGTCTGTAGGCTTAATGTTACAAATCCTTTATGGATCAAGCAAAAATAACCCTGTCCCTTAATACAATCACAGTCTGTCACATATACACTAGTGCCAATGGGTTGACCTAAAAGGAACAAACAGTTACGCTACGAAGGTCACTGGTGCCGATGGGCTGACCTAAAAGGAACACACAGTTCCGCTACGAAGGTCACCTGTTTACATCATGAATTACAAATAGGTGACAGTATTATACTGAGTAAAACAATTAATAATCTAAAATATGAAAGTAAAAGTAATTAATATAATCAATGACAGTGCAGAGGAAAGAGGAACAGATGTTGACATTAAATAAAACTGTCATTATAAATCTCAAAACAACGTTGTCTAATCTAAGCACATCTAAGCACTCTATCTCACAACACTGTTGCCTAACTTAAACAGTTTGATACTCTTCTTCAGGGGTGATTTGATACGTACAATGCCTGAAAACAGGTCATATCATATGATGCCTTCAAAAGCACTGGTATCAATGCTGATGCTACAGTTTAATAAAGAAGATTCCCAAACAATTCTGGCTCATTGATTGCTTGTTCTCAGTAAATCTGGTCCAAACTGGTCCCTGGCTCCAATCAGCAGAGCCATTTGTGGCTCCTCTATGACACAACCCAGCTGTCACCTCTCACCTTTCATCATGAAACACAGTTGCTCAAGAAACAGAGTCTGCTCCCAAAACTCACCTCATCTTTTGGTGGATAATCCACAGCAATGATGTACCTGAGCAGATCTTGTCTGGCATCATATGTACCTAAAGAAAGGTAAGGCAATTCGTCCTTGAGAAAGTTATTAAACTGTCACTTGTTGTCTCATTTGTTTTTCAATAAGACATGGTTAAGTACACATGTATCGACCCCCTCAAACACAGTCGTTCAATGGACAAGAGACAAATTTAAGATGTGACAGAAAGTAATGTCAGTGGTGTCATGCTAGAAATGTCACAAAACAGCAGCAAATAATACTGAAGTGGAAATGCAGTACCAGGGATCAGGTAATGTGAACGGGTCTCAGCGAGATTCAAAAACACAACAGATCGCGGAGATGCATGTACTAATTTAATGACAGACTTATATATCCTCTAATTTCAGCAAGAAACAGTAACAGTATGCATTGAAAAACCAACCAACACAATGGTTGAACACCCTGAACAGAGGACATACAAGCAAAAGAAACACAGACAGAGCAAAGAAAATCAACCAGGACAACAGAAATTTATATCCAAATCAACAGTGCAGCTCTTAAAATAGACAAACTTAAGCAAAAATGTGAGCTTTATTTAAAAGCAACACTAGTTTCTATACAGTCCAGAAGAGAACAGCTATTAACGATGACTTCTAAACAAACCCGAAGAAAACTGAATGTTGGCCTCTATACAGTCCAGAATAGCACACTGAACAGTAGTTTTATACAGTCCAAAAGAGAACTGTGAACACTGGCTTCTATGCAGCCCAGAAAGCACTTTGAACACTGGATTCTATCCCGTCCAGAAATAACCTTGAATGTTGACCTCACAGTCCAGAAGAGAACTTTGGCCTAGATCACACCTGTTTGCGTCTATTCAGGTGGGTTTCAGCTATTAAATGTGCTGCTTGTAACCTTCAATTAATAATTCAAGCTGAATTAAAAATGTGTATACTAAGCAGTTTCATAAGCATTATTTTAAAACCATAGTCATTGCAGCCCTGAAATATATCAGACAGCTCTGTATTCTTGCCTCATCTTAGCCAGGTTGACAATCACTACCTTCTACATAACCTAATTTCTAATTAGGATTTGCAGAAGAAAGTGATTCACCTATAGAAATGGGGCCACTGATGAGTAAATGAGATTTTAAGTAATTAGGTTTTGAGAAGATAAGCAGCAGAATTGTTCACCCTCATTGCTCATCAGTTGTGACTGCTGGGTATCACTGACTCTCAGTTTCTTCGAAGAGCTAGAAATACTGGAAAGGCTTCTGGCTCCGGACTTGGCCAGCTGCAGTGATAAGGTCGAGTAGTCCGGAGGATTTCCAGTAAAGATGACTGCAGGTGCAACGGTTTTTGCTAAAAAATCAATAAATATACATCAAGGTTTATGCAACCCATAAGATATGTTTTACAAGCTCAAAGTATAATTAGCAACCGACTCGTTAGCAGCTGCATGACTTTTCTGGCTGTATCTGAGCATTTATGTAGTGCTTTTAACGAACCTCTAAAAGACAGTCATGAGTCTGGTAAAATTTTAAAGAATCATTTTCAAGACTTCAAAGCAAAAATTGGAGGGTGGGGGTTCATCATTCCTTGGTTTTCAGCCAAAATTAAATTGGCCTTCAACATTTTCAGGAATGATGACAATCGTATGGTAAAATTAAGGAGTTGATGTAAAGATGTTTTAGAAGTACATATTTAACACCCTCACTCATGTTAAATTTCACTGATAACAACTCAAGTTTAATTTTGAAGATTGCAACAAAAAAATGAAATACAACAAAACATGCATAAAGTAGTTCAACAAATGCATTCAATGCATTCAATGCAGTCAACTCTTCATCAGACTATTCACTCGTACTTTAGGTGTCAGCAGCATAAGAGAAACTCTATGTTGTAATTGAACTTAGTAAGAAAACACTGCCACTCAGGAGAGATGCTTACATCTTGTGAGCATCACTTGTGAGTATCATACCAGCAAACCAGTCCACTGACCGTCCACTATGGAGTGGTCCTCAGAATCTGGTGACGAACCAGCCAGCTAGTACAGACAAATGCCAGTCTTGTATAAAGCTGATGACCTGATGTCTTCTACCATCAGCGGGGAAGCATCAGGAAATGAGCGTAACCATCAGCTGTGGTTCATTCTCAATACAACAAACTTGCAAGGAACTCTGAAAATGGTGTATTAATCTAATCTAACGACTTCTATAGCGCCATTATCGTAATGCCCGAGGTATCAGTCAATGGTCACTTCAAGTCAAAATCGCAATCAAAATCATAATCCTTTGGAGACGCAGGATCGAATTCCAAAAGGTCAGAGAAACCAGAAGTCAGGCTATGGTGGGTAAGCAAGTTGAAATAGATGTGTCTTAACTGTTAACACTGAATTACTTGTACTCCATTAGTTGAGCTCTACATGTGTGCAAGAGTATGCCAGTAGCGATTTTTTCAGTTATTTGAGCATCACTTGAACAAACAGCACTTGCTTATCGATGAATTCATTGTTCTTAATTAACTCCAGCATGAATTAGGCCAATAATTTTATATTGTCAGACTATAATTGCTAATTACTAATGTACCTTAAATTGCAAAAATATGCATCTCTTTAATTCAGAATTCAAGTCAAACAAAACTGCTACCTTTTCGCATCAGTTGTCGATGAGCTTTTAGGGTAATTCTGGTATCAGGAGATGAACTAGCACTGACAGCTGATGACAACTGACCAATGCTAAAGAAAACAAACAGCAATTCAGAAACCTCTTCTAAACTCATAAAATATGAATGACAGACTTTTATCAAACAAACAAAAAACACAAAAACCAAGAGCTTTATTAGAATACGAATTCTGAAATAGAACTGACAGCTGATATGCCTTGCTGCACTTCTGCACATCAACTCAAGCCCTTAATGCCTTCTCTTGTGTTGGACCTTCTTCTTGCAACAACCTTCCATTATATATACATAGTGTCACGTACGACTATCCAAAATATAAGTTCAAATTACCTCAAAACGCATTTGTTTAGAGCACTTACACAGCCTTATGTTCCATGCTCCTGAAAGGTACTTAGAGGCACTAAATTAAGCACCTTGATATATTCAAGTGCCTCACAGGAATCTTGCAAAGGTGCCAAGAATCACAAACACATACAAACTAATCTGCTGCTTTGGTTACCACAGAAAAGCACCTGACTTACGTGCTAAGTGAAGGCCCTGCAGCAGAATTCACGTTCAGCTGCATCTGCCCAGCTCCTCCTGTCGACTGCAAAGGACCGATGGCCGACTGGAAAGGACTGCAACTGGCAAATGACTGAGAATGAAGAGAAGTGAGAAATGGCTGAAGAGGATTGATAGCTGACTGGAAAACTGATTGTGCATTCTGAGGTTGTGCAAATAAGGATGAAAAGTTAGAAGGGAAGTAGGACAGACTGCCAACTGCATTTGACTGATGCATCACTGGACTGATGAAGCTCATCTGCGACGTCTGATGTAAAACGTTTGGCTGAATTAACATCCCCATTCCTCCACTGCCTCCTGCATAATTTAAACTTTTTGAGGAAGCCAAATGGTTGACAGCTGAGGAAGCCAGAGGGTGGACAGCTGAGGAAGCCAGCTGGTTGACAGCTGAGGAAGATAGACGGTTGACAGCTGAGGAAGCCAGATGGTTGACAGCTGAGGAAGATAGATGGTTGACAGCTGAAGAAGCCAGAGAGCTGACAGCTGAAAAAGCCAGAGGGTTGACAGCAGAGGCAGAGAAAGTATTGACAGCAGAAGTCAACTGCTGGCTCTTACTACATGCAGATGGCATCTGAACAGACTTTGTATATCCCCAGGCATTTTGAATTCTCTGAATCGACCTGACGAAGCCAGATTCATGACGAATTTGACTCATGTTGGTCAGGTCAACAATATAAGGCTGCTGGCAAGGAAACTGCGACAGGTCAATCTGACTAATGCCTGCAGTGCGGGCCTGCTCCAGAATTTCAGCAATCTCGAAGTCATATCGATGCCACTGTGAAGTCTGACCTTTGACACTCTCACACCACTTCCAAACAATGCCCCGACCAGCCAAACTGTCACTTGGATATATGACCCTCCGTATTGGCTGTGATGTTCCTACAATGCAGAATGATATTCATGCGCAATTATTGCATTATCTAAAGAGGCTTAAATATGATTTTAAAATTATTAAGTTATGCTACTTTTGTCAGTAGTCAGGGCTGTCAATTTTTTGTGTACCTACTGGTAACAGGCTTTGAAGATATGGTCTAGGTAGAAATCTATGCAAAAAAATTCAACAGTGCCCTCCACTAAACTTAATGTAATCTAACCTAATGATTTCTATAACACTGTTATCATAATGCACAAAGCATCAGTTGATGGTTGCTTTATGTGAGATCGCAGTCAAGATTTATAATCAAATTGTGAAGTCAACTCAAAATCTGATAGGTCAGAGAAACCAGAAATCAGTCTACTATAGATAAGTAAGTACCGGTAGAATTTCGGTTTGGCCCATCTGCAACAGATCACGTATAATCAATATGGCTTCCCAAGATTGGAAGAGAAGGACCACACAGCAATTCTCCAATAAGTAAGTAAATTAGTGATCACACGTCAATTTGTCGTTATTTCTTATCAATACTAAATTATGGAAAATATGAATGAAATTAAAACATCACTGATCTTACTGGCGTTATTCGATATCTGTTGCATAGTCGAGAGGTCTATGACAACACCCGCAACGGAACTGTCTACGGAATCCAAGGAAAACTGCGTCGGTCGCGGGGCAACCCCACCAAAGTTGAACCCATTGCTTTTAATCAAACTATGCATGTCTTCGATGCAATCTGATACATGCGGTTCGTACGGTATCCATCGAGCGCTAAGCCACTCCCAGACAACAACTCCTGTACATAAAGCCGCCATTCAACAGCTAAGCACACAAAGAGGAAATACTTTCTTTTCCGTTTTCAAACGTAAAAGACGGCTTTATATTGAAAATATTTATACACAATCATCTTATAAGTAATCTCAGAATCAACAATCTCATAGGAATTTTAGGATCAATCAACCCATGCGACACTATCAACACAGACTACATATTTCTGACTGATTCAACGCCGAGCCTCAAATATGCGTTCACCGCCATCTAGTAGCTAGATGATTGCATATTAATTTTGACCTGAACCTCTTACCAACTACATGCAAATTCAAGTGAGTAACTAAATACGGGACTCGGACGACTGTTCGCCTGACATTGACGAAGAGCTATGCAAAGGCTAGAGTGAAATAATCTATCATGACAACTTGACAGGGGATTTAAATAGAAAAAGAAATTTGCAAGTCGATGTTTTGAAGCAGGTGTTGAAGTGGAGTGTTGACATATGGCACTGTAATCGACCCTACAATTCTGGCTCTAGCTATTTTGATTTGACGAAACCCCGGTGAATAAGCTCATTGTACACACATGCATGCAGGGTTGAATTTGTCAAATTTTGGCCGTGAACTGAAATGTAGTATATAAAGCAGAACCAGGTGTTTTTGAGAGGTCCCTAAAATAAGGTGTTATGTAGAATATGATGTTAAAATGGTCAAAACCAATGAGGTCAAGGAAAAACCTTGTACATCATTTCAGTTTCTTATGTCATTATCATATTCAGTCTCTGATATCATCTCAAGTTTCAGCTGCATGACTTATCCATTGAAGGCTGTATCTGTCTTTGTGGTCTGACCTTGGTTATTAACCTGATTATGGCTTAGTTTTGCCCTATGCATTTCAGCTGATGCCCAATGCATAATATACCAGCGCTACAGAAGTTGATAATCAATAATAATAATAACAAGTTATGAAGCAGAGGTTGAGGTCAAGACTATAAGACGCATCAGACCAGATTAAGACTGACCATTAATAATCAACTTCATATAGCGCCGCAACAGAGCCGAAAAACAGGGAGCTTAGTTGAATCAATCGTGTTTGAAAGTCAAAATAATCAGATCTTAGAAGATTTTTTTCTAGTAATACTGAAACCTTAATTGACATTCTTAGGAAATTAATAGGTCTGCTCCACACAGCAGGTCATACAGCTTGCAAAAACTGTGGTTATAGATAGGTAGAGAGGTATACAAAGAGCAAGAGGGATGGATAAGGAGAGAGCAAAAGGAACACAGCCAGAGACCTATATAGAGAGAACTCAACACAGGCAACTTAAAATCCTAGACTTTTCTTATACAAGCACTATGTGTAACTGGCGTTATTCGATATCTGTTGCATAGTCGAGAGGTCTAGGACCTTCTTTGTGAGTCCCACTGTTTAGTTTTTCTTATGAGACACATCTGCTAAGTATATGCAGAGATAACACAAGACTTTGAATCATAGAAAGTTAGTGGACGGTTAAAACATGATCACAGAGAAAGAGATGATTGCTTTTCTTGTAACTAAGTATGCTGAATTAACATCATAGTACATTGAATTAACATCATTTTTTGACCACTATTCATCTTGGGGTGACATCTAGTCAATCTGCTATTACAACAGTCAATGAACATCATCTCCTACATCTGGTACAACAATCGCCAGTCCTGTCTACACATGGTACATATGCATGTAAGTATGTATCGAGACTCCTAATATAGAGACTTTTAGGAACCTTTCAAAGGTTTGGCACTGTGCTGTCATTAGGACTGAATAATGTTCAACAGTGGTGGAAGAGAGGGTATCTGAAACAATTTTAACAGACATCACGGAAATGAAGACAACAGCAGCAATTAGAACAACTGCATGCATCTTGCTCCCAAGGCCATGAGAAGTTGATTCTAATGATCTGTATTCATCTGAAAATCCTTCTTGGTATCAAAAGCAAACGTCCTGTCTGTCTGTTGTGTTCTTCTTTCTGTGTTGCTGTGATCTCTGACCTTTTAATTTCCTTGTTGCAGACGACGATGATCAATCTTCTCCAAATTCACCAAACTTACAACCAATCAAGGAAACGAACAACTACAACACATACATCTATCACTACAAATGACATTTGAAGCTTCGAGGGGCCAGTCAACCTCTTTGATTCAGTGGGAAATGCTCTAATGGACCTACATTGACAAGTCTGCACGTACCATTGCGGATGATGAATAGTAGTTCCTAATATCTAATTTGCATCTACTCTAATTTTTAAATCCAGGGAATTATTTCTACCTTACTTTCGAGCCAAGTGTCGGCTGGGCGATGCACACATAAACTCAAGAAATCCATGAAAATCCAAGGGCTAACCAGACTGAGATGCATTTTGTGATACACACTGAACCCAAATATCACAGGCCGGTTGTGCCTTGGCAGTCTTATTATACAAGTCAAGGCATCGATTGACGTCTTGGGTATTACGATAACGGTGCTTCCAAATTAGATTAGGTTCATGTGTGAGTAATCTAATCAAAGAAGGCACAAATAAAGGTGCGGATGGAAAGGATACGGCTTTAACTGATCTGCAAAGTTCTTCATGTCTTCTTGGATTTGGTCTTGATATGGTGCCACAACACTCAGCTCAACCAGGAATGATGATGACATTGGCTCAAAATGCTCAGGGTTGCCAGGACTCAGCACCTATGACAACAGACAATACTAATACAGTATTTGCTACATTACAATAGTCAAGGAATGCATCAAAGGCCAAAACTATTACTAAGTATACATCAGCAACTTTCACACTGCTCTGAAATATGGTTTAACTTTTCTCACCAAGAATGACCATAAAAGCATAAGCAGCCTTAAAGCAGGCTTCATAATAACAATCAGATGCACTGAGATCTGATCTTACATAGAGGTTTTAACAACTGCAACAACAGAAGATCCACAACACATATCCTACTGACCTTGTTCAACCTGGACACTGTCACTTTTAATCGTCCTTTGCGAAAAATGTAACCTCGGCTGACATATTCATAATCAAGCCTAAAATACAGAACAACTGATTCATGACGGTACAGTCTCTTTCAACAAAACACTCATGAAACAGTTGATAAGTTTCATGTAAATGCATCTTTACAAGACGACCATCACAGTCCAGTCAAATGAGTTTGGCGTAAAAATCCCTCAAAACACTTCAACGAAACCAGTGACCAAGTAGACCAAACTAAACAAAGTCATGTAAACATACCACTTGCTGTGCTATAGTTTCTCATCATACTGCACATGCCTTTGCATGTACATACCTGATATCAAAACAACTCATGGCAAAATTAATGAAACAAACAGAATAAACTTAGTTGAATGCTCATCAAGCCAAATTCCCGCAGACCACAATCACCCATAGGTCGTCTACGAAGGATGTCCACAAAAAAGACCTACTTTGGACCCCTCCCTCCCTCCTTGTCCGCGTTTGGCATTATCCTCACCCAGCTCCTTTTGCAGAGGTCAGTACTACAACAGAGCACAAAGGCCCAGAGTAGGCTGTCCTGTTCATATTGCAAGGCTGCATTACAGGGTGGCATACTGTGATGCTGCCAGGTCCCGCAAAGGAGGTGCTCTAGTTATATTCAATGCAGTATACAGACTGTCTAAGGCATAGGCTGCACTGAAAAAACTCTATGTACCAAATTTAGATGCCAACGTCTGCATTGGGCATAACCCCTCCCCTTTTCCGCATTAATTTTGTCTACATTAGGGTGACTCCTCCCTCATAACCCCTCCCCTTTTCCACATTAATTTTGTCTGCATTTGGGTAACCCCACCCTCCTCATCTTTGCAGACATTCTTAAAGGACAACCCCCCGTGCTCTGGGTAGCACGACATGTGTGAACAGAGGGTTTGACATCCCCACCATTTAAGTTAGAACACTGCATATTTTAAAATCAGCTAAACATTGTCAAATCGATACACACAGCCAGAGATTTTGGGCAAAAGATGCTGCTAGCAGTTATGCCCATTTTTAAAAAATGCATGGCAAATAGTTACATTCATCAGAGACTGCTGGTTACTAACGCAAATCCCATTTCACTCAGAAACTGTCGTATGTTTTCTGACACTCCAACATCGATGCAGCTTCGCATAAGCGTTGGTCGATTTCTGTCTCCCACTTCAACCGGACCAACGTAGCGTATATGCCTGAAAGACAACAGAATAAAAGACCTCTCGTTAACTTGTTCACTGCACCTCTGTGACTTCCATGCAATCAAACGTTTGACACATTTTAAGCAAACCATTCAAAAGGAATTACTGTCATGTTTTTGTGTAACATGCACTGCAAAATTTTGACACAAAATACAGGTAATTAAGACCATGCTTAACAAGAAGAATTACTGAGGTTTTAATTTCTTTTTTAAAGTTGTCAGACTGCAAAATAAAACACCAGTACTTACTACGTAAGCTCACTTAAATACAGCACCAAATAAAACAGCAATAATGTTTATAGCACAAGTCTAGTCAATCTCATCCACATCAAAGGAAACAGCAGTTGCATACTGCCAAGTCAATCAGTCACCAAGGATACAGTTTGAAAGTCACAAACACAAGAAAGTGAAGGGATTTCTGATTGTACAAGTAAGTCCTCCAACCATGCTTTTCATTCATCGCAGCAAAAGAATCTCCTTTGTTGTAATACCACAGATCGTTTGGAATGAGCAAAAGCCACAAAGACTAGATGAAAAACCATCTTAAAGGTCCAGCCAAGTTGGTATGGTTCTGGAAAATAAGACTCAAACTTACCAAGGATTTTCTGCATGATCTAAGGCTCGCCTAATGCTAAGCACTACAGAAGGAATGGCAGTCGGACCTCCTACAAAAAAACAAACATCAGCATTACTGGCCTCAACTCCCAGCAAAACTATTAACTGGCTCCACAGAGATTGTCCTTCAAATTTCCTTGCTACGTCATGCCCTACTGCTTAGCAGGCAAAAATGCACAAGTACGGACTAAGGTAAACTAGGACATCCTATAACACTTAAGAATTTTGACAAAACAATGGACACAGAGGTAAGACTCTGGATTTGTTCACTGTTATCGGATAGCATAGCATCTTACCTGATGATAGCTCTTAACATAAGTGCCTATTCCCATCTTCCATAAAAAATCTGGCGATTTTCTACAATTTTTTAAAGTTCACATTTTACTACTGTACACACGAAACGATGTTCTCCATATGTAATCCAGAAGTCGTCACACGCAGGCAGTGAAACTCAACAATCGTGAACTGTTATAGTGCAATTACTGAAATAATGTAATGTCTATGATCATGAATTTTTAAAGCACAATTACTAATGTAATAATATACAATAATATATTAATATGGTTTGTACGCTGTGTTTGTGAGCAACCTGCAGCCCTATTTCGAAGTTTCTCCTAAAAACCATTACATGACCTTACATAACAAGTGTAAACCTGCACTTGCTTCTGTCACATCTATCATAACGTAAGTAACACAATATGACAATAAATAGTAATTGCGCTATACAAGTTCACGATCATTGAGTTTCACCGCCTGCGTGTGAAGACTTTCAGATTATATATGGGGGACGTCGTTTGCTTAGAGAAAATTTTAAACTTTAAAAAATCGTAGAAAATCGCCGGATCGTTTGCAGAAGAAGGAAATAGGCGCGTTGGACTCATATGTTAAGAGCTATCATCGGGTAAAATTTTATGAAATCGGTAACAGTCCTTGCAAAAAATAACTTGAAAGAAAACAAGGCAATAGCTTCTTACTTAAAACGTAGACCATTTCATGATCATGAAACTTCTCCGGGCCAGTGTCGACCATGTCACATAATCCATTTAACCGATGTAACAGCATTTCACGATTTGTTTCTAAAATGCTTCCCTGTAATAAGTACTCTTGAACATTACTCTGAGTACTTCTTAATACATCCATTTTCAATGTCTACAGTACTTCAGACGCAATAAATTTATTTAAACAACGGAAAACAACGAATCGCATGACATCAGACCATAACATCCGCCATCATATTCTTCGTTCGCGTTCTTTACACCTCGCAAATAGGAACTTAAAATTTTCTAAGGCCTTTATTGCAGTTCATTATACGTCCTTGATTGTAGTTTAATTACTGGGCATGCGCTTAATTTTGAAATCATACCGAGTAGTCAATTAATTTTGCATTCGACTGTTTTGCAGCAATGCTCTATTTTTCTAAGGACATAAACATTAAAGTTTAACAGCAAAATATCTAACGTCAAGAAGATACTGAAGATAATAACTGTCCAATCGGAAAAACATCAGAAATTTTCTCCTAGTAGGTTTTTCAGTATGCAGGCCTGTTTGCTGAAAATCAAGAAGACAAGACAAACATCGCAATTATTACATTGGCCTAGTTAGCTACATTGGTCAAGGCGCCTCTGAGCGTGAGGATGCCGGTTCGCATCCCTGTCGTGGCTTATTTCAAAGATTAGAATCTCGGGATTAGCACGGTCCGTGCACGGGGACCTTAAATGAGTGGCGCCCATTCAAATGGGCAGGAGTGGTGAAGAATATTGCCCCATCAAGTCATTGAAAAACTGAGCAGGGTCGAGGTCATACGGTCGCTAGGCTTATATGAAAAAACCTTGTACCTTCATTGCGACAGTCATGTCGAACATTATTGTTTTGGAGTTGACGGAGCTCTTGATCTGCGACAACACAGGAAAGCAATATTCCAACACTAATGCACAATGCCACCGTGGCTACTTATGGAAATATTTGAAACATCGTTAAACTTTAATAAAATGATTCATTTTTCTTTCATAATAAAATATGACATAGGCCTAATTTGTAGGCATACAATAAAAATAAAGCTAATCGATTTTTGGGATACTGGAAACAGTTGCAACTCATAGTCTTAATAAAGGTCTTCGAGTCGAGTGAGGGTACTCAAAGATCTTTGGTTTTTATGTCTACTCCAAAAATCAGATTTGCGCATTATTAATATTTGAACGAATCACAACAGATTCCACAATGCCTCATTATTTGCATAAGGCTTTAAAACGTGCTTACCAAAAGTACACATAAGTGTAGGGCAATCCAAAAGCGCTTTACGCAAGTATTCGTCAATACATTACTGAAAAGTCCACTTTTAATATTTAAACAACGAAGAACATTACGGATAAAAAATCGTTGTAACAAAATAACTATAATAAATACTATAACTAATTATTATGTTGTAACGCGTCCTTTGAGTAAGACATTGTTTTATTAAGGTGTGATATAAATATAAGTTGTATTGTATAGTATTGTAAAATACGATGGTGCGTTATGGATGGCGCTATAAGCAGTCTCTCATTCGTATTTATAATTTTGTGTGCAATGGCGGTCGTCGGCTGAGAAGGAGATCCTCTGTTCATATGGATGGCCGATTTATTTGTCGTTTTTCTGCTGCGCTTCTGTGATGGATTGTCGACAGATTCGTTTATTTGCACGTTATACATATCTATCTCTTTTGTCGACTTAACAGGGATTCTGTGTTGAAACGACTCGACGGGTAATAAACAGTCTTTCATATGCAACTGTTCGTTCATACACATAGGTAAAGTGATGCGTGCTGTCTTTGGGATTAACGCGCAAGTTTAGCTAAGTGGATGGAATCCATATATGCATCAGGCATGCTGTCAACTGAGCAAAAAAGCCGTGGAAGTGTAATATTTTAGACCTGGGTTAACGCAGTGGTTGGGCTGTAATTAACGTCATTACCAATGCAGTGGAACGCCATGAGTTCAACTATAGATGATTTGAAACTGTGAAGACTTTTGTCTCAGTTTGCTAAATTCTGTGGAAATTAACTGAACTTGCTTTCAGATTTTGTACTCTGATGCATCTTGCACCATACAGTGGCCTTTCAGAAGCCAGGTACGGTAAATTAGGATCATCGTTACTGCTAGTATATGTAAGACTATTTGCAAGAAACAATGCATTAGCTTCTTGTTGAGGATAGTATCAGGTTTCAAGATCGTGTAAGTCGAAGTGTCCCCAGAACACATCAGGGAGCTCTGTTTAGTTTTAGGTCGGCCAGGTCAATGATCACTATTTCCGTCATTTTAGATCTGTTAGATAGCGATGTCTTGGTACAATTTTATGTTTTTAGGTTCTGAAAGATTCTATAAGATGAGCCAGATGCAAACATATGCATTTATTTAATGCCTGTATTAATAGTAGTCTACAAATTCACTTTCTGTCAATGTACTTTCATTTTGAATTAACTGATCCACACTAGATATGTAATATACATCACTGGTGACAGCTTGATGCTGGAAATACGAATTTGGCAAGCACAATGAAGTTAAGTTGCATGGATGAGTGACATTTCATTGAACACAGGGCCAGCTGGGGATACGTAGCACACCATCCCTGAAAGATCATTATATGAACTTTTTGCAGGAGCTGGGAGGTTTAAATTGGGTGTTCTGTTGTTGAATTGGTGTCAGGTACAGATGACACTAAAATACACAGCTCCCTAATACAGGACTTAGCACAGCCAGCTAGGAAGTTATGCTTTGGCATAAGGATCTTAAGCACATTATATTTGTGCATGGGCAACCAATGCATGCAGTTTAGATCATATCTTTTCAAACAAAATTCTGAATCTTCGATAGGAATGAAGCTCTTGAAAGTTGCAGTGCAGTTGTCCTTGTGGTTCTTGTTTTAACTGAATCACAAAATACCCAGGAAGTAATCTTGATCACATCAAAATTTCTTCTCCAAATTTTTATTATTGTCAGAGATCAGCTATACCACTGGTAAACCTTCAGTTCTGATGTCATGGGTACAAAAAGTAGTGGAGGGTCAAAGTCATTCTGAATCCCATGGCTTGTCGTTTCTTGTTTTATACATCGTAACGGTCCAAGCCCAGTAGTGATACAGTTACTGGGTATTGTTTGAACATGTGACATGATATGTGATATGATATTTCCTGGATATATTTTGATGATGGAATCTGCTAATGTGCCTAAAATGTGCTTTTCATAGTTACTGCTTCATTTTCACTGTATCACTATCATGTTGTATCCGAACTTATGGCATGCTTCCCATTATGGGGCAATGGCAGCAAAACAAGAGCGAACTACATCGCTGGCTGTAGAGGAGTAGAAACCTCTGAATAGAATTGATGGTGGTTTATTGGCAGAATTTGTTTCTCTTTTAGTTGGCCATGTGTCGTGTCATCAGCTGCAATGAAAAGACGACCGCAGCAGCCACAGTTTCCAGCTGAAGACATGTCAACGACACTCTTTCGTGAGGATTCTCCACGACCTCCAGTTCCAGGCGAAGAGGATAAAGCGGTTTCTTGTGGCAAAGCCCTTCCTTCCAGCGGAAGGAACCTGTGCAGGGAAGGTCTGGACTCCATCCGAACTCCATCTGCTTCCTTAGGAAATTCCAGTAGTAGCGGCTGCCAGTTGCCTGGTATTACCCCACGAAGGTGCCACTCCCAGACAAAATCTGAGAATTATGGAAAGACGTCGCTGACCGTTATATCAGATTTTGATGATGGCAGTGCTCCACTGGGATTCGAGCCAGAAGGTAGCAGCATCAAATCTCCACCATTTGCTGAAAGCTACACTGATGCAGCAACACATGCCAAGTTGAGCGAGGGCCTCAGTCTTCTGCTGGAGGACGTCGAAGGCATCAAACTGTTCCGACAGTTCGTTAACGACCAGCTTGGCTCCAATGCTATGGAATTTTGGTTGGCTTGCCGAGGACTAAAGAAAATGTTCGTAGAACTGCAGTCCTCAAACAACTCGGATAAAGTGAAAAATCTAGCAAAAGTAATTTTTAAAAAATTTGTCAAAAGTTCAAAGTTGGATCTAAAGCCAGACCTGAAGCTATCGATATGTGAAAAACTGAAGAGAGACGAAATCAGTGAAACGATATTTGACGAAGCTTTGACCGACGTTGAAATCGCACTGACGAATGTCGTCTACCCAAAGTTTTTAAGGTGTGAGACATATCTTCAGTATATTCAGAGTAAAGGTGGAGGAGGCGGAGGTGGAGGAGCAGGCGAGAGTCCACCGACACAGAGTAGCAATTCGAGTGAATGCAGCAGCATACGACCGATGTCAACTCTTCTGCCGACTCTTCACGAGGAAGAAGAACTGAAGCCAGAAGACATTCGACCAATGAAACAAACACAATTCGTCAACGAAACAAGGAAACAGCAGACATTCTCAGTTGAGTAGGTTTTGGTTTTTAAATTCTTCGATACAATAAAGTATTGGTCACACCATTTCATATCATACCTTTTTATGAAAATAATATAATATAATATTGGTCACACCAATACATATCATTCCTTTTCATAAAAAGGTATGTTATGAATTGGTGTGATCAATATTATATTAGTTTAGGGGTTAATATTGTGCCTTTATGGAAATTATTATTCCTATAACAGTACAGACATGGTCACTAGCAAAGCCTCAATTCATGATGCAGTGCAATTCTTTGCAGTAAAGGAATTGCTCAAGATCTGTAACAGGGAAGGCATGGCAAGCTGAGCTGATTGCATGCTGAGAAGTCACAAACAATCAGGCAGACAAAATTGACAAGTTCTTGTCTAAGAATGGAGTTGATTGCAATGAATGAAGAGAGTGCACTGATTAGCCTACTGTCCTCCTTTGCTGCTCCTACGAAAACAAGCAGATTCAACAAACATACTCATGTTGCTTTCCAAGCCTTTTCAAAATAGAAACCACCATTCAAAGAATCCTAATAATGCCACTTTAATAATGTACAAAAACCCTCAGTCACTGGTTGGTAAGTCATGATTACCAGCAAGCAGTAATTCTAGAAGCCAAGAATTTTTGAAGAGTTATTAATAATGCACGAGAAGATGATTGTAAATTATGGTGATGCTTTGTTAGTTATTTTAAGCTAGCAAGTTTTGCCATTGATTTTTTGGCTTATGGTATATTTGTTCTGCTTTGGTGCTTGTGGCCTATGGCTGAATTGCATTGCTGTGTATGCAAATTAAACACGAAGTTGCTGCATGACGGTTCTACCATGTGGGATCAAAAACAAATATGAGTGAAAGGTATGCTTAGTACTTTACTGTTGTGGCTATGTGCTGTGCACCACAGACTTTAGATTGCAAGATTATGACTTTTAAATGCTGCATTATAAGTTACTAATCCTGGTAAACCCAGATCTTACAGCATAGGTCTTGCACCTTGTCACCATCTGAGCCATATCTAATTTTTTATGAAGCTGGGGCAAAGTAGACTGTGTTCTGCATTGTAGTATCATTTGTTGTGTAATAATTTGTTGTGGAATAACGGTATCCGACATATGGCCTACTCATAAATGATACATTCTTTGTAACAATATGTGACCTTACGCTTTTTATACTGCATTATTAGGGGATTGTTAAAATGTAAGTTGTTTTGCCAATACTCTTTAGGCAAGAACGACATGCCCCATAGGCCACATATGTAATTATGGGCTGTATGTATGGAAGATAAAATAAAAATAAGCGGTTCTAGTGATTTATTAGTGTTAAGCATAAAATGTAAATAAGTGAGTCTAGTGGTTTATTGAATATTGTTAGTACTAAAACCTGCCATGGTAGGCAGCTCATTGTGTGTTAAGGCCATGTGCCTTAAACACAATAAATTGGATTTACCTGCTGTACATGTAAATCTGAAAACTTTGAACCAGTTGACTTGAATTTCGACCCTACTTTATGACTTAACAAGTCCTTAATCTGCAAGTAGTTCTGTCAATAGACTCAATGATCAACCTGCAAACACTTTCATGCTTTGTTTTTGGAGCCAAACAATAAAATCTGTTTACCCGGTAACTTAACCATTGTCCAAGACGTTTGACTGAATTTGACAGCTGTTGCACTGTTTGGTAGGAAATAGTGTGGCCACCTGAAATGTGTTGTAAAATTTGACAAAAAATTTGATGTGAACAATTTTTAAAATTTTTATTGAAAATTTTACATAAAGTACCTACAAGTTTATTGATAGTTTACTACAAGTGTTTGGCCAATGAACATAAGAATTATTAACGAAGAGAATGACAGAGTTGACAAAAGATGAATATTTGTTGAAAAATGTAAAAATATTTATTTTAAAATTGTGTAAAATAATTGCAATAGCCAGAATTTATGCTTTATGGTTCAGCAATAGGGAATGGTATGTTCTGTAAGGTCGATTATAAAGTTTTAAATTAATGAAATAATGTATTTTATGCAAAAATTATAATAAGATAATTAATTGTATTTTATGCAAAAATTATAATAATATAATTAATTGTATTTTATGCAAAATTATAATAATATAATTAATAATAATAAAAGATTTTAGTTATAGCTAAATTGGGGGTGACATTATTCAGTTCGATTAAAAAATTGTCAGAGACTGAGGGTAGACGCTTGCCACTGGCTTGGCACAAACTGCATTTCTTATTAATCAGTAGATACTTACGTTGCACTAATTTATAAATTCACCTCAAAAGTGTGGATATGCTTAAACAACTGAGAATAGTTGATAACAGTAGTAGAGTCTAGTGATAATTCACAAATTCGTATAAACACAAGCAGTGGGGTTTATAGACCTTTGTACATTCAAAACCCATCAACAGATTGACTTGAAAGTTAGTATATGTGCTTGTGATGGCAAAATTTCAAGTTGGACCAAGTTTGGTCAGGATATCGGGGCTTCTCAATAATGCTTGTTAAAACTTAAAAGTAGTCCGTGTAATGAAGAAACTGGAAAGATGACATCGTGTCTTGACATACTGTGAAGTTTTTTTTACATAATTGGTTCAAGTGACTGCTACTATTTGAATTGATTGAGTACTACTACTTGAAATGCCTATCACTGTGAAATGACTGAGCACTACTATTTGAAATACCTACCACTGTGAAATGACAGAGCGCAACTCTTTGAAATGACTGCCACTGTGTGAAATGATTGCTCCATGAAACAACTGCTAGTGTGAATTGACTGTTACTGTGTGATATGAATTCGGTAATTAATCTCATTTATTCTATTGAATTCTATAGCATTGTTGACATAATGTGTAAAGCATCAACTGATGGTCGCTTCATGTGAAATTGTAGTCACCCTGATACTACATGAAATGACTGCTACTGTGTGCAGTGACTGCTGCTTTGTGAAATGACTGCTGCTTTGTGAAATGACTGCTACACATAAAGTAAGTGCTACTAAATGAAATGACTGCTACTGTGTGCAAAGACAGCTGCTTTGTGAAATGACTGCTGCTTTGTGAAATGACTGCTATTATGTGAAATGACTGCAACTTTGTGTAATTACTGCTACCATGTGAAATGACTGCTACAGTGTTAATGACCGTTGCTGTATGAAATGCCTGGTATTGTTTCAAAGGGAGTGTTATTTATGTTCTAGAGGTCTGCAATGCATGGCTGGCGGTGTTTGTCGGCTGTCTGTTGGTTCGTCTAGTCAGCCGCCTTCAGTTCCTGTTGGGTCAGTGCAGGACAGTGAGCTTCAGAGTCTTTCGAGTGAAGCGCTCACAGACGACACTGTCTCACTGACGGACAGCAGCCTGTAAGAAGCAGGGCTATCATCTCTTGTAGCACTTAGTCCTGAAGAGTATTCATTACAAGTTGTCTGTCTGGGGCAGTCATGGACTCTGCTAATCTGTCTACATCCATAAAAGCAACACGTCTCCTTTCTGTCCTCCGCTAGTTCTCTCATTTTAAATCATCACAAGTCGTCTTTTTATGCTGTACTTTGGTCTTGATTTTATGACTACGGTACTTACTGGTTACTCTGCTAATCTAAGCAGTTTCTAGCATTATTTATGAAGCAAGGCAACTCTGCTTCAAAGTCCGGGTTCATTTAGGAGATAAAAGGAGGGAAGTGTTTGAAGGAAAATGAGGAAACAAAGTGTGTAAGATGGTTTGAGAGCTAGAATGTCTACTGGATGATTCAAGATGTAATTTTGAGAAGGAGACTTATGCTCGATAGAATGTACGTTAAGTGGCAGAAGTGGATTGTTTCCAGATGGCAGGGACCATAGTTTAGCTCAATGTCATTGGAAAGAAGCAGAAGTAATTATGATGAGTTTTGGATCTAGATGTAGATTGGAGAAATCAGAGTGTGGTGAAGGAAAAGCTTGAGTCAGAAAAAAGCACATAGGCATGTGGACATGGCCGGTTGAATACAGAGACAGCCTTAGAACTAGACAAAAGCCTGAGAGCTAGGCGTGCAGCTGCAACACAGTTCTTGGACGGAGAGCCATACGTTCAGGAAAACAGAGACCCAGAGATTGTGAAGGCATGATGGACAGGTGCCTTTGAAAACTGTTTTCGTATTGTCTGATCTTGTTTCTTTTGATTTATTTGTTTTCTTGAGTTGTTCTTCATATCAGATAACTTGCTTTTAGGGAACAATGGGCTTTGGTCTGATCTTCAGTACAGTGCGTTCAGTGCTTCTGACTTGATCTGATATTTTTCATCTGTTCTCTAAGGCCAAGCAAACAAACTTTTTCCTACTCTTGGTTTGCAATGAATGGCCCAGAACTGCAGGTGTTCATCACAAACCCCAGTGCTATTAGAATGTCTTGATTTCTCGCAGCCATTGATGTTTGTTTGTGTAGTGATGGAAGAGGAGATTACTTGCCTTACAGTAACAACAAGTTCCTGTGGAAGAAGCAGCAGGCTGGAATTAAACGCAATGCAGAAGCCAACCAGGAATCCGATCTGGACCAGCGCATCATACCTGTAAGTAGTCTGTTTTCCTTGAAAGTTCCGATGTCTTCTGCTCAAAATTATAACTTTACCTTCAGAAATGGCTCAAGAAATGTTTTCAGCTTATCTTTAGATGCGCCTTTTTAGATCTGTCTGGTAGCCACAGTTCAGCCCCTGTGTGAAGCTTTTCTCAAAAGGCATAAAGATGAATATTCAGATGCATACATACATACAAACATACTGGTACATACACGTATGCATACATATTTTACAAACATGCATACATACATGCATAAATGCATATGTACATACATAATACATATGTATGTACATGCATACATACCTGCTCTTGGTCAGTTGGTAACCTTTTACTGCTCTATCTGTCTGGCACTTTGCTCGTTTGTGTGAAATGGACAGTTTTTTTTAGAGCCATGCAGATCAAAGGGATTGGTTGTGCAATTATTGTTGCCGTGTCTCTGCTTCAGAATGTGCAGAATCCAAGACCAGACCTGAAATCCCATTATGTTTGTTATTCATGTGCAGTTACCTTATCTTGGTAAAGGCAGTAAATTGCTCATTTTTTACTTAAACTTAATTGTTCATTTTTGACATAACACTAATTGCTCAGTTTTGATGTAAAGGTTATTGCTCAGTTTTGACGTAAAGGTAATTGCTCATTTTTGACATAAACGTAATTGTTCAGTTTTGACATAAAGGTAATTGCTCATTTTTGACGTAAACATAATTGCTTATTTTTTATGAAAGGTGATTGCTCATTTTTTACTTGCCTTTACTAACAGTAACCCTCATGTATTCTGTAGTGGAAGGATTTTTTCTGCTTAAGCATACTAATGATGAGAGTTCAATATCCAGGCAGTCTTTTCTTATAGCTTTTTAGCTATGTGATGGCTAGCATCAGTTCAAAGGTAAACATGAGGATTAATGGCTTGAATTGTCATTATTTGCATGATGCAAAAAATTTAGTAGCAATTGTATTTATGCAGAAATTTGTATTTTCCCTGAGGTAGAAATGCTTTCATGAATCAAAAAATGTCTTGGTAATAATAAGAAAATCATCTGGATATTTTTCTTATTTTTTACCCAATGGATTACCTTTTATGTATATCCCAAGTAGGATTTGATTATATTAAAGGGATGCTTTATCTGGAATGTTAGTCATTTGTTAGTCTAGTTAGTCTTTGCTGATGTTAAGCTCCCTGGAAGGCATTTGCATTGAAAAGCTGAATGGCCATAGATGGACACTGGGGGAAGAATGAATTCTCTTATATCTCCTGTCTTTTGCGCTAGATGACATCCAAGATGGTAAAATCTATTGCATCTTGGTCTACCAGACTAAGTCTTTTGAGGCCTATATTTTGCAACCTTTTATTATGCTTCTTAACTATATACAACTACTATGTAATGAAAATCTGTGACAGTGAATAGATAATTTATACTATGGGCTTTAGAACTTGCTTTCAGAAATTTCTATAGCACCTGTTTCTTTTTTATAATAATACACGGAGCATCAATCAATGGTGTGCCAAACCTATTCATAATTCAGTCAATTTCATTAAGTCTGTCTGGAGAGAGAGAGAGAGAGAGAGAGAGAGAGACAAAAAGAGAGAGAGAGAGAGAGAGAGAGAGAGAGAGAGCCTAAGAAGGATGGGCACACAGAAACAGGTTGTTCTTAATCATGGGCCTAAATAAAATCAAAGACTCTGGCTTGAGAAAGTGTGTTTCAGACTCGTGAAACGACAGATGACATTTGACCCATCATTGAATAGAGACTCAAATTCTGTTATGATAGTTTTCGTCTGCTGTAGCGTTTACAGTATTCGCCAAAAGACCAAAATATAGCCGAGAAAGATCCGGAGAGGTTTGCGATGCTGCTGACTCATCGTCTCCTCAACATCCATGTCAGTCGTGAAACGGAAAAGACATTCGTACATTCACCACACGCTTCTTTCCAAAAAGCTGAGGTATGTCGTGGTAATTATGAAAAGCAGTCAGATTTTTTTGAAGTTTGTTTCAGTGTATGTAATACTCTTCTTGGTATAAAACATCTTGGTTCCACTTTATAACTTCTTCTGCACCACTGTAATAACTTGCTAGGCATCAATCAATGGTTGCTACTTAGTGAAACCAATTGGTAGACTGTAGACCTGGATTACTCAAGGTCAGATTCTAGAAAGGTTCTTTTCTGCTAAGAATGTTTTGCTAATTATTATTTTATTTATTAATTTTCCTATTTGTTTTGTACTGTGAAGCCTGGTTCTTTTTTCCATAAACAAATATTTTCAGAAAGCCTCACGTTGTTGCCTTGGAGGAAACTGTCTGTGGCAACATTTGTGTCTGAGATCAGAAGGTGAGGGTTTGGAAGCATCTGGTAACAGTGCAGAGGGTGCTAATTTGAGCAAAATTTAAAGGACTGAGGCATTTTGTGTGTTCATGCTGTTTTCTCGCATTCAGCCAAGCTCAAGACAGTTAGTAGCCAAGTTCAAAATAGTGAGACAACCTTGGTTCCTTCTGAGTCATCCCTTTGGCACCCATTGTTAGGCTTATGTGATTGTTGGTATTGTTCTTAAGCTGTTGAGTGATCAATAAAGTTTTGTTCAGTTCAGTTCAAATGAATTGAAGGTTGGAAAGATTGTATATCTGTTTGATTTTGTCAGCATTTACTGAATTAACATTAGATTCATCAGATTTATAATAATGCTGATGTGACCTGAGTGAAAATTGGACAGAATTACACCGATCTACATTGGTTCGTTTGGATCTTAAATTTGACGTAAGGTTGAAACTGACTAATCTTTAATGCCGACTTCATCAAAAGTAATGTTCTGTTCACATCCAGAAGTCATTAGATGGCATCAGAGACTGTTCATACGCTGGTCCTCCTCTGCCTTTGCGTTCCGTCTTACTTGCTGCCATGACAACCGAAGACCAAGAGGAAAGTGCTCAGAACATTCTGGAATCTCACATGTTGCGTGTATTCGATGGATCCAGTGGACAGACTCCCAACCGCTTGATGTCCCCTCCCGGCCGACATTCGCCCGACCAAACGGCCCTTCGCTCTTCATCTGGCCGACAGTTGGAGCACAGACTGACCGAACAGACAACCATCACATATCCGGAGAGGTCGTCATGCATCCGACATTCGGACAGGAAGGCTGCTGCTGCTGCTGCTTTTGTAGGCACAGAGTGGCCGAGTGAGCCACAGACGCACAAGTGCCTCATCCACCAACCACCGATGCCATTCAGAGCGCAGAAAGCACGTGCTCCACTCGGCTGCCATGCAGCTGCTGCTGCTGCTGCAGGTATGACTAAAGCATCCTTTGGAGGTCATCAGGATGGCAAAGGCTTATCCATGGCTCAGGGTGGACACTCAGCAGCCCCTCTGGCCGAATCAAGAAAGGTAGTGGCTTCCTGTCATAAGTCAACAGAGCAACCAAAGAGTCTGGAGATGATGGCAGTCGGAGGCCAGCAGCCAGCCATCGTTGGAACCCAGCATCCATGCGCTCTGGATTCAGCTAGTGAAAAGTAAGTGCTTCAGGTGATCTTTGACGAGTTGTTTTAGAGACAGGCTTCAGGCATTTCATGAGGTTTGTTGACATTCCTTGAGGAAGACAATATTCTAACATAAATAGTACAGCTGTACATCTAAATTGCATCTTAAAAACGCTTTAAGAAACACTGTTTAGCTACTTTTTTGTTGAAAACAGTCATCTTGCATAAGAAACTTCTTGGCTGTGTTTCTTAAGCCCTGAGCCACTATTTATATAGGTCCTTGACATACACCTGGTTCTTTCCTGCTTCCTTGCTGCTTTGCAACAGATGCCATTTCAGGTAAAGGTAACACACCTGTTTACCTACCTGTCTAGAAGCATAATTAGAAGCATTGTCCTAAGGTCAAAGAATCATTCAGCTAAGGCACAAACATGACCACAGCTGTCCAACAACAGGACACTTTCTTAAACTCCCAACTTCATTGGTATGGACTAATTTATGGACTAGAGGTTGGAGGACTGAGTATGCACCAAAGGATGTCACTCATTCAAGCACTAACTCATCTCAATATGTCTTAACTTTTCAGCACCTTCCAGCATGCAATCAGCAAATCTTAGTGCTGTAGATGTGTTGCAGCAATTTGGGGAATCGGAATCCTATGGGATTAGGGTTCAACAGATGATAGACATTTTGTGGGATTATGGGTCAGCTGATGATGGACATCCAGTGGGATTATGGGTCAGCTGATGATGGACATCCTGTGGGATTATGGGTCAGCTGATGATGGACATCCTGTGGGATTATGGGTCAGCTGATGATGGACATCCTGTGGGATTATGGGTCAGCTGATGATGGACATCCTGTGGGATTATGGGTCAGCTGATGATAGAAATTTTTTGGCATTAGGGATCAAAGAGTGATTGACGCCATTGGGAGTGATGTCTGATGAGCTGCTGTTGTTGTTTGTGTTCTGCTGAAGAGTGATGATGTGGATGTTGGAGAATGAGAAGTTGTCTTCTGGAGCCAGGACTCAGTGTTCAACCGAATGCTCTGACCGTGGTTCGTCCTCTATGCACAAACGATCGGCCACCCACTTCACACCAGGGTTGGCTTCATTTCTTTTGACCTAGTTTTTATGATTACACTAATTATATTGACCTCATTACCAACTATTATAATTAGCATGTCACCTTTGAGTACTGGATTCAAATCTTTGTACGATGAGACATTGTTTTGACAGCAGACTGGTTGAATGCCCCTTGTTCATCAGTATTTGTATGTAATTGTGTATGTATATATGCATGTGTTTGTGAATGCATATCTAGTTAAAAATGTATATAGTGCCATTTGAGAGCCTCTGAAATGTACTGCAAACATGTTTACCTAACTGAACTAATCAGATACCATTTTAAATAAGTCTTCTTGAGCTAACGCAGGTGAGGACCGGTGCTTGAAAGGCATACTGTGCTGAAGGAGATTGATATCAAGGAACTACTTAGCACAGTGCAAAACAACTGCCATTCTGTTGATGAGTATATGGGTGGAGCTGAGCACTTCTCACACTCTCTTCGATGATGCGCTGTTGGATGACAGTTGCAGCCTCATCAACATGATGGCTTGTTAATTAGAGACGCTTCAGGTATTTTTTGCAGAAATGATAATGTTTACTTTTGAATGTTCTGTTTTGTAGCATTGGAGGGATGGGTCGTCAGAAGCAGATGTCACAGGTTCTACCATCTCAGCCAATAATTCAGGATCCTTCGATGCCACTCCTTACTCCTCCAGATCCTACAACTCAGCTGGAAGAGGCCAGACGTAGACTGGAACAGGAGGCCCGAACTAGGATACTGCAGACCAGGTCTGAACAAACCCAGATAATTCCTGGAATAAATGATTCTGTTTGGTTGAGGGCAGTTAAAGACAAACAAGTTTGATTATTTGTGATAAGTGCTTGATTTTACTACCAATGTGCAAAGTTTCTAGCACAGAATTTAACAGTTTTTGGTTGGCAAATTGTTTGACTAATCTGATAAATTCTGTTTTGTCATAATCCTATAATGGCCTCTTAGACCATTGCATTCTTCTGATGCTCTCTTGTTGATGTAGCGTAGGTTCAAGACACATACTTTGAGTTGCTGTGCACTTCATCTTTTAGAGTCATCCACCACAAAAGGCTCAACTTGCTTTGCCATCATCATTTAAATCACTTGTCAAGACTCACTATTTTTCTCTAGCCTTTTTGTCACCCTGGTTGGACCCTCAGATTTAGATTTACTGACCTTACATGCGTAACAAGTGCTTTAAGTAAATACATATCTGTCATAATAACTCGACATCAATGTTAATTTCTTAGCAAAACTGCTTTCCAATATAACATTTCTTTGGAGGAAACCAGGTGTTTTCCATGAGAACTTTCCTTGGCATTTGCATGGATTAATTGATTAAGTGCTACTAAGATTTGCCTAAGCACTGATTCACTTCTGTAGTAGAGATGTGATTGTATGTTGCATTAGCAGAATACCATTTTTTCTGGTTTGTCATTTTTTGCCTGAATTTTGGCTGATGTGACTTAAAGCAGCGATTTATATGCGAAATTTTTAAAAGTTTTGACTTCGTAATCTGCGTAAATGATAGATAACACAGGAAGGATAATAAGATGTTAAAAGCACGTTTCTGTTGAGAGTGACTTGATTTCAACTGAATTGTTGTGTGATAAATATTGATGAATTGCCATTGCCAATAACCATGTTGTTTTTGCATGATGTTCATATGTCTCATACACGTCAATACAATCTCTGTATGTGACATACATATCAGTACAACCTCTTTCACTCAAGACTGAAAACACTTCTTTTCCAAAAATCTTGTCCTGATTCTTCCTTTTCCCCTTATCTCTCTTCTCGCTTCGATGTCAAACACCATCCACTGTAGCCATCCGACTCTGACTGCCTGACTCCTGGATCTTGATCTGGAACCAAACCCTTTTGCCTGTCGATTTTGTTTTGACTTAGCACCTGTGAATAAGCGTATTCCCACGACTTAGCTTTCGTTGGGCGCTGTAGAAATCTCGAGATTACGATTGTTAGAATGTTTTGCATCATGGTGACTTAACATAAAGGGTGACAATGTATTCCTGAAAATACGTTGTAAGAGAGCATGTAGAAATTTTATTTTATTGTTTCTGTTGTTAGAGCTCTTGTTGGCGGAGAAGGAGTTGGAGGAGAAAGTCGAATGGCTTTGCCATCCGCTTTCCAGAGGTCAGCTGTCAAGTCACATGCTCTGCAAGCGGATCCCGTTTCGTCGTCGTCAGACCATTCGTCCAATTCACAGATTGCTTCAGAGTTAGTCTTAGTGTCTGTCTTTTCTGTCGATTGGTCTACTGTCAGTCAAATTCATTCCTTCATTCAGAACATTTCAATAGTGCCTCTTCAGTGGGGCTCCCAGCCCAACCCAGCGAACGAGAACAGTTTTCAAGTGTTGATGAAAGGTGCGTGTAGCATTCCTGGCCAGAACATACGGATCCAGAGGGAGGCCACCATATTCACTTGTGTTACCCAGGCCGACAATTCATTCAACCACACATAAAATATCTGTCATTTTCAAGTACTTTTCTCTACCACAGAGTAAAATATACCCCTGTGATGCACAGGAAATGACTGTTGGTGTTCTTTAAAGAGATTTTGTAAAGTGATTAAAGGGATTTTTGAACTGATTAGTTTTTTTTTGTTGTTTAATGTCATATAAGTTGTCCATCGACTCTGTTGAAGAAATAAAACTAAATGTTGAAATCTGTAAATCAAAAGCCATGTTGTGTGGAATGATTTAATTATGTCATGAAACTTCCATCTGAAAAGTTTGGGTCACCATGTGCACCCAAGATGTCACCCAACATGTATGTAACCTATGCCATTTTTCTACTTTATGGCTTCTTTTCTTGTATTGGTGTACAACCCATGCAGTATTTTAATTTTAACACTTGCAGTTCCAATTTGCAGAGGGATGCGTGAATTTTCAAAATAAACTAAACATTTGCTGGGGCTAAAGCCCGTTCTCATTTTTCATCTAAAATGTGTTTCAGCCATATGAAATCAGAATCGTCAAAAATTTAAAATGTTATTTCAAAACGTTTAATTTTATGCCAAAACTGCAAAAATTACTACAAAATAAAACTGAATTAACACATTGACCGATGGAGAGATGGTGAGCTTTAGAAAAATGATTTTATGCTTATTGAGTAATGATTATTGATTTTTTATGCAACAAACTGAAAGTCATTTGTGAAACTAATGTAGAATTAAAATGCCTTGACCAGTTTTTATGCTTTTTTAACTTTTGAAATATGTATGAAAAGTTATTTTATACAAAACTAAAAATTAAAGCAGCTTTACATATGTTTATGTGGAGATTATCATTGTTTCTCTGGCATTATTGTGCAGAGGCAAAGCAATGAATAAGCGATCAACAAGCGTTCCTACGACACCCATCCAACAGTCAGCCTCTGATTCCATCGTCATCGTTTACTTTTTCTGTGATGAGCGAATACCGTACAGTACGAAAATACATGGCCGACAGGAGGTCACACTAGCTCAGTTCAAACAACATTTGGCTAAGAAAGGACACTTCAGGTAAGCACCAGAATTGACCATCTAGATTTGCAATCAGTTCCACCTCTTTTTCTGCCTTCTCCGCCCATTCTTCCTGCTCATCTTCCTTCTTGTGTTCCTCGTCATCCTCCTCGTTCTCATTCTTTCCTTTCTCCTGCTTCCGCTCCTGCTTTTTCTCCTAGTAGCCTGGCCATCAAAGACTGATTAAAAAAACTATAATGTATAGATACTGCTGAGTATCTTGAAAGGTTCTACATAAAATGACTATGGAGATAACTACATACCTGTAAACCCTCCTTTATTATTATCAGTTCAATTCTGTAAGTTTTTGCTGCAAAGAGGTTTCACTGTTGCTTAGGGTATCATTGATCTTGAGCCTTGTGTTTGTGAGTATTTGCTGGTGACGGCTTTTCCAGAGTGTGAAAATCATTCGGCTATGAACAGAATGGACATTATTCCTCTAACACCAGGCATTTAGTGTATTGCAGCCTGTGTAAGGTTGCTTAATAATGTTGGAATATATAATTGTTTGTTTGCAATTAACACTCTGTTAGCTCTGTGTTGTTCTGATTCTGACTTTTGTTGTACTTGGAGCCAGAACAGTATGGGTTTCCAGTGTTGCCCAGTTGCTGGCCTAAGGCTCTGGAATTTAATACATGTTTCTTTCCCTATTTCAAGTTCTGTGATATCGTTTAGCTCAGGACTGAAGTTCCATCTGATTCAGACTGCTTATTCTTGATAGGCTGTCTTTTGGTCTCGGAAGCCTCTTGAATCTTGACTACAGAACTGTCCAGTGGATTCTGCTTTTTGAAATGATGTTTTGTTAAAGTTTCCAGATTAGATTAGGTTTGTGTTGTTTTGTGCTTTT
Organism: Norana najaformis; assembly: GCA_964023275.1. Taxonomy (NCBI): domain Eukaryota; kingdom Metazoa; phylum Annelida; class Clitellata; order Crassiclitellata; family Hormogastridae; genus Norana; species Norana najaformis. The sequence continues at coordinate 13,431,942 of OZ029925.1, forward strand.
TCTGATGCTCTGTTCAATAAAAATTTAGCATTTTGTTGTCCTATGTAATAACAATATGAGGTTTTTTCTGTGGTGTAGATATTTCTTCAAACGAGTTGGTTGTGACACAGTTTATGAGGAGATCAGCGATGACGAGGCCGTCTTGCCACTGATGGATGGCAAGATTTCGGCCAAGATCTCACGAACATCCTAAGGATGCCCTTTTCTTTGTTGTTGGTCGGTTTTCATGATTTGTTGGAGGATTTCATGCAGCTGCCGTGGTTCTGTTTTCGGCTTAATTCATCCATCCATCAGTCTGTGAGACTGTGAGAAGCTGCATGCTTCAGCAAGAGCAGCAGCTTGACGATGATGATGTTCTAGTGGTTTTCTTTTATATAAGTAATAAAATATTAATTTTAAATATTATCATTTACCTCAGAATTGAAACTTACTGTGTGAATGACTGTTGCATATTTTGTACAGAGGCAGTTCTCTCTATCAGTTTAGTCTATGGTTTAACCATTGCAGCCATGGTGTAATGATCAATTGAATTGTTTTACCATCTCAGTCATGTTATAGCCATTGCATTAGTGGTATAACGCTTGATCAGCGGTTATACCACTGCATCAGTGCTGCCATGTTATAACAGTTGCTACCATGGTACGATCATTTCTACATTGGTGTAACTGTTGCATCTGTGGTAAAGCCACAGCATGTCTGATTGCCAGGAAAGTTGATTTTATTTGTGTGTTACATCAAAGTTGAATAGTTGAGTGGAATAGGAGGCTTGTTTTGTCTGATGTCAGACCGTTTGTTCCTTTGCTGTTGTTGAGAGAGCTCTGGTGGCTCTCATTGCGTTGGTAAGTTTATGGTCAGAAGTCATCTTGCTGCAGGTGACGCTGCATTTTGCCATGCAGATAAGCTACCTCTACTGCTGCGCTCTGTAGTAGGAGCATCTATTGTGCTGTTACTACTTCCAGTCTAGCAGTGTTTCTGTTATTGTCCTGCGGCTTGTTCTGACTACAACCAGTTCCACAGACTGTTGATGTCGTCGCTGAAATTGCTGCAGTGGAATAACGGCGCTATGACACATGGTCTTTGGATTTGATTGAGCTGTCATTGGGTGGATTCTTGGAAAGCCATCACCTTCATTTGTCATTCAGACTAGTTCTGTTACTGTTGATGATATTGTGTCATGGAGTTGTATGTTATCAGACATTGAATAGGAAATGAAATCAAAACAAATGAGTCATTTGACACGACAGCAGATGGGATGCATAGGACCAGACGCTTTGCTTCATCATTCACTCTCTCATTTTCTGTGCTATTTCTGTTCTATTTCTTTTTGCTGCTTAACAGCTGCTGTAATGAGCAGCGCGTGACAATGTCTCTCTCACTTGGCTTTGGCTGTTTTGCCTTTGCCATTGTTGGTCTCTGTCATTGTTGGTCTCTGTCATTGTTGGTCTCTGCCATTGTCAGTCTCTGACATTGTTACTCTCAGACATTGTCAGTCTCTGCCATTGGCTGTCTCCAACTGCCGTGATATTATCACTGTTGCATTTGCTTTATTGTTGGATTATGCATTCTTGCCAGGCAAGATTTAGGTGGCCTGATGTCAGCACATGCATTATGAAGTAAGAACAAAGTAAGCTATCTGCACTGTCCTCATCATCATCATTGTTATCGTCATTCATCATCATCATTGTTATTGTCATTATAATCATTATTGTCATTATCATCTGAGGCGTTCTTCTCTGAAGCCATGTATGGTATTTGTCTGTACAGACATTCTGTAAATTGATCGAGTCGTATTATCTGCGCTTGGAAATGTTTTTTTGTTGTTTCAGTTGTCCTTGTGTGTTGACTATTTCAGTTGATGTATGTATGTAGTCTTTGTTTTGACTTTGATGCAAAAGTCATCAGTCTAGTATTCTGTTTTCCTCAGTTGTTGTTTTTTTTGAAATTTTTGTCAGTTGTGAGATTACATGGAAATCAAATCTGTTACGATGCTAGATGCATCTGAGGAAGTTCTCTCTCTCTGCTTGCCAGATGAGGGACTCCAAGCCGTACAAGGTTTTGCAATTTGTTGTTGTGATATATTGATAATGACTGGACAGACTCGTGGTTGTATGTTCGATGACCAGCATAAATAGGTAATGCATTGTTTTCTAGTAATGGAGTCTGTGACGACAGTAATGGGTTCAGGTGAAACTGTGTTAGTGACTTATCTCTGGTTAGCCCGTTAGGCTTGTTGGGTGGCTACCTTTCACCTCTGTGGCCAATGGTTTGATTGTGTGACATGTGTGTGCTGACTGGTTTGAAAGCTTGCCTTCTAAAGCAGGGTATGTGAGTTTGAGCCTCCTTGAGATGGTGACTGTGCAGAGACCTTGAGCAAGTTCTTCATCCACAGTTGCACAGTGCCATTGATTAATGCTTTGTTATTAGATAGTGGCACTTAATAAATACAGGAATATTTATGCCAGTAATGGTTTGATTCTGCCCCTTAATGTGGAATTGGCAGTTTATTATCGATGATGATGAAGATGTCTAGTTAGGTAAAGCACATATCCTCGAGGCGGAGTGACATCCTAACGAGGTGGATGTGGCTGAGGGATTAAAAGAGTTGTTTTAGTTTGAGTTTGTTTTATCTTGGTCATAATGTTAGTCTGGCAATCAGTTTGTGAGGAATAGGTGGACAAAGATTGCTATATAGGGTAGCCATATTTTGGCACCTTTTACTGGTTCTTAAAAGGTACTGTAAAGAAAGACTCATAAAAGACTAGTCGGCATTTTAAGTATGAATATTGAGGGCCAGTTGCTTAAAGTAGATTGAGGAATGTGTCCAGTGAGTTTGTCGTTAGCCTTGGTTTGTCTTCTTGCTGAATTTCGCGATGTTCTCTGGGTATTGGAAGAAAAGTAAGTTTTCTTCTGTTGCTTCTGGTTTAACGAAAGGTCAGTGAGTGAGTTGTCCTTTCTTTGATGAATTGTAATGTTGCTGCTTTTAAAGTTTTGTGTTCAGTCTTAATGTGATGTGTTTTCAGTTCAGCTGATCTATTGCCACGTATAATACAGTAGCACACGTCCTGCAGTGCTTATTATGTTAAAGACCGAAAATATAGTAATCTGTAGATAGTCGGTTTCTAATTGAAGATTCTTCTGTGCCACGTGTTTCTTGTTGTTATTTCCTTGCATTGTTTTTGATTTTAAATGTGCTGTTCTTAAAAAAATACAAAATGGCAACTTTTTAAATTTGATAATCTTTCGAACAAAGTGAACACCTATGTTTGTTTTGGTGTCTTTTTTATAAAATCTGGTATGTTTGTTAACGCAAACCACTACTTTTAAGCATCTGCCCTTAGATTCTACCATGAGAACAAACCAAAAGGTAGAGTTGAAATTTTCAGATCTTAAAATGCTTGGGCATTTACACGGATTCTTCCGATAAAGAAGGGTCAGTTATTAGGGCATTACATTGAATATTATTATGTTGCACAATATTATACGATATGCAAAATTATTTTGGAGCTACACTTTTTACTGAATAATCTTACGAGTTTCACTGTTTGTTTAGACAAAGTTTAGGTATCATTTCTTTTAACTTACTGATCTGGTTAACTTAGGAGGTAGCTTTACAATTGCTTTGTGAAGGCTGACTTATACACAAATAAGTTAAAAAGTGCAATTAATTTAAATGTTGCAAGAAGCAATACACTACAATACACTAGTTACTACAGTAACTAGTAATGCAGTCATTTATGATGATCTATAAGGTTTTCTAAAATTGTTATTGCAACAGCTGTCAAAGTCTAAACTGATGTTACCAAATCAAAAAATATATGTAATAGTTGTTAACATTTGTCATATGTTATAATAAATCTATTTTAAATTAATTTTTGGGTGAAAACTTTTGTAGTGCCGCTGTTAGAATGCAGAGGTATTGTCGCTGCTCAGTAAATCTGTCTGTGTCTGTGAAAACCCTCACAAAGTCGGAAAGATTTGAAAGTTGGTTTAATATTGCTTTGGATTGGGCTGGAAGTGCATGTTTTTTTAAATCACAAATAGCAAAATAGTTACAACTATTTAACATCTCCATATGAAAACCTTCGCAAAATCTTGAGTTAAATCATAACTAAAATTTATGTTTGTGGTGTAAATTGAGTAGGTTTTTTACATAAAAAATTAGTTACATAGCCTGACCTTTTGAGTGATATATTGCAAATTTATTGTGAAAATTGTTTCCCTACTTTTTCTGACCTTTTTAATTCCCCAGAATCTTGATGACCTCTTAATTTCCCAGTTTGGGGCCAACTCAGTGGTGTGACCCCAACAATCAAATGGAGGCATGGCTGGATTGCCTCCCTTTGGGTTCATCCTTTACACATGCGAAAAGCGATGTATATCCAGCGGGGAAAAGCCAGCTGGAAAAGCGTTTGAGTCATGATCACAATCTGCAGCTTGGAGCAAACATGGGCCAACGGACTGTTTGAGAGTCTATGACCAGCCAGACAACGGTAATATCTGCTCAGAGTGGTCCCTATTGTCATTGGAGCAGTCGCTGAGATTCCAGAACATACCACACATGTAGGAGTCCATTGGCAAAGTGTAGCGATAAGTGCACATGCCACTGTCATCGGCCAGAGAATAGGCCCACCTGTTACGATTTATCTCCAGTAAAATACACAATTACCTTTAAAGAACAAATAAAAATTTATCTCCTGTACATTTTTATTTGAACTGGACATTTTCAGGATGTACATGACTGTGCACGTAATTTACCGTTGATATGATTTTCTTGGCGAAATGTTGCATCCGGGCGTCGTAAGTAGGGGTCGCCTGGTGGTTGTTCAAACCTTGACGATAATGATGCAACAGGGCTTTGTCTTCGTCGACTGTCACCTGAGTCAGTTTGGCGTCGTCGATGAAGTTGAGGACGCTATGCACGCCAACCATTGATACCATCTTAGCCACGGCGATGTACTTCGACCGATCGAAGGACGGATAGATGCGGTCCTCACGGGTTGTCTTAAGCAGAGTGTTAAGCTTCAGTTTCACCGCTAGACGGTCGTTGGCATAGGTGCCAGTTGGACGGTTACTCCAGTCTGTTCGGAAAAATGCGTTCTTAAAGAGAAATGCACCTGGAGTTAGCAGTCTGCTGCTGTCTGTCTCCTGCTGCTTGCGTGTTCTTGAGATGCTGCTCAGCATCTGAGACCAGGTGTCGTGACGTCTTGGTACGATCAGTTCGTCGAGATCTGTGAAGACGATGAAGCGGGACTTGAGCATATTTCGATAGAGACAGTCGTTGAGAGCGGCCAGCTGGCCAAAGTAGTGGATCTCTGGCTCGACCTTCGGGTCCTGTGGCCAGACGTCGACGACGACTGGTAGATGCCACGGAATGACACGCACCACAGAACTGCTCTCGTACCATCTCAGGAACGGCTCCAGTCGGCTGCCAGTCGAGTAGTTGTAGAAGACAAACTGCTGTGCGCCAAACAAGCGGTTGACTTCGACCATCTCGACCAGTTGGTGGTAGTTGTTGTAGTTGAAGTTGAGCGGTGTAACGCAGACGGTGAAGTTGAACTCGGGCGACGGAGGGTCGTTGTTGTTGAGCACCCGGAGGATGTTGCTTGGTGATTGGCAGTCTTCGTGAACAAGTGACACTGCGTACGGGATTAGGCGCGAGTTCTCAAGACGACACGTGTGCAAAGAAGCCGCATAACTACAGCCAAACAAAACCTCTTCGTGCAGGACGGATTTTTATTTAAAGCGTTTGTTGGTTATGTAAAAATGTTATGAATGAACGAACGAACGAACGAATGAATGAATTATTTGCATTAGCGTTCATTAGCATGGGAACAGAGGCAGTCGGGCGGTAACAACTGGCCCAATGTCGTTACGCAGAGTCCGCTGAGCAGACTCAAACTCACAACTGTTCGATCGCAAAGAGAGCGCGTTACTGATTGGGCTACAGGACTAACGTCTTGTGCATGTTAATAGGGTTATTCCTACGTAGAGCTTAGTTTGCACATTAGTTTAACCAATCGATACTTACATGTTTTCTCTCATGATATTAATGACTGTCATTAGTAGGCTATATGTATCGACCAACTTAGTAAGTAGTTTACTTATACGATCAGTTAGTATTTTAATCCTACATGCCATTTATTCCAGATAGTCCAGATGGTTATTACAGTTTGTCTGGTTATAATAACGGTGGTCTATTAATTTTGGCAGCTCGCTAGGTCTGTACTCCAACGATATCTGGTTCGAGACCGCTCAGCGGACTCCGTTTAACGACATTGGATAAGTTGTTCGCGCATATGTGTCTTGCGCCACGGATTCAGATTTTGCACGTGTAGTAAGTGCAATGAATAAATAAATAAAAAATAATAGTTTAAAATGAAATCATTATGTTGAGCTGCCTTATTTTCCTCGGGCAAAATACCTTCGATCGTGTGTTTCTGGAACGATGTTGTATTCGGCCAAGGTCACTTTCGGATGTCTTTCGTTTGGCAGCCACAGCTGGCAGTGTTTCGTCTGTCTTTCGGTTCCCACGTACTTTCCGCTGGAGATTCCTATGATACGCACAACAGCAGGAGACACACGACGGTCATAATACGCCGAAAATACGAAGGTTTCTCTGAGGTCCCTGCTGACCGTCTGCCACTGAAATGTCTCTTCGGTCATCGACGGAATTCCGACGCTGTCGCTCGTCAGGTTGCGACAGGACTCGCCGTCCATAGATGTCAGTCCATAGTTACTCTTCCGTCGCTGTCGAAGAGAATTGGCGTCCGGCGACCGTTTCGAATTCGACGCCGCGATTCGCTTGGTGCGATCGCTGGTGGATCCGGCTGAGTTCCGTCGGTCTTGAGGATGGTTCGAATTGACGAGGATGCTGGGATTAGCTGGGGAGGCGTCTGTGGGAGGACGCTGTGTGTGGAGGAAGACGAGGAAAGCGACGTTTAAGGCGGCGATGCCACACAATGCAAATGCCCGGTACGAACGACATCGTGACACACAACGTGCCATCGACACGAGACGATGGCAGCGGACGAACAACAACTGAACGGCGGCTGCGGCTGGGGCTGCTGTGCGTGTGGGCAGCTGACCGTCGGTGACAACAGACACATAAACGACGACGAGGTCTAATGAGTGTCTTCGCTGGTCAGTCTCCTAATGGTCAGTCGTCCATGCTTGGCTTAAGCGACGGTCGTATTTGTCTCGTCTGTCGCAATAATTAAGCAATTATTCGAGTCGTGTCTTCCGGATCAATCACTCCGGCGTCTAATCGCCGTTTGACCGACGGCGGAGTCCAATCTTATGCGAGGCCTGTGATGCGAGCAGACGACTGTCGTACCTGTACTAGGGCGCGCTGCCACGCCTGCGCCGCCTGGCGAGCAACGAGGACCGGCCGTTGTATTGACCGCGTCCTAGGCTGCGTATACAACACTCGATGGCAGCGCTGCAGCAGGATTCCGCACGATATCCGCGGACTGCTGACGGCAGTTGTACTCGTGATCGTAATCGCGGTCTCGAGATTTCTACAGCGGCCAAAGAAAGCTAAGTCGCTCAGTCAAAATAAAATCAATAGGCAGGTAAGGCCAGGTTCGGTTCCGTGTCAAGATCCAACGGTCAGGCAGGTAGACAGCCATACAATTACGGTGGATGGTGCTTATAACTGGAGCGGTGAGAGAGGTAGATTAAAGGGGAAGAGGAGGAATCAGGATATGATTCGTGGAAGGGAGCACTACCAGAGTTTGGGCGTCTCTGAAGCGGACTTTCTCTTTAGCCGCTATAGGTTTAGGCCTAATTAAGACGCTTAAACATCAAACGTGAATGTTTTTCTTACCTAAGGTAAGGCTGACGTCAGCGGCCCTGGCAGCTATAAGATCTCGTCATACATGGCATGGATAGCCTACTACTATAATCCATCGCAGACCAATGCGCAAATACCTTTAATTTGCCACATGTTGATACATAGTCCTATAGGCTATATTCTATTATTTTCGGTATTTTTGGTACAGATATTGTGATGTTGTGTCGTTGGACTCGATTAATTCATTGAAAAATGAGCAGGATCGAGGCCATAGGGTCGCTATAGAAAAGGTGTTCATTTACATTAACTACGCTGGCCCCCATTCTCGCAACCCAACACTTCTGTTGCGTTGCGTTGCGTAGGTACCGATTAATGTAGACGTTACGTGCGTTATGTATATTGAAGCTGACCTGTCACCAGAACACAAGCGAAAATAGGCAGCTAAAATGGCAGAAACTCCTATTTTGAATAGAAATAAATTAGAAAGTATGAATGATTTGCCAGAAAATATTATTTTGGAAATATTCATGTATCTCAGTGTTAAAGAGCTGTGTGTCATCAGAAGGTATACCATAATTTAATCATTGTAAAGTTCTGCAATCGAGTTAAGCCTACTGGAAAACAACACCGGTACAATTAAATGGGTCATCTCCATGGTAACTTGTAAAAGCGTACGCGCCCGTGGTTTTCACCAGTACCCGAAGCATCGGAACATCACATCTGCCGTTAAATCGCCTCACTTACTCAAGATCATCCAACAAATTTAATTTAAAATCCTTATTCTGCAGTATTCAAGCCAACTTATTTTCGTAAGCCATTACTGACAAACCACCTCGCTCCACTTAATCGTCAGTTGCCTTACTCTTGCCCTGCATAAGTCACAACTCATCGGACGTTCTTTAACCAATCCACATCACACACTGTGCCTTGCGTTGAGAACGACTTCAACAAAATTTTGCAAATTCTCATTGTGGAATGTGCCAGCAATATAGTGAAAAGTTAAACGGATTAAATTTTATTGTTTATTACTGAATGTTAGATTAAACTGTGTTCTTCTTAAAGACGAAGGCTTGCTTACATGCTTCTAATTGTCTCTGCTCACAGGAATTTTTCTAAACCAATCCACACGACACACTGTCTTGCCTTTGACACGATCTCTCGCCTGAATTTTTCAATTTCTCAGAGGGGTATGTCACCTGCACTTCCTTGCAACATAGTGACAAGTTGAACTGCGAATGAAAATGGTTACTGCTATATGTTAGCATGAACTTCTTTCCAGGTAGCATAAACTTTCTCATTCCAGTCAGCATATCATAAATTCCACTTTGCTTAGACAGCTCTTTCCTGTCCACAATTACATTATCCACTCTGTGAACAATGGTAAAGTAACTGTGCTTGCTCTTCTCAACCTGTCTGTAGACATAGACACTGTCAACCACTTTATTTTGATCCATCACCTTGAGCACTGTTGTGGAGTATCAGGTTAGGCCGTAAACTGGTTCCATTTATATCTGAATCCCCGCAGTCGATCTGTTTTCATTGGTGGATCAATGTCAGACCAAGTTCATGTCATCTGCAGTGTCCTTAATGGCTCTCTGTTTTTGTTCTCCTACTTTTCTCTTTGTACACCACCCCACTGAGTGTTTTGTGAGTCAAAGAAGTTTCATGCACCATCTTTAAATGTGATCTGTTATGATTCTAGAGTCTGCAAAATATGGAAGCGAATTGCTTCAGACCGTAGTCTGTGGAGAAGCGTTGATCTGCGTCCTTACAGTTTTGACCTTCGCAACTTGGGAAAGTTGATCAGGAATCTCTTGTCAGATGCTTTGATTTCTTTTCGTCTCTCAGGATGCATGCAAGAGGGTAAGAATACTCAGGAATCTGAAATCTTGATGTTGCTTTTTGATTGCTTCAGTGCCACTACGTACTGTGAAGGCATATATCAATGTTAGTGAGCACATGTTTTGTAAGGATCTGCTTAGTGTGTTCCAACACAGTTGCTTCCTGATCTAGATTCATGTCAACTGTGAATGGAATGTCACTGGGCAGTGTTTACAATTGTTCTGCCTTTTTGCAAGAATCATTCAACTTCAGATAAACTTATCATTCTGCTAGAACTTGAACAGTGCCTAATAATGGCACCTGTTAGAGGTATGTATGTGTCAATAAACTTGTATAGTGCCTTTTAAGTAACTCACAGAAGTGAGGTTCCTAAGAAGTGCTGTACAGATGCCCTATCATGACTGGAAAACCTAGCCACTCATTACGTGCTTTTGCCCAGTGGAAAAAGAAGTAGCTGGTAGTAAACAGTATATAATTTTCCTTTGATGTGAAATAGCTTTGATACGATCAGGTTGTAGAGTGCATGTCCAGGGACAGACTTTGTATGCCTTGCCTGATTCTTGGCTTATAACAAGTGTAATTAGATGACTCTTGAGTGTTCTGCTACACAATCTTTCAGTAGTTGAAAACTTTAAAGTAATAAGTGGTATTTCTTTCTTTAAAATTTTAGATAAAACGACTCATTCGTGGTCTAAATGTACAGTATCCGAGGCATTACTCAGGGATCTCAAGGAGAGGTGTCCAAACCTGAAAGTATTTGAGATGAGTCATGCAAATGTCTCTGCGATAAGTCTCAGTTCCTTTCCTTCAACGATCGAGTCGCTTATTCTCACTTATTCATTGATTCCGTGTGGATGGTTTAAACCTCTGACAGAAAGCAAAAACTGTTTGGCAAAGCTGACTCATCTGGATCTCACTGAGAGCAGGAAACTCACAGACTCTGACCTGATGAGCATCTGCCGAGCCAGAGATCGGTTGGTTGTTCTTAAGCTGAATGGTTGTTACCGCCTCACCGGATTAGGATTCAAGGAGATAACAAGCTTAACTGACCTCGTTGTCCTGGAAATGAATGGAACAAAATGCAATGATCTGTCACTGCATCATCTGTGTCGGGCAAATAAAAAGCTTGAGGAACTGAATTTATCATTGTGCAAGGAAATCCGTGACCAGAGTCTGGAGATCATAGCTACACTTCCGCGGCTGAAGGTCTTGAACCTAGAAGGCTGCGATAAAATCACCACTAACGGCCTGAGGTGTCTGGTAGCAGGTTGCAAAGAACTCCGACATTTAAACATTAGAAAGACTTCATCCAAACCAGATGAACTTGAATTCAATTTGCCCAGCTGTGTAAAAATTTTGGTGTGATATAAAGTTTTAATATCAGTGCATTTATGTGACATTGTTTAAGAACCTCTCAAACACAATGCATGCAGGACTGTCTAACTAACCTAAAGGGATGCTACTTAAAAGATAAACAGAAAATCTAAATTGAGCTGAATCGCACATAACAATGCAAGTATTCAGATGAAAGTGACCACCCAATGGAATGGTCTGATGTATTTCTGAGTTAGAAATTATATGATGACTTCAGCTGATGCTGTTTATTAAAAGTTTTTGAACTTCTATAGTTATTTTGAAATTCCGTACAAGAGAGATACTATTTTATGTAAAATTTTAAGTGAAACTTTAGGCAAATATTTAAAGCAAAAAAGTGCCAGTTTAATTAAATTTTTCAATACTGACTTACTATCTGATGCTGGGTTTGACATTTATGGCTGCTAAGGCCACTGATGTCTTCAATGTTTGCTTAGTGCTCTGTTTAAATATTCTTGATGTTTTTGTAGTGTCTGTTTGTTCTTTTCATCTTGTTTTTTGCTCTTCATGTTGGTGTTTTCTGATAATAAGCAATTATTTAATTATTAAGGATTAACATCCTCATTCAAAGAAGATATTAAAGAACAAGTTGTGTGGAGAAAACTTCACGCATCTTATTCAGCCAATTTAAAAACAGATTCAGTTTAGTGAAACCTGTATTAGAAACACTTACAGGTGTCATTTACAGTAGTAGATTGAAAACTAAATGTTGACAACATCTGGCTCTTTAGTTTAGATTAGTCTTCTTAATGTAAATATGGTCATTGCGTGTACAGTTATTTCCGTGTGCTAGGGTTTGAAAAAATGGCCATTTGACCTATGGTCATTGAAATCTTCCAGGTTCTGTGCAGCTGAGCCTGTGATGTTGTGGTTGGGAGATTTCTGTAGATGCTGATGGTTGGCCTGAGTTGGAAAGAGATCAGAGCCCCCCCCCCATGATATGCACGCCTTGTAGGTGTTTCAGAGCATGGGATATTTATTAGCAAGAGGTGACTTAGGTCACCATTTGCACAGATGGGACGATGTTGTGAATCTAAACAAGTGGAACGAGAGATGGTTATTGAATTGCCTATTGATCTGTTGAGCACCAGCATCAGTGCATCTGAAATGTCATATATTTTAATGGTTCCTCTTCTAGTCAGATACAGAGTTAGTGTGTTATTTGCATGTTATTATGCTGGAGTGATATTGTAACAGGTGAACAGATGGAAGAAGAATCAAACGTGGTCATTGAAAAGCCTGTATCTGATTTAGTGACTTATAGCATTCATCATACTGCTGATCTTTTAATTTGGATGCGTTTGCATTTACAATTAGTTGCAGTAGCTGTCTTTTAGCTGCAGATGCAGTGGTGCATGTTGATAACTTGTTCATATGGTATGTGACTGAAATGTAATAATGCTACAGGATCTGATGAGATAGATTTGAAGTTGCTACTCTTGCGAATATGGAACTAACCTTGGCTGATGGCGTTTATTTCCAGATTTGGCACATTATTCCAAGTTGCTCTGGTGAATTGTTTTCTAAATGACATGCTGTCTTTTGGTTAAAGAGAATAATGGGACAATACTTTCATGTGTAATTTTATGTAACACCTTAAACATTTGAGAGAAACTGAACTGAAGTACTGCTTAAGCTTTACATTAAAAAAGCAAGCAGGCAGAAACAATTATAGCAAAGACCCTCTTGAGTGAAAGCTCTATCGAGATACTCTTCGAGTTCTTTTGTTAGGTGCATCTGTTAAAAACATAAAGATTTCAGTTGTCTTCTTTAAGATAAGATCTCCTACAGGTGAAATTATGGTAATCACAATTTAGCATATCTATTAAACTCTGCCATCCAGCTTGAGGTCTTGCTGAGAGCTGTTGAATTATTAATATAAGAAAATGATCATAAATAGGATCAGGTAGTATCAATTTTTAATTATTTATGAGTTGTAATTGATTGATATGTTTAGCTGACAAAAAGACATCGATTGCATAAATTTGTTCCTAGTGCAAACACAATAATCATGTAAATGGGTACCACTGAGAAATATGAAATAATTACCAGAGTCGTCATTTGATTATGTATTATAGTATTTAGGAAAGTGTTGTCTAAATACTGACAGAGGTCCAAAGGAAGCATGTGCAAAAAGCAAGCATAGAAATTATTTGGCAAAGATAACAGAGAAATTTTGCATACATATATATATATATATATATGTATGTATATATATATGTATATATATATGTATATATATATATATACACACACATAAACACACAGATACATGCATACATACATATACATAAAAAGCTGCCGTGGCCCATGGTCCTAATATGGTACAGTTATATGGGACGGTCACTCGGTAGGTGGTCCATTTAGTTCACTTAGGTGGAGGGCGGGAGGGGAGAGGGAGAAACTGGGATCAATAGGACGGAATTTTATCCACAAAGGACATTTTGGTGAACTAGCATGCGGATGCTGTGCATGGAATAAGTTAGTTATTATAATTACTGGAGTTATTTAGATTTTATGCACTGATTTGTGCAGATCAAAGGCATATAGAGAACTGTGATGAATGCAAGAGGAATATTTGTCGTTTTGAGTGACCGTGAATTTACCTCTGTCATTAACCTTGCTTGTTTCATAGTTTTTCTATGTGAATATAAGATTTCATTTAGTGAGCGCTCTTGTACTTTAGAATGGCGTACTCTGCACTGTATTTTTCGGTTGCACGTGGGGGGCAGATTGTAGTAGGAGATAATGGATTTGTTTCTGGCTACACATGAGCAAAGGATGATGAGTTAGTTGGCGAGGGTCGAGTGTTATTGATATGGTGTTCAAGTGGACAAAATGGACATTCTGCACACAGTAGTTGTCGCACAGTTGCTCTAAATACCCAATGACATTTCAATATCTGTATTTGGTTTAAGTTATCAAGTATTTTGTCTGTACTTCAGTCTGATGCATGTAACGTCTTGCTATTTAATGCTGTGATCAGAAAATTAAAAGTAAGAGAGAAAGGTCATATAGGTAACATTCATGGATTGCAATGGAAGTAACTGACTGGGAAGTCGTAGACATTGTTATCTTAGTTCTCTATTTCGTATTTGTGTTGGCACTTGGATTGTGGGTAAGTCTTTACTCACTTTGTTTCATTTTGAAAAGTTTTGGTCATCATTATCTGCAGCTGCAGCATCGATATTTATATAAACATTATCATCATCATCATCATTTGTTGTGTAGTCATTATGATTATCACTGCCATCATCGTTGTTATTGTTATCATTATCATAAACTGATCATCGTGTAAGCTTGTTTATTTGTTATCAGTATTTAGGTATTTGTATAGCCTCACATTTTAAATTACATGTAATAAAGAAAATTATTATTTAATGTTATGGAATTCAAGTAATATTTGAATGCACTAGGTGGCTGAACTTGGTGACTTTCTGTAAAAGACAATTTATTTATGAATCATTTGCATAATCATTTCAAATTCCATACACTTAGGAATTTCTGTGTTTGCTCAGATACAGAGGGTAAAGCATTGCTTGAATTCTGAGCATTTATTTGGTAACATTATTCAAGGATTTTGCAAAGTCACTGGTTATCATTTATGTTTCTAGTTTGTGTGACATAACTGCTACAATGCCTTTTCTTTTGTCATTTTTGTAAACTTTTGTTGTCCATGTGCTTTAAAGGGATTTTGTAAAGTGATTAAAGTGATTTTTGAACTGATAAAGGGAAACTCTAATTCAGTGATCCTAATCTTTAAATCAGATCAGCATTTAAGCTTTGACTATCAAAGTTAATTAGCATGATTAGAATGTTAATTTCTTGGACCATTAAGTTTTTAGAACAGTTGTGCTTTTTAAATTACCAGTTGCAGTCTGGTTTATGACTTTGTGTGTATCTGTGTGTGTCTGAACATATGCATAGCACCTTTAAAGAACATTTCTAAGTCATCATAAGACATACTGAATTTTCCCCTAATTTTGCCAAATGCCAGCACTGCTTATTTGAGGATTATTTTAGCTGTTGATTATATGTAATCAGCACTATTACATCTAAAACCATTTCTAGTAAATGTTTAATAATTATTGCATTTATTCAACTGCCATAGTTTATTTAAAGGCGTTTTCAGAAATCTGCCGAAAACAGTCAAGTCCTTATGAATGTGGTCTGGATTTGTTTTTTTCAGACGTTATGTCGTCCGAACAGAGGCAGTGTCAAGAGCTACTTTTTGGCCGGTCGAAACATGGTCTGGTGGCCGGTCAGTTGCGATTCAATGAGAGATAATTTTCCCAGAATTATTAAATACGTTTTCAGTTGAATATAGAATAAAGTAGTTCTCGTAGTGCTTTTGGATCACTTCAACGTCGTTATGTTTAAGAATCAAGAGAATGAAGATGTTCAATCTTAAAAGTTTCACAATTTTGCTTAGCAGCTTATCAAATGATAGCTATTCTTGTTTGATATTCCTATAAGGCTTTCCATGCTGCATAGTTTAATAAATTTGTTGCATATCATGTAGCAGATTGATTATGATGTGCCTTTCACGGTGTTGCTTCAATTCAGCTATTGGCACGCTGTGAATTTGGAAATTTCAGATTGAGTCATGACTGTGAGGTAAGGATTTGCTTTAACGGACATTCAGTCGATCTTGACAATGGACAACTAGCTGTAGGCCAGTGAAGAGTACTGCAGCAACTATTCGGCCCCAGGACTGATGTGTTGCCGCAAACTGAGGAGATGTATCTGCTTGTGATTTTGAAGGTTGGAGCATCTCTTTATGCAAGTAACATTGGAAGTGAGCATTTCATTGGTCTGGCTGGAACAGGAGCTGCGTCTGGAATTGCTGTCGTCCTCTATGAATGGATGGTGGGCAAACTCCAGTTTCCAAGTAGAAGTTTCCCTCAAGTTCAGATACTTCTCTCATGAATCAGGAATCTTTGAAAGAAGCATTTAAAATTTTTTCTATCAGTAATGTAATAAGAGTTTTTGGCATACAGAAAATTGGAACAGACAACAACTAGAAAAATTGGAAGTTTACATTCTGCTTAGTTTGCATTTAGGTGCTTTAACATGTCAGTCTGTTCATTCAAGGTTTCAGTTACTAACTCAAAGGAAGGCAATGATTCCTGTGGAATTCTTATGATTGTTGATTGATGTAATATTCTGTGGACTGACCTTCTGGATTTTGATTTGATTATGGCTTGGTTTTAGTGTGCCAGCAGTTAGTGTATTGTGCATTAGATAACAGTGCTATAGAAGTTGTAATTATTCCTTCCATTGCATATTAAAATTGTAGTCACATGTTTCAGTGCAGCGCATGGATGGCACATCTTGAATGTTCATTTGTATAGCGTTCAACTTTGCTAGAATGTTCGTCTGACTGTTTTGTGGTTTTTCAGTCAATGCCTTTGGTGTTGCTGTTATCCTGGCTTTTCCTGCCAGTCTACCTTTCAGCTGGAGTAAGTCGTAAAGTCTGTGTACAGCTAATCTAGATTGATTTTGTCCTAATTTGCATCTTCAACTGATGAGTGACTGTTAGTGATTGGTTTAATGATTGTTTGCTTCACTTGGAGCAGCAGCTGAGGATGTTGAGGCAGCTACTGTTCTGTATCTCAGTCCAGTGAAAATCCTGGTTCAGACGGCTCCTGTATGATGTTGCCAAAGAAAGCAAAGGAGACTTGGATCCACAAGGTCCATTTGAATCCTCTTAGTGCTTGTTTGGCCATAACACTAACCAAAATCATTCTGGACCAGAGAGCCTTGATTGCATATAACTTAGTGCACAATTGATCGATGTGCATTATTGTTATTATTATTATTATTATTATAGTACCATAGGAGTTAACAGATTAGTTTAGATGATGAGTTGTTGTTGTTAAGTCTTTTAGCTGATGTCATAATTTTTTTAGGTATTTACTTTGCCTGAATATTTGGAGAAGCGATTTGGAGGAAAAAGGCTGCGAATCTATATCAGTTGTTTGGCTTTATTGCTCTACATTGTCACCAAGATAGCGGTCAGTTAATTAATTACAGACTCAGTAAGGCAACACAAATGCCATCAACCTTAATAACTTCTCTTTTTTGCTGAGCATCACTCACTACTCAACTTCTGTTTTATGAAGAGTTGATTTTGTTGAGGCATTTTGTTTTTTTTTCTTTTCAAACCAGCAAAACTAGCAAGTGTTTTTCACAGAATTTCGTATTATTTTTGCTTTTAGTTTAATTGGGTTTAAGTTAATGTGGGAGCAGAAAAGTGCAAATTTTGTATAAAAGCACTGGTGTATGTAAAAGTTTTTCATCTGAATTGCTGTCCAGGAACCTGATAGGTTCACCAGTGACTTGGCTTTCTGACAGTTTATCACAGTTTGAACCTTCTATGCCATGTTAAAATGTTTATCAAATTTACACTTAGCTGTCAGTTAGTTCTTGCTTGTGGCATAACCCATGTTTTAAACATAAGCAGTGTTGTAATCATAGGACAATTGTTAAGTTGTATTGAGGCAAACCTTGTTCTGGTTTTGTTTATTTGATGAATCCAGGTGAGTATCTATGCTGGTGCTCTCTTCATTCAGCTGTCGCTCGGCTGGGACATGTACCTGTCGATTATTGTTCTGCTGGCAGTCACTGCTGTCTACACTATTCTTGGTCAGATATTCAGACATATACGTAATTTGTTTGTCCTTTTATGCTTAAATGTAGCTCACTGATGCCTTTTCTTTATGTGGATCAAAGCTCACACCGAAGACGTGATCTTGATATACTCCTCAGAGCTTGGAAAATATCAACTCGCTTACTCCGTGCTCTCTTTTATGTGACTAGGCATTTGTGTTGCCTTACTGATGGCTGCTATATATTGCATAAAATCTCTGTATAATTGATATGCCGACTTTTGAATTTTGTTTTAAGTTAGAGCACCCATAATGTTACACAGACTACAGACCTTCAAAATTGGCTGCTTATGTCTGAAGAAGCCGCTGTTGCACTCACTTAAATAGACAGATGGGCAGAACTCAGTGGGATGCTGCAAAAGATGAATGACTAATCACGTTAGCATCCTTGTTTCAAGAGGTCCTTAAAATGTGCTATAGAAATGTCCAGTTAAATACTTACATACATTCAAACATACTTGCATGCATTTCTACAAAGGGTTGTAACAGATCTAATTGGAAGATTTCTACGGTGCTGTTGTTATAATATATTAGTATATATTAGTCTATGGGTACTTCAGAACGAAATTGTATTCTGTGGTCATAATCCATTAGACATAGTCTGGTTGCAATTCCATGCACTGGATAAGTCAGGTGTAATAAGTTCCTTTGAAATGAGAATTGTAATCTAAGATCTTGTCCGATGACCATTGCCTTGCAGCTGATGACTGTTGCTCTGCATCGTTGCTTTATTTCATTGCAGAGAAATTCTTCTGGTTGACTGTGTTGATAATTTATCTGCTGCTTATTTGGATTCTTCTGGTGATTTGTTTCAGGTGGATTGGCTGCCGTCATCTACACAGATGCATTGCAGACGGTTATTATGACCATAGGAGCCGTTGCACTGACCATCATCAGTAAGCTGTCCACACTAAATCATGCACATGCACGCACACACGCATGTACACACTGACACAGAGGGACACATACAGGGCCACACATAGAACACACACAGAAAGACTCACACAAACCTGCACAAGGACAAACACAGGGATGCAGCAGTTTTAGTTTTGTTATCAGTTAAAGGACTCAATGAAGTCTTAAGAGATTACAAAGCTTTAAAGTGTTTCTGTTTAACTGTTTCCAGTTTGATTGCTTTTAAATTTCTCTTCTTTTGCTCTATATACCCTGTTTTGTGATAATCCTTTTCGAACAGTTTCTGTTCATGATGGATGTCTTTGTTCGGTTTTATGGTTAGGTTTCTACACAGTCAGTGGATATGAGAACCTAAAGTATCAGTACATGAGAGCAGTTCCTTCCATTCGTGGAAACAACACGCAGTGTGGCTTCCCTCGATCGGACGCTTTCCACATCTTCCGTGATCCAGTGAATGCCGACTTCCCTTGGCCAGGACTCGTCCTCCAGTCAACACTGGGCTGCATCTGGTACTGGTGTGCAGATCAGGTGTGTCATCCATTGTACCTGTCTTCATATATGTACATATGTAATCGTAATCGTAATTCCGAGATTTCTACAGTGCCCAACGACAGCCATGTCGCGGGGACCAGCTTATTCACAGGCGCTCAGTCAAAACAAAATCGATAGGCAAAAGGGTTCGGTTCCAGGTCAAGATCCAAAAGTCAGATGGAGAGACAGTGTAGCAGCTATGGGGGGGGGGGGTGTTTGGGGTTGTAGAGGAGAGAGATAAGAGGAAGAAGGGGTGTATGCATGTAATGTGCGTATTTATATAACGTATGTATATAATGTATGTATGAATGTATCTGTGTATGTGTGTATGTATGTATGAATGTATCTGTGTATGTGTGTATGTATGTATGTATGTATGTATGTAGCTGAGCATTAATATAGACCCTTTGATGAACCTTTCAGAAGCAGAATAGCTCTGTTTGAAGTGTTTCATTAGCATGTTTGGACTGAACAGACTGAATGTGTGATTAACTGTTTCGTCATACTGTGTCAGGTCATAGTGCAGAGAGCTTTGGCGGCAAAGAACATCTCGCATGCAAAAGGTGGATCTGTTTTGGCTGGATATCTGAAGTTGCTTCCGCTCTATCTGATGGTTTTCCCTGGAATGATCAGCCGAACACTTTATCCAGGTCAGACTGGACAAAACCCTTTCAATATCTTATCTCTAGTCCAGTAACTTCTGCAGCCTGGCGTCTCAAATTTTTTAGCAGATTGACTAATACTTCAAAATAAATTACGTAAGTGGAAAGAAATTAATACTTAATATTTTTTACAGATGACAATAGAATCAAGTTTTAAATATACATGACAATTACACGATACATGATAATGTGATATCTAAGATCTAATCTAATCTAAAGACTTCTATAGCGCCATATCATAATGCCCAAGGTGTCAGTTGATTGTCGCTCCAAGTCTAAATAGCAATCCAAAATCATAATCTGTTGGAGAAAACAGCTCAAATTCTGATAGATCAGGGAAACCAGAAGCCAGGGTACGAGAAATTCCATTATCCAAAAATCCATTATCCAAATCTCAGATGCTCAGAGTGTTGACAGTCGGGTGCTGCTGAGAGGTTAAGAAGGTTGAGCACTCTGACCCCTGACCCCACCCACTTTGAATGTATGAGATGGTCCTAAGCACAACATGTACAGTTAAATGGCCTTTTTGGTGGCCAGACTGTTGGCTAGGTGTAAGTCTGTGTATATCTAGGAATGCAACCAGCTGCCTGCAAACTAGCCTCTCAACCACCTTGGACATGAATGTGAGTATATCTGGATGTTATCCGTGTCAGCTTGGCTATGGTGATTAAATGGTTTTATGAAATTAAGCACAGGAGCAGAATATATGAGAAAAAGTAAGGGACCAAGAGCAGGGCAACTAGTACCACAGACGGATGGCGAGATGGATAGGCCTCAAAATTTGATGTAGGGACGTTCTGACAGCTGTGCTGAGCAGAGTTTTACTTGAATGGAACTGTAAAGTAGTTTTTGTTTGTGATGGATTTATATCATTTTTGCTTTATAGCTTTTGTTCCTTTTGATTAAAGATGAAGTTGGTTGCATTGATCCTGAAGAGTGCAAAAGAATTTGCAACAACGAAGTCGGTTGCTCAAACGTTGCTTATCCATACCTCGTGATGACACTTCTGCCACCTGGTGAGTGAGGAGTAGTCTTTGCTTCATTTGATAATTACAAGTCTGCACTTAAGCTCTGCTCTGGATTTAATAGTGTAACTATATGGGCCCACAGGACCTGCAACAGCTGGGGCCAGGGCCTGAATCAGAAACAGAGGGTGCTCAGTGATACGGTGTGGAACAGGGCCGATTTGAGTAAAATGCACGGGGGTCCAAAATTTGAATATGCCACCGACTGAATTGTCAATTTCACTGATAGTGTATGACTGTGATTGTCAGGGCTGAAGGGTCTGCTGGTGGCTGTTATAATGTCGGCCATTATGAGTTCACTAACATCGATATTCAACAGTGCAAGTACTCTCTTTACGATGGATCTCTGGCATCGCATCCGGCCCAGAGCAGGACAGAAGGAACTTCTCATCATTGGAAGGTAGAGCAGTTTTCAATGCCGCTCTTAAACCAGATGAGAATTACTCCCAATGGGCAGATAATTGCAGGCTCTCAGCTGCTGATAGTGCGTGAGGTATTTTCATTTGTTGCCTAGAAGTTGCCTCACAGGCAATGAGGGATAAGGAAGGGAGATAGGGAGGGAGGAGGTGGGGAAGAAGGGAGAGTTGAGAGAGAGAAGGAAGGAGGGTTATGTTGATGTAGTCTTACAACTTGACTTTGTCAAATTGACTTGACAAGTCTTAACTTTGCCATGCATGTTTTGTCTAGCTGCAGAACCTTCTGGGTTACTGAGTCTTAGCGGTAAGCTTTCAGATCAATTCACTGTACAAATACATCCTTTTTACCTTTCTTAGGTACATTTTAATCCTATCTGAGAATAGTCTTGCTAACATTGGCGATATGCTTAAAGATTAATTGTGCTGACAATAGTGATATGCTTACAAGTTAGTTTTACTAATGCTAGTGATATATATCTGTAGATTAGCTGTGCTGACATTGGTGATATGCTTATAGATCAGCATTACTACCGGTAATGCTAGTGATGTTTGTAAATTAGTGGTGTTGACACTGGTGATATGCTTATGGATTAGCTTTACACATAGATATGTAGGTCATATGTTTGTCAGTTAGTGTATTGATATTATGACCTGGAACCGAACCCCTTTTGCCTATCGATTTGGTTCTGGCTGAGCGCCTGTGAATAAGCTGGTCCCTATGACGTGGCTTTCATTGTGCTCTGTTGAAATCTTGAGATTACGATTACGATTATGATGTTCATGGATTAGTCATGCGAGCACTGGTGGTATTTTTGTAGATTAGTGGTGCTGATATTGTGTGGCATAAGCATCCTATGGATTCCCCTGTTGCAGTCGTCTGCTGGTGGACAGCTCTTTGTCTATATTCAGTCAATCCAAGGCTACCTTGGAACACCGATTGGAGCGCTCTTTCTTCTTGCCGTCTTCTGCAAACGAGTAAATGAGAAGGTCAGCATAATTTTCAAAATTGTCATCGTCACTGAGCTGGTCTTTTGGTTACATGGAAAATGTAGCTTTCGCTTCAGTGTGACCAATCATAATCCAAGTGTATCTTGGGAAACAAACCATCTTTAGTAGAGCCTTGTAAATTATAATGGACCATTTTCACATAGGTGAAATAAGGTTCAAATCCCCACCAGGGCAGAAAGGTGTTTTGAAACTTTCTTCTCCACTGGCTACCCCTACCTTTTATAGCTCAGCTATAAAATGAGTACACTGACTGTACACCATCGGTGGGAAGATCAGGCAATGAGGGAGAAGACTGGCCACTTGCCCTCATATGCCAAGGCTAAGAAAATGAAGTCCCTGACACTTTATACCTACAGCTGCGTCTCAAGGCTAGCTTAAGGGACTTTTTGTGTGGTACAGTAGTAGTATTTGCAGATGATTGCTTTTTCCTAGGGGGCATTTGTAGGCATTCTGTTTGGCCATCTGTGTGGTGTTGTGCGCATGATTCTGGACTTCGTCTATCCAGAGCCACAGTGTGGACAGCCGGATGACCGGCCACTCATTATCTCTGAGCTTCATTACACGTACTTCAGCCAGTTGAACCTCTTGGCCACAGCACTTGTCATCTTAGGCATCAGTCTCTTCACCAAGAAACAGAACGAGGATCAGGTATGCTTTCATATTATGCCAGCTAATCATGCGCCTACTGCATGCCTTCTTCGTCCATGGTAGTTGTGGTCTAAGGATGTGTTCCACTACTGCTTGGAATGTGGCTGGGCTTTACCCATTTCTCTCAGCTTCTTCCCATTTCTCTCAGCTTAAACACAACCCACCCTAACTGCTGCTTTCCCCTTCTATCTCTGGTCTTCTGGCAACCGGACTTGGTTCTTACATGGCATCTTTGGACAACCCCACTGATTTGACACAGCGCTCATGAATATGGTGGTGCCCTGCACTTAGCTTTTAAGTAGTGTTTTAGAAATTTGGAGTTTATGAATACGATGCTTGGTGTCAACATGGAGCAAGAGCAAGCAGAGCGAACTAATTGTGTGCACACTGGTTTATCTTTTTAACCTGGGACAGGCCACCTGTGTTACAGCTCTCTGCCATGGAAGGTTCATTTTATTACCAATGTGAAAATTTTGTTTTACTGGCATTTACGGCACGCTTCATGTATATGTACGTAGACACTTAATATAGCGCCTTTTAAGTACTCCACACTGCCTTGGTTAGCCTAAATAATGTTGAAGTCATTAAGAACAAAAAGTTTACTCTGATTAAATAAAATCACTTCATGTGGTTACATTAGTGATTGGGAGTGAAAGCATGCGAGGCTGTAAAAGCGCCATTTGGAAATCTGTTCAGAGTAACAGTAATGAATTCTAAGTTAAAACAAATCAGTGCTGAGCTTATTTATTCAGGTCTATATACCTGAATGACATTAAAGGACCGACATGGGATCTCGACGAGATCCCTGTATGTATCAGTTCTTTAATGGTTTATCACGAGACTGAACTCCAAAGTTCTGTACCAGCTACCAAGAATGCTGAAGGGCCAAATATGGTTCAGCAATGCTTTTGTTTTTACTTATTTCTAAATGCTGATCATAGATTTGGTTGTTGCCGTGTTTTAGCTCAGAGGTGTCACATGGTGGACACGAAGAGACCCGGAAAGAGAGAAGACGTTATCAGAAAAAGAAGAAGGTAGCAATCAGCTGATGCAGATTGGATTGTTTTATCGGACATTCTGTCCTTGGAGACTTCTGTAGCACTGGTACTATAATAAACAAGCTAAAAATAACCAGTCATCACAGTATTCAAGGATAGACCAATTATATATGAAGCCACGATGCCTCGTATTTGAATCCCTTGAGTCGTCAAAGATATTTGTTATCTCATTCCAAAGCTACAGTATAAGAATCACGTTCTCTAGTATCATCAAACCAGCAAGTTTTACTACCTTTACTGTTGATATATTCCCTGATTCACTCAAGTTCCTGATCACTTAACTAACAATCTAGACTTACACCAGTTGACTGTCAGGTTCATGTTCAAGGCAAACAGCATCACATTCATCAAGTCCAGTGATGTTCAGACTACCACACAGTAACGAGTGCATTCATATTCTTGTGCATTGCAAGTCTACTACTTGTTTTCTGTCATGTTATTATTTTTTTATTTATTTAGCATCACTATCTAATCACAAAGCATCAATCAGTGGTGCTGAGCAATTGTGCATGAAGGATTTGTTCAAGATACTCACACAGTAATCATCTCAGAGGAAGCTTGAAGCTGCACACTGTGCCTTACAAGTGCTTACACCACTTGGCTACTTTGTTACCATGTCATGGTGAATATGCCAACTAGATGTGGGTGCTTGTTTTAAAAACTAGTGTGTTTTGGTTCCAGAGGGAAAGAACGCAGGCACCGCTGGTTGCCAGTCATCACAGATGAAGCCAGAGACAAGGTATTGCAGAACATCTGAAGTCAACAGTGACATCAGTAGCATCAGTGGCAAAAGCCAAAAGTCGGCATCTGCCCTCAGACACTGGTTCAACGTCGTCTGTGGTCTTCCAGAGAACGAGGCGACCAGCCAAGTGGAACAAGACTCAGCAGAAGAATCTTATGTTGAGAGAATGAAACTGCTGGTGGAAAAGTCCTTTATCCGAAGAATTCTCAATGCCAATGCTGTCATTGGAATCAGCATCACCATTTTTCTATGTGGACTCTACTATTAGTTCAATTTTCATCAGCGTATGAGTATGAGTTTTGGCTTTGTGAGAAGATTCAACAGATGAGCTAAATTCATATCTAGTAAAGGATGGCCACCTATGTTCCTTAGTTTTATGACATAAACTCAGCATCAGACACTAGTGAAAGTAATAAACCAATACCCAGTTATTATAAATGTCCAAATGTACTTACATACAGACAAATGCACATACACATACTTATGTGTATCTGCACCTTTGAGGAAATTTTAAGTTTTAAAAATCACTATATAAACAATGCTCACATGCATTCATACATACATATCAGGTACAAACAGCTATCCATACACAGAAATACACATAAAGACACACCTGCACACATGCCCATAAGCATGCACTAAAATATGTTCAGCTTGTTCTTTGAAAATTAGGTCTACATGATGTAAAATAATGTAAATCTACAGATGTTTCTAGATATTTTTCTCACAGAATCTGTGTTCAAAGAAAATACTGTTAAGTTAGTCTAACAACTTCCAGGGCACCTAAAATGTGAATTATCAATATGATAAGTATGATAAAGTGACAAGCTAAGAGTAGGGCTTAATGGATGTACACCCAAAAGCTTGGTGAACTGATGTTTTTACAAATTGTTTCCAGGCATAGGCATAGACCAAAGTTACGCCACTGTTTTCATGTACGTCCTCGACCCTACTATCACTTCCCCTGCCCTATCTTACATGCTCCCCAACTTCAAATACTGGATCAGTCCTGTGATGGTCATTTTGAAAGTAGGCCTCAGCAAGGGACCAAAATATGACAGTTCAATAGAAACGCATTTTCCTGGCATTACTTGTCACTTTTTACTACTTTTCCTGAGCCATCACATGGCTCCTTAGGCTTCGACATGGTTGTACGTTTGTTTCACCATTGCACATTTCTTGTTGTGTTGTGCCTTTTCAATGTTGCTGTCTACGACCAGATGATCATTCGGCAGAATGTCGTAGATGAAAAACATCCGCAGAAAGTGACATCCATCTCGAATGTGTGACAGCATCTGGAAGTGGTCATTGTGTTGTGTAGTGATTCCACTCCTTTCCGCCAGAAGCCCAATGTAGGCATCTTCCATGGCAATTGGCGTCACTCTGTTCATCGCTTCATTCATCCGCGTCAGAGTATCGTAGGAGAAGAGGTAGACTGGGCCCTGGATCAAATCAGGAAAGAACTGCCCCGGATAATCGGCAGGTGACACATAGAGTGGATGGTCAGGGTCTCGAATGGGAGCATCCTTACGAAGCAGCCTACCAACGTAGAGCTGCTCGTCATCGTTTGAAAACTTGGCCCTTAGCCAACCGGAGATGGCGATCATGTTGTGAAATATGTTGTCCATCGATTTTAATACATAGCGCACTTGGCATCCATGGCTCAGCTGAGCTGATCCCATCATCCACCTTAAGGCCAACATGAACTTGCGAGTGTCTTCATATGCACTGTCAATGAAGTCACCCTGTAGTATGTCGTGGTGTTTGCTGTTCTCGGCTTTTATTTCTTCCTCCAGCCAAATTGTTTGTGCACGGCCAATTACGAATACGGAAGTCCATCTGCCATTAAAAACCAACAGTTAACAACCTTTTGGCAACCTTCAGCATTATTTCGGGACACTATATAAGTTGTTGCATTATTATTAGGAATATTGGCATTCAACAGCTGCATCCATTTACATAGATGAACTGAAGTTCTTTAGAAATCAGTTTCATTAGACCTTGCCTACTGTGTAGGGACCTTGAGCAAATCATTCACTCACTCTTAATAAATGCAGACGATGACAACAATTACTGTCTGGTGTAGAAGCCAATTTTTGCACTAGAAGCAGCTACTGGTGTGACAGTTAGTGACTTCCATTTTCTTAGCCTCAGCAGCAACAAAGGCAGCTCCCTTGTACTGTATCGTTTTTGTCAGTTTATATAGCATCTCTTACAGAATAAACACAAAAGGGGTGCTCCAACCGAAGCTAAAAAAGTGCAGCTGCTAACACTTTGTACCCTGCATTGTTGTACGCTCAAGGAATTGCTCTCTTTCTTCTCATTCCAGTGTCCACCCTGTTGATTGGATCAATGGTCACACAAGTGAAGATCAGCATGTGCTTATTTAAAACCCAAGGATATTAAGTAACCATAGGAGTCAAATGCTATTCTTTTCTGATGTTCCGGCCTGAGAAGTTTGAAAGTCAAGAAAGGGCGAATTGCAGCTAAAAGCGATCAATATCCCCTCTCCTAGGCACTAAGGCTACACTATTTGATCTAAACCCATGATAAAAAAGGGTCATTACATTATCCTCTCTACAGTATCTACCATCAGTACATTACTATGGTCAGTACCTTCACGTTGCCCAGCGACCTTTTGGGTTAGAGTAAGGTCAGTGACCTCAAAGTTAGAACAGGCTCACTTTTTGTTCTATGATTGTATGGGTAGGATATGCAGCCGCTTGGTTTTGTTGATACTAGGCTAGCAGATGGTGTGAAGTTATGCCTAATCAAGCGGTTTAGGATTTGGGTGTGTGAAAGTCTAGTGGTTTGTGTGCCAGGCTATCAATCCAGACGTCAGAGGTTTAAATCCCCACCAGCGCAGAAAGTTAAAGATTTCTGTTCCACTTGTGCCCCTAGTGAACTCAGCCATAAAATAAGTACACTGACCATACACTTAGTGAGATGACTGGGGCCAGGGAGAGGACTGGCTCTACCTACCATCACATGCTGAGGCTAAGAAAAATTAATACTTCATACCATGGTAGCCTGTGGCCTTAGTTTAAGGGACTGCACTTTCCTTCATCACTTGGAGGTGTGAAAGTCTAGATGGTCTGCGGAACATAATCCTCTCACCTGATTTCTGCGGAAGCATACTTGTCAGCATTGAACCGTGCCCATGTTCGTCTTATAGCTGACCTCCCTCCCCGATTTTCTGGTCGACTGAAAATGATCATCAGCAGTGACTGCTCCTGATCGCATGAAATGTCTGGTCTTAGTAGAACATCGACTGGAAACTGCTTCGGTTGTGGCTTAAGGTGTTCAGCCACTTTTGCTCTGCTTCCTCCTATCTTCTCATCTTCCCTGATTGCGTGCTTCTTTTTTTGTTGTCTGTTTGGATCGAAAATAGGAATTGCAACATTCTCATCAAAAACAGGGATTGGAATTGGTTCGATGCCCTGTTCATCACTGTCATCTCCTTGAAGACCCTTAATCTCTTCCTTCCGCAGACCAGGAATGTGTGTTGGAAAATTCCGAAACTTTGGATTGATGTTGTCCAGGTTGACCATCCGATCTTTTTCTTCTGTTTTATGTCGGGAGATTTTTGAAAGCAGAACATTAATTAACACTGACAGAAAGAGTAATGTAACAATCCATCCACAGACAGTTGGTTGTTTTGTGCGATAGTTGACAAACAAAAGGACAAGTGATGAACCAAAACCCATTTTTGTGCTCTGAATAATCCAGTAAAAATTGTGTATCCACACAAATATTTCAAAACTTCTATTTGGCAAATCTGCCAATGCCAGATCTCCCTTTCAACAAAGCTCTCAAGAGAAACAGGATCAACAGATGGTCAGAGAGATTTATTTGCAAACAGAGCCAACAATCAATTTTACCAGATGTCATTTGCCAGCTAAACAAATTCAATACCTAGACATGAATCAGAGATCAGGTTCGAAATTAATGATCCTCCAGATAATAGTGAAATATGCAATTACCAATATGTGTATAGGAGATGCATAAATTTTGAATCAGAAGTTTATTCTGCGATGTTGAGGCAGTGGGTGCTGCATAACAGCCATAAGTTGTTTGCCCAGAGATGCCTTTGTTCCAAAGCAGAACTTGACACTGTGTAAACAAGTAAATGGCAAATACTGATCGCTTGAAGTGGTCAGGGCTTGAACCTCTTCAAGGAAATGTTGAAGTAGTGCATCATGCTGGGCCCAACTCTCATGTTTGTTTGTATTTAATCTTCTCTTAAAATTTCTTTAGAGCCAGTGAAAGAAAAGCGAGAAATAGGCAGCATGTAAAGATGTGTACTTCAGTTGCTGATACATGTATGACAATATGTTCAAGAAGTTTGGAGATTAAATTCAGTTTCAAAATTGACCTGCAGATCATACATTCCATCAGTACCCAAGGATGTACTGTATATGTAATACAAGATTTTCAAATATATATATACATAATCTGCATATTGCTTTTTCACAATAATGCCTCAGTAGCCCAAAGATATAGAGAACTATGACTGTGGTGTTTTCATGAACCTGAGCAGCCTCCACAACATCTATGAACACCGTTGCACATAGAGTTCAAACCACACCATGCTAACCATTCACATAACAGCCATGAAAATTAAACTCTCTTACAAAAGCAAAGTCAACCAGCTATGTACAACCTCAGTCATTTGAGCAAAAACTAAAGAACATCAAGTTAGTTCTGAGAAGGTAATCAAAGAATTGAAAAGACCTTTGTTCAACTTGCATATTGTACAAGCTGCAAATTTACCTAAAATAAAATCAGCAAACAATACAGCAAAACAAAAAACTTAGTAATATTTAAAGTTTATGTTAAATGCCACTCCTATGGCCATATCATGTGGTTCAAAATTTGTTTCCTAGCCAGAAGGACATGCAGATCAAGAGGGAGGGCATTCCACTCCATTCCATTCCACTGTCAGCAGCTGCTTGACCATATGCCATCTACCATTTACCACTTAACTCCTGCACACTGGAAATAATCAGCGCCTAGCAGAACATGCCTGAGTCATCATGCAGACTGCAAAAGCACACCAACTCTGGTATAGTGCTGGTGTGCTGTATTTTATGCAATGCATGGCAGTTAAGAGGTTAATAAAAAGCAGAAATTTGTCAACGTGATTTCTTGCC
Source organism: Norana najaformis (assembly GCA_964023275.1). Classification (NCBI taxonomy): domain Eukaryota; kingdom Metazoa; phylum Annelida; class Clitellata; order Crassiclitellata; family Hormogastridae; genus Norana; species Norana najaformis. The sequence goes on from OZ029925.1 coordinate 13,461,779, forward strand.
AGCAATTTTCAGTGCTTTGGCCTTTCATAACCAAACCCAAAATGCATCACATGAAAGTGAAGAACCTTAACAGCCTGCAACATCTCAGAAGACCTATATATATATATATATATATATATATATATATATATATATATATATATATATATATATATATATATATATATATATCACATATATATATCACATATACATATATACATATCATATATGTATAGCACATATATATTAATATCACACAAGGTGCATACTGCAAAGAAGTAGCCTTAACCGTAACAAGACTTTCTACTCATTCACCATAAAACATCCAGGTACATGAGGCATATTTCGTAACATAAACAAAATAGCAAATTGCAACAGTGATTTTAATATAAAATTGAGATCTTTTGGCAATACAGAAATTTTACTAATAATTTACAAAGATAAAAATGTAATTTACCTAATGATGTTCTTCTAGCAACGAAATATTAAAAGACTAAATTACCAAAATAGTTTCCTAGGACTTTCCAGGACCTGGAACATTAAACCTGGAACTTATAAAACTGTTCCATTCACTGGTCCCTGTTTTAACCGGCTGAATCAACTAAAGTTCACTGTAGACAAGGTTCATGACAGAAAAATCTTCACACTAGCCAAAGCATCCACAGCCCACTCTGGATAATTTCGCTTTGGATAAATCTTCAGCATAAATGTCTGAACAAATTCAGGAAATCGGTCATCAGCAATTGATTCACGCATCTCTTTCATCAACCTCAACTGAAAACAAACACATCACCAGAAATACAGTGTGTTAAATGCCATCCCATGGATCACTTGCCGGCTTAACCAACAAACGCCTATCTCTTCATGCAAGAAATTTCACATATCCTTGGTTAGTTCATCAATGCGCAAATGAAACAAAAGCTGTATGAGATGTCACCTGTAAGACAAACTTGCTTGTGAGTTAATGCTCCATCAGTCACACTAGAAAAGGTTTTAAAATGAATCAAAATCCCTTGCTTTAAATCATTCCAGCTTGTTCTAATATGCTTCAAAATCATTTGCCATAGGGCCTAAACATTTAAGATTTTCTCTCATGGAAACTTGCTTCAGATTTATAGTTTTTCAGATTTGATCAAACGGAAAAAAGCGTTGATGATGACTCAATCACCATTAGTAGCCTTCAAGACATAACAATAGAACTGCTCAGAAAATTCTGGTAATTTCTTAATATAATCTACTAATTTAGGGTACAGTTGATTGAATCCCACATAATACACTACATGCAAACTTCAAAGATAAGAGCAACAAAGGAAGACCAGACAACTAACTATGCTGGATCCACAAAAAAATGAAGACTTGGACTAAACATGAGAAAAGCACCAAATACGATAAATAACAGAAAAGAATGGAGATCACTGATTTGCAAGAGATGTGCTTGAGAATAAGCACCGGAAAATGGCATATACAGTTTGGGTTAAGATTCATAATTGGAGCCATCATGCCACTGCCACCAAATAGCTAGTGTCAAGAATTGATGATGATATATTATAGACATATATGTATGCCTATAATATATCATCAATATATATATATATATAATTAATGCTATGTTGAACTGCTGCATGAGGAAGACTGTAACAACAATGCATATATGAACAAATCTGACTTCCTAAATTTATCAGATTGAAGTTCTGAACATATATTTCAAACAGCCACTTGAGGTGCTGTCAAACAACGAGATGCCAAACTGTTAGAAGAAATACAGAAATTGATAAAACTTAGGTAAATATTTGTCATCACTGTGTGTACATGTATATGTTAAAAGCTAGAGATAAACAGAACATGCTTGTCTACAAGCCTCTGTAAAAACTGCTCAAAAGTAAGGTCCCAACGTCAGGATCATTCACTGGATACATTAAAAATTTTAAATACAACTGAAATTTTGTAATGCTCCAAACAACGGTTCAGAAACTGTGCAAAAGTTCAGAAGGCACAAAAACAACCACAGCAATCCAATTGTAATTGTAAACACAAATTTATATAGCACCACTTCAGGAGAAACTCGTTGGAGGTGCTCACAGGCTGACAACATATAAACACAATCAGATAATTTTCAAATGCTCAAGGAAATCAGACAGAGGAAGGCCAAGAAGCTCATGTCACAGGTTGAAAAGCACCTTATTCCAGACAGATGGACCAACCTCTATGCTGGACTGTGGAGGACAACGACAGGCAATTATGAAAGCAGAAGGAAGGGCTGAGATTTTACATCAGTTACCTGGTAGGCTAAATTGTGAATTGTCAGCAGAGAGCAGGACACAGGTTCTTGGGTTACAATTGTATGAAGAAACGCTCGTGTATACTGTTGGCACGTAGAACATGGACACGAACTGTCGACTGGCTGGAAATCCATTCGGTACTTCTGGTTCTTCAGCTGCAGTTGGCCAGTTGGAACTAAAGCCACTCCAAATCTCTGAGAACAAATATCCACAATTGCTAATCTGCATATAACATATTATTTATATATACCACAATTCATTGTAAGTATGTACCAAAACACTTAATATAGTGTCTTTTAAGTAGTTCTCAAAAGTGCTGCATGCATGACTACCCGTATCTAACAGCATTAAGTCACATCAGAAATCGTATCACAGTTTTGGAAAAATTAACCAGAAAAACATCACTTACAGCTGTGCGTGTTGGAAAAACGCAGTCAAACATGTCACAGCCGAGAGCAACGCAGACAACCAGATCCACAGCAAACCTACACAGAAACATTCCAATTAAATTATTCCTTGAAATAACAAAAACTAAATAAATTCTCAAAATTAACTTGAACACAACTACTGAAAATGCCAGTCAGAAAAATATCTGATATGTTTTTGTTTCAGCTGCAACAACATAACGTCACTGACAGAATATGGATACAACAATGGCAAGCACTATTAAGCAATGTCAAGTACTGCCAGTACTTTGACAACTCTGGCACTACCGTGGTCCTTAAAATCAACCTAATGCACCTGTTTAGATCTGTCAAAGAGACCAAACCAGATCACACTATTGGTCAATTTCTGCGCTTAATGACATTTAACATTTGTTTAGGCTAGTGCAGAGAGTGCATCTGGTTAGTTTCGTTCGAAGCAGCACTAGGCACTATACACATTTCTGATTACAATTACAATTATAATGGTGAACAGTTGATGACAGACCCAACTCCCATCAGGTATCGTGGCTTTTCTTTCGGTAGAATTCCAGTTGACAGAGTAACCATCTTCCAGAAATGGCTCTTTTCCTCCCCACCACTAAGGCCTCCAATCGCAAATCCAGGAACATCTCTCTTTACCAACTCTACGAATCAGAGAAAGAGCATCATTTTAATTTTGAATCAGAAGCAAAAGTCAGAACTTCTTCTTCTAGACCAACCAGATGTTAGCTAAACAGCCATACTGCTAAGAACTATACGGTCCATAACAAATGTCTAATTGTAGAAGTCATCAGCGCTTTGGTAGGTGCTCATTCAAAGAAATTGCTGTTCCCTCCATCTGCAATTTTCTACCTCTTCATCTTCATGACTATCCTACTGAGACTAACTTTCACTCTAAACTGAAAACTTACCTCTTCCAGTCCGTTCAATTTCTTAACATTTTCTGTTACCCGGCTCCACTGCAATTCTGAACTTTGCAAGGGACCATTATCAGTTGAATAGCATAATTTCAACTGTACAGATGACAAAGGCATCACCCAATTACACAACAGTATACTGCCTCACTTAACCAGCAAGAACAGCCAAGTGGAGTTTCTCTTGTAGAAAATCTCAACAGATAACTGTTACTACTCAAAGCACGAGTGGAACTGCCCTTGAAGCGTTATGGAGTGAGCTTCAAATCTTCAGTTAAAAGCAGCCTTTCATGTCACACTCGGTTGGACTGCTAACAACTCACAACAGATCATATCGTCAGATGTGAATGCCTACCTTCTGCACAGATCTTGCGAAGTTCAGGGTCAAGTCCACCCTGGACAATCGGAAAGAGGTTCTGAGTGTCTGGCTTCTTATGAGCACCGATGCATCTGTCTAACCATCGGATTGTTCTAAAACCACAATCGGTTCTCACTACCATACCATAGTTTTTCTGACTTTGACCAGATTTTCTCAGGTGCAGACACATTTTATTAATTAGCACATCACATGTTATTATTAGAACAACTATCTAATGACTAAGCACCACTTGTCAGCAATAAGAAGTAATGCATAAATGACCTCAGACCAGAATTCTTACGGCTGCCTCAAACATGCAATTTGTACACTATTTTGTTAAAGCAGAAAAAACAGTTTTAAGACTCAGCAGCTTAGCTAACAATGCAACTAATCAGACCCAATTTCTTAGTGTTATCTTATCTAATTTAGTGATTTATGAGGCACCAAAATCATACGTAATACAACCTGAAGCACACCAAAACCCAGCCACGAAGCCCATCACTCTGTGCACCCCAGCTTTACTTCTTTACTACCATTTAACCAGATATTGCATTTAAATGTTTGGTGACAAGCAACGGGTCACTTACAGGACCTCATTTAAAACCAAGAGTTACCTGTACATTGCTTCTTCAACCCTGGGTCCCGTTACTGTACTGTGGACAACATCGTCTAAGGCCATGATGATATCAGCACCTAAATACAACCATAACATCTTTCATGATAGTAGAACATCAACCACAAAAATAGATTAGAAGAAAGACTGCCACTTAAACTGCATAAACAAACACAGACAGTCACAATGACACAGCAAACAAGCCATTATTAAACCTCTTTCCATAATATCGTACGCATCTCTCCTTCTAGCTGGAATTAATCCCTCGTGGGGAGGGGTCAGCCACATGGATCCCTTCTCTCCACTTGTTTCTGTTTCCGGTGTCCTTCTTCTTTAATTTGAGTCGTTTGAGATCCTGTTGGATCATGATAATATTGCTGGACCATGATAATAACGGAGAGGTGACTTCGTGCAAACATTGCCAGCTGGCATGAAGGCAGAGCCTGATTAATGCTGGTTTAACTGGCGCTAAAATAATGATTTATCACACCATTTCCTGAACAGCAACTGCAATAACTCAGTTACATTAACAGAGGTCCTAAAATGCACTAGAAAGATACATGCATACATACCAATGCTGTTCTGTATTTCAACAGATTTCTCTGGAGTAAGCATCATGTCCGATCCATCATGTGGAGACTGAAACTTAACGCCTTCTTCCGTAATCTCAGCCAAAGCCAGCAGGGAAACCATCTGAAAACCTCCGCTGTCCTACAAGAAACAATTCGTTATTCATCAAAATGATGCCAATAGCCTTAGAATGTTCTTCTACTAACAACCTCATCTAATCTAATCTAATCTAGAGACCGCTCCTGTTGTTGTAGTAATTGTTAATATGTCAACATTGTTTGTATTCCAATTCTACATGTCATTGTGTGTAAATAAGCATGTGTTAATTCAGCTAATGAAGTGTAACTGTTGCTGACCTGTTCCAGAGGACTAAATGTCTTCGCAGCAAGCCAAAGAAACTGAAATGCTTTAGTTTGCTGCTTCATCCTGCAACAGTAGCTTTGGCTCGGATCCATACCCAAAACTTATCTGTAAATCCATACACTGCATTTGTGCTTCTTCTTTGTTCTATGGCAATCCAATAATTATTTGCTGATGGACTTCAGGAAAGCAGAGCGATTAGACTAGATAATAACACAATGACTGTATTGTAATTCGGAGGTCAACTCCTGTTTAATGTTCCCAAATGTTCCCTTATGTGCAAATAACTGAATGAACTTAACTAGTGGCTTAATGAATGCTTACCGTTAACAAAGCATGCTTCCAATTCATAAACTCATGAAGACCACCGGCTTGTTCCAGCAGTTGATCACCCTGAGGAATAATAAATAAGGAAATTTACATAACAAGTTTTGCAATCTGTCCTTTAAGCACAATGCATCTTATAAAACTGACCCACTTATCATTATTTAAATGAAAGATTTTTTACGGACAAAATTTCAAAGGCACAATATTAAGGCACAGATCTGAGCTGGAGAGGGCAAACGTTTTCCAGTTGGACCACACAGTTTTCCATAATCCCCCCACTGTAACTGGAAATGGCACTGGTTGTGCCTTTTAGCTCTGTCAATCAGCATCTTCTGGAAAGCTTGTTGTTCTTTGGTCTGCACTAACAATAGTTGGTCCAATCATTAGGTTCCTCCTCACGTTCATGACTGGGTTACTGAGCCAATGAGCACTAACCTAATCTAAACTTCTATTGCACCGTTATCATAATGCACAAGGCATCAACTGATAGACGCTTCTAAGTGACATTCCAAAATTGTAATCCATTGAACTTAGTTATGTTACACAGACCCAGTCTTAGATCCTTTTATTTTCCAAACCCTGTAATTCACACTGAAACAATTAGCACTGTAAAAATTCTGGGTGTTCTTTTTTGACAGGATTTAAAATTCTATGACTTTGTAACATTCATTTAAAGGTTTATGGGAAGCAACTACCAGTACATCCACTGAAAATTCTCAGATCTCAAGGAATGACCTATAATAAACTACAGAATATCTTTACACCTTAGTAGTCCAATGTGCCAGTAAGCTTATGCAGTTCCATCATGGACTGGCTTCCTATCAACTGATTTAGTTGGAAAGAATGCCTCAAACTCATGTCTGTGCAGAGCTGGTGCAGTGACCTTTCGAGCAGATGCAAAAATAATGCTGGGGAACAGTATGTAAGAAAATTAAATTACATTTTTTTAAAGCACTAAAGCACCTAATCACAGTTTCAACTCACTCAAAATGCACTTCTAAACTGTAACTGCAAAACGGCATTACTAAATTTCAGTTGTATTGTATTGAACAGCCTGGGCTGCTCTTCTTACAGTTCTATGAAAGTTGTTTAGCCAGGCAACGCGATAGGTTGGCGCTATAGAGGTTTTTTTAGATTATATCAGGTGACGCGTAAGATACCGACGCAGTACAAGTCATTGGATTAGATTATAGATAATCACTTTATTGTACTTACAGGCCTATTACCAAGGTGATACGTATTTCCGAGCATAAGTCTACAACCAAGCTGTTCCAGTTGTTCCGGTACAAGCCCCTTCAGAGTGCCTTGAGTTCCAACGGGCATGAATACCGGTGTCTCCACAACAGCATGGGGAAGAGTCATGACACATGTTCGTGCTTTTGAAGTTGAACATTCCGCTTTAATCTTTAAACTCAAGGCGTTCTTCTTTTTAGCCACGTTTCCTATCTCTGCTGATGCCATTTTTATCAGTCGACTGCAACTACTTGACATAACTATACATTCATAGTTCAGTTAAACTAGGCCTACAACGTTAATTTTTGTAAGCATTAAACAGGAGATTATTACTTTGGCCCTGTTCACAGATGCTCGGAATATACTCGGAGTTAAATCTTTTTGCCGCGGAACAAGGACGGACTTACGGGCACCAAAGAGTTTGGATCGCAATCGCAGTCAAACATGCTAGGTGCTCCTCAAAAGCTAAGCGCTTACAATATTACGAATATTATATTACGAATATTACGAACCCTGCGTTATGTAAGAAGGGTAGTCCGTAGAAACAGTAATGCTCGACAAATTGAAACATAAATGTAAATGTACACTGTTTTATACAGCGACTGTATGGCCTCTCCCCTGCTCATTTTTAAATGAACAGATCGGGCGAGATCACTATCGCTAGTCGTTTGATAGGGCTTTACGTCAGTTAAGGTCCCCGTGTACCGACCGTGCTAGCCCGAGATTTAACATAGATTCACATTCGCCGGTGGACAACAAATTCAAAGTCGATTTGTACTTAATTAGCCTAATTTCCACGATAAGCATATGTGGTCCATGTTGTGACCTAATTGTGCAAATGCAGAACTTTTGCTACAAATTCTCTTTTTATCTCCTGAAATTATTGCTAAAGCACCCATTCAAATGGTGGCGCAAGATCTGACCCGATAAATTCATTGAAACATGCTGGGACGACTAAAGCAGAGGAATCGTAATTGTAATAATCGTAATCTCGAGATTTCTATATATCGCCCAATGAGAAGCCACATCACGGGGACCAGCTTAATCACAGGCGCTCAGTCAAAACCAAATCGATAGGCAAACGAGGTTCGGATCCAAAAGTCAGACAGAGAAATTGCGTGGCGGTTGCGATTGGTGATGTTTGGGATTGGAGCGGAGAGATAAGAGGCAGAGGAGTCAGGATAGGATGGGAAATGGACATGATAGGGGAAGTGACGCACGTGAGGGTGCAAGTAGGCCCTAGTAGAATTTTGGGGAGGGGCGGTAAAAGTTGAGGCAACATTTCTAAACGGCGAGTTGCGTTTAATATTGATGCATGAGGCTTACACTGAACAAAAAACTATGGTCTGCTACTTAAATAAAATTTTGTGCTCTTGACTAATTCGACCGTGTTAATTTCAAATTTGAGGTCAGAATTGAGCCATAACGTCAGAATTTTTAGTTACTGTAAAAAGTATAATTTCAAGTAATTGTAATGTAATGTAACGTAATGTAACAAGCACTTATATAGCGCTCTTCAAGTACCTCTCAAAAGCGCTGATGACACGGCTATCCTACCGATCTAAACAAGTGCGTTTTCAAGTTAACAGAGAATGAACACTGAGTTAAACTAAGTGGAAAAGTACGAATTGTATTTAAAAATTCAGTTGTACGGTGTCAAACATTGAAACTTAAGCTCCATGATATTATACAAGAAATTGCCAGTGAGTAAAATGTGTACTTAGACATGCTTTAGGCATTTGCTCTTACAGTTATGTCTAACAGTTACATCTCTTTGAAGAAACGAACGCTATCTCCCATCGAAAATTATAACTTTTATTTTACAAGTTCTCACACCTGTATGTTACCACCAATAAAACACATAAACTTGAGAGCAGCATATGTTGTCCTATGTCATGTACAGTTACAGACAAATTATCACAATATTTATCATTCCAAATGACCAGAATAATGTTCCATAGAAAATCTGACAACATATCATCAAAACTCATCATCATCTTTGACCTTTTATATTGCACCTTAAGTCAAGAAGCTCATGCCTTAGACTGAGGCAAATGGCAACTGTGAGGTCGTCCATTAAGGACGTCTGTAGACAGGAAGGAGAGGTCAATCAAAAGCGGGCATTGGGAGGGAGGTTATGCCCATAGCAGACATCTGCATCTAAATTTAGTACAGAGTTATTTCAGCACAGCCTCTGCCTTAAACACCAACTTCTGCCACACAACAGTCTGTACTGCACTGGATTTAATTAGAGTCCGTTTCCTGAACGCGGCAACATCAAAGTAGGCCTACTCCAAACTGACCACATCCTATAGCACAGTTAGCCCTGCAAGACCAACAATGTAGCCAAACCAAGGCCTTAATACTCCATTTGAGTGCGGACGTCCACAAAGCAGGATTTGTAAAGTAATGCCAAATGCGGGCAAATGCGGACAAGGAAGGGAAAAGTCCAAAGTAGGTAATTTTCTGGACGTCCTTTATGGACGACCCCTATCCAGATTCAAATGTTTATTAATGCACTTGACAATTAGAATAATAAAGGACTTGAGACAGAATCAAAATGCCACAGACACTCATTAAGACATCAACTGGCCGCAGAAGACTAAGCCATGACTTGGCCCATACTTTTCTTAGGAAGAAACTCTGACTTATTTATTTGGACTAGTCCATGGTCATTAATGCATGATCAGTGCCTTATAAGAACAGCTACAAGACTGGCTACATATTTCTAAACCATCTAACCAGACACTTTTATCAGAACAGATCCCATAAAGCTACGTTCAATTCCGTCTTAACATAGCAAAAACACAACATGTAAAGCTGCTTAAGAAATGGTATTTAAAATCCAATTACACTGCCCAGACCAGAACTTGTCAGTGTATTTTCCTCTGCGATGCGCTTCATGGTTTTAAAACTAAGTTCACAATTCAGTACCAGTGGGATCTGATGAAAACAAACACAAT